>OZ038504.1:64088877-64148877 GCA_964036315.1 Acanthosepion esculentum
GTTGCACGTCGGATCAGTTCTGTTAAATCAAATATGTGGTGCAGTTCAATTTATATTACCATGAATCATTCATACAAAAAGTCGATTAGTAAAGTTAATGATATGAAATGGCGAAAACTCTTTGCAAACAAAATTTTAAAGTTGTGTTAACCTAAAAATCACTCGATGAATGTTATGATCCTTGTTTTTAATAACTACAAGTTGTATAAGGTCACTTTTTAATCTGCTACTAATTTCAAATGTACATACAGTCATCCTCTGGCATGGAAATTATTTTGTTTTTAGTAAATCCATAAATAAATATATATACTGGCACATGCCGTGTAGGTTTTTATCTACTAACCCGCATTCCTGGTTCTACTAACCCATATTACCAGTTTGTATTGTTACGTTAATACATTTATTTTCCTTATCCATTCCTGGCGTTTATTATTCATTGATATCGGAATCATCCCGGAATCCACAACAATATATATATATATATATATACTGGCACATGCCGTATAGGTTTTTATTATCTCTCAGTTGCATCACTGTCTTTCCTACAGAGGGCGACTCAGTTGCCTTGCCCTGGGGAACAGATGCCTGAAGCTACACCCTCTCATAGCACTCGAGAGTGGGATCGGTGCTCGTACCGAGGCCAGCGCAACCGACGTTTGCGGGAGCCCGTAGAATTTTTGTTCTTGGCCCGAGAGTACGCGCTTGGGTTCCCCATATTAAACCCGACCTTCTGTCACATTCCGTCTCAGTGCGGAGCCAGGGAAATATTTATTCTCTGTCTTTTGACACACATATATACTTAGAGAGCCATTTTCATTGATAGAAGGTCAACCATAAACAACGAACTTTAACTTAAACTTTAAACAAACTTTAAACAACATTCTCATAGTATTCATCTAAGTAATCAATTGATTTATTGTTTATATTGATATATAAACGATTGCCGTTGCTTTAGTTTTCAAAAGATGTTAATTAATCCGACGATATTTCAAATGCAAAAATCAGTAGATGAAGGTTCGCACGTGTCCCAAAATCCAAATACGAAGCAAACCGACAGAGCAGCATCTCCAAAAGCCCCAGATATCGACGTTAGCTTCAGCTGCCCTTAATTGTCCGTCTTCCTTCCTCTCCTTGTGAACGTATTTACACGAACATACTTTATGTTTCTTTTTATCCTGGCACATGCCGTGTATGTTTTTTTATTATCACCGTCTTTGGACAGAGTGCGATCCAGGTGCGGCTACGTCGGAGGACAGAGCCGCAACTGAGAAAATCCGACGATATGTCAAATGCAAAATGCATCCCTTGTTAGGCTCCCGCAGGAGCCATACTGCAATATTTTGACTGTAATTAACACACACTGCCGTAAGTTGGTTCCAATTTATTCATTTCACTACACGAAAAATATTTTAAAAAGAAAATATTTCTTTTCCAGAGAAAAAAAAGTATTATGAACGTTTCCTGTTTCTAAAATCTGAAATATTTGCACACATATAGACACACATATATATGTCTGTACTATGAAAATTAGAACGAATAGTCAAAATATGACATATATATATATATATATATATATATATTAAGACATTTGTATGTTTATACATTATATTTATAGATAGACATATTTAAGTAAATGCTCTGTTTATAATAAACAGAATTAAACAACATTTTCAGGCCAGTAAATGTTGTTTAAAAAAGTTTATTATAAACAGAGCATTTACTTAAATATTTGTATTTATAAAAACTTTTTTTTTTATGTCTAAAAATAAAAATGTCTTAAAATAATTGTCGGACTTTGTTCATTTCACAAAGTGTGACGTCATTTGTTTACATTTGGATACGCTTTAAGCAGATATGAATGTACGTGAGAGAATCATGGAAGATTGAAGTTTAAATGCAGTAAAATTCGACCTTGCTAATCGAACGCTCCTCTGTAGCCAAATCGGTTAAGGTAATTTAAACAACATTTCAGGCCGGTAAATGTTGTTTAATACTATTTATTATAAACAGAGCATTTACTTAAATATTTCTATCTATAAAAAATAATGTATAAACATAAAAACGTCTTAAAATAATTGTCGGACTTTGTCCATTTCATTATATATATATATATATATATTGTCGCCTATATATACGCAGTTTTCTTTTGGTTCTTTAGCCAGCTGACCCTGACGATCTGCCTAAGTGAAACCTTGGTAGGTTTGTCTGGCTCATTAGGTTTGACTAGGTTTGCTCTACGTTTGTATCGAGCTCTTTAGTTAGTTGTTTACTCGTATCGGGGTTTTTTTTCTTTTGGGCGTTGAACCTGTGCGATTATTTTCGACAGACTTTCATGTTCCTGGTTCTTACTTTTAAACATTTTTTTGGCTATTGTTAAATCTAGAATTCGACACACACACATACATACATACATACATACATACATACATATATATATATTGTAGTGAATGCGCACTGTTGATGAGTCCCAAATATATATATATATATATATATATTTGGGACTCATCAACAGTGCGAATCCACTACCGAGAATTGAAACCCTGACAGTTAGGTTGTGAAGCAAACATCATACCAACTGTTCCAACGGGCCTCGGTGATGAAGAGGTAGCAAATCAGACTCAATATAGCGCCCCTCGCTCACATATTCCGTGAATTACTTCATTATAATTATCAAATCCTCCTAACAATTTCTATCATATATATATATATATATATATATATATATATATATATATATATATATATATATATATATATATATATATATATATATATATATATATATATATATATATATATATATATATTATAACATAAATATGTTATACAATCACTACAAAAATAGCCATTTTGTTTCAACACTTCTGGTGTCTTATTAAATGATGATGTTGAATGTAGAATAAATGGTTTTAAAAGTTTCAAATTAATTAACGATCCTTCACTAGGGGTAAACGCTGTTACATAAGCTAGAATGACCAATCAAAATAGAATATATATTTATATATATATATATATATATATATATATGCGTGTGTGTGTGTGTGTGTGTGTGTGTGTGTGTGTGTGTGTGTGTGTGTGTGAGATAGATAGATAGTTCCTAATCTTCATGTCTTATAATATTTTGTGTGTTCTTTCTAATTTTCAGTAGTACAAATGAAAAAAATGATTGGTCGTGGATAATGGAATGCAAATCTAATATTAAAATTGTTTTTACTTATTTATCTTATAATGCCATAAGAAAAACATATAGAAGCTATATTTATGGAATTATTCATTACTGTTATTTTCAGGACTAACTGCTGAAAACTATATTCTTGTTCGTTTTTGTATCAATAATTAATTGAAAAGACGTGTCTGAAATTTTTGAAATAAAAAAAAACAGAGAAAAACTCCATTTTATAAACCTAATCAAGTAAAGCTTTTTCTCATTCTCACTATTTTATAACGAAAACCAAAACCCTCTTGTATTTAGTTCACATAAGTGTTTAGATATCTTCTTGACTTAACCAGGAAAATTCGACTTGCCACTTTTTAAAATATTCTGGAGAAAAAAATCTTATCGTAAAAACACACATATGTATGTACAGATATGAAATTAGAAATACATTAAAAACAAATTGTTTTGGTTTGGTTTACAGCCTATCAACCACAATGGGTTATTTAATGCTGACAACATTTTTATTGCAGGTAATATTTTGTTTTGTCAAAAATATATTTCTGGTAATATTTTTTCCTTCAAAAACGTATCACTAGTAATAATTTTTTTTTTTTCAAAAACGTATTGCTGCTAATATTTTTTTTTCTTCAAACGTTTATTGCTGGTAATAATTTTTTACAAAGTATTTCTGGTATTAAAACCTATTTTTACACTGTCATAATGTTTTGACCTCAGTTTGGGGTTAACTATTTACCCTTAGCTGGGACCCTAACAGGTGCTACCACCCCGTGTCAGGGTGGACCTTGGAACACCAACAATTAAGAGGTGGTTCCACACTCCTCAAAACCTCCTGATCAGAAGTCTTGCTATTGGATGTAGTTTATCGTCTTACCCAGGATACGGTTGTAGTTTATCGTCATACCCAGGACGGAAAAACAAATTGAAAATGGAATTTATGTAAAGATTATTTTCTAAGCGTAGCTTAGATGCGGCACAAGGCCGACCGTATGGGACACCTAGTGAGGATCGAACTCACTTTTTCAGTCGTAACTGATCTAGTGAGACAAGCTTGGTAACCACTGTTATATTTAACAGCCCCCCACGAGGGATGTTTGTGGCACAAGGCCGAGTTTACCGTGGGTTTTCCGAGCCTGTAGGCTCGGCCAAAAATATTCCTTTAGAACCCGCATAAACGGGTTCAGGGCCTGTCTACCTCCCCGGACGAAATTTTGCCCTTCGGCAAAGCCTCGTCCGGGTTCCTTTCTGCTCAAGACAGAGAGTTCGACAGTACGAACAATCTAGTCGACTGTTCCCGCTTGCTAACCACTGTACCACGCCGAGGTTCCCCAATAGATTTTATAAGCGTAGCTTAGTTGGGACATACGGCTGAAAGTGTGGAGTACCCAATGAGGATCAAACTTACTCTTCAGTCGTAATAGATCTAGCGAAGCAAGCATGCTAACAATTACACTACGTCAAAGTACCCTATGGTTATTTTCTATGTGTAGCTCAGATGGGGCACAAGGTCGAAATTGTGGGGTACCCAATGTTAAGCGAACTCACTACTCAGTCATAAATGATCTAACAAACCAAGCTTCCTAAATATTACACCATGCCGAGGTGTCCTGGGATTTGATAATATATGTATAGATTAAAATAGTTTTATATTACTAATAATTGTTTATGATACATAGATTTTATGAATTTAAGCGTAGGGATTGGTGGCAAGGACTCATCATTTTACAGTTGAAATGGCTAGATGTAACCGTAAGTTCTATGCTAACAGTTTCTTCTCTCGCACTTCTCGCTGGTGCAAATCTCTTCCATCTTCTTGCTTCTTAGTCAAGTTGGATCCCGGAAAAAATTGGTAGTAAGTAACCCGAAATCTTGGGTAGCGCTTGGTATGCCAATACAAAATAGAAAAATAATATCCATAGCCATTGGAAGAACATCAATAGTATATATAATTATATTATAATAAATACATCGAGATCTCAGTTGATCAGCTTCAATAATTATTGGCATTACTAAGGCTCCACAAGTATTATATACCAACGGATAGATTACCTGTACTATATATATATATATATATATATATATATATATATATATATATATATATATATATATATATATATATATATATTATGTGGTACGTGTTCAATTTATATAATATAAATCATTCATAGGAATAACAAATAATGAAGCTAATTATGGCAAGAATCACTCTCGCAAACAACATTTAATAATAAAATATAATCAACATCATATCCGTTACTGAATGGTACGATCATTGTTTATAAATTCTGGTGTTGAGTGGTCTTATTTTTCTACGACCACTCATCCATCAAACATGGCTCGTGGAACTAGAACAGTCTACCCCAGTGATC
The DNA here is from genome assembly GCA_964036315.1 of Acanthosepion esculentum. Taxonomy (NCBI): domain Eukaryota; kingdom Metazoa; phylum Mollusca; class Cephalopoda; order Sepiida; family Sepiidae; genus Acanthosepion; species Acanthosepion esculentum. The sequence continues at coordinate 64,094,425 of OZ038504.1, forward strand.
GAAATAAAGGGTTCGGTTCGAAATTCCAACCACCTGAAGAAGGCCGGAGCGTACAACGGCCGAAACGTTGTGACAAATATGGCGACAAAGATGAGGACAATAGTCCGAATAATGTAAATACTGTCTAATTCCTTTCATATCGTCTGATAAACTTAATAACATTATCATTAAATGTCGAAAGAAAATCACCATATTGATACATGTTTTTAATCCTATCTAAGCTTTTGGCTTATATAAGCCACTATCAGAGATGACAAGTACATTACAATAAATTAAACAATACACGGACATAGCAACAATGACAGCCTGTTTTGTTTGCATGGAAGATTTTCAAGCAACGTCAAACTCGTGCATACGAGCCACTGGAAGCGAAAATCGCAGCGAGGCCCATGACAGCACATATGACAATGCGAGAGTGAAAACTAAAAGTGTTAAGTATGGGAAGTCGTTGGTATAAACCAATGGCTTCTGTTATCAGTTATAGACATTTAAGTATATTTGAGGAGTTTTCATAGTTTATTTTGTTCAGGTTACGTTTCAACTGTTTTATGTATATAGCTTCAAGAAATTTTAGTTCATATAAATTTATATAAATTTGGCGGAGAAGTTCACGCCTTGTTCGGTTGTTAACTGTTAAAAGTTGGCAACTTCAAAAATTTACATTATATTTCAAAAAAAGATAAATATATAAATAAATAAACAAAATATAAATATATAAAAATAAATAAATAATAATTGCATAAAAATTCCATAGCAACAAAAACAACACTAACATTAATTCATTTTCGTTTAATAGGCCAAAAAGTAACGTCACTTAGCGTCTTCCATAGTTTACCTTTCATTCACGCAGTAAGCTTTTAAAATATTTCAGAGCGTTTCTCTAATTTAAAATTTAATTACTTAACGTTATTTTTATCCAAGTTACTAGTGTTTTGTTGTCGGAGAAAGTAATGTCTGTTTCGTTTGTCAACAATTAAAAGTTGGCAACTTCTGATTTAAAACATTATAAATGCCTCCAATTTTATATAACGTTTTACCATCAATAGTCAAGACATTTAATGGTAAAGGTTATGTGAAAAAAGAAAAGCAGGAAGTATTCCCTCGGGAGGTTGATAATTATAAAATTCTATGTTGTCTCCAAGAAACTAAAATCAGGGGATTTGATATTTAATATCAGAGTTTATCAGCACATAGACTGGAAAATGGTAAATATTATGGAAATGGTTCTGTCACCAATACCAAATGGAAGTATAGACCTTGGACAAAAATGTTAGTATACACATTTCGTCTTGAAGGAGTCTTGAGTGTTATTTGACAACATTTCCAGCGATGGTGTCTCGATAAAATCCACCGGATTCTCGAGGATGTAAACAGGTTAATAGCAGTAGACAGACTATTTACATTACTCGGACTATTGTTCTCATCTTTGTCACCATATTTATTACAACGTTTCGGCCGTTGTACGCTCCGGCCTTCTACAGGTGGTTGGAATGTCGAACTGAACCCTTTATTTCGCTCACTGGGGTAGACTCTACTAGTTCCACGTGCCATGTTTTAATGGATGTCAGTTATCAGTTATCTCCTGTTAATTCTCTGCAAGTTCTCCACTGCCTTAACCGGGTATTGAACTCACACTCTTAGATCCAGTGACAGGACCCAAAGTGTGTGAGTTCAATACCCGGTTAAAGCGGTGGAGAACTTGGAGCGGGGAATTATCAGGAGATAACTGATAACTGACATCCATTAAACATGGCACGTGGATCTAGAACATTCTACCCCAGTGAGTGAAATAAAGGGTTCAGTTCGACATTCCAACCACCTGAAGAAGGTCGGAGAGTAAAACGGTCGAAACGTTGTGATAAATATAGCAACAAAGATGAGGACAATAGTCCGAATAATGTAAATAATGTACATAATACCTCATCTCAGAAATATAGACAGATACTTAAGGAGTACATAGGTTCACATTACACCTGGTCAGTACTCTTTCCAATTTTATAGAAAAGAAATAGAGGATTATCCATTTTTTCTTGTTTACTATATGGTATACCGATTCTTTTTTCCATGGTCATAATTATTTAAATTGAATCTGTCTATACAGTGTTGTTCGATAAAAGTGACTCACCTGATTTTTTTTTACTCAGGAGCGAGCAGTACAAGAGAATTTTAGTGTCTTGTTTGCTCCCTTCTGCTGAAAGGGTGCAAATCGACCCCCACCAAGCTCATTTTTATGTAGGATAATGCTCCCTGTCACAAATCAAAATTGATGAAGGAATACTTTGATGAGAAGCAGATGAGTGTTATGACATGGCCGCCCCAATCTCCTGACCTCAACCCCATAGAAAACTTATGGAGTATTATAAAGTCCAGGCTCCCGAGAAAGCAGTTGAGCAACAAAGAGGATTTGATTGTGAATTTCATATCCGAATGGAATTCAATGCTTGGAGATGAGATTTGTCAGAACCTAATCAAGTCAATGCCAAAAAGGGTTGAACAGGTTATTCAAAATAAAGGAGGACCCATAGATTATTAAATATTTCGAACTATATTAGCTATTATAAATAAATTATACCTCTATTATTCTTTATTTAAAGCTGTTCGGTTATGTTTCTATTGATTACTAGTTGCAGGAAATAAGTGCGTCACTTTTTTGCACAGAGTTTTTCCCTAAATCACATATATATACAATATTATAAATTTTCAGGAGAATACCTTAGGGTGAGTAATTTTTTTTTACTAGGGGGTCGGGAAGTAAGATTAAAAATTAGTTTGACGCCAAAAATAATAGGCGAAAAATCTTTTAAGTAAAAAAGTCAGGTGAGTCACTTTTATCAAACATCACTGTATTTCTGAGATGAGATATTATGTACACTATTTACATTATTCGGACTATCGTCCTCATCTTTGTTGCCATATTTATCACAACGTTTCGGCTGTTGTACGCTCCTGCCTTCTTCAGATGGTTAAAACGTCGAACTGAACCCTTTATTTCTCCACAGCCATAAACAGGTATTGAACTTTCTGGTCCTGTCACTGGATCAAACTAACGCCTTTATCCACTGTGCCATGTCCTCAGTTCAGTTCGACATTCCAACAACCTGAAGAAGGCCGGAGCGTACAACGGCCGAAACGTTGTGATAAATATAGGAAAAAAGATGAGAACAATAGTCCGAATAATATAAATAGTGTATTTAAATTGTCTTAACTTTTTAATGATCCGAAAGATCATTGACTACGACTCTTCATTGGTAGTAAGTAGCCCGAAATCTTTGGTAGAGCTTGGAGAGACTGATCTGACCAATTGTCGTATAATACCGGAGTATTTGTAGTGCACTTGGTTAGGTTCTATTTCTGGTGGGCAACACTGAGGCCACATTATGCTTAATCTTAGCCATATTCTGTCAAGTTTGGACAACCCTTAGGCTACATTATGCTTTAGTCTTAGTCACCTTCTGTCAAGTTTGGGCAACCCTGAGGCTACATTATGCTTTAGTCTTAGTCACCTTCTGTCAAGTTTGGGCAACCCTGAGGCTACATTATGCTTTAGTCTTAGTCACCTTCTGTCAAGTTTGGGCAACCCTGAGGTTACATTATGCTTTAGTCTTAGTCACCTTCTGTCAAATTTTTATTGCCATAGACCATTGGGATAATTCTTTTGTTTTTTTTCTTCTTAAAGCAAATTGTCTTATGGCAAATACAACGAAATGACATACGTGTAGACAAAAAAAAACTACTCTCCTCAAGCTTCCCTTTTCTAATATTCGTGACAATTGTTCTAATTTCTGTAGTTTTAATGTTTTAACTAGAAACTGTCTCCAGATGTCTTCGCACTTTGTAAAACTAATTTCAATTCTTCTAATGCTACCATTGAATTCTCTGTTCCAAGCCATCTTCCTCTTAGCCTAAAAGATTCTAGCACACATATACATGACCTCGGAGTTTATATTCGGGAAAATCTCCAAACTGCAAGGAATTGTCTTTTGAATCCTTAGATGATTCTTCCATGTGCTTTCGACTTACACTATTGCACTCAGTTTATCTGTATCGCTCCCCTTTCAGTAATCTAATATATTAAACACAATTTCTGATACTATAAATATGGCTCTTTCTCTACATCAATCTGCGAACATTTTTGTGTTTGGTGATTTTAATGCGCATCCCGTCAAGTAGCTTAAGTATTCTAATGTTGCTGATGTTGCGGTAATTCAAACTTTCAATTTTTCTATTGCCCAGTCTCCCAGTCAAATAGAGGATTTCTATACTCGTTTCCATAATAAACCTGTTCAATATTTTTCTTTACTTGATTTGTTCCTTACCTCCTCTCCTAGCACTTGAAAAGCATCACAAATCCGCACTCTTGAGAATTCGGATCATACCGTAGTATCTATTGGTATTTCTTCTGAGCCATCTATTAGAAGGGAACCTCTTATCCAGAAGACGTCTTTCTGTTACTAGCATACTGATTGGGATTAATTTTGTGACTTTATTCGAACACCCATTTGATTGATATTCTTAAACTTCCTATTGAGAATTTTACCACAGAGGTTTGTTCTTGGGGTAAAGCCGGCATTGATACTTTTGTATCTTCCCGCAAATAGCAGGTGAAACCACAATCTTCTTGGTTCACATCACCTTGTACAGCCGCTATAGCCCACAGGAATCACTTTTTTGGTGTACCAGCGTTATAATTCCGATCACAAAAACTTCTATTTGTAATTATTCGAAATAATTCTAAACGTGTTCTCCAAGAGGCTAAGTTTCTGTGAACTCTTAATTGGTGAAGCATCTCAATCGCAGGGTCTTCTTTCAGGTAAGCAATATGGCTTTCGATTTTTTTCTAGTTGAAACCGCTGATGTGTTAATGACTATTGATGAAAGTCTCTGTCAAGCTATATCGAAGAATAGTGAAGCTCGGGCTGTTGCTTTGGATATCTCGAAGTTATTTGACACGTTTTGGCATAATGGTCTTCCTCAAAATGTGAAAGGTCATGGTATGTTGTTGCTCATTTTGTAAAAATGTACTATTAATTTTTGTTTGCGGTTCATTAGTCCATAACTGGGATTTTAACAGGTACTACAAACCACGGTCAGTTAACAACAGCAATTAAAAGGTGATGCCACACTCCTCAAAATCTCCAGTCTCCCTATCAGAGGCCTTGCTGCCGGATGTAGTTTATCGTCATACCAAGGATAAGATTTCGTGTCTAGGTGGAACAAGGATAGAAAATGATAGTAAAACAGCAGATGTTATTTCTATCTACAAATACATGAAGTTGTGGATAGTCATAATCTCTCATATCCCAAAATACGCAGCATTTAAAACAAGAAAAATAGTTACATTTATAGCAAATTAATTTAATATTTGTCAATATCTTTTATGATTACTTGCATTGTTTACATTATTCGGACTGTTATCCTCACCTTCATTGTCGTATCCACAACATTTCGGCCGTTGTACGCTCCGGCTTTCTTCAGGTGATTGGATTTTCGAATTAGACCCTTTATGTCGTCCACCAGAGTAGATTGTTCTAGTTCTACGTGCCATGCATCTTCCGGAAGTTGCCTGGCAAATGAAACTAGAACAATCTACCACGGTGGACGAAATAAAGCCAGTAAATAAATTTAACATCTTTATCTTAGAAAGAAGGCCAGAGAGAACAACGGCCGAAACGTCCTGAACATGAAAATAAAAATGAGACAACAGTCCGGACAATATAAATAATGTAAATAATCTTTACATTGTAATTACATTTTACATCTTAATTTTTACGTTTCTCTGGATTTTGTTTCGTCTGTAAAATTAGAAATTTGAATTCTGAGCATCAAAATGCATTGATATTTGAAGGAGAAGGGGCGGATATTTTGGCTACTGCTCGATATGATTGAATAAGTTTTTTTTTATTTATCAATAATATACTTCTAGTTTTGAATAGCACGGTATCATATACCAATTACCCTTTGTTTAATATCCTCAGACATGTCTTGTATTTTTTTATCATTTATTTTTAGTCTTCTCATTGCTTATTTCTTTACAATTATCTCAATCTTCTTGGCAATACACTCCGGTAAACTAAGCCCCGATAATACTATTAACCGTATTTATATCTTTTGTTGTTAACGAAGCCCTTTCGTTCTTCATTGTCGTCCTCGTTTCACCATCGGAAGTTTTAATTTCCTCTTTCATTCATCACAATCAATCAAACAACTATCTTCTGCGCTGGGACGACATTGTATTCTTGCCCTACGCATACGCGGGAATGGGACACGCCATATTGTTTTCTTTCAAAGGGCCGCGTTATTTCACATACTGCTTCCTCCTTTCCACTTTCAGTCCTGTTTTTCTTTGCTTTTCCAGCCTTTAATTCACTGAACCTTAGTCTGATCTTGATTTACTTTCTCCCCTCTTTCTTTTCTTTTTCTATCTGTTTTTTTTTTTATTGGCCTGGCTTATCTTTCTTTTTTTCTGTTCTTTTTGACTTTACAGATTTTGGTTATTACTTGCTACCTCCAACATTTCTGTTACGTGACCAGTTCCTTTTCTTTCTTTTGAAACCTTTCCCTCTTTTCAGCATTTGATTTTTCATCTTGGTCATTTCCCCCGCCTCTGCTTTAAAAGTCTTTCATTTTTTTGTAATTCCTATTTCATTTATTTTATTTTTTTTTACTCTTAGCTTCTTTCTTCTTTTGAGGTTTTCATTTCCTTCTTGATATTTTTAAATCTTTCTCTGCTACATTTTTCTTCCTCTAAACCCATTTTTCTTCCTTATAGTCTTTGAATTTTTTTTTTGCATATTTCGTTCTAGATATTTTATTGATCTCGTTTCCATTTTTCTTTCTTTTTTGTATTTCGATCTTTCTTCTTTACTAATTTCTTTCTTCTCATTTCTTTCTTCTCATTTCTTTCTTTCTTTCTTTCTTTCTTCCCTTCGTTCTTTCATACGTTCTTTCTTTCTCTTTCTTTATTTCTTTCTTTCTGTTAGTCTTCTATTTCGCATTCATAGCGTAATTCTTATTATTATTATTGTTCTTCCTACATCAGCTGATTGATTCTTGCTTCTTTCTCCTTTCTTCTTCTTTTTTTCTTCTCCTTTCTTCTTCTTCTTCTTCTTCTTCTTCTTATTTTTCTTCTTCTTTCTTTTTCTTCTTCTTCTTCTTCTTTTCTTCTACTTTCTTCTTCTTCTTCCTTTTCTTCTCCTTTCTTCTTCTTCTTCTTCTTCTTCTTCTTCTTCTTCTTCTTCTTCTTCTTCTTCTTCTCATTTCTTCTTTTTCTTCTCATTTTCTCTTCTTCTTCAATGTTGATCGCTTCTCTTCTTGTCTGACATTTTTTCAGCCGCAATTAGTCTTCTTTCTATTCTCCATTTTCTACTATTTGATAATAAGGAATCAAAATTGTGGCCTTTAACTGAGGTAAGCCACCAACAAAGTTTGCTGGGGGCTAACACGAAAACCAACAAAGATAGATATATCGATAGAAAGAAAGAAAGAAAAATGCAGAGAATGATGCGTAGATAGATAGATAGATAGATAGATTCGGAACAAATAGTAATAGAGGGGAGTATTGCAGATTTTACACGCATACACATGTTTTCACATGGGATTTCAAAATTGTATTGTTTTTGTGATCCAAGTTGTTCTCGCGTAATTATTTATTTTGAAACACCACATTTGGGAGTTGGGCTCAAGCAATTCTGTGTTTCTTCACTATTTACTGTCTTTGTTTGTTTCTTTTATTCGTTCATTTTTCTTTCTTTCTTTCCTTCTTTCTTTCATCTTTCTTTCTTTCTTTCTTTCACGCGTTCTTTCTTTCATACGTTCTTTCTTTCTATTTCTTTCTTTCTTTTCCTTTGTGTATTTATGTCTTTTATTACTTTGTACTTTATTTTCATATTTTTCTTTTCTTTTCGTTTCCCTTTTTCTTTCTTTTTTTGTATTTCGATCTTTCTGCTTTACTAATTTTTTTCTTCTCATTTATTTCTTTGTCGACTTTTTACTTTTCCCCGGAATTATTTCTTTTCCTTCTTTTATTTTATTTCTTTCTACATTTGTATATCCTTCCTATCACTCATATTTCTTTTTATTATTTCGTTCATTCGCCTTTATATTCTATTTTCTTTCTTTAACTTTTCCTTGAAGGATGTTTGATAAAAGGACCTCATAAACAGGCTTTTCTATTTTTTTTTAAATTCAAGGACATTTATTTTAAATTTCTTAAATCGTCTTAACTCTGATCTAAATCTGAAGTGAATAATAACTTCCCAATTTTTACTGCCCTGTGCCAAACTGACCTTATCTTTGGATATATCCTCTCCTCTTATCCCTCCTTGGGACACTTTCTGGTTGTATAGAGAGAAAAAAATGAGTAGCTGTTTGGAAGACCATTCGTTGGAAATCTCCTGTCACGGACAGACAACATTGCACGTATTGTTTGCTAACCAAAGGTCAAAGCTAGAAAAAAAGATCCCCGGATATAGTAGCCCTGTTGTTTTGTCTATTGGGTGCAGACATGGCATTTCCAAACGGTTAGCTCAAAAAAATAATAAATAAATAAAAAAGAAAAAACGAAAAAAAAAAAAGAAAAGAAAAGAAAAGAAACGTATTTTTCTATTTCCTTACGTGGGTTTTTGACAATGTCGAATTGTGAAGGTCAAGATGTATAACGCAACCAATGAATACAAGCCTGCCCGATGTAGAGGGTGGGGGGGATATATTACACCTATGTCAATGGCCGATGTTCGAGCTGAAATAAAGGCCAACGTTTCTAACGCTGATTTTCAAGGCTACCAAGCTTTCTAAGAAATATGGGAAAACACAATATTGCTTTTACGTCAAAATAATATACTTCATGCAGACAAATACGTACGCAGACGCACATAAGCAAACACCGACACGCACGCATGCTTACACACGCGCATACACACGCGCCCACACATATATAAATATTTTAAAATTCAGATATACAGGGTGTGGCAGCAAAATCCGACACTTGACAAAAAGAAAACGAAATAGGCAATAGAAACAAAAGTTGTATATGAAGACACCCGACAGTTTATTTAGCTACAGTTAGATGTACATACTACATTATTTTTCAATGTAACCGCCGGCAGCGGCGATGACCATCTCAAGGTGGGCGCGAAATGAGTCGCACGCTTTGGCGACCATGTCCCTGTCCATAGCGGCGAACGGGTATCTGCATATACAATTTTTGTTTTTATTGCCTATTTCGTTTTCTTTTTGTCAACTGTCGGATTTTGCTACAGCACCCTGTAATTAAAAATGTAACAGTACAAATACAATAGGAAGACAAAAAGGAAAATCTTTCTTTACCAACGTGTTTCGTCCCAGAATGGATTTCATCAAGGCAAATATTTGAATTTTATTTAGCAATAAATATATATAAGCAGAAGCACAAATGGCGTTGTTTTTTCACAATCCTAAATTTAACAACGCCCACAAATATACATGGATACTAATTGAAAATCAAAGTGAATTATAGAGAATGTTATTTTAATCTCACATATAGAGTGCTGTGTATGTGTGCGTGTTTGTGCGTTTGCGTGTCCAAGTAACTCCTCCCTTCCCACTGGTCTGATTTCAATGATTCATAGCTCACTCAAAGCCTTAGAAAAGTTAGGCGCAGGGAACGATTTTCGCTGAGCTCATATTCAGGCTTACCAGATTATGCGTGGTTAGATATATATATTAATATATTATACTAGCCATTATCGTTGCTTTCATGGTTTGTTGGGTTTTAATCCCGGCTTGAAGCAATCATGATGAACTGTGATACAGCGAAAAGGCTTGCATGTGGATGTCTATATTACGCTCCCGTTATTACATCGAGCAGTATAGAGAAAAGAGTAATTCCAAACAGTAGCCGACGTCGCTATTAGCGCACCGCTTTTCATTAATGAAATGATCGCTCTGGCTGCTGGATTTTTATACATCCGTATATAATACGTTTAAATTTCCCTTTCGTTGCCTTGCGCCGATAGCTTAGGGGTAGGATCTCTGACTGATGCCAGATTGGTCGCGTATTTATCCAGGCTTGGAGCAATCGGATGTCTAGCCACACTGATGAGCTGTGATACAGCTAAACAGAATTGTATATATATATATATATATATATATATATATATATATATATATATATATATATATATATTTGTCATCCACAGACAGACTATTTCGCTGTTTCACAGCTCATCAGTCCGGTTGCTAGACGTCCGGTTGCCTCTAGCTAGGATCGAAACCCGACTGAATTGGCGTCAGTCGGAACTTCTACCACTAAGCCGTCGGCTCACTGCAGGGATGAAAATGAATTTTAGCGTGTTTATTTTTAGATTTAGATAAATACACAGTGACTGACAGTGACTCAATTCTGCCGAAGAGTCACATTCAGTTTGCTTTTTCAGATAAGACGATTAGCCATCTTAATATTATTTCTCGTAACAATCACTGAAAAACTCTTTGAGTTATTCAGCTAGAAAGAGAACAGGTTAAAATCGTTTTGTGATAGCGCCACTGTCTTCCCAAATAAGCAATGGTGAGAGGAAAAAGATCATTCAGGCCTTCAGTAATGGTACCAACATTCATATTCTGATTTCCATCTTCAAAGTTTATTCAAGGATCATCTAGAAAACGGTGAATAAGTTTTAAATCCATGATAGGAGTTTCACCCATGACAATACAAAGAGCAGTGAAAAAGTCTTGAAAATTAATTTATACGTGAAACGTGTGAAGTACCTTGGACAGAAAGTTAGAAGGTTAGAGTAGGCGGCGATCATCTTGAATAAGTTGGAAAATGAACTTGAATACATATATATATATATATATATATATATATATATATATATATACACTTTATTTCAATACTGTATGAGCTTCCGATCATTATCTCTGATTAATTAATGATGACATGCCATTTTCGTTTATGATCGATTTCTTCTGTGGATTAATTATACATTCTTATTGCTCAAAGAAGAGTTCAATAGAGTTATGGAAACGTCAGAGAATGCTGATAAGATATCTTTATTCATTTCCAAGCTGCATGATTTGTACAATTTTGCTGTTACCCCCGGTGCATATATATATATATATATATATATATATATATATATATATATATATATATATATATCGGTAAAAATCCGTGTGTAAGTAATCCAAGTGAATCCTAATATCAAATATTAAAACTGATCCACAAAGAGAGCTCAATGTATATATATATATATATACATATATCTATATCTATATCTATATATATATATTGAATAAATAGCTTTAATTATCTATAATTATATAAATAGCTTTAATTAGCTTTAATGATATATATATATATATATATATATATATATATATGTTTGTATGTATGTATGTATGTATTGAATAAATAGCTTTAATTATCTTCCCAAACCAATTTATTTTAATTATCTTCTCAAAACAAATCTATTAAATAAGCGATATAAACAAATTTTTAATACGTTTATAAATAAATAAATATATATATAAAAAATATATAAAAAACAATCAAAATAATTTAAACAAATAATAAATAAATATACAAATAAACGACTACCAGCAAAAAAACCGCCAAAATAGACCACCCACAATACACCACTGACTCGTATATAATTAGCCGAAAAAAACAACAGTTGTGGCCTGACGATTACGTTTAGCATGAAACACTTTGTCCCTTCTTAGTGTTGACTTCAATGTTCACTTTTATATATATATATATATATATATATATATATATATATATATATATATATATATATATGTATGTGTATGTATTGAATAAATATCTTTAATTATCTATAATTATATAAATATCTTTAATTATCTTTAATTACATATATATATATATATATATATATATATATATATATAGAGAGAGAGAGAGAGAGAGAGAGTGAGAGAGAGAAGGGGGTTAATTATACAAATCTAAAATGTGCCACTTAGCTGATTGCTGGTTTATTCAGAACCACGACACAAGAGTATCGTTTAAGTCCACTCGTCAGGATGTGTCAGCAATTTCCATTTTCGTTACTTTTTATTTTAAATTAAAAATGATTTATGCGCTATTCATTGGTGTCAAGTTGAATTTTTACTCTTTTTTTGTGAGTCCGTTTCTTTTTGTGTGTCTGTTTCGTTTCTCTCTCTCTCTCTCTCTCTCTCTCTCTCTCTCTCTCTCTGTGCCTGTTTCTTTGTGTGTGTTTGTATAATGCGTGTGTGTGTGCGTGTATTTCTAAAGAATGAATGGTTTTATTTTTAATCTCATATTTTTTTATTAATCCCAGCATAATTTTTTGTGCATTGACGTATTTGAGCAAAAGCCTCATTTTTTTTATAAAAAGATAAGTGAGCTCTTCGGCAGGGATTGAACCTGTGTCCCTAGATCAGACGGTGGTTTCTCTTAAAAGGGTGAACAGAGATTCGAATGTTGCCGGTTGGGTGGTGGGGTGTTGTTCTCATTTTCTTTATCAAGGCTGATGGGTAAGAAAAACTGTATAATAAGCGGGTCGTCTCAGATACGCCTATCGAATAATAAAATAACGTTTGAAGAAATATGTATAGATACCTCCCCGACATTGCTAAAAGTCAGCATACTGTGATGAGAATATGTTCCATCTCGAAACATAATGAAAACAGTTTCATCCTCAAAATCGCCATTAAGAGGGAGGATCAAAGTATTTTTTGATTATTTAATTAAATGTTTTACTCCGTTTTAGAATATTCAAAATTTTGATTAAAAAAAAACTTGTTTTTCTTGCGTCAGCGGATATACTAACTTTTACATTTGAGAATAGCAAATTTTAGCCTCTTTTTTGGTGACAGACATTAATTTGGAAATTCTTGCAAAAATCAAATAATTATCAAATTTTAATGAATATGTAAGGACTTATTCACAAATGAATGCTATTATTTTCTAATTTTTTTCATTAGAAAATCTTAGGAAATAAATGTTTAGTTTACATGTATTTCTTCCTCTTACGTAATATCTTGAAATACTAAAAAGTACATTCGTTTAATAAAATCGCTATTAGCTTCAACCACTGACTTTAGACTACTTGGGAATCTCCTGCAACTCTTCTAGACGGTCTCCTTGTTTAAGTTGGGGAATGCTGCCGTAATCCTTGCCTTCAGTTCATCTTTGGTGTTTCAAGTTGTTCTGTTGGCCTCTCGTTCAACTGCAACCCGCAGATAATAACCGAGCGAGTGGAAGTCTGGAGAACCAGGTGTCCAGATGCAAGGGGTGATGTGGTCGTAAAATTGTCTGATAGCCATGGTGTGACATAATGCAGAGTCATGTTGCAAGACATAGGGTCTCCAGCAGCCACCATCTTGACCCAGGGCATCCCTACCTTCTCAAGGAACTTTATGTAGGCCTCTAGTTTAATTCTGAGGTCCTGTGGAAAGGTGAATGTCGGCACAACTTCGATATCACTAGTGATCACTCGAAACATCTTCGTAATCACCATTAGACTCATTTAAATATTTCCAAATCCACTGCACACTCCTAATATTGACAGCCAAATACTCTAAAACTTGGAGCTTCCGGTGCGAAAACCAAGAAGTACACCCTGCCGTCTGTATATTTCTGGAGGAGTCAGTTATGTTATGGTGCTCTGTTTCTCAGAGACGGTGCAAAACTGACACTAGTACACTGTGTAGATGATAAAAGTAAACAACGCGCATGTTCTGTTTTTATTCTCTCATCTTTCTTCTTTCTTTTTAGACGAATTTCAAAACAAGAAGATCCTGTTTTGGTTTTTATTTTTCAGCGTGCCATATAAATGAATGAATAGTTTGTTTAACATCTCTGGTCCCTACATATCAATGGTCTCATAAAAATGTGAAATCTAGAACATTATGTGGCAACCGTGAAATGTTTTTCTAAACATTCCGCCATCGGCCGTATGTGATCCGAAATGCAAAGTAACAAGAGAAAATTGATTGATCTTCTGTTTGGAAATTGAGCAACATTTTATCAATTCCCGCTGGAAATATAAGAAAGACGTATATTAGAGACATTTATCAAGCATAGTTTTGGCATCGCAACATTAGGGCACTCAACGAAGAAGAAGAAGAAGAAGAAGAAGAAGAAGAAGAAGAAGAAGAAGAAGAAGAAGAAGATGAAGAAGAAGATGAAGAAGAAAAAGATGATAAAGATGATAAAGAAGAAGATGAAGAAGATGAAGAAGAAAAAATAATCATAAAGAAGAAGTGGAAGATGAAGAAGAAGATGATGATGATGATGAAGAAGATGAAGAAGAAAAGCTTTATAAAGAAAAAGATGAAGAAAAAAAGATGATGATAAAGAAGAAGTTGATGAAGATGATGATGATGATGAAGAAGAAAATGAAGATGAAGAAGACGATGATGATAGAGAAGAAAATAAAGAAGATGAAGAAGATGATGATGATGATGAATAAGATGACGAAGAAGATGATGATGAAGATGAAGAAGAAAAGATAATCATAAAGAAGAAGACGAAGATGAAGAAGACGAAAATGATGAAGAAGAAGATAAAGAAGAAAAAAATGATGATAAAGAAGAAGACGAAGAAGAGGAAATTGAAGAAGAAAAAGTTGATGATAAAGAATAAGATGAAGATGAAAATGATGATGATAAAGAAGATGAAGAAGATGATGATGATGAGAAAGAAGGAGATGTAGATAATGATGAAAAAGAAGATGAAGAAGGAGACGATGATGATAAAGAAGAAGAAAAGTTGATCATAGAGAAGACGAAGATGAAGAAGAAAAATATGATGAAGAAGATGAAGAAGATGTTGATAAAGAAGAACGGTGGTGATGAAGTAGATGATGATGATGATGATTAAGAAGAAGAAGAAGAAGAAGAAGAAGATGATGATGATGAGAAAGAATAAGATGTAGATGATGGTGAAGAAGAAGATAAAGAAGAAGAAAAAGATGATCATAGAGAAGACGAAGATGAAGCAGAATATGATGAAGGAGTAGTTGAAGATGTTGATAAAGAAGAATGGTGATGATGAAGTAGGAAGATGATGATGGTGATGATGAAGAAGAAGAATGTTAAGAAGTTCTGTGTCACCTTACATTCACATACTCACGCTAACGTTTGCCACTATTTTTCACAGACAATCTCTCTGCACTTACACACACACACACACACACACACACACACACACACACATATATATATATATATATATATATATATATATATACTTATGGAGAGAAAGAGTGTATCAAAAGTACTTCTACAATAATTAGGGTAGGACTTCACACACCAAAGCAAGGACAAAAAGCCATAGAAACACATATCTGCAAATCCTTCGTTTTTTAATTATCAAGTTTAAAGGAATTTTACAGGGCGCTCTGTTGATATGTAGACTAGGTTACATTTGTCATTCATGTACATTTGTAGCTAATCTGTCTTCAACCTTAATGTGAGTTAACTTAGAAGTGTTACGTTTAACAATGGCAGGATATTCGTTTAATGAGCTTGAACATATGGTTTTTATATACGGCCGTGCGAATGTTGCTTTTAACAGCGTCTACTGTAAACTTTAATCTCAACAGTTCAAACTTCAGACTCTGAAGTTTGCGTTAAGTTTTTAAATTTTTTAATTTTCTTACGTTACTTTTCTTACATTGCTGAGTATTTGGGTTTAATTTATTTTTATTTTTATTTTTCAATTTTTCTTTCACCCTCCTCCAGTTCTTATTTTATCTTTGTTTTGTACCTTTTTTGATTTCGTCTCTTGATTTACTTTATATTGTGTAGTTATATAGAACTGCTTTTTTTCTTTATTTCCTACCGACATTAATTTCCGTTCCTCTTTCTAATAATTTTTGTTTATATTTGTATATTTTACGTGTTACCTCGTTTATATTTTTAAATAGGTCTTATAACTTCTGTTTTATATTCCTGTCTATCTTTCCATTGTTTTATTTGTAGTTTCTTTATTTTTTAGCAACACTTTTTTTGCGTGTAACGTCCGCCATTTTCGTTAGACTTGCTATTATTACTTTTTTTTCCTTCTTTTTCTTTGCTGTCTTTTTTTTTGTTTATAGTGTTTTTCTATATTTTTTTAAATCGTTTTTTGATATGGATCAAGGATTTTGTCTTGTTAAATTTGTTATTTCGTTGGACATTTTGGAGGTGTTTCGTGTTTTAAATATTTGTACGTAAAATTCTTTTTTTCTGTATTTATCTTTTCTTCCTTTTTATAAGTTTGTTTTATTTTCTATCTTTAATTTTTGCTTTGTCTAAATAAAACGAAAGTTCTGCTTTTTTCAAAATTTTGTGTTTTTTCGAAAAAATATATTTTTTAAATTTATTATTAAAAATGGTCTTCATATAATAAGTAAGAATGGCTGGCCGAACCAGGTCGCTCAATAAAAATTTATTTGTTCCCAAGGAAGACCCGCCTTATAAAGCGAAAAATAACAACTGACCTAAGTAAAGAAATGGTTGCTGAAAAAGTCAAACAAGGACTTTACAAAGCCGAACAAAGAAGATTGTATGGTATCCGAAAAAAAAATAGTAGCAAGATGAAAGACAAGTAATCTATGGTGGCTGAAAACGGCCCCAAATCGAAAGAACCGAATAAAACCCCAATGAATGTTGTCCGAAAAAAGCCAAAACTCAGAAAAGACAAAGATGGCAGAAGCAAAAAAAAAAAATGACGACAAAGTAGTAGTCGGGGAGACGTCCTCTTGCTGGAAGTGCCCGCCGAAATGAATAAGCAACATTACGGATTTACTGAAGAAAACCAAGAGCGATGCTCATCTTTTTACAGAAGATGGGCTCTTGACAAATTCCGTGGAACTATAGAAAGTTTAAAGAATGATCGTGTCAGTCTTTGCGGTGGACAAGCGTTCGTGCAAAATTTGTCGCTCCACAAATGACACCGTTATAGTGGTTGACGTCCATGTAGATTAAACCGCCTAGAGTGATTAATGGAGAAGGGTTTTTTATGTGGGACATACTGCTACACACGCGTTCCTACTGCGAAGCTGCAAGCAGTCGACGCATCAAAAGAAAAACTTTATTCCGAGGACAGAATACCAGGGCAGACGTAGGACCAACGTTTCAACATAGGAGGTCACTTCTCAGATCGTCTGGGAGCAATTGGCCGCTTATCTGTGCCAATACAGACTGATACTCGGTCCTTCCACTGACGAATTGACTGGGTAAAGTAGCTTCGAGATAATGATTGTTCTTAAGGCCTTTTCCCGCCGCGGTTGCAGAGAAGAAAAAAGGGGAATGGCAGATTGTTGGTAAGGCTGGAGCGAAGCTCTGGGTAGCGGGTGCTCGTCCCACAGCATCCCCTACGTGTAATGACACATACAACGCCATTCCGTCTACCAGTTCTAAGGGAGATTCCTCGACCAGCTACTCTGATTGACTTCGGTATCAGAAATTAAAATATGAGCCATCATTCGAGAAGTTGCAAAACTTGAAGAAGACACTAAATAAAAAAAAAGAAAAAAAGTGTCCCTTCCTCCTCGGCACCGTCTTCTCCATCCACAAAACAACAGTTCATGGATTCTCCTCCACTCAAGAGATACCTATCACATCACTTCCTCTAAAATGACAACCATAAAATCAACACCCAACGACCATCCCACCACATCCAGTACCCCCAATACCCGTATTCCATCCCCTGTCAAAACTCCCACTAGTGCAGCAAAAAGTTCGAGTATTCAAAACAGCAAAAAATAATATCAACTGAGTCGACAGAAACAACATACAAGAAAATGTCTAAACCCATTTTTAACACAGGGGAAGACGTGTGCCGGGTTTCTAAAGATCACGAAGAGAAGGCATTATCCCAATGTAGGAAAATCAAAGTCCTGAAATTCTTCATCATCTTCAAGTAATCAATAATCTTTCTGTTGACTCTTTACGTGGTTGTGGTTAATGTATTTTAATTGCGTTTGGTAATGAAATACTTTATTATTTTATATTGAAGTTCTTCTGTTATTACTTGTACTATACGTGTGACGAATTACAAAACATACATATAAATATATATATATATATATATATATATATAAATATTTCTAAAGAACTAATAATTTTTTCATTTAACACAATTTATCACTTAAACTTTATTTTTAATGAATACCCTTATCCGAGTAAGTGCCCCGTTTATTTATTAAAAAGTATATTTATATATTTTCCTCTACCGGCCTGTATATTCTAGAAATCTTATCAAACAAAAATATGCGATAAGCTGCAGAGCGCATTTTCTTCTCTAACCGATACAGACTGTGAAGAATGAAATTGGGACTCTTACCTCTAGCCAATGGAAGTATTAAGAACGTTTCTAATATCTATTGAAAAAAGAAATAATAGAAAAGAATACATCCGATGTAAACTTCAAAACGGTTCCGTACATTTTCGATTTCTACCTCATTTTCTAGTTCGTACGGCCGGAATACACTTCAAAATGTCAATGGTAGGACATTCGATTTAAATTTGGGACCTCAGATTAATGTCAAACGAATAATAATCTCATTTGATTGCCAAAATGATTTTTTTGTTTCGAAAGTTAAAACGACAAGCCAGTGGCAATGGTTAATTAGTTTTCCAAATCTGCCATAATTCCCCTGTTAAATTTCGCTCGTATTCTTCTAGGAACGTAATTAAAATGAAAAAAAAATGATAATTCTTCCAGTGAAAATTCATTAGCTATTTTCTTATTATTTTATATTGATTACAATGCGATCGTTCATGCAGTTCCATTGCTGCTGCTCTGTTTCAGCAATCTTAACTTGTTTGGCACAAGGCTACATGTATTGAGCATCGAGTAAAACATTGACCTAGCTATACATTAGTAACAGTCAGCCAAACTAAACTCGTTAACCATTGTCCCAAGTCCGAAGCGCCTAAATATTTACTAAGCTTACCTGAGCATGGCAGACGATCACAAATATGGCGCACTCAGTGAGCATCGAATTTCGTACACAGTCGTAATTCTCAACCAGAATAGCCCGTTAATCATTATCCGATTACGATGCAGTCATTGAAAATACGTAAACCGATATTAGTTTTGGGACGCGGCCACTGACTGAAAGCTGTCGCCAAGGATAGAACTCATATCTCAGTAGTACTACTCAGCGAAAAGATCGTTAACTGGTGAATGCAGGACAATCTCCCCAAAGATGAAGAATAGCCTTGAAGCAACAAAACTGTGTTTCTGCAGACTGATTCTGAGAATACCATGGACAGAACATGTGAGCAACGACGAAATTTTAAAAAGCATATGGAAACAAAAACGACCCCTATACTTGTTGTGGCCTTGTTAGGGCCAGAAATAAAGACACAAGAGAGGAATTGAGTTAAACAAATATATTAACAGAAACAGTAATACAAACATATAAAAACGAGAGTGTTACAGCAAGAATGTTCGGTCCGACTGTCAGGGCTGACTGCTGGAAACTTCCCTCTCCAAAAGGCAGTACCTGCTCCTATTTATAACATCGGAGAGTCCTTATTTCCCTTTGTTAAATTACCATAACAATGCTTAACATCAGGAAAAGGTAGTTAACATTTCTAGGACACATAAGGAGGAAGAATGGCTTGGAAATCTGATACTCACAAGATAGACGAACAGAGATAAACAACACATAACATGGTTATTGAGCTTGAGTAAATAGATGGCAGAACAAGGGTTAGGAGAAATAACAGAGAGACAAAATTTATTAAGAGCTACAAAAATCAGGCAGTTGTGGAGAGCCATGATTTCTCACGTCGTGAGCACATAAAGAATAAGGAATTAAAAAGTCGAAAATGATTAATCGGTAAGTTGGATAAGACTGAATAACTAATATTTCCATTTCATATATGCCGAGGATACCATAGATCGAACATGTGAGCAACGACGAGGTTCGAAAAAAATGGTTACAAAAACGAAACCTTACTTAACATCAGGAAGAGACAGTTGAAATTTCTAGAGCCCGTAATGCGGAAAGACGACTTGGAAAATTTAATACTCACAGGACAGATAAACGGCAAGAGAAATAGCGGAAAACAATGCATAACCCACATGGTGAGCTGGAGTAAATGGATAGCCGAATAGGTTTTTGGAGAGATAGAAAAAAGACAAAATTTGTGGGAGAGACATTATCGCCAACGTCTTGCTTGGATATTACAACAACAACAACAAGATCTTTAACTTGTATAAATATGAATTAAAGATCACATGTGGATCGGAATCCAACAGGATGATAAAGCACACATAGGAAACGTATATAAAACTAACATATTTGACGGCATTATATATATATATATATATATATATATATATATATATATATATATATATATATATATATATATATATATATATATATATATATATATATATATATGAACAATAAAAAATATTAAAAATTAAAATCTTCAGACACACTGTGTTGTATATTAATATTATTTCGTTTTATTATTATTTCATTTAGATTCCTCGATTAGTTTCGGCCAATATGGCCATCATCAGGAGAACAACAATTTTCTGCTTGCTGGTAGCAGTGAAGTACAGTAATGAATTTCTTGATGGAGAAAATGAACTTTTGTCTGTAGTTTTCATTTGTTTTGTTTTTTTATTTTTTAACATGAATTTTGGTCAGCCCTTGTGTTAGTCAAACAGTCTTAAGTGGTTATTTGAGATACGAGCTGGATGGATTCATGCTGCTCTGAATTTCCTTGGTCATTTTGATTATATATATATATATATATATATATATATATATATATATATAAAAGTGAAGATAGAAGTCAACACTTAGAGGCGACAGTCTGTTTCATGCTAAATGCAATCGTCAGGCCTGACGGTGGCCTGACGATTACATCTAGCATGAAACAGCCTGTAGCCTCTAAGTGTTGACTTCTATATTCACTTTTATATTTACATACGCTCTATCTTTGATATTGAGCACTTTATTTCATAAATATAGCACACTTTCAGCCTATATTTCTTTATATATATATATATATATATATATATATATATATATATATATAAAGCATGAAACTAATAGTTGTGCTAGCGGTGAGGAAAAAGATGAATGTTCATTATTAAGAATTATAGCTCTGTTATTATACATCAATGACTACATTTTAGCTTCAGTGTGCAATATTTTATATGGACATGTCCCTGAAGGGACTGCTTTCCTTATCAAACCAAATTCACGAATGAGTATATTGGACATAAAACTACACGACTATCTAGACGACTCACGTTACACATCTCAGGTCATAGTTCATTTAGGACCCATTTAAAGTCAAACACTCCATCCTCGATATACCTGTACAAAATGCAATAGTCTAAACGTAAGGAAAACATTAATGATAAAAAAGAAAAAGGCAACACTCAGTAACACCAACTATGAACACGGCCACAATATGATGACCGAGTTTGGAAAATTAAAATACGTTACCCTCGCTCTATAAACATATATAAAAATCCACACATTCAGTTAAATTTGAAAAAAAAAAACTACTTGATATTGACTAAAAGAATAGCCGAAAGCGCTCGGATATAGAGAATATTCGGACAGTTTAACAAACTTTATGTCCAGAAAAGAAAACACTTATATGAACACAAGAAAAATTATATAAAATGCTTAACTGCAGTACCTTGTCAGTCGTAGTTAATGAAACTTGTATAAAAGAGGTATTGCTGCTCAGATACACAATTATATATATATATATATATATATATATATATATATATATATATATATATGCATAAAAGAAAATTTAAATAAACAACTGGATAGCAGTACCTTGTCAGTCGTCTGTAATAGAACTTTTATAAAAAAAGGGATTACTGGCCAAATACACAATATATATATATATATATATATATATATATATATATATATATATATATATATATATATATATATATATATATATATATATATATATGTGGGTTGAGATATTATTGCGAGATATACTTATCACTATCACCATCGCTGTCTAATTATGTTTGAGTTTTATTTCCATGAAATTCAGCTCGTCTCTCATGCATATCGCAAAATTCGGTATAAAAAGAAACAATTTACTTCGGAGCCAATCAGAGATGCTGGAACGATTGATTCGAGCAATGATGATAATTTGTAAAGATTAGCCGAGAAGAAATTGTAATCAAGTCATCTCTTTCTGCATTAAATGAGTTGATTAATACATTCGTTGGTGTAAAGAATAAATGCTTTTCTTTTTAATATTCTCCCATTTGTTCTCCTAATTTGATTTTATTTGTTTTCTTCTGTTTTATTTCGACACACCATTTTGCAGCCATCAAAATATCGCTATATTGTCAGATTTAATGACGTCAACCTGACTCTTACGCTGTCGGTACGACGTCACGAAGAGATCTAACGGATGTACAATAATAATAATAATAATAATAATAATAATAATAATAATAATAATAATAATAATAAGAAGAAGAAGAAGAAGAAGAAGAAGAAGAAGAAGAAGAAGAAATATATAAGAAACTGAAACACAAAAACATTTTTAAGCATAACCTGAAGAAGTCAGGCACAGCCTCGAAATATTGTTAAACATTTTTTTAACATTTTTTAAAAATTTTATTTTAAGCAATTCAACCCGATCGAGGCGGTGGTGCCACTAGTACGCAAGTGGCTACAGAGAGTGTAATTAAGAAAAAAGACTGGGTATTGGGGAGGTGAGGAAAGGATAAAGAGAAAAACGGAGAAGATAAAAAGATGGATGGGGATCAAGGCAACAGAAGATGTCGATTGACATTACATTTAATTTTTGAGGATTATAGTTATCAGGGAAGCAAGTGAGAGGACCGAGTTTCACTGCCGGGAAGTGCGAGAAAAGAAGCAGTTGGAGGAGAAGGGACGGTTTATTTAACTCTTTCGTCAGTGAAAGTGTGGGACTGAGTAGCACACTTAAATTCACGCAGTCGGGGCATCTTTTGTTGTTGTTATCACAATGATTTGGCCGTTGTGTTCACAAGCCTAAATATTGTGATAACAACAGAAAAACTAAGGACAGCAGTCCGAATATAAATAGTGTAAATTATGATAACACCTCATCCCAGAAATTGTTTCACATTGTTAAACGCTGTGCCTTTTCTTTTCCTTTTCCTAAATAACGCTCTTCTCTAGGTGAAGGTAATAATTGAATACTGAAGAGAAAATGGATTGCAATAAACCGGTTATATCGGTGGGAGATAAAATAGAAAAAAAAGAAGGGTTTATCATTGGTTCATAGTGAAGAGAAACTAATCAACCACGACCTATTGAAGCTTGAACTCGCAAGTCTTTAGAAGTTGCACAAAATCACAATCAAAGCAGTTGTTATTGGGGCATTTCGTACGGTGACTAACAGAATAGAGACATGGATAAAGAGAATTGACATTGATTGACCAGTGGAAGAGAAAAGAAGCCTCTTGGCAACAACAAGAATAAGCCAAAAAATGATGAACACTTTAAGTCAAAGGCAAATTACATGTTATCTATGGTTTTGGCTCTCCACAGTTTCATTTCTATTTGCTCCTCTGGGTAACTTGTGATCCTTTACAATCTTTCTTTTTACCTGTTCTGACGTACATTCGCACGAACACTTCTGCTTTAAATGAGTTTATAATTACATTCGTTGGTGCAAAGAATAAATGCTTTTCTTTTTAATATTCGCCCATCTGTTCTCCTAACTTGATTTTGCTTTCTTCTGTTTCATTTCGACACACCATTTTAAATTGAAGCCAAGCAAATTATCGTAAACCTGACTCTTACTCTATCAGTACGACATCACGAAGAGATCTAAAGAATGTACAATATTAATAATAATTATAATTATAATAATTACGACAGTATGTCTGTTTTCATGAATATTGCGAAAATATGTCTGTCTTCATCAGCTTGTTTCATTTGTTTTTGTTTTACTTATTTACCCTTTTATTGTCCTCATCTATGATGTGGTTATCACATTGATTTGGACGATCTGTTCTCCGGCCGAAACGTTATGATAACAACGACAACGATGTGGACAATAGTATAAATAATGATAACTCCTCATTCCAGAAATTAGTTGGTGTAAAAAATAAATGCTTTTCTTTTTAATAGTCTTCCATTTGTTCTACTAACTTGATTTTGTTTTCTTCCGTTTCATTTCGACTCACAATTTTGCAGCCAATGAAAATATCGCCATATTGTCAGATTTAATGGCGTCAACTTGACCCTTACTCTATGGGTACGACATTCACGAACAGATCTAACGGATGTACAATAATAATAATAATAATAATAATAATAATAATAATAAGAAGAAGAAGAAGAAGAAGAAGAAGAAGAATGAAACGAAGAACAAGAAGAAGAGAAAGTAGAAGAAAAAGAAAAAGAAGATGAAATATATAAGAAACTGGAACACAAAAACATTTTTAAATGTAGCCTGAAGAAGACAGGCATATTCTCGAAATATTGTTTTATGTTTTACTTGTATACCCTTTTTAAACATAGCCGGAAGAAGACAGGCATGCACTCGAAATATTGTTAAACACTATTGTTTACAGTAATTATATTCGTACTATTGTCCTCATCTTTAATGTCGTTATCACATTGTTTTGGCCGTTGTGCTCTCCGGTCGAAACGTTATGATAAAAACAACAAAGATGTGGACAATAATGTAAATAATAACTTCTCATTCCAGAAATTGTTTCACGTTGTGTCTTTTCGTTTCCTTTTCTTAAAACGTGCTCTTCTCTTTTGATGAAAACATCGAGCAAAATGAAGAAGAGATGCTAATCAACTACGACCCATTGAAGTTTGAACTCGCAAGTCTTTAGAAGTTGGACAAAGTCACAATCAAAGCAGTTGTTATTGGGGCATTTCGTACGGTGACTAACAGAATAGACACATGGATAAAGAGAATTGACATTGATTGACCAGTGGAAGAGAAAGGAAACCTCTTGGGAACAGGAACAATAAGCCAAAAAATGGTGAACACTTCAAGTCAAAGGCAAATTACATGTTAAGGCTGCTGGTGGTGGCCTACTATCTATGTATTAATTACCAGATATTAAGATTTTATATGAGAAAATGCTGGATTAGAAAAATACTAAAACCAAATGACACGTTAAAATAAAACAAAACAAAATTTTTACTAATTTTATGTTTCAAATATACCTGCAGAGACGATAATCCTTATTATTATTTAAAAAGTCAACCGAGCACGGCCTTATTACAATCAACCCATTTATTAAACCTTCACAAAATTGTCTATCATCTAATTCTTTCAGGCCGCAAACCTTCTAGAACAAATTGTTTCATTTGTATCTTTAATAAAAGTCTAGGTTGAAATGAGAATTATGCGGGAGTTATGCTTTCTCCAAAAATGATTAAACGACGTGGCCGTCTATTTGAAACTCAAAGGTAACTTCTTCATATGTAACCTTGTTAAACGTCTACGGGCTCGGAGAACCCACGGTAAACTCGGGCTTTTGCCACATACATCCCTCGTGGGGTGGGGGTGCTGTTAAATATTAACCGTCTTATTTCTCCACCCAAGCCTTTCTTTTTGTTCCTCTTGGTAATTTTTGTATCATTAAAATCATTTTTTGTTCCCGCTCTGCCATACATTCGTGTAAACCTTGTTTTGAAAAACTTCACCTGCCTTCAGTATGTCATGTTAGTGTTAGTGTTCTTTCCTCATGATGTCTACCAGAAATTTCCAAACATAATTATTAATAATTTTTATTTTATCGGAAATAAGAAGTCCTTGTGGAGACTCGAACTCACGAACGCCTTATCTCAGTGAAAACTGGTTAACTAAGACACTTGTTCATATGATGAAATTTCGGGTAAATCGTACCAAATTCTGACTGGCATTCGGGATTAGAAAACCCAGCAGGAGTTGATACGTTGTTATATTTATCTGTTTAACCACCTCCTCCCTTTTCTTCTTAATTCAGGACATTGTCAGTTATGGCCCTCCCCAATTTTCTGCCCTTACTATATTTTGCTTTTTCTATCTTTTTTGCACACTAGATAGTGTTGTAGCATACCTAGGGACGATAATGGGCATGTCCCTATTCATATAAATACAGTAATAAATACTGTATGTTGGTCTGCATTTGAAGATTCGTCTTCAGCTGTGCTGGTCAAACTCTCTGATCCCCAGACGAGGCTATGTCGAAGGGCAGAGTCCCGTCTCATGAAACAGCTATCTGGTCCCGTTTTATACGGGATCTACGAAGTACTCGGATACCACACGTTAATTTCAGCCTTGTACCACATCTTACCGCATGGGGTGGTTGGTAGATATCCTGCAGTTGAAGATTCGTCTCTAGCTGTGCTGGTCAATCTCTCTGCCTGGAGGCAGAGAGGATCCCCAGACGAGGCTATGTCGAAGGGCAGTGTCTCGTCTCTGGAAACAGCTACCCGACTACGTTTTTTACGGGGTCTACGGGAATTTATTGGCCGAGCCCACGGGCTCGGATGTCCCACATTAAATTCGGCCTTGTGCCACATCTGACCGCATGGGGCGGTTGATAGATATCCTGCAGTTGGAGATTCAATGTGAAATTCACTTGACTCACTTCTAGCAGTTGACTACTACTTCTACGCGCCGCTGGCGAATCTTATATGTGTTGTTCTTGTCCGAAGTGTTATCGTTCATTACCAACCTTCGTTTGATTATTCTATTCAGTAACCTTCCCTAGGTTACACTAGGTAGGTTATGCGCTTTTCCTCTGTGCCGCTTGCCTCATACATATTACATTGTACTAAACTTCACTTAGTAAGCCGGTTCACACACCAATCTGGCTTTTGGACAGATGTAGGTGTTTATCACTTGTTTCCTTTTTAGGATTGGGTTTCCGGTTCCTTCTCAAGTCTGCTTCTCTTCTGTACTCCTAACGTAGCGTTTGTATTTTATTCATTAATTATTTAATTTGTTTTACTTTTTGTTTTTGTTTTCTCTCCACCAACAGGAGTAGATAAGTTCGCCTATCGTCCGGTTCAAACTCCTCCCCGATATTTTGAACTGGAGTAGAGGATTGGTTGTTGTTTCCTGTTTAGGGCTGGGTTTCTGGTTTATTCTAAAGTTTACTTCAATTCTTTACTCTTAACTCTTGTGCTTTCTGACGCTAATAAAACTTCACACAGCAATCCTCTTCCTTGAGTGGCCTTGCCTTGCTTGAATATTAGTAAAACAAATTATTCTGCATCTATCTATATTTTTGAGATGAGATATTTTAATTGTTTACATTATTTACTCGGGTATTTTCGAAAATCCAATCACATGAAGAAGGCCGAAGCGTACAACGGCCGAAGCGTACAACAGTCGAAACATCGTGAATGTGGCCGTCAAGATGAGGACAACAGTCCGAACTATGTAAATAAATGATTCTGCGTTTGCTTATAAAATATTTAATGAGTAAAGTCAATATTTAGAAATCTGCGTAATGAGATAAAATAAATAACAGGCTAACCGGAGAGTTTGGTTTGGTTTGGTTTGTTTTACGGCATATCAGAGACATAGAGAGAGAGAGAGAGAGAGAGAGAGAGAGAGAAGAGGGGAGGAAACGAAAAGGAAGGGAAGGGAGAAGGGAGAGCAAGGGAAAGTCGAACAAGAGAAGTGAGTCCGATGAGAAACAAACAGGGAATCATGATTAGCGTTCCTATTTTCCTATTCTTGTTTTTTTTCGTGTTCGGTTTACAGTTATCATGTCTCGATTGATGTTTTTATATCCAACCCGAATGGCTAAAATCAATGTGAAGGGAAAATGTTTTGAGTTTTTTTATACAACAGTCTACTACAATGTTTCCCTGCCATTTAGTTATTAAAACATTTCGGCAAATTTGTATGGACAAAAGCCTTGGCAGTTGACAGATTCGCACTACATTTTATTTTATTTTATATATATATATATATGTGTGTGTGTGTGTGTGTGTGTGTGTGTGTGTATGTATATATATATATATATATTTAGGTAGCAATCCTCCTTTTATGCAAGTTTCATTAAAAACGACAGACAAGGTACTACGGTTAAGTTTTTTATTTAATTTTTCTTGTGTACAAACAAGAGCTTTCTTTACTGGACAAAGGGTGTGTAAGAACTGTCCAAATGTTTTATTTTTCCGAGCGCTTTCGGCTATATCTTCACAAAAATTTACCAGACTCCATTAGAAATATACTAGTAGAAAACACAAATATATTAATTGCTTCTACCTGTAAAAAAAAGGTTAAAAATAATGGAGGCTTTAATAATAAAAGAGAAAAAGCTTACCCTTAACAATATTAACTACGAACAAAGCCACAACGTGCTAACCGTATTCGGAAATTAAAACACCACTACTACACACTAAGACATATACATAATGCACACACTCAACTAAGTCTGAAAAATCGAATCATCCTTGATAATGGCTAAAGATATAGCCGAAAGCGCTCGGAAACATAAAACATTTGGACAGTTCTTACACACCCTTTGTCCAGCAAAGAAAACTCTTGTTCGTACACACAAGAAAAATTAAATAAAATACTTAACCGTAGTACCTTGTCTGTCGTTTTTAATGAAAATTGCATATATATATATATATATATATATATATATATATATATATATATATATATATATAGGCTGATGGAAGAAATTCAAAAAGGAAATTAGAAGAAGACGAAAAATAATATAATTATTTATTTTATTAGACCCAATAGAAGAACGATGAGCAAAACGTTGAATATCGGAATTTTCGGTAATGTCTGCGTCCTTTCAAAGCAAAAACAGACTGAATGTTTTTAAACTTTATAACTGGCTTAGCAAATTATACTAAAGTAGTAGTGACCTTACATCCCGTATCTACATTAAAAGAAAATAGAGTAACTAAAAAATACATATCTTCGAAAGAAGTATCAACTGCATTCTTGCAAACCTTTTCAGCAATTGTTAAAAATCCTGCAACAACTTTACACATGCGCAGTATAACATTTTAAAGGGTCAACTTCATTTCGTTTTACGTTAATAAAGGATAACACAAGCCTGTCGAAATATTCAAATTTTTAAGATAACTCATACCCGCAATATATTTTGTCTAGTTGTCTAATCATAACAAAAATAATAATAATAATAATATATTATTATTATTATTATTATTATTATTATTATTATTATTATTATTGTGGGAACGTGTCCGTGTGGTTAGAACGTTAGCATTCTGACCATGAGACCCGGGTTCGAATCTCCCCAGGGTCGATTTGATATCGAACTGGAGGGGTCGAAAGTGCCTGAAAACTATATCACGGGTGAAATTGGGTAGCTGTGCTAGCACGAAGTCACAAGTCATCGTGGCCGAGCCTGAGCGTGTTGGCCTAGTTCAAATTGTTGATCACGCGAGATGACACACTTTTCTCCCAGAAACTGTAACTAAAATCTGCTCAGAATAGTTGCAGTATAAACCCCAGGTGGGCTCTGTGGGTGTTGAATAAAAACAAATGCGCCTGAGAAAGCGTCTGCAATAGACGGGTATATTATTATTATTATTATTATTATTATTATTAGTCATAGTTTCTTTCACCAGCCTACTTACTTCAATTCTGTAAGAAGTATACGTGGAATACCATGTTCCAGTCAAGACGTGCCATCCAAAATTCTTTGAAATGAGATCATGAAAAAACTTACTCTTTCTAACACCTAGCTTCCCCTAATTCTTTCAGTGACATCCTCTCGGGTATGTGTACAATGAACTCCCAAAGAGGAATCGGCAATTCTCATAAGTTATTTGTTAACACGAAGCAGTTCAAATTCTCAAAAGACTTTGGTTTCCAAGACATATATTCTGGTGGAACTCAGAAATGTTTCTTGCTATCAACACACACAGGATAATAAAGTTAATAAAGATATCTCTCTCCTCTCCTCTCTTTCTCTCTCTCTCTCTCTTTCTCTCTCCTCTTTGTCCTCTCTTTCTCTTTCAGTCTTTCCATTTCTCTCTAAATGGCACGCTTCTTCAGGACCCGAAGAGTCATGGAGAAATAAAGGTAAGATGATTTTGGTGAGCAATACTTCGAATTGGAGAACATATGTCTAGCTTAAAAATCAGCATTTGCTATTGAATATCACATATTGGCCTGTACTGGTGATATACAACAACGTCAGGTTCATGACCACGAATCTCGTAACCCGTTAGAGTCGCACGGTCACGAAATAGCAGCAGCGATGTTTCTTGGGCAAGACAGCCTTTCCAGGCTAGTTTGAATTCAGATCTTTTCCTTCTAATAGACTGGTTAGCAACCATGTCTATGGGGCCCAGTCTCTCCTTCTCTAGCTAGCTGAACATAGCTGGAGGAAGAGATTGATCCATAACTTTCAGATTCCATAACTGTGAATCCGAACTCTGCTCTCCGACTTCTCAATCTGAGCCAGTGACAGATGATTAATAAACACACGAGTGGGGATCTTCCCAGCAGATCGAACTCACTACGGAAGCGAAGGAGTCAGCGAGACGGAATCTTTTGCTACGCTAACTCCCTAAATCTGCCATATGATTTCGGGATATAGTCGATCAGGTATCTGCATAATTGTTTTTTTTGTTTTGTTTCTGTGCGTAATATTTGATCTCTCAAATCCGTCGTTTCACATGATACACCAGTTTCACAATCCAGTTAATAAAAGCTGCTGCTGATTTTGCTTACTTCTCTTGTTTTCCACGTGTCTCTTAAGTATTTGATTCTCCAAGCCTTCTTTCCTCATTATGTGTCTTTAAAATATAGGCTGCCTTTTATTCTGAATATTTGATTTCTTCTAAATAGAAAAGGGGATCATAAAAAATAAAAAAGAAGCAGAGAAAAGGCGCTTTAGAGATGAGGAGGAAAAGGGTAAGAGACAGAGAAGTGGTTTATAGAAAGACAGAGGGAGAGGCCGTATTTATATGTGTGAGATTAAGGTATAGAGAATGAGTGTGTATGAGTTAGAGATAAATATATATATATATATATATATATATAGATAGATAGATAGAGGGAGGGAAAGAGAGAGAAATGGTGAACATAGAAAAGCAGAGGGAGAGGAGGGAGTTGTATGTGGTATTAAGCAAGAAAGACATTGAGAGAGAAAGAGAGAGAGAGAGGAGAAACAAAAGGATGAACACAGTAAATAAAGAGAGGAGGTTAGAACAGGATAGAGAGAGAAAGTGAACCAAGAAAATGAAGCGAGAGAGAGAGAGAGAACAGAAGTTGTATGATAGATACTAAGAAAGGGAGAGAAAGAGAGAAATGAACAAGGAAAATAGAGAGAGGTAAAGAATGGAAGTTGTATGATGCACATTGAGTAAGAGAGAAGAAAGGGAGGAAGGGAGAAGGTCAACAAAGGAAGTAAAGAGAGGAGAGAACAGAAGTATGTCAGATACTGGGTGAGGGAGAGAAAGAGAGAAATGAACAAAGAAAATAGAGAGAGGTAGAGAATGGAAGTTGTATGATGGATATTGAGTAAGAGAGAGGGGGAGAGGAAAAGAGAAGATTAACAAAGGAATTAAAGAGAGGGAGAGAACGGGAGTTTTATGTTGATTAAATTGAGATATTGAGAGAGTTATTGAGTAAGAAAAGAGAAAAAGAACAGATTTAAGAAAGACAAAAGAAGAATTGTATGACAGTTGTTGAGTAAGAGGGAGGCAGGGAAAGAGAGAAAGTGAGCACAGAAGACAAATAGAGAAAGGGAGCGTGAGTTGTATAAGAGAGAGAAAATGAAGAAGGAAAAATAGAAAGAGAGAAAGAACGGGTATTGGATGACAGATATTGAGCCAGAGAATGGGAGAGGAAGGGAGAAAATGAGAATAGAAAATAGAGAGACAAAGAGAACGGGAGTTGTATGAGAGTTACTGAGCAAGAGAAAGAGAGAAAAGGAGAGTGTAAAGGGAAAGTAAAGAGAGGGTGAAGAAGAGTTATATGACGGATTTTGACCAAGCGTTGAAGAACAAGAGAAAGAAAGATGAAGTGAAAATTAAAAAAAAGAGAGTGGGAGTGAAGAAGAGTTTTATGGAAACAACTGAAAGAGAGAGAGGAGAGGAGAGCGAGAGAGCGAATGAGAGAGAAACAGTGAGAAAGAGAAGTTGACCAGAGAACGTAAAAAGAGGGAGAGTGAGAGAGAGAGAGAAAATGGCATTTATTGGGTAAGAGAGAGGCAAAGAAAGACAGAACGTGAAAAATGAAGAAAGGGAACGGAGTTGTATAAGATCGAAGGAAAGAGAGAACGAGAAAGTGAACAAAGAAAATAGAGAGAGGGACAGAACAAGCGTTTTTTCAGAGACATTGAGTCAGAAACAGGGAGAGAAAGAGAGAAAGTGGAAATAATGGGAACGGGAGTTGTATGTGAGTTACTGAGTAAGAGATAGAGAGAAAAAAAGAGAGATAATGAAAGTGAAAAGAGAAAGTATAGAGAGAGAGGGAGAGAGAGAGAGAGAGGGGGTGAAATGGAGTTGGAGAAAGAGAGAGATAAAGAGAAAAATAGAAAATATAGAGAGGGGGGTGAACGGGACTTTTATGGAAACGAGTGAGAGAGAAAGAGTCAGGGTGAGAGCGAGTGAGAAAGTGAACTTAACCAGAGAAAGTAAAGAAAGAGAAAGAAAAAAAATCATATGACATATATTAAGTGAAGGGGAGAAAGTGAGCGGGAGAAAATAAAGTTAAGAAAGGGAGACAAATTGAGGAGAGAGGGGGCAAAGAGAAAGGGAAAGTAAAGAAATAGAGAAAGAAAGGAAGTTGTTGAGGATATGAGATGGAGAGACAAAGAGAAAGAAAACGGGAATGAGTTATACCTTGATGAATAATGGCACAATATAATTTAATCTTAAAAGCCCCATTCATGGTTCGGGGCCCATTTTACCCGATTTCTAAGTCGAGGTCATTACGTTTGATTATTCTAATTTGGTCTTTAATTAAAATTTCAACTGTCGTCATTTTCACTGCTACAAACATGAACAAACCAGCCGATTCTTTTTATTATTGTTTTTATCATTTCACTCTAGTTTCTCAACTCTCTCCTCCACCATCCTTACCACTCAAACGCGGCCCCACTTATTTTCTTCTTGTTCTTCGTTCGTTTCCTTGCGGTTTTAACAGAGATTGTAATTTCCCTTCGTTTCTCCTGCGGCTACTAGGTCAGTCTTTCCGATTTCTTTTTACAACTTTCAGGGGGCATAACGGTTGTCGCGACGAAAAATAGAATTAGCCAACCGAGTTCTAATCCTCCAACTAGTACACCACATTCACTTTCACGCGAATTTCTATAGGAAAGATACCAATACCTATCTTCTCTTCTCTTCCGACCCACTAGTTATGCAAGCAGTTATATTTGTGACTCTTGCTCACGACTTTTCAGTCGTAGACTGGGCCGTCACAGCCATCTCTGTCGCCGCCACCAGTCTGGGAGAGAAAAGAAGAGAGCATGATGATCCCGATGCCCGGATGGGAGCGAGTGCCAACTATATAGCAGGGTATTTCGGCTGTCTAGTCTTGGATGACTGCGAATCTGAAAGAAAAAGGACAACGCTTTATTCAAAACCGTGGAGAAGGCAATGATTAACACCACTATCTTTCCCAAAATAATATGTGTTTCACTCCGGACCATGCACCCAGTGTGATGCCAGAGAAACTAGATTGGCTTGAGATGTACTGACCAACGGGTGTCATAAAAAGAAACAAAAATAACCCGCTAAATCAAATCCTCTAACACCTGTTTAGAGGGTAAGATAATTGGCAAAGATGACCAATGCTTAGCAGCTGATCTCTACTCTGACCGAGCTGTAACAGCTCAGTGGGAAAAAAAGACTGGCTGGTCACATCCAGAAAACAAAACTAATTATGTTTCATTATCACCAAGCGGATCCTGAATGTTCGCCTATGTCGTTGAACTGGTGTTCTCTTACGCGCCAATTGAGAATTAAATTGAAACACTTGGTTTGAAGCCTGGTTTGTTCCCTGTAACGCTCAAGTAAGTAAACTGGCTCCTTCTATCCTCTACCTTTACAAGAACCAGAACAGACCAAAATTGGATTACTGCTGCCATATATAGGCAGGACCAACCTCGTCTTGTCATATAGGGTTTTTGTTGGATCTCATAAGGTGTGTCCTTAATTCTCTGTGTTTCACAATATTTGTTTCCTCATATTTAAGTGGTCTGAGAATGCAACCTTATTCGGAGGAGTGTCAGAAATTTTATTCTTGATAACTGTGTCATCTAAAGTTCTTGATGAGTTCTGTCTTCAAAAGTTCTCCTTTCTCCTGAAAGGCTTTAAAAAAGGGGGAGGCATGAAAAATGGCGGATTTATAACAAATTTAGTAAATGCACTTCCGAGTTTTATTTTCTCTCATTAAAGCTTCAAAATGTACACAAAAATTCAAGATGGCGCATCATGAAATACTTAGAAAATGGCACCAAACCTGTAGTTCGCACCCGCCACGGGAAGCAGAATCACATCGATAGTTGTGTTTCCTGGGCCGAAAAGTATTTAAAATTAGTTTTTCAGTGTGCGCTATTCACATTCATTTGCAAAAGTAATGTTGTTTCATTATGACAGAGCGAATCGTGAATGTTCGCGTTGAACTAGTGTTCTCTTACGCTCCTATTGAGGAGTTATTTCAAAACTCTGGATGTCTGCATGGTTCCCTGTACGGCTCCAATACGTAAAAAACTGGCTGATCACATTCAGTGCTTAGAAAACAAAACTAATGATACCCCGTCATTACTAAACGGATCCTGAATGTTCGCCTATGGGGTTGAACTGGTGTTCGCTTGCGCGCCTCTTGTGAAGCTATTTTGAAACTCTGGGTGTCTGCATTGTTCCGTGTATGGCCCCAGGAATTAAACTGACACCTGCTATTCTCTACCTTTACAAGAGCCAGACCAGATCGAAATTGGAGTATTGCTCCCATATATGGGCAAGTCCAACCTCATCTTGATAGATTCCAAGCGTCTGGTGATGAACTATTTTCCACCCTACAAGCACTTTTCTAGAAATAAATCTTTATTTCTATGGAATGTTTTCAGACGAAATATTTTCCTTAGTTCCAGCAGTTCTAACCTTCGTGACTAAGACTGGGCATGCCACGCCCATTGTAATGCATCACCCTTATTCCCTTCGTATTCAATTGATGAGATGTAAATTCCAATCGAGCAGCTTCTTCCTGCGAACCGCTGCATTGCGTAATCGACTCCCAAGAGGATGCTTCCCCGATCACTATCGTTCTGAGTATGACGATAAACTATATCCGCATCCTGGGTAAGACGATAAACTCCGTCCAGCAGCAAGGCCTCTAAGCAGGAGCTTTTGAGGAACGTGGAACCACCTCTTAATTGCTGGTGTTCCCAGCTCTACTCTGACCCGGGTTGGTAGCATTTGTCAAGGTCCCAATTATGGGCAAATAGTTAACCTCAAACGGAGGTCAAAACACTACGAAAATGTAAAATTAGTTTTTAATACCAGAAATATTTTGTAAAAAAATATTACCAGCAATACATTTTTGAAAAATAAATATTACCAACGATACACATTTGAAGGAAAATGTTACCAGAAATAGATTTTTTGAAGAAAAGAATAATACCAGAAATAGATTTTTGAACAAATACAATTACCAGTAATAAGAATATTTCGGCATTAAATAACCCATTGAGGTTGATATACCGTAAACGAAACCAAATCCCCGATTACTACAGTCTTAATCTGTACAAGTCTAGGGTTAACCTCTCACTTCCCTAAATATATACATTGTACATCTTACTCTGTAACCCATTCCTTTTATCCTTCTGTGTAAGCTATTCCAGGGACAATAAGAAATTCTCATGGGCGTCTATGATATCATTTCTTCAATTCCCTCCTCTTGTATCAGGGAATGCTGAAAAGCACTCAGCTCTTTAAAAATAAAATCTGTAATTTGGTCCTTTCGAAGAGTTAGCCGTGCCAAGAAGTATTCTTACTTGTACATTGGCATTTAATCACGAAAATTGTTATGGTAATTTGACCCATGCACGCATGGACTCTCCCAGCTAGAAATAGGAGCAGGTACTGACTATTAGTCAGTTTCGAGGGAAGTTTCCAGCAGTCAGCTCTGACAGTCGGACCGAACATTCTTGCTGTAACACTCTCGTTTGTATATGTTTGTATTACGGTTTCTGCTAATATATTTCAATTCTTCTCTCGTTGTGCCTTTATTTCTGGCTCTAACAAGACAACAACAAAAATGACCTTCAATTTGTTCTTACTGAAGCAAGAAATGTCTTCTTAATTTTAACGACTCCAAAACAAATCTACCCGCCTTTAATCATAAAAGAAACTCTTTTTTGATTTGCATTAACATTGCTGATGCTAACCTACAGGAGGGTAAGCCATGCCTTGCATTAACATTGCTGGTGCTAACAATCCAGGAAGGTAAGTCATGCCTTACATTAACATTGCTGATGCTAACCTCCAGGGAGGTAAGTCATGCCTTGCATTAACATTGCTGGTGCTAACCTCCAGGAGTGTAAGTCATGCCTTGCATTAACATTGCTGGTGCTAACCTCCAGGAGTGTAAGTCATGCCTTGCATTAACATTTCTGATGCTAACCTCCAGGAAGGTAAGTCATTGCACCTTCTCGGCCTAAAGCTTCTCTTTTCCATAAGAGAACTCCACTCTTCGTTTTCTGAAAAAAATTTCATTGTAAATGTTCTGATGAGCATTCCTCAGTGATACTTTGACTTCATGAATTGAAGCGCGTTACTAGAATGGCAACTCGGTCTCATCATTTTACTGTTGAAATTCCTAGATATAGCAAGTAGTTTCTTCTCTCCCACTTCTTCCCTGTGGAATTCTCTTCAGGATTTTTGATTTCCATTTAACTTCTATTGTAAATTATTTTAAGAATTCAATGTGAATCTTCATCTTTCTTACTATAATCCGTTCTGTTATTGTCCTTTCCCTACAATAACGTTTCATCGATTTCTTTCACTCTCAGTAACTCCTTGCTTTATCGCCTTGCTTGGGTTGAAATTACTAAAAAAAAAAAAAAATTAGATATCCTTCCGACGATTATGCTCCTTTACAGATTCCCTTTCTTTGTTAACACTGAAAAGTCATTACTTCTTGGGAATGATATTGAAATAGTTTAAACTTTGCCTTTTCCACGGTTTCCAAAATTAGAGTAAGGCTTTACCGACGATGGCTGCCAGCCAAGGCTAGAGAGCCCAGTTTACGCATATATTTACTATAACTGAGGGAGGTAGAAATGGGTGCATTAGAAAGGTATTCAGGTGATAGTAAACGTAATAGATCAGCTAGAATTGAATTTCGGTTGACCTATTCCTCTTTCAGTGCAGATAACAGTAACGCTAGCAGCAAACAATTTTACTACGAGTTCTATTAAAACAAAAACTTCTAATTTAGTATATTATTTATTTTTTTTTTTTTTTTGTGGTCTTTGTGTCATAATACCGCCATCAACTTTTCAAATGTTTTCTTTTATCAGATATTGTTAAGAACATTTTATCTACACCTTTGTGCAAATTAATTGAAACAAAGCGAATAATTACGTTATTATTTACTTTTTTTATAATATTTCCTTCATATTTCTTTCCTTGTTACTCTATTTATTTTTTCTTCCCTATTTTTCATTCAGATTTATTTCCTTGTCATTCTATGCATCTTATTCTTCCCCATTTTTCATTCATATTTCTTTCCTTCTTATTCTATTTATCTTAATTTTCCCTATTTTTCATTCATATTTCTTTCCTTCTTATTCTATTTAACTTAATTTTCCCTATTTTTCATTCATATTTCTTTCCTTCTTATTCTATTTATCTTAATTTTCCCTATTTTTCATTCATATTTCTTTCCTTCTTATTCTATTTAACTTAATTTTCCCTATTTTTCATTCATATTTCTTTCCTTCTTATTCTATTTATCTTAATTTTCCCTATTTTTCATTCATATTTCTTTCCTTCTTATTCTATTTAACTTAATTTTCCCTATTTTTCATTCATATTTCTTTCCTTCTTATTCTATTTATCTTAATTTTCCCTATTTTTCATTCATATTTCTTTCCTTCTTATTCTATTTATCTTAATTTTTCCATATTTTTCATTCATATTTCTTTCCTTCTTAGTCTATTTAACTTTCATTTTCCCTATTTTTCATTCATATTTCTTTCCTTCTTATTCTATTTATCTTAATTTTTCCTATTTCACATTCATATTTCTCTCCTTATTCTATTTATCTTATTCCTTCATATTTTTCATTCGTATTTCTTTCCTTCATTTATTCTATTTATTTTATTCTTCCCTATTTTTCATTCATATTTATTTTATCATATTTAAATTCATATTTTCTTCCTCATTATTTCATTCAAAATTATCCTTCTTCTTTTATTCTTCCTTTTCCTCTCCATTATTTCATTCACATTTCTTCACTCTTATTATATTCATATTTCTATTCTTCTTCTTTCATTGATATGTCCTCCCTTAATATTTTCATTCATAATCCTTTTTTTATTTTTTTTAATGTTTTTCTTTCTCGTTATTTCATTATTTTTTATTTTTTCCGTCTGTTTCTTTGCACTTCTTCATTATAGCCTTAATACTTCTTCTACCACTTTTCAAAATAATTATATATATTTTTCCTTTAGACTTATTTCTTTTATTCCTTCTAATCGAATTCCTTCGCCTTCCTTATAAATTAAAATTCTTTTTTAAGGAATTATCTTAATCTTTCAGAATCATTTTACATTTTGT
Source organism: Acanthosepion esculentum (assembly GCA_964036315.1). NCBI lineage: Eukaryota > Metazoa > Mollusca > Cephalopoda > Sepiida > Sepiidae > Acanthosepion > Acanthosepion esculentum. The sequence goes on from OZ038504.1 coordinate 64,133,154, forward strand.
TGCTGATCATCAGCGGCTTAATCTTTTATTCCTGTAGTGTATTATGTGTGTCTGTGGTTATGTTGAAATTCGCCTTCGACATTTTCACTAATATTTTTTTTCGTATTATTTTCCCCCGGAAAGTTTAATTCTTGTAATTTTATTTTTTATAAAATTTTCCTTCATCTTCTTCTTCAACTTTCGTTCGCCCCCTTTTCCCTGTTAAACATCTCTTATCTGTCCGTTTCCAATTCCACATCTAATATCGATTAAAAATTAATGAAACGGAGGAAATGGGCCTCGAAGATTTTGAGATTAGACACTTAAAAGATTAATTACAACAAAACAATTAAGAAAAAATAATTAAAAGTACCGAAGTCGAATAAAGAATTTTATTGTGTCATTTAATTGATTTTCTTCTTACCTATGTTGTTTTTTGTATTATTTAAAAACACATTTTCATGTGGTAAGGCTTAATGATTACGCGTAGGACATGTAAGCCGAGACCTGGTCACTGTTTATCCGTCGCTCACAGGCATATCACACCTTCGATTACTATAAAGCTTTCCTAGGGCTGGTTTACTGATTAATCCATGTATCTCTTGTAGCCGATGTCAGAGGGTCAGTAACAATCGTGAAATCGAGTTGTAAAGAATAATCCCAATCTCCGCACACAAACTAAAGTATCCCGTGCTATTCTTGTCGGATTGTTGGCAACTAAATCGTTTCCCTTGACCGAGTTTAGTGTGGTTGAGGTTGGTGACTAAAAATACAGTAGGAACAATGATTATACTAAAAAAAAAATAAATAAACGAACAAAAGCAAACAAATGAACTCTAAGTGCAAACGGTCATTAACTAAATATGGTGAATCGGATAAAATCACAACAGCGAAGGTAAAAGAAACAAACTCCACTGTCTCTCCGAAGAACAATAATAGCAAATCACAAAGAAATATCAGATAACCGCGTGAAAGGGTCTGCTTCCTTGGAACTGACACCTCACTCTGTAATTAGAGAAAAGTGTGACAGGCGTCGATTGATCACAATCAAGTGACTGCCTGTAACAAAGACGAAATCAAAATTACGTTTAGAATGTTAAAGCACTACACCCGTGCGGTAAGAAAATGGAAACACCGAATATCACAACCTTAGCGTATGTGAAACGAGAAGGTCAAAGAATTGGTACTTTATTACCGACCATTACAGAAACTTATCCACTAGGGAGAAAAAATGAAAGAGGAGTAGGACTAATGTAAGATAAAGGTAAAGGAAGCGGGTTTTATACTAACTCACCAAACATTTTAAGTTTTGTTGGTAAGTATTGAAGTAATATTTTTAAATATTGACTAACGTGGAGAAGAATAGGTTCATTGATAAACAGAGAATGATCAAATTATTTATTTGAAAACAAAAAAAAACACTTGGTTTGAAAGCAATCCAAGACACTTACAAACATTGAAAATCAGGGTAACAGAATTAATTTCAACTCGATACCTCAAAAGTGTAACTTGCAGTTCAAACCCCGCGCTCAGTGTCTAATAAAAAAAAAATTCCCGAATAGGTCCATTTTGGTGTAAATGTACATGCTTAATTCGAAAATAACAAAGAAATTTTGATAACATCTACCGTTTTGGAGTCATTAACAATAAAAGTACAGACTCATTCGCGTCGCGGTCGGTGAAGTTGAAATTAATTCTGCACCCCGAAAATCAGATGGACCTTTTAACTGACAACAAATATAAAATGTAAAAATGCAAAATACAACCAACTGTTGATTCTGAGTGTGATCAATTTGCAAGAAGGCAATGCATGTAGGAGAAGGAAAACCCTGAATTTAAACCTCCGCTGCCTTGCCGTGAAATCCAAGCACGGGATAGTCTATGGCATTGAATACAGTTCGTTGAACGTTCATAGTTGCTTCTCAGTAAGAATGGAATTTAACGTTATTTAACGCTGAAACATATTTTAGATTGTAAGAACTATTTTTTTGCCAGTGAATATTACATTAAAAAATTATTTCTAGAATAATAACTTTTTTCCAGATACATGTCCTAATGTTTAAGGAATAGCATAAGAGGAGATGGATTCCTATACTTCGCAATATCATTTGCGTTTAAGTAAATGCAAGAAACCCAACTAGAATGCGAATTCGGCACTCCGATTTATCATTCGTAGTCGCTATCCATTTTAAGGGAAACACCGAGAAGCATAAGGCCAACTAAAGAAGAGTTTAATTAAATGAGAACATCGATTGAGAATATACAATAGTTCAGTGCGAAAAAGATGCGACTGCAAAACTGAAACCAACATTTTGCCATTGAACACCCCAGGGCGCATGTCTGGGGAGGTTTTCTTATGAGAGATCCCCAGGGACCCATTCAATACGTTTCTATTCTCTTCGCCACCGATGTAGTCTAGCGGAATCGGAGAGGTCAATACATCTTGTCACTGTCGTTGCAAGAGTTGCTAGTACGAAATTGAACCTGACATTATAGGGATTCCTGCTCTGGAATTAAATTCAGGGTTTTTCTTCTTTTAGTCTGGTTGCCAAACATGGCTACAGATCCCAGATTACTATACTATTTATCTATAGTTAGAGGTTTTAAATTCAGAGTTTTTCCTTCTCCAAGATCGATTACAACCCAAATCTATAGAACTTAATCTGTACTGATATATACCTATAACTTGGGGGCGAAGAGATAGATTCATACCCTTCCCAAAATAGTTTTAAATTCAGAGTGTTCATTCTTCTAAGCTGGTTGCCATATAAGGCGAAAAAACACAGGCTGTTCTGCTATTTACACATAGCTGTGGGGAGGGAAGATATTGATTCATACCTTTCCCAAGGGTAAGAGAAGGTAATGGACCTAAACCGGAATTCGAATACGGCTCTCTGATTCCTCAATCTAAGCCGCAATCCATTCCTTTACAGTGGTTATCAACTATTTAATTTAACGCTATTTAAGGCTGAACCATATTTTGGATTTTAAGAATTCTTTTTTCGAGTGAATATTGCATTAATAATTTATTTCTAGCATTTTTTCCAGATACATGTCCTACTATTTAAAAAAAATAGCATGATAGGAGATGGATTCCTACACTTTTTGCGTGTAAGCGAATCCAAGAAACCCGACTAGAATACGAACTCGGAAATCCGACTTCTCATTCCGAGTCGCTATTCGCTGCACTAACGGCACACCCGCAAATGCACCTGAAAACTCTTTCATGCCAAATCGAAATTCAGGTTAGCACAGGCCAAAATGAAGATGATCAAATTTGCAGAAAGAAATGAGATTGCCGTCCTGGGTAAGTCGATAAATTACATCTGGTATCTTGGGTAAAACGATAAACTATATCCAACAGCAAGGCCTATGATCAGGAGGTTTTGTGGAGAGTGAAACCACCTCTTAATTGCTGGTGTTCCCAGGGCCACTCTGGCCCGGGGTGGTAACACCTGTTAGGGTCCCAAAAATGGGTAAATAGTTTTAAGGAGAAAAAAGATAAAAGTTAACTCCCAAACTGGGGTCAAAACACTATGAAAGTGTAACAATAAATCTTAATACCAACAATAATTATTTTTGAGGCAAAATTGTTACCAGCACTATATTATTACCAGCAATACATTTTTGTAAAAGAATATAATCTGCAATACATTATTACCAGCAGTTCATTTTTATAATAATTATTACCAGCACTACATTATTACCAGCACTACAAGATTACCAGCCATACATTTTTGTAAATAATTACTACCAGCAATACATTATTGTCAGCAATACATTTTTCTAAAAGAATATAACCTGCAATACATTATTACCAGCAATTCATTTTTATAATAATTATTACCAGCACTACATTATTACCAGCACTACAAGATTACCAGCCATACATTTTTGTAAATAATTACTACCAGCAATACATTATTATCAGCAATACATTTTTCTAAAAGAATATAACCTGCAATACATTATTACCAGCAGTTCATTTTTATAATAATTATTACCAGCACTACATTATTACCAGCACTACAAGATTACCACCCATACATTTTTGTAAATAATTACTACCAGCAATACATTATTGTCAGCAATACATTTTTCTAAAAGAATATAACCTGCAATACATTATTACCAGCAGTTCATTTTTATAATAATTATTACCAGCACTACATTATTACCATCATTGCATTTTTGTAAATACTTATTACATGCATACATTAATACCAGCAACACATTTTTGAAAATCTTATCGGCATTGAAGTTGGTATACCGTAAAACAAAACACACCAAACCAAACGAAACCAAACCAAATGAGCTTGTAATAGAGATGGATGCTGACAGCCTTAAACGATTTTTGATTTAATAAGATTGACTCAATAATAAACAAAATATGACAGTGCCGGAATAGCGGTACAAATTAATGTAAGCTTCATCTGAAAATTAGGTCAATGTACCTCATAAATAATGGAGATTTTAATAAAGAGAGAAATTGTAAAATAATTAGATCGGGAATAGGTCCAGAACGATGTTTGACCTATACTTATATATTACAGACTACATGAAAGCATTTGATGCAATATAACACGATTCAAAGTCAGTCGCTATCTTCTGCCATCTTGAATCCCATTCATCTTTTGTCCTTTCTTCAATCCTCGCTGTTGTCAATCTCCTCTTTCATTTCACTCCCTGTGACGCCTTGCTCACTAGAGGCATTCCCGCTTTGCTTGTGGCGAAATGATTAAAAAAAATCTATTAAAATATTAGGAACGATTTAATTATCAGGAAAAATATATTCGTGTAATTCTTAACCTGTACAGGGAGGAAACAGCTTTCAAAAAGAGAGAAAACAATTTGAGAAGAAAACTAGAAAACGGGAAGAGAATGACTGTTTGCAGCAAAAGATACTGTTCATCCTGCTACTCCTCTTGATGTAGGTGTATTTTATGTCTTTCGTCCGACAGCCGAGTTTAAATTTGTAGGAACCGAATCTGAACAACGTAAAATAAGCAGGTGATAATGTGCCGATGCAAAAGAAGATGCAGTAAGATAACTTTTACAAAAGATCTAAGCGTTAAATTGAAGAATTTGTCAGCAAAAGAGGCAGCCCAAGTCGTTCGTTACGAAGTGGGGATGTCAAAATCAACCAAGAGTGGAAATTTAATTGAGTTGTTTAGTAACAGATGACAGAAAGTGCGACATATTAAATTGAAAGCGGACCGTAATGCCTTTCGAAAACAAAGAGATTGCAAAATGTCTTTAGAAACAATGAAAGATATATGCTGAACAGCCATGTAGCATCTAATATTTTATATATTGGTAACTTTTGGAGAATTACATCAGAGATGACGACGCGACTTAAAATGACAGACATGTGGTTTTAACGATGAATGTTGATAACGTGTGAGGTGTCAGGGACATTTGAATTACAATGTAAGCACTGATAGTGATCATGATGAGAACAGACGAAGTCTGTTAGATATACAATAAATTGAGAATCAGGAGGTAGTGTAGCGACTGCTATGTTTTCCACGCCCACATTTTATTCGTCTGCGATTGGCTAATAAATCAATACTGCCTTTCTATAGGACAATTTAGCCATCGCAGTCGCTGTTTCGAATTTTTGGTTTTGAACTTGCTTACTTGTTTCGCTTGTACAAATTTAGCGATTGGTCAATTTCTAACCAATGAGATATTTTAGTGCAAAATCAACTTTTCCCGCGGTTTCGCCGGGAGCCTATATGTAGCCTTAAAAGAGGCGACTTTTCCACAAGCCGCCAGTAGAGTCCAGCAAATTTTGCCTGTCAGCACAAACCTATGACTTTACTCACAACATTTCAAACGCACACACAGACACAGAATTTTGTAATACATATATACATATCTCTCTGTGACTCAGCCAAGTTCAATCAACCAGGACTCTGTTAATTTCTCTAACACAACACACTTTGTGATCAATTGTATTCTTGTGTTACCTATTTTAACAGCAGGCTTGTTCTAACATTGATTACTGAACATTTCTCTCTCAAGAGAACTTTCTTTCGAACAATCAATTACAAATCAAAATACAGTAAAAGGGAAGCAACTTCTATTCCTTTAATCTATACATTGAATACAAATTATTGTATGTTTTGTTCTTGTATGTTATTTCAATATATACTTGTTGATTCACATATGGAGTTTCGTTGTTTTCTTGAATCATTAATAATACAGAAAGTATATGCGCTAAAGTGGCATCACAGTAGCAGGCATTAACTTATTTGAAAAGTTTAAGTGAATGAACAGTAGAACACAGACCAAAAAATAAATTGGGCTAGTAAATGAGTAAGAGAGTAATATGGTGCAGGAGATAATTGACAGCCATGATCCCCCACGGTCTAAAAAAACACTCCACTAAAAATATGGTGCTGAATCGGAAGGGATATAGAGTAATTAGTATATAAATTGCGAAAATAAATTTAATATTGTTTATTTTTATTCTTTTGAAACCACTAATGCACAAATGCTCTTGGGAAAGGCAGAAATCCTTCTCTTCCCCCAACTATGGGTTAAATAGTAGCGCTTAAGATAAAAAAATCATTCTTATTCTAAAGTAATTGTTTTTATAAATATACAGCAGTAGTAGACATAATAGTTTTCAAATGTCGAAATTACTTCGATGAATCATCATTATTCCTTTTCCATTGATTTATGTTCTTGTGTAATTGAAGTAATAATTTCAAGTTTGCAGAACTTATTGTATCATTCGCCCAAGCAAGGCGATAATAACACGAGAACGCAGGTCATTACAGACTGTGAAAGAGAACGAAGAGACTTTATTGAAGGTAGAACCGAAGATGTTTCAGGAATACAGAAGATGGCAATTGACGTTGCATTTAAATGTTTAAGATTGTACGTGGCAGCGAAGCAAGAAATTGGAAAAGAGTACCACAGGCGAGAAGTGGGAGTAAAGAAACTATTAAAACAGAACTGGCGGTCGCATCTAGCTAGTTCAACAGTAAAACAGGGAGACCTAACAGCCAATCTAGTAGCGCGATTAAATTCACACAGTTGCGGCACTGAGTGGAACAGCTCACCAGAACAATTGTCATGAAAATATATGTAGAAGAGACAGAGGCAAGCCATGAGATCTGGGTTCGATATTTCCCCTGTTTGATCTCTTAGAAAGATGACTTCTATTTACGTTTTTAAATCATTTCACCCTCAGCAAGGTAATAATGCCACTAGAACACATGGAGTGAAAGTAAATGAGGAGACTTTAGTGAGGAAAAGGACAATGAAGGAACAAGAGCCAGGAAAACAGATTGATGTTGCTTTTAAATATTTGAAGATTTTTATGTCCTATAGGCAAGAAGTGCGAGAAAAAAAACTATTAGAATAAAACTGATGGTTACATCGATCTAGTCCAAGAGTAAAATGGTGAGACTCCCCCATCAATCTAGTAGCATGCTTAAATCCATGTAGTTGAAGCACTAAGGAGAACAGGTCATCAAAACAACATGAAAATATTTGTAGAAATGACAATGGGAAGACACGTCACGTCGGTTAGAAATTCACTGAAGCCGAGATGCCAGGTCATGATTGATTACATTACAGACCCCTTCGTTGAAGTTTGTCAAGAATCTGGAGATAGTATAGTATCAGCACTAAACCAGATATGGTAGCTGTATTCAATGCACGGACGAATGGTAGATTTATAAATGTGCAAGATGAATTCTTACGAGAATAAAATATTTATTATATCATATGGTGAACAAGGTGCATTAGGCAAAAAAGGTTGAGAAGAACTGCCCCAACTAAATAACTGTAACTTTTTAAATCATTTCAGGCCCTCATAATAAAGGTGATAATGCCCCTAAGACTCAAGTGGTTGCTGAGAGTGAAAGAGAATGAGAAAACTTGAGTGAGGAGAAAGGACGATAAAAGAACAGACTTCAGGAAGACAGAAGATGGTGACTGACATTGCATTTAAATTTTTGAAGATTGTAGGTAGCAGGGAAGCAAGAAATCAGAAAAGAGTTCCATAGTTGAGAAGTGTGAGAAAAGAAACAGAATAGAACTTCTGGTTACATCTACTTCAACAGTAAAACAGCAAAACTTAGAAGCCAATCTAGTAGTATGTTTAAATTCATGCAGTTGAAGTACAAAGGCAGGAGAGTTTATTAGTAACAACTACCTTGAAAATATTTATAGTAAAGACAGAGAGAACCTATGTCATGGCAGTGTGAAAATGACTGAAGCTGTGATGCCAGGTTAGGACCAATAACATTACAAATTCTTCTTTGAATTTTGTCAAGAATCTGAAGATAGTATAGTATAAGCACTAAACCAGATATGGTTGCAGTAGTCAATGCACAGACACATTGTAGATTTATAAATGTGCAAAATGGATTCTGATGAGAATAAGATATTTATTATGTCAACTTTATTGTATAAATATTCTATTTTTGATTGATGTGCTTTTTATGTTGTAATCTTTTTCATTATTCAGACTCATTGTACATTAAGATTTAATAAGGATTTTCTTTATTGCTTATCATGTATCAGATTACCAATACTAGTAAAATGTGATCAGCATAATTGTATCTCAAAATCAAGATCTCAACGACACATCAACACTGTGATGCACTATAGTAAAATATATATTTTTTATGGGTACAATAAATTACTGTGAAATGTAAAGGTTTTATATATCATTTTAATTTATGCACTGATTCCCTAAACATTATTTAGTAGAAGCACCATACTAAATATAGCAATAATATTCAATGCACCGACGAATGGTATGGATTTTGATGAGAAGAATTGTCTGGCACGACAGAGTAAGTCAACATTCCTAGCATTAGATGCAGCTATTAATTCAATACAATCACTCCACTTCATGAATCATTGCCATTATTAAATGACGTTATTATCATGAAGCTGCTGAAGATTTTAGTTTAACCCTTTAAATTATTTTTACTACAATCTTTATACTCTTTGGTAGTAAAAGTAATAGTTAATAGCTGTCCGTTGAAGGTTCATAACTGGATTCTTCACGTCTCATTCCATATATACAAAGGTTATGAAATCAAGTGGACGGGTCACTTCTTGGCAAGTTGAGGTCCACCTTAATACAAATACACACCATCGACACTCTCTTCTTTCTTACATCTCCATCGGCTATTCCATGCAAGAATTCGTCCAATTAGCCATTAACGCCAAAACTGTAAAGGAAACTACCAAAAAAGAAATTAAATTGTTGCATACGAGATAAAGCCGACGGCGAAAAATCATCTTGATTTTCCGTAATCAACCATCAGTTTTATGAAATTATATCTAGTTCCGTGTATATAGTTCTAATTAAAACAGACCACGGGGGAACTCCTACATAAGATCAATCTTTAACGATGCAGGAAAGATTGTCGACTTCCTGTATTGCTCCAGTAAGTACATGAATCGTTGTGCAATCGTCTACCTTTACGAGAGATAAATCAGGTCTAAATGGAGTACTATTTGAACAGATGCCCACTCCTCACTTTTCCAGTCTCAACAGTGTCCAAAAGAGTCTCTCTCTCCCTATGGAGGGCAGTTTATTTCCCACCCTACAACCCCTTTCCTCACAGACGAGATGTTGCAAGACTCTCGATGCACAATCGCTGCGGCCATGGAGAGTGCTCAGACAAATCATTCCTTATTTCCACCAGTTCTGGTCTTCACCTGTGGAACTGACTCCCAAGAGAATGCTTCCCAAATCACTACAATCTTAATATGTTCAAGTCTAGGGTTAGCCGTTATCCTCCCCACATATCTACAAAAACTGTACCTCTTATTCTGTATATATATCTCTCTCTCTACCTACAGTGGCCCCAACGCATTGTATAGAATGAACATCTCGGTAAAAATATTTCGGACCAAAAAACGTTTCTTTTAAAGTTATCTTCATCGTGTGATTTCAATTTTGAGCAACTATCAATTGCAATGAAATACTTGATTATACAGTAAATAAAAACTCTTACTCTTTAACCCTCTATCACGAATGGCTCCAGTGCCTTATACAGGGTAAAACTCACTGTATAAAAAATAGGCGTAATAAGCTTAAGTTGTTCACATTTCTTAAATGAAGCCTCGTTATTTATCTTTTACACGATTTCCTGATATCTTTTTTATCGCAACAAGCGGGACATTTTTATAATATCTCGGTCTTTTACTAGCAGATCATTAGTATTGTTGAATTCTTATTGGTTGCTTCAAACTTGTAACTTTGGTAACATTAATAGTAGTTGTGTCCTTATATGGTAATATTCGGCATTCTTTGACAGAGTAACCAATGCTACAGACGGGTGAAATTTATATAACTTCTTCAGTATAAGAAATTTTCAGGTCGATAGGTTTATCAAGTCCACAAACGAAGGCGTCTTCCTTCCTAGCCTATGGTTTGAAATAGTCTGGGGCATGATCCTCTTGATTATATCATAATTTTCTCTTCGAGTTACACGTTCATTTCATTTTAATTGTTGCTGATGTTCAAAATGCCTTCTTTTATTTGGTAAAATTATTTGTTTGGAATAATGTAGCGCCAGTCCACGGGCTTCGAAGAATGACAGTCCCCGATATGATCAGTATTCAGTCGCTGGAATCTATTTTTAGAGTATTGTTTTGGAATAGCGGTATTAAACATCTGAGAGTTTAGATATTTCTGAACGAGTGTGATACCACATATGACATCCACAATAAAGTCTTAATCTGACGAGGCTATTTAAGAACGTGACTAGACATTTTAGGGTAATGCTTTGGTTTGCAGTATCTTTCGATGCTGTGTGGGATGACCCCTAGCGCAGGCTATTCTATGATATATATCTTTATCTCCTTTGCGCTAGATAAAACATGTTACTGATTATCAACACTTCATATAGGCACTTCATTCTTGCTAGATACCCCATAATCAAAATTGATTAGAATTTTTTTTTAAAAAGAGTAAAAAAAAAAAATGTATTAGAATCAATTCTATTAATTATAATGCAATGTGTCTTCTCCCCTGTCAGTGAGATTAAACGCTCGTCTCCAACCAATAGTGTGTTCTAGTTTAGTATGTACTGGTTTCATCACATATCATGATAGTATAAACTGTGCTTCCTTCAGAGAAGCCTCGTGAAGGTTTGCTTTGTGGCATGAACTCCTGGTAGGGATGGTGAGATCTTTGATTCAATCAATTTCAGTGCCGACACCGAGAGTTGGTCACATCATCAACTCATTCGAAAGAATTCGAGAGACAGAAACGTATCACACACACACACACACACACACACACATATATATATATATATATATATATATATATATATATATATACACACACACACACATACACACACAGACATGTATATATATATATATATATATATATATATATATATATATATATATAGTAATGCTAATAAATCCGTTGGTACATAATCCAAGTGAATCCTAGTAATATTTGGTATTAAAACTAATTCACAAATGTGAGGTAATTCCGGATTTTGTTGCGATATCTATCTATCTATCTATCTATCTATCTATCTATATATATATATATATATATATATATATATATATATATGTGTGTGTGTGTGTGTTTGTGTGTTTGTGTGTGTGTGTGTGTCTATGTTTGTGTGTGCGTGTCTATGTTTGTGTGTGAATGTGTGTGTATTTGCGTATAGCCACTCCAGATTTAACACACATTCTTATACCACGCAAAAGAATGTAAACTTCACTTTCTTAGAAAGCATGGACGTCTGGTGGTAAATGAAAGAGTGCACACTAAAGTGTTATATTACTTAGAATAAGTATCTTGATATCCTGTGGTCGGCAAGACGGTAATATGCTTTCAAACCAAAGAATATAACTAATATCTATTTCTAAAAATACAGAAATTATAATACCTGGTAATGGTGGTAATAGCTGATTCCTTATAAGGAAACATTCGTCTTTTATTGACAGATTTCTCAAGTGCAGTAGCTGTGATTCTGTAGCGCCATTCCACAATACTCGAAGAAGTGTGTTCTTCACCAAGATCCAAAGCGATTCTTAAACATTAGAAAGCGGTTTTATACAGCTGAGCATTTAGATATTTCTAAACGTGTCTGGCACAATGCATAGCATCCATATGAATGTCTCGAGCTACGGACGCTATCTAAGAAGGTTACTCGAAATCTGAGGTTGATGTTTTTGTTTTACATGGCCTAAAATGAGGATTCGGATGACTGGGTTTATTTGTCCTTTGGTTTACTCTTGCTATAGTTACAATCAATGGATCAAGCATTCGATAATTTTCCTTCCATCAAGACAACACCTTTCGACATCCCCGTTCAATATTAACAAATATCAAAGGGCCGGAACTATTAAAATCTGAAGTGAAATCAGCACTGACTTAAGCTGAACAAGAACAAAAATCTAGGACCAAACGGGATTTTAATAAAGATGCTAGCAGCTTTAGATGATTTTGCCATTGGCAAAATGAAGGCGATCGTTCATTTTCCAGTTTCCAGTCTCACCCAGACGGAGTTGGAGAAAAAAAACAGTTTTCTATTCTTTTCTATATAGCCCCACCTTGACATCAGTGCACTTTATTCAACAAACAAACCAATCTCTCACCTTTGTTTGGGAATCATCTCTCACAGAAATTAAGACAGATATCTGAATTAGTTTTATGTTGAGTTACTAATCTGTGGTGGAATTTTTCAGGGTCAGCCTGGAAGTGAATCCTGAACATTTCAGCACTTTTCAACTTCTGCTCTGGTACCAGCATTCTTGGGGCCCATCTTACAGGCAGTCCAAATATCCCCAAGATCTCTGTGAAAACTGTATGAACCCAACCAGAACTAAAACCTATGGACTACGCCATCTACTGGACAACAAGACGTCTATCATCCCGAACCATACGGTGAATAATATCAGCTCGAATGGTTCAGGTTTTCGGGTGACTTGACCTTGAAACACGCAGCCCAATTCTTCACAGTTGCATAGGAAGGGGAGTCCTTAGCAAGTGAGTGCACCGTGGTCCTCATTGATTTCCTTGGGTGTCATACCTTTTTTTTCAGATATTTTATTTCCTGCTTGGGCCTCTGTTTTGCCAATTTTTAGATTTATCGCACACCCGTAACCTTCGTATGGGCCTCACCTGCACAGAGATTAAGACATATATCTGGATTAGTTCTTCTAGTTTTATAAGAATTGGTAGTGTGTTGCTGCAAAAACATCTTCAGCTATGGCTCTTCTGTCTGCGTGAGACACAGAACTTTTTGAACCCCCCTTATACAGACACATTAAAGGAAATATATAACAGTGGAGATATACCGGAAACCTAGGTAGATTCATTTTCATAGCAATGCCCAAGAAACCAGCTGCAAACGATTGTGAACTCCATAGAGCTATCAGACTAATGACCCGCATAAAAATCAAAAACTCATTCGAATTCTAATGAACAGAGCACGCGGCGGATTCAAACAGGAAACAGGCCAAGAACAACGCTGTTTCGTTAAAGACACTTGAACAAGCAATGCGAAATGATGTATAGCTATGTTTTATCGATTATGAAAAAGCGTTTGATAAAATATGTAACGCATTACTGCTAGAGCTGCTAGATAAGCTCGGTTTTTAGGGAAAGATATTAGAATAATCCGGAAATTATACTGAGATTAACCGACAGAAAATGATATCAGTAAATACAAAACATATAAGAAGGCTTAAAAAGGGGATGTTTTCTCATCAGACTAATCCAAGCAAGTAAAATAACCAGGAAAGAATTAGAAGTCCTACGAGGATTCATTACTGAAAACCACAATCTTAATATGTTAGATACACAGATGACATTTGATAGAAGGCACAGAAAAGAAACTACAGGAACTCGTAAAGAAGGTAGTGGAAGAAAGCGGGAAGAAAGGAATAAACACAAATTGTAAGAAGACAGTGTATAGGGCTCATCAAAAAGAACAGCCGAACAAACGAATGGCAAATTGGAGAAAATCAAAATCAAGCCAGTAAAAAAAAAAAAAATATGAAGAAAATGTTTCAACAGAGGAAGGACACTATAATATCGGAATACGAACGAGCAGTGGGATAACGAAATATGCCTTCGAAAAGCTAAGTGAAGGAACAGGAAACTATCCTTAAAAATGCTAAACTGTTCGGTAATATTGGTCCTCCCACATAGCAATAAATGCTGGACAATTAGATATAGAAGAAAGTTGAATCAACAAAAATATGTTTCTACAGTAGGATGCTGAGAATACTATAGACTGAACATATGAGCAACGACGAAGTTTTAGAGCGAATTAAAACAAAAAGAACACTTCGCATCAGAAAGAGACAGGTGGAAATTCTAGGAGACATAATGTGGAAAGATGTCAAAATTTGACGATCTTTATTATTACCAAATGGTTGATTGATATAAACATTTGTCAAATTACCAACAAATTGAGTGATCGTCATTGAATCATCAACGACTAAAGACGCCATTGGTTGGTCAGAAAGTCGTCACTATTAACGATAAATAATATCCTTATATTTTTTGGATTATAATATTATGGTATCAGCAGTACGACTTCTTTTTCTTCTTTTTGTCGTCTCACTTCAGGACGTGGCCAAACATTGCTCTCCACAATTACCTGTTTTTCTCGCTCTGAGTAAAGTTAACCTTTTTGCTATCTCCCCTAATCACTGTTCTTCTTTTTTCTTCTTTTTTCCTATTCTTCTTCTTCTTCTTCTTCTTCTTCTTCTTCTTCTTCTTCTTCTTCTTCTTCTTCTTCTTCTACTTCTTCTTCTTCCTCTTTTTTTCTTCTTATTTTTCTTCTTCTTCTTCTTCTTCTTCTTCATCTTCTTCTTCTTCATCATCTTCCTCCTTTGCTTCTTCTTCTTCTTCTTCTTCTTCATCTTCTTCTTCTTCTTCCTCTTCTTCTTCTTCATCTTCTTCTTCTTCTTCCTCTTCTTCTCCTTTTTCTTTTTCTATGCTATTGATATGTGTTTAGATCTGACAACTGGGTGCCACAAGGTCCTAAACTCCGAATTCAGGTGGCGAAGGCCTGAGCTAAGCAGTTAAAATCCCAGTATAATATGTGATTTATTCATGGGACGATGAAATTGGGACCTTCAGATAATTTGGGTCATTTATGCAATGTCTGTATTTTTGGGGATATTTTTTTTTTCAAAAACGTATTTTTGGGAATATTTTTTTTTTCAAAAACGTATTTTTGGGAATATTTTTTTTTTTCAAAAACGTATTTTTGGGAATATTTTTTTCTCAAAAACGTATTTTTGGGAATATTTTTTATTTTCAAAAATGTATTTTTGGGAATATTTTTTTTTTTCAAAAACGTATTTTTGGGAATATTTTTTTCTCAAAAACGTATTTTTGGGAATATTTTTTATTTTCAAAAACGTATTTTTGGGAATAATTTTTTTTTCCAAAAACGTATTTTAGGGAATATTTTTTTTTTCAAAAACGTATTTTTGGGAATATTTTTTTTTTCAAAAACGTATTTTAGGGAATATTTTTTTTTTCAAAAACGTAGTTTTGGGAATATTTTTTTTTTCAGAAAGGAATTTTTGGGAATATATTTTTTTCAAAAACGTATTTTTGGTAATATTTTTTTTTTCAAAAACGTATTTTTTTCAAAGATGCTTTGCTAGTAAGTTTTTGTTCAGAAATATATACCTGGTAATTTTCACTATAAAAATCCATTTTTACACTCTCATTTAATTTGAGCCCAGTTTTTGTGGTCAACTATTT
>OZ038504.1:64153877-64166377 GCA_964036315.1 Acanthosepion esculentum
TACGCTAAGTGTATGGTCACCAATAATATTTATCAAAAATGTTTTTAAAAGGGTCTGAAATGTTTCTAAAGTGTTTAGGATGACAGTTTAAGGAAACTGGGGTTTTAACAATCAAAATAGGTACTTATAAGCAATTTAGGCGGGGGTTGCAACTATTCGCGGCCGGTTCTGATTCCTAACCTCCGCGAATACGGGGAACTCACTGTATATGCCTCCTGACTTGCTGGGTATTCAGGGGCAAGTTCATATTTTGTAGTAGATGAGTGAATGAAATAGGTGTGTCCTAATCTGTTTCTTGATATGACGAGAAATTCTGAGTCAATGATGTCATTCTCCTAGAAGTTTGTTTTTTGGGTGATAGTGTTCCGTAACACTTTCCAGTTATGTAGAATGTGTGAGCTTATAGTTGCTTTGAAGTCTGTATAAAGAATGTTCAAATCTGAAAAGTTCATTTTTAGGCATGTCTTTCAGCCATCTCAGCTTTTCTATTTCCACGGGTGCCAATATGTTTGGGTATCTAGCAGAAGACATTTTTTCTCTTGCAGATAAGATTGACCCTGTTTCGTAACTTAACCATTAAGGGTCTTGTGTGTTTTTGCTTCTCAGTGCTGCTGTATTTAATTTATTAAAAAACAAACATTGAATTGCATAATAAACTCTAATATAGTATAGCCATTTGAGGGTGGATGAATTTATCAATAACAATAGAAAATCAATCTCTCTTTTATGTTCAACAGAAAGATTAATAGTATTGGTCAACAACCAGAAAAATTGAAATGGTGCCGAGACACCAATTATCTTTTTTAGCCAATTTCAGGGAGCTGAATCTGAAAATGACCTAAAATCTTTTGTTAGCTACCGTTTTTGCTGTCCAGAAATGTTTCATATTTGAATAAAAAGCATTTTTTCATTTGTTTTTTTTTTGTATATGTGATGACAGATGGCAATATTCCTCAAAATAAAATCGTAGGATCTTCTCAATTCGTATTTAAACCAAAAGATATTGGTCTACTTATTGAGAAATACTATTTTTGCAATAACAATCAATCTTTAAAAATAACACAATTGAATATACCAAGGCCAACAAATATTTTCATCAAACTATTTAATAAATTAACAGTAGAAATAAAACCTTCGTGAACATAAGTACTATGGTAAATTTTTTCTCGTTTTTTGTCTCTGATTTTCAATGTTATTTAAGTCTTTTTTGATATTCCAAGAGCGAATGGAATTGGTGTATTCATTTGGGATATCGTTATTTGGAGTTTCTTTCCAACTGTGAAAAGAAAATGCTCTCAGTGTGTTTGCTTTCCTTCCGTGGTGAAGGGATAAATTTAGGAATAACAAACAGAAGATTTTAGGGTTTCATTTTTTCGATGTCACCGAAATTATCAGGCTTACTAAAATGTTTTAATGATAAAGTTTATCAGTTAACTTGAATTTTGGCGATAAATTGGAAAAATTCGTTATTTCTGTTTTAATATGTCTGACTCAAAAACACGTTTTTCTTATAAAGATAGTTTATTTCAGATTGGCGAGCATAAATTGCTCGGCCTACAAGAAAATTGATAGGTTTTGAACGACCTTTATTAACTAAATTTTTCGATCAGCCAGGATCTTAAATTGATCTTTTTTTTTTTCAAAAAATGAACAATTTAAGTATAGCAAAAACGGCAACTAACCATGACAAATCAGAATCATCACCATCAAATTAGCCAGAAAATCTGTTTGGTTTCTTGGCACCCAAAATTGTGTTGACCACTGTAGTTAACGTAAATATATTTAGAACAGTTCCCTCTCATTGGTTGGCTAATAAAAAGTTTATTGTGAAAACATTGAGTTACATAATAAAACCTGATACAGCGTACATTTAGTTAGTTTTAGATAAAAGTTTTGAAAATAAATGTGGTAAAACAATATTTTTATTGATTATTTGACGTCCATTTTAAAGTTTTTTTCTTTATATTTTACCATAATATTCAACCTGTACAAGGCCCAAGAGCCACTCCATATATAATGTTAACGATTAGGAAGCACTGTTTATATGTGGGGGAGGTAACGGTTGGCTCTAGACTTGAACATGTTAAGATTTTAGAGACCGGGGAAGGGGCCTCTTGAGAGTCAGTTCTACAAAGTAGCTGGTTGTGGGAAGAAGCAGCTCGAGTGGAACTGACATCGATCCAATGGAGTAAGAATGAAGGTGGTTTGCTAGAATATTAGTGGCATGGTGGGTCTTAGCCGTGAAGGTTAGAACTGGCGGAACTAAGGAATGTAGTTCGTCTGAACGATTTCCTTAGCAGACCAGGGAGAGAATTACGACGTTTCCACTGCGAGAAAGGGATTGTAGTGTGGGAAATATTTCGTCAGCAAAAAGGACATAAACACACCTTATGCTGTTATTAAATTTACCTTGATGAATAAAGAGAACTGAGCCACTCGAGGTATTGACGTCAAGCGTTCGAGTCTCGGTAAGAATCAATAATTTCACTTTCTCATTTTGTCAGTTAGGTTGACCCTAGCAATCGGCCTGGTTAGTGCAATACGAATTTCTTCCACTTCGTCAGTTTTTTTTTTCTTTTACTCGATGAAGAGGAAGATATATAACTCTGGTAGTTAGTCAAGTACATTTTCATTACTGTTCAGCGCCAAGGAGAAAAAAAAAGAATACTTTTTTTCGTTACTAATAATCATCAGGTCCACAGCAATTTAATATCTCCTTCTGCGCAGTCGCGCATTCATTATCGATTTACTTCGAAACGGAAATTAATACTAGAGCGAATCTAATCACTCAATCATAGATTCTGCACGTTAACCTACTTCCAAAAGGGTCGACTATGTCCCACATTAATCCCAGCCGTAGAGAGCCAGCTAGCACATTGATTCCTAAGACCAGTGACATTGCAATGACTGTGGTTAGCAATAGAGCAGGAAGAGACGTTTCGACTGCGAGAAAGGGATTGTAGTGTGGGAAATATGTCATCATCAAGAAGGACATAAACACACCTTATGCTGTTATTAAATTTACCTTGATGAATAAAGAAAACTGAGCCACTCGAGGTATTGACGTCAAGCGTTCAAGTCTAAGTAAGAATCAATAATTTCACTTTTTGATTTTGTTCCTGTATGTATTTAAAAAAACTAAGAGTACAAAAAAAAACAAAAAAAAACACGCTAGAAACAAGACAACGAAATACGAAACTGTTACCTGATATCAGTCCCTGTTCATAGATGAAGAAAAAAACTTGTGAGCAAAGGCGAAGTTTTACGTTCCGGTCTTCAAGGACACATGGCACAGTGGATAAAGGCGTTAGTTAGATCCAATGACAGGACCCAGAGAGTATGAGTTCAATACCTGGTTAAGGTGTTGGAGAACTTGGAGAGGGAAATTAACAGGAAATAATTGATGACTGACATCTATTAGACATGGCACGTGGAACTAGAACAGTCTCCCCCAGCGAGCGAAATAAAGGGTTCAGTTCGAAATTCCAACCACCTGAAGAAGGCCCGAGCGTACAACGGCCGAAATCTTGTTATAAATATGGCAACAAAGATGAGGATGATAGTCCGAACAATATAAATAGTGTACCATTATACTCATGCAACTCTTTCCGAATCCTCTTCTCTGTCCTCAGTTTGACACCAAACACTCTGAAATAATCGTAACAGAGCTTCTGGCGCAATGCCAAGCAGAACAGCATACCGTCTCCAATTTCACTATGGCCACATATGTTATTATCCTTATTAAAGGAAGAAAGAAAATTACCAAGGCTGATGCATATTCCTTTTATTCCGAGTACTTTCGATAGTAGAACAATATCATCATCAGGGTGTGATTTTTTTTCTAGGACAAAAAATTGTTGCGTTCATCATTTTTCTTAGATTAGGTTGTTTCCATCTGAAAATTACATCCTTCATTGTGAAGTGAAGACGCTAAGGTTATGTACTGTACAATTTTATGATGTAAGAATCAAGGGAGATAACTAAGTTAAGAAAAAGTCTAAATAATTAAAAAAAACTGTTTAAATTTTTAAGTTAAGTCCTAGATATTTTGAACTATCTACTTTAAACATTTAAAAAAAATTGTGCCGTATTCATAATTAATTTTATTAAGGGTTGGTTTAAATATTTTATTATAGATAGCTTCAAGAATTCTTAATTTATGTTTATTATTTTCATGAAAAAGTATAGATGTATTTTCAAAAAAGAATTTTCTTAAATTGCGAATGTGGAGAGTAAATTGTGTTGTTGTAAATATTGAGAGATCTTAGATGCATCATTCAAATGAAAATTCAGTATTCGGGAAAACGTAGTAGTGTTATGGCCAACATATATACTATCTTTTCTGTTGGAGATACCATCTTCCAAAGGGACATTTACATTTATATACAATGTCGTTTTTTTGCAACATGTTAGTTGGTGGGGAGGATTCATTACGAAATATTAAACTGAATATATAGCATTTAGTGTAGTATATAATTAACCTTATTATTTTTACTGGGATCTGTGGTGGAAATCTTATTATGTATTAGTTTTATTATGGGTCTTTTCGTCCTATTAATACTTAGAATGTATTTGATTGCGATATAAGAGATTAATATGTTTGGGGTTAATTGAATAATTATTATATTCTATTTGTTTTATATTAAAAATTCTAATAGAACGACTTATCATCAACGATATAATTAGGGAAACTATTATTAAGAAGAGTTTTTTCTTTTCTTCACTGTAGTAAATCTGTTTCTTATTTTTGCATTGCTTATTATTTTCTTTTTATAATTGCTATTTTATAGTAATTTGGACATTCACTCTCATAGAGTGCACGAATTTATTCTAGTGGCCAAGCTTGGAGAAAATAATGTTAATAGGAAATTATTGTTTTGTCTTGAAAGACGCACTATTATCAATAAAAATAAAACCAAGACTGTAAGATTATTTAAAACTCTTTTATGATTCATTTCTGAAAGACTAAAATGATAAAATATATAGATGCTTTGGTTCGAGTTGCCAGTACCAGGTTAAAAAAAACGAGTCGTTAATTGTGATGGATGTTACATCCTTTACGGTAACTATAAGTGTCATTACAATATTTCTTTTTCTTATGTAAGACATAGTTACCATTTGTTCGTTTTATTATATATTTAAAATTCGATTTTCTTAAAACTATGCAAATAAAGCAAACACAAAAACAAAAACAAATAAAAGAAACAAATAGAAATGCAAAAGTGGTGGAGGTGTGGATGGTGTAATGAACTGGAATGGGAAGTAAGAGAGCCAAGTTCAAATTCCATTTAAGTTCGTTGCATTCTCATACACGCAAATAACATTGGGAAAGGTATGAACTCATCACCTCTCCCAGATATTTTTTTTAAGCTTAACACCCAAAGCAAGGCTGGAAGCCACTAGCACGCAAGGGGTTACAGAAGGTTTGGAGGAAGAGCAGATAGGAGTGCTAAAGGAGAGGATGTGGAGAAAGATAGTGGATCGATCAAAGCAAGGGGGTTACAGAAGATTTGGAGCGAGAGCCGATAGGAAAGAAAGGTGAAAGGATGTGGAGAAGGGAAGTGGATCAAGGCAACTGGAGATGTCGATTGACGCTACACTTAAATAGTTGGAGATTATATGGGTTAAATAATAAAACTTCCATGTAGAAAAATCATTTTTATTCACAAACAATACTTACTCACAAGCAAAAAGAAGGAGAATTATACTTAAAATAAAATGTTTATATATTCGGCTTTAAATAATCCACATATGGCTGTGTAGCGACATCAGTTGTCAGTTGAAGTCTTCTTAAAGGAAACACCTGAATCATGTTACAGAAATTGTTGCAACGGTTATTATAAATTGTGCTTGAAAAAGCTTGTCAGCTCTCTGAAAGCGAACCTCGCAAGAAAATGTCAAACGATACTGACAAAGAAGGCATATGAGTGATTGATGAATGAATAAACATTAAACGACAGCTTACAGAACAAAGAATGCCGGTCATTTATAAGACAGTGGTCCCTCGCAGCCTAAAAGATCGCTCGAACACCGACGCGAAAAAGACATGGCACGTGTCTGTTGGACTGTTCACCCGCTCACCTCACTCTACTTCGCTCGTCTACAGCACAAGGTTACAAAATTTGCCGACTGCCAGTTTCATCTCATGGTTTTATTTAATGGATAACGATGTGGCCAGTAAAATTATTTTCTATATATTAAGTCACACGTGTTCACGGTGAGAAAGAACCACCAACAGATTGGTTAATAAATTTAAATAAAGAGTGAAGAGTAGAGAGGAAGACTTGATCAGGAGGTCAGAGCAAGAAGAGAGATCATCATTTCAAATTAGATCTAAAGACATCAATTAGAAAAGATCCAACTCAATCCATAAGATGTTTTTGGCACGTGAGAGAGGTGTTTCAGCTATGACCGTGAACAGCTATGAGCAGTGAAAAATGACTTGAAAATGAAACCTAGGAGGCACCTTGTTACTCCAGGACAGGAATTTAGAAGGTTAGAGAGGGCGAAGATCACCTTGAATAAGTTGAAAAATTGGTCCTGAAATTATATATATATATATATATATATATATATATATATATATATGAACTTTATTTTGATCCTTCAGGTTCGGATCTCTAGCTATGATTAATTAATGGTGAACCTGTTATTTTCGTTTTTGATCGATTTCCTCACGATACTTCTGTTAAGTTTGGAAAGTAATTATACATTGTTATTGCTCAAAGTATAGACCAATAGTGTTATAAAAAACCTCGGAAAATTTCAGTAAGATATCCTTAATCATTTCTAAGTAACAAAGATTCAAATCTTAATCGGGCAAATGGGCTATTTTGTTTTTACACGATTTGGACAATTTTGCTGTTAAACACGGTATAGTCCGATTATACAACGGTATATGGGCGCACCTCCAAACTTCTAGATAATCAGAGATTGTCGGTTTCCATCTTCAAAATCCATTCAAGAACCATCAATAAAACGGTGAATCTGTTTAAAAAAGAGGGAACATTAGAGAAGAAAACTGGATTACGAAGTCCAACAGGAAGAGGGATCATCATTTCAACTTAGAGATAAAGAGATCAATTAGTAAATATCCAACTCAATCCGTAAGACGTTTGGCATATGAGAGAGAAATATCAGCTATGACAGTCCAAATAGCAGTAAAAAATCACTTGAAAATGAAAGCGTACGTGAAACCTGTAAAACAACTTTTTACTCAAGGAAAGAAAGTTAGAAAGTGAGATCATCATCTTGAAAATGATCCTGAAATAATATATATATATATATATATATATATATATATATATATATATATATATACATATATATATATAAGTTGAATTTTTCGGTATAAGGACTTCTAATACAGATAGAAGCCTACTCTTTTTTACTTTTTTTGTTTTACATGGATTTAATTTCTTTTGCAGATTAAAAAAAAAAACTTTGAGAGTTTTGGCGATTAACAAAGATGGCCGACCAAGAAGCATGCTCCAGGATTGAACAGCGGTCAGTTATCAAATTGTTTGGCTGCTGAAGGGTGCAAACCAGTTGAAATTTCAACTGTGTATGGTGCCACATGTTTCAGCCAAAAAATATCTACAAGTGGGCTAAATTGTTTAAAGAAGGACGGAGCAGTGTTGAGGATGAAGACAGGCCTGGGAAGCCTACAGAAGTGAGGTCTCCTGAGGTGATCGAATCTGTCAATGACATCATTCACTCTGACAGAAAGGTGACAGTGGATGACATTGCAAGGACTGAGCTTATCTGTTCGGACAAACGCAGGGGTCATCAGTCAGAAGGAGTCATCTTGCATCATGACAACGCAAGGCCTCACACAGCAGCCCAAACGGTGCAGACCATCAACGAGCTGGGCTGGGAACTGCTCCCTCATCCCCCTTACAGCCTAGACCTTGCCTTTTCAGACTTTCACCTGTTTGGTCCCTTGAAGGCGTTCACGAGAGACACGAAGTTTAAAAGGGACGATGAAATCAAAAGTGTTGTGAGCGACTGGCTGAGGCATCAGTCCAAAGATTTTTACGCTGAGGGAATACGGAAACTTGTGCACAGATGGGAAAAGTGTGTGACAGTGCCGGGAGTCTACGTTGGAAAAAAAGTAAGCTCCTATCTGTATTAGGAGTCCTTATACCGAAAAATTCACCTTATTTATTGAATGACCCTCGTATATATATATATATATATATATATATATATATATATATATATATATATATATGTATGTGTGTGTGTGTGTGTGTGTGTGTGAACTTTATTTCAATACTTCATTTGCTTCCGATCCTGAGCGATAATTAATTAATGAACATGTAATTTTCGTTTATGATTGATTTAATCACAATACTTCTGTTAAGCTTAGAAATTATATATAATTATTGTTCAAAGTGTTATAAAAACCTCGAAAATTCCATTACTTTTAATCGTTCCTATGATACAACAGTTCAATGCTTAATCTCATAATTGGACAATTTTGCTGTTACACAATTTTGCTGCTAAACCCGGTATATATGTATAAGTTACGTTACAAAACACCAATAGCTAAGTCTTGTGCTAGGAAAGCTTGCCCACTGTGTCGTGCCAGATACTTTTTCTCATTTATAGATCTACCATTCGTCCGCGCATGGAATATAGCTGCCATATCTGACCTGGTGACATATCGAGTTTAGTCACTTGCCCACCGACTTGACGTCTCTTCCATCTGTCTTTTCTATAAATATTTCCATGGCAGTTGTTTTAATGGGGTCTCCTCTATTGTACGTCAACTGTACGAATTTAAGCGTACTACTAGATTGGCAATTAGGTCTCATCGTTTTACTGTTGAAATAAATATAACCTTAAGTTCTGTTTTAATATTTTCTTTTCTCCGATTTCTCGCCTTTGAAAATCTCTTGTGGTTTTATAATTCCTGGTCGCCACCAATCTTCAAAAATTTAAATGCAGTGTCAGTCGCCATTTTCTGCCTCCTGAAACCTGTTCGTTTATTGTCCTTTCCCCTAGCTTATTATTTCTCATCAACTTATATTCCCAGTAAAACCTTGCATCTTAGTGGCATTATCGCCTTGTTTGGGGTGTAACGATTAAAAAATAAACAAAACAAAACAATAAAAATGCTAACGAGAGAATAGGACACAAGAAAGCAACACAATTTCCTTATTGATTACTTTCCACTTGCATTCATTTCCATATATATATATATATATATATATATATATATATATAGATATATATGAATTTATAGGTTGTGTATGCGTTCAGGTTAGGCCAGAAGTCACGCACTTACGAAACGGCAAATGGAGGAAATTGGCGTGATATCTTCTTTCATAATTACATCAATAAAATTTCCAATTGACAAATTGTCAGACAGAAACATTATTTCCTTTATTAAATGAATATGGTAGTTACTCACTCTTTTCAACATTTGTCCCTCAGTAGTATATATATATATATATATATATATATATATATATATATATATATATATATATATATATATATAGGGAGAGAGAAAGAGAGAGAGAGAGATATTTACATCAAGTAACAAGTAACCCCTACTGCACCTTTCCAGACTAAGGTTTTCAGCTGGCATGAATTCTTCCATCTGTCTTTTCTATAAATATTTTCATGGCAGTTGTTTTAATGGGGTCTCCACTATTGTACCTCAACTGTACGAATTTAAGCGTACTACTAGATTGGCAATTAGGTCAGCTGGCATGAAATGGAAATAGTATATTGAATCAGTTACTAGCTCTGTAGTGAAGAAAGTTGCTTCACTCTATCATGCTAGAAATTATTTCTCGCCAGAACCTATCTTACATATGTATAAGTCTACCATTCGCCCTTGCCTTACATATTGCTGCCACATCTAGTTGTTGCTCCTGTTATATATTTACTTTTCATATAAATGATAAAATCCAAAGAAAAATCTTCAATGTTACTTGTCCTGTTACTTCAATGTATCTTGTCTTCAGTCCGACTGCCGTAACGTTGCTTCCATGTGCCTTTTTTTTAAATAAATACTTTATTGAACGTAGGCTTTATGAATTTAAATGCAGTACTAGATTGGCAGCAAGGTCTCACCATTTTACAGTTGAAATGGTTAAATGTAACCGTAAGTTCTATGCTGACAGTGTCTTCTAATGAATTTATCGCTTATGCAACTCTCTTCCGGCTTGTTGGGTCGCAATCAATGTTTGATCTTCAAAAATTTAAATGCAACATCAATCGCTATCTTCTGTCTACTTAATTCTTCTTTTATTGTCCTCTCGCTTTAATCATAGTTGCTTCTCATATTCTCTAACACGCAGTAACCTCTTTCATCCTAGTGGCTTTATGCCTTCCTTGGGGTGAAATGATAAAAAAAATCAGCATTAAAAGATCTATCAATAAAATTTCATCATTCCCCGTTAATTTTAATGAGTTTGAAAGAACTCTAAATTTTTAAGAGATTTAAAGACCGTTTCTTTGTATTTTCTTGAGTTAACACAAGACAAGGAGGTTTAGAGAGTGTAGCGATTATTACTATGTTTGACACGCCTACATTTTTCTCAACTGTGATTGGTCAAATAATAAATACTAACTATAACAGGACAATTTACTGATCGCATTCACCACGCTGAATTATTCCTACTGTTAATTTACAAACATGCTTCTGTTACAAAATCAATTGGGTAATTTTTCATCCAATCAGATATTTTTTGTGTGTTCTCGAAATTTCTCCCGCCATTGTCATGGGAGCCTACCCATAGTTATATAAACCAGAATTCATTCCAAAAATAGACAGTAGAAGCAGAACTCAGTAACTCACACACGTCTATACAGACTATTCATTCTACTCAATGCACGCACGAACACAGAACTTAAATAGCATTCACCATCAGTTCTATGTAACAAGCCAAGTTGCAACAGCTCTGTTAGTTATATCTAATCCAGAACTGATTTATTACATGTTCTTCTGAAAACATCATTCTATCTAATACAGAACTTTGAACATTCTTTAAGAAAACTTGTTTATTTACATTTAATCTTTCACGTAACAGATAAAGGGAAAAAACTTCTCCTATCTTATTGTTTCACACATTACAAAAAATGTTTTGTATTTGTTGATTTTAATATATATTTTATCGTTGAAGCAATAATCGGTTTTCCATTGTTTTTCCGTGATACAAAAATGTATAATTGTTAAATGCTATTCAACACGCAGCCACATCAACCTCTTCAACACAACCAGCATTTAAAAGAGGATTGATAAGGGTTATTTACAAAGTTTCTAAATATGTGATTTCGTAGTGATTTGCAGTATGCCTTTCAAGTCGAAACTGATCTGATGATGACTTTAAACATTTATAAAATTGGCTTCATAAAGTTCCTAAAGGGAGGAAACGCGTTGTGTAAAAGTTTTTTTATAATGGCAATTGAACAGCATCACTTGATAAAACATGAGAAGTGTTGAAACAAAATGGCTATTTTTGTAGTGATTTTATAACATTTTCATCTTATAATTTTCGAATAAATGATTATATATATATATATATATATATATATATATATATATATATATATATTAGTAGTAGTAGTAATCTTATAAATATAAGTAACTACACTCGTTTCGGAAAACATTCGGTTTCTTGATTTGAAAATGATCAAATCAAAGTCGAAGGAAAAAAAGGTATAAAAAAAAGAAAGAGCCGAGAACATGAACGCCTGTCGAAAACAACCGTTCAGCATGCAGGTCCAAAGTCCAAAGTAAAAAAAACCGTTACGAGTCCGCAACTAAATAAATGAAGTGCTCAATACAATAAGTAGAGCAGACCTAGTTAAACCTAGAGACCCAAACAAACCTACCAAGGTTTCCCCTAAGCGGATCCGCTTAGGTGAAACCTTGGTAGGTTTGTCTGGCTCTCAAGGTTTAACTATATATATATATATATATATATATATATATATATATATATATATATATATATGAAAATTACTTAATTTTAATATCAATTTTTGTTGTTGTTTTCCCCGACTTTAAAGGTTCTTGGTAATTACCATTTTTCAAGGGGTTCTGTTTTTTAAAGGATCTTTCCAAATTTTCAATTTATTCCGCATGTTTTTCAATCCGTTTTCGTGCATGTGTGCATCAATGAATTCAACGTTCTTTTACACACGCACTTTCATGACATTTTTCCTATTTTTTTAGGTATTCGTCTTGGAGTTGTAGATCATGCTTCCGGTTGTAAATTCGTCGAAATGGAATTTTTCTTCGACATTAAATTTACTTCTTGATTGTTTTCGTTATGATTTGTATTGAAGTTGTCATGGTATGTTATATTATTAATTAAATTGTATCATTTGTATTATCAATTAAATTATAATATCTTATTTTGTTTACTATGTTATGTTATTAAAAAACAAAAATATTTCTTAATCTATCGGCATTAAACCATTATCTCATTCTTCTATTTAACAATTCAATATCTGTATTAAAACTTAATATTGTTAAT
>OZ038504.1:64171377-64193877 GCA_964036315.1 Acanthosepion esculentum
TTAAAAAAAGGAACGAAAAGAAAGAAAGAATATAGGAAAATAAATTACATTTGTAAAAGGGAGTCGAGAGCATTCTGTATCATCAAGTCAATGCGAATGATCCTTTCGTTAACTTGATAAAGTGTGCTTGGACAGGGCTACATACAGTTTAAAATTAAGAGTTTTCTTTCTCTTAGACTTCTTGCCAATCAAGGTTAGAGAATCCAGCCTGTTCTACTATTTACCCATAGCTGAGTGTAGTAGAGTTGGATTCTTACCTTTCCCGAGGCTAACATTACGTACGAATTCGACTGTTATACGAAGTCGGCTCTCCTATTCCTCAATCCGTGCCGGAGTTCATTATTCTACCGTGTCACCATTTGTAAAAATGAGAGGTTAAAATGAAAGGAAATGAAAATATATGAAGAAGTGAAAAATAATAGGAAAGAAAGAAATAAAGAAATACATTGTACAAAAGAGAGAAAATTAATCAGAAGGAAGAGAAGAAATGATGAAAGATATAAATGAAGAAAGAATGAAAATTAAAGTAATTTAACCAAACCAGAAGACAACTAATAAGAACGAAACAAAGAAAAATAATTACGTTTGTAAAAACTTAAGAAAAAATTTTTAAAAAATTAAGAAACGACATTTCTATAAAATAAGCTAAAAAAATAAAACAGAAGGAAAGAAAATATATAAGAAAGAAAGAAAGAAAGAAAAAAGAAAGAAAGAAAATACATTTATTAAAAACTAGAGAAAAATTGTTCAGAAGGTAAAAAGAAAGAGGGAAAGGATGAAAAAATAGAGGGAGAAAGAAAGAAAATACAAAGCGGAAAACAATTAATAAGAAAGAAAAGAAAGAAAGAAAGAAAAGTAATTGTATTTTAAAAACCTAGAGAAAAATTTTAAAAAAGGATGAGAAAAGACATTGCTATAAACAAGAGAAAATAATAAGAAAGAAAGAAAGAAAGAAAGAAGAAAATCATTTGTACAAACGAGAGAAATATTATCGAGAAGGAAATAAGAAAGATAGAAAGAATGAAAGAAATAGAGGATAAAACAAAGAAAATTAAGCCATTTGTAGAAACCAAAGGAAAAAATAAGAAAGAAAGAAATTTTATATGAAAATTGTTCACTTAAATCCCATTGCACAACTAACACAACAGCAAAACGCAAGAAATCCAACAATTCCTAACAAACAGCAAAATAATGCCAGAAACTGTAAAAAAAAGAAAAAAAAGAATACAAATATTAGACGCATTAAGCGTAAAAGAAATCAAAGAACCTTCCCTCAATAAAATTAGAAGAATACTAAATATGTTTCGATAAGAATTGTAATTAACCAAAAAATGAACTTGTCACGTAAAGACGCGGAGGCGTACGATTATTTTTAATGTTTGTGCATTTTCTCTTGTTCTTTTACATGGTTACTAAATGATGATTTGTCAACGATATTCTAACTTTTTAAGATGCACCCGTATCCCTTTACACAACCGTTTCTGCTTTTACAGTTCGAGAAATTATATAGACAATTACAAAAAGTATAAAATTGTCAAAACACTTAATATTGAGAAAATAGATATAAGAATCTAGAACCAATATTGCAACATCTTGCTATATTTTTTGTTTTTATTCTATGAACTCGGAGACAGATTCTTGGTGATTACAGATTCAGTTGCATCGATTCTGAAAATTACTGATAACAGAAAGCCAAATTAGCGCCGTTCCAGTCGTTCTGTAGAAAGTTCAACAAGTTTCTGAAAACGGTTGCTTCAATATGACGTCTTTCGGGTTTCATTTCAAGGTATCGTCTCCAGATAGCTACAAGTTGTATAACATTCGACCGGCGAAAACACCACAATCTGATAGAAGCAGAATTAGAAATCAAGAGAAGAGTAAGGCTTGTCTTCAATGTCGCTGAAACGGATGCTTCGTGACAACGCCCCTGAGGCAAACAATTCGTAGTTTATCGCGCTTTACAGACTAGGAAATACTTAAGGGTCGGTGAAAGGGAACGTACATTGGATAATCGCAATTGGAGGTGAAGTGGTGGGGGTCTAGAAAACAGGGATTGGCGAAACATTAACTCCGAACTTTTCGTAGGGGCTAGACCGCCGATCTTGTTCTATGTGCCCTACCCCTTCAGTATATAGCCAATAATGGCACTCCAAAACTTGTGGCTTTCACCAGTTTTTTCCCTTTGCTAAGGTTAACGCTTCGCTCTCTGTTCTGTTATTCATTCGCCCCATTCTTTATGGAGATGACCCACTGCATTACCTTACCTATATTGGTCTGAATATGCTGATTTTCTAAGCCTGGCGTAGATGTGGCACAAGACGTAAAGTGTGGGGCACCCACTGAGATTCGTACTCACTATAGTCATAACTGTTCTAGTGAGACAAGCTTGCTAACAATTACACCAGGTTGTGATGTATCTTGGTCTGAATACGCCATGTGAGGGTTAAATTTCCCCAGCATTTCTTCCTTTTGTGTGCCCAGGGAATTTCAGCTGTCTTCCTGATTCTGAGTAAAAGTGTTTATTTTCTTGCCACTTTCTTTAATACTTTCTTTGTTGCTCACATTCTTTGTCCATAGAATTATCAGTATCCTTCTGTAGAGCCAAAATGTTGCTGTCTCCAGTTTCCGCCTCATCAGCAGAGAGAATGTCCAGCATTCACTGCTATATAAGCAATCCAGTATTCTATTATTTCCTTCTTAACTGTTTTTCTTCGTTTCTAAGCACCTTGCTTTGCTTTTGGATTCCTTCTTTCCTTTATGCCAGTGTTTGTTCGTATATCGGTATCATATTTTCCATCCTCTGTTAAATCACTTCCCGGATATTTATACTCCTGTACCTGCATTATTTTAACATCTTCAATTTGTAACTCGCATTTTTTTCTCTCTTACGTATGATCACACTTTCAATATGCCACTGCAGAAAAACGTGCAAGAATCAGCGTGGCCTAAAAATACACCACGCCAAGATGAAATGTGCTGTAGTGGCTGAGAACACGCAACGCATATGTGTTACACCAAGTAAGACGGAGCTCGAGCAGGTCCCGGAGACCAACCACAGCGTCCAGCATCACACTGTGTGGACTCAGACCTTGCCGGACAGAGTAGTCTCTAAGAGGATTAAATGCCCCCCAGCAAGCAACAAGAAAGCTTGGCGCGATTTTGATGAAGACGTATGCATTATAATCCAAGGTACGTCTGCAGGTAACATAAACCGACGACTTCAATCTATACCCAATGTATAACATCGAATAGCCCAAGTGAAGACTTGATTGGTTGCCGTTTACTGGGGGAACTTATATAATGCACGTTCTAAAGCTAGTAGGAAATGTTTTTCAGAGTTCTGGCCGAATACTGATCATATTCGGTCGGGTTGCCCATCGAAGAAGTCTGTTGCTTATTTAGACACGAAACTTCTAGTGACATGGGAGCAACAACACTGACGACGCACCTAGATTCGGCACTTGAAGGTCTATTTTTAATAATCTGTTTTCTTGCCCTTAATGATTACTCCTTTCTTCACGCTTTCATCTATTACCATGTTCAGGAGGGTCCTGTAGAATTCTTTCCGAGTCAGCGATCAACAGTGTCATCTGCGTATCTTATATTGTTAGGGTTAACTCTGCCGTTCATAAATCTTGGTAGAGTTGATGTTTGTTGTAACTTAGGTGCTATGGAAACAGTAATAATTGTCCATTTCATAATGTGTGACGTCATTTGTTTACATTTGGATACATTGAGCAGATATGAATGTATGAGAGAAAATCATGGAAAATTGTAGTTTAAAAATAGTAAAATCGAACTTGCTAACCGAAGCGCTCCTCTGTGGCTCAATCGGTAAAAGTACCTCAGGTTCCGTATAGGATACAGGTTCGATTCCTGTCGGAGGACGCATATTTTCTATGAAAATTCCTCGGACATTCAGGCCGGTAAATGTTGTTAATACTGTTTATTATAAACAGAGCATTTACTTAAATATTTGTATCTATAAAAAGAATGTATAAACATAAAAAATGTCTTAAAATAATTGTCGGACTTTGTCCATTTCATAATGTGTGACGTCATTTGTTTACATTTGGAACATTGAGCAGATATGAATGTATGAGAGAAAATCATGGAAGATTGTAGTTTAAAAATAGTAAAATAGACCTTGCTAACCAAAACGCGCCTCTGTGGCGAATTTGGTAATAGCACGTCAGGCTATATGACGGTTCCCTATAGGATACAGGTTCGATTCCTGTCGGAGGATGCATATTTTCTATCACAATTTCTCGGACATTCATGTCGGTAAATGTTGTTAATACTGTTTATTATGAGCAGAGCATTTACTTAAATATTTCTATCTTTAAAAAGAATGTATAAACATAAAAATGTCTTAAAACAGTAATATGTAATGGTAATATTAGCCGTAATGGTATATCTAATATTAAATACAATATTACCATTGCCATAATGTTAATATTAGCCGATTCCTCATACGGAAATCTTCAGTATTCGTTAACCAAACAGTTGCTGTTACTGCCGGTTCAAATTTATAAAATTATTCTATTAAAACAATATTTCAGGAGATTTTGGAGTTAATTATATATATATATATATATATATATATATATATATATATATATATATATATATATATTATAAAAAGAAAACCATTTTAGATTACACAAATCGCAAAATAATAAATCTATCTACGCATACATTTACAAAGGACGAAATCAACCTAATAAATTTGGGCCTAGAATTCTGCCCTGCTCCGAAAAGCAATAGAACAGACCTAAGAAAAGACATTAGAGAATTTGAACGTAAATACAGACTAAAAGAAACATTTAATAATAACGAAAACGTTACAGACGAATTATTAGTAAAAAAAATAAATCCAATTTCTTCCCAAACATACTAGTGAGCTAAATATATTTTTTGAAAAATTCTGAAACCTCGACCTACAAGAAAAATCCAAACCATTCAACAACCTTACATACACAGATAAGTCTTAAGGAATATCCTTAAAGATAACATGATTATAAAGGAAACAGATAAAGAAAGTTCTATAGTAATCATGGACAAAATATACTATAAAACAAAAATTCTAGAAGTACTAGGTGACAAGAACAACTACAAATTAATTGACACCAACATAGACAAAAATAGTAGCAGAAATATGAGGAATAAAACATAATATATATATATTAAACAAATTCACATTATAGCCAAAAACGTTAGCAGGTGTCTCTCTTTTTTCGAACCAAATATTGTTAGACGATGGGAACATGTTGCTGGAATTTTTTCATGCTGAATCTGAAGATCAAGTCTATTTTGCCCAATCATATCACGTTTTCTTAGTACAGATAATTTCTATTTTTGCTTAGAATAGACATAGCTGAAACATTGAGTTATATGTTAAAATGATTTCTCATTTAAGAAAAATATTCAAATAACTTTGAAAATGAATTCTAAGCTATTTCACTTCAGATAAGCTGACCTGAAAATGCTTGATTTTATGAGAGACTAGCAGCATGGTCCGGCGTTGCCCAGGCTGGATTCAAAAATCGTACGAGTCATACAGCAATCGCTATCACTTGACTTAAAATATTTTTGTCCTTCCTTGCCTTTAAAGGAGTGCCCTTTGCCGTGCTGATGTTGCTACATGCCTTACTTATGCCTATCTCACACTGCGAATTTTTTCTAAGCTCTATACTAAACATTAAATCTGTTACGAAAAAAGAACTAAACAAAATGAACAGAAAACGATCAGCATTAAAAAAGGACTCGTAACTGGAAAAACCGAATGAAAAAAGAATGTTAACCTTAAATACTTTTTCACACCCAACCCAGTTCTGCGGAATCAGAATCAACGTGTAGTTTAAGAAAGCGAATGAGCCAATTGGAGTAAAGTGCCATGCAGATTTAAATTTTTCTCACTTGCATGCTAGTTAACATTTCAGGCTGGCCCATAGAATCTTTCTTCCTGTTCGTGGCAGCCAGCTATAGGCTCTCACTCTGGCCAGTAAAAAATAGCAGAAAACTACATGAAAACTGCCGTAGAAGCATAAAAAAATCGATTATTTCCACTATCAATGGGAGTTGGGAAATGCAAAGTCGATCATCCATACTAAATTGGAGCATGGGCATGTTAATTTTGGTGCAAATCCGTCGAAAATTGTGGCCGTGCATTCGTTACACACACACACACACACACACACACACACACACACACACACACACACACACACACACATCCTGCCTTTTATAGATAGAGATATCTCATTGGAAAATGTTCTTGTGCAATCAATGTTCTTAGCTTCTTAAAACTTTGTTATTTGTGTTTCTTCTCTACTTTTCAATAAAGAAGATTTTTATAAGTCGTTTAAGAACAGCGATTTTAGTTTTTATTTAGTAGTTTTCACTTTAAGCCTGAAACCGTTATAAGATTTTATTTATCACTTACGGAAGTCTGGTATTGTCGTGCAGTCTCTGTATAACATACATAGGAACATCGATAAATGAGGGTAGTTAGGGTGTTAGGCGTCTGTATTTGAGACTAGCAAGATTAGAATTTTCTTTATCAGCACTTAAAATAGCCGCCAAACACCAGATAGGCATAGGCAACTAGGTGCTTTGCAGATGGGATGTTAACATGATGACTGATTTCTACTGCAGCATCAAAAGATATCAACCTTTTCAAAAGCACTTTAGTGCTTCCCAAGAAGAGAAGATTCATAGGTTTATATGGACAAAAATTCACGTATTTTCATTCCTTTGTATCTTCTTTGTTTTGAT
Organism: Acanthosepion esculentum; assembly: GCA_964036315.1. Lineage (NCBI taxonomy): Eukaryota > Metazoa > Mollusca > Cephalopoda > Sepiida > Sepiidae > Acanthosepion > Acanthosepion esculentum. Next base: position 64,178,155 of record OZ038504.1, read on the forward strand.
TCAAAAACTGGTGACACATATTTGCGTTAATTTAATTTTTTGAGAGATTTTTCTCAAATCTTTTTTTCTGAACTGAAAATGCTGGAAATGCAATCTTATTTTATTGGGATACCTTTTCTTTTATGATAATTTATTCTACCCTTTAAGGTTGGTTCTATTTGGCTCTGATATGTCACTGTTAAATGGATATTTTGGCCTATTTTAAGAAAATTTTCTGTACTGGGAAAACGTGACGTTATGGGGCAAAATGGACTTCATTCAGCGTGAAAAAATAGCCCAGAAAAATGTGCCCATTGCCCAAAAATAATTGGGTCGGAAAGAAATGTCGTTTTCAATGTATAATGTTTTCAAATACGGCTAAATGATATTCATTCATTTTATTCAGTTGGCGCAATTTTGTCTGTAGATCAAGTTTCATTGACGTATTTTTTGTAAAGAGGGTTTTTGCCGTGAGTCAAATATATTACCGGTAATTTTTTTCCAAAAATGTATTGCTGGTATTTAAAAGAAACAAACAATGTATTGCTTATTAATATTTATTTTTTTGCTGGTAATTCTTTTTTAAAATCTGGTAATAATTTCAAAAATATATTGCTGGTAATATTATTTTTAAATGTGTTGCTGGTAATAAATTTAAAAAATGAATTGCTGGTAATTTTTTTAAAAAGTATTACTGGTAATAATTTAAAAAACTTATTGCTTATAACAGTTTTTTTTAATGTATTGCTGGTAATATTTTTTAAATGTATTGTTGGTAATAATTTAAAAAAAAGGTATTGCTGGTAATAATGTTTTTTTAAAAATATATTGCTGGTAATTTTTTTCAAAAATGTATTTTTAGTATTTTAACTATAAAAACTTATTTTTACACTTTCATAGTGTTTTGATCCCAGTTTGGGGTTTAACTATTTGTCCATAGCTGGATTCTTAACAGCTACTACCACCCGGGTCAGGGTGGACCTGGGAACAACAGCAATTAAGAGATGGTTCCATGCTCCTCAAAACCTCCCGATTAGAGGCCTTGATGCCGGATGTAGTTTATCGTTACACCCAGGACCCTCTACCAATATTGAACTTCTGTAAACAGTAATAGCGGGAGACCGAAATAAACTGCACGAGGATTAGCAAAAGAGTCACGATTCGTTCATAAAACACCTTCATGAACTTGGGGAAATGCCTAAACATGGCCAATGTGCCCATCATCTCATAAGTGCGTTTTAGCTTAATTGAAGAATCGTCCTATGCTTGTGAAAGAGTTGTCCCGCAACCTAACTTTTACCTGTTTGGATCATCATCACTGATAAAAAATGGATTCTCTATAATAATATCGACCGTAAACAACAATTTTTAATAAACATTGAAAAAATATGAATTCATTTCCAATACAGGACTACAAGCAAAAGATATAGTTATCCTCTGCGCTTGGTGGGGGGGATATGTGTGTTGTTTGTGAAGAAATGCTGAACCGAACGGAACACAGCCGGCAGCAAGGCCTCTGATCGGGAGATTGGAAGTTTTGTGGAGCATGGAACCACCTCAAAATAGCTGTTTGTTTCCAGGTTCACTCTGAGCGCAGGTGTTAGCACCTGTTAGGGGGTCTCAGCATTTGACAACTAGTGAACTTTCGAAAAGAAAACAGTATGTAGTATAGAAATAAATTTTTATCGAAAAAAAATTTCAGCAATATATTTGTATATAAAAGATACCAGCAATGTATTTTTATTACATGTACCATGTATTTGATAGTGAAATCAGAATAACATTTATCTTATTTTTATTGCATCTACCATGTTATTTTATTACATTTTATTACATCTTCCATGTACCATTTTATTACATCTACCATGTACCATTTTATTACATCTACCATGTAGCATTTTATTACATCTACCATGTAGCATTTTATTACATCTACTATGTATTCGATAGTGAAATCAGAATAACATATATCTTATTTTTATTAGTTCAAACATTCCAAGAACATTAAATTTTGACATTAAATGGCCCATAAGGTGCTGATATGCCGTTAAACAAGTCAATCAGTCAACTTATGAAACAAAATATTATATGGAAACAATAAAATAAATTATTTAGTTGAAAAGAGTGAGACATCGTTGCGAAACGAATCTAATTAAAATATATAATTTGCATCAAACTTGCGACGAACAAGAGTATAATATGGCGGAAACAAGGTTGCGCAAAGGATACTAGAAACGTGAAATGGTATGTTTCTTAATAGCAGCTCAAAACAGATTTATGAAAATGACCCCCCCCCTATCATATCTACATCTTATAAACTGTCAAATGTTCTCCTGGTTAAATGCCACAAATCTACTTACACACGAAATCGACAAATATGCGAGGAAAGGTTTTGCCGCTTGGCATTCGCAGAAAAACCATGACATTCTCTGACTTTAGACTGTACGAATATCCCTGCAGGTGTTCATATTTTGATTGTCACTTGACAAAGAAATCTCTAAGATAGCGAGTGGCAAATAGACAATAAGTATCAAATATTAAAATGTCTTGCTTGTGTCAAAAATTGAAATAACCAGAAAAAAATGAAAGAAAATAAAGAAAGCGAATAAAAGACAAGCGAAAAAAAAAGAATGAAGTAATCCATATATAAAATTATGTGACTTCCGTCTGTCCGTCCTTCCTAACACCCTCTAAAATAACTATACATTGACCGATCGAAACCAAATATTGGGAAGAATTGAAAACACATAAGGGACTACAAAGTACCTTTGATTTAGGTAGGTTGCGTAGTTTAGTACAATACATTTTCATTAAGTTTTTGGGAATAATTAAATGTTTTATTATTTAACATACTGTTGAGGGGTCTTCCCTTTTTGCCACAAATGGACTCACCCAGGGTATACATATACTACTGCCAGTGAATACCCGTAGAAGAGTAGAATAACGTAGCGGCAAGAGTCACAGTAAGCGAGTACGTAGACTCAGTAAGAAGTCATACAGCGATACGTCGATATCAATGACTATATATATATATTTGTCTACTAACCCCGCATTCTAACCTGTATTACCAGTTTGTATTATTACGTTAATACATTTATTTTCCTATATTCATTCTTGGCGTTTGTTATTATTTGATACCGGATTTCCTCCCGGAATCCACAACAACTTGGCGACGAGGAATTCAAACTCACACGGGAAGGAAAAAAAAACAAAATTCTCCGTCGTCGATCACAACAAATTGGTGACGAGGAATTCTAACTCACACGGAAGGAAAACGAAACAAAATTCTCTCTCGTCGACCACAACAGATTGGCGACGAGCAATTCAAACTCAAACGGGAAAAAATAGTTCTCCCTCGTCGACCACAACAACTTGGCGACGAGATTATTCGAAATTACACGAAAGGAAAGAAAAAAATTTCTCTCTCGTCGAGCACAACAACTGGGTGACGAGGACTTTGACCTACACGAAAAGAAAAGAAAATTTGCCGTGTGCCAGTGTCCACAACAACTTGGCGACAAAAGATTTACGAGGATTAAAATACGGAAAAGCAAGTTTTTCGTAAGACTCTTTATTTTCCTATATTCATTCTTGGCGTTTGTTATTATTTGATTCCGTATTTCATCCCGGAATCCACAACACATACAAAATACTCCCATTTTAATAATTAAAATAACAAATACTTACACTATTTACATTATTCGGATAATGTGCTCATCTTTGTTGCCATATTTATTACAACGTTTCGGCCGTTGTACGCTCCGGCCTTCTTCAGGTGGTTCCAACCACCTGAACAACCACCACCTGAAGAAGGCCGGAGCGTACAATGGCCGAAATGTTGTAATAAATATGGCGACAAAGTTGAGGACAATAGTCCGAATAATGTAAATAGTGTACATTAATACCTCATCTCAGAAATATAGGCATATAACAAATACTTTATTTAATAAAAATGCAATATTGTTTTTGCATATCTTTTCTTGAAGTTTTTATCTATACAAGAATCCTTTTCCAGTTCGCCCTGCGTTTGCGAGAACTATAAACAAATCACAAGGCCAAACGATTAAAAATTTGGAATTTGATTCCAGAAAAAAAAATGTTTACTCATGCTCAGTTGTATGTTGCATGCTCAAGAGTAAGAAATCCTAGGAATTTATTCTTGGCTGTTTTAAAAGAAAAAAATAAATTTTATGAAGAAAATATTGTTTACCATGAAGTCCAATAAAATTAAAATGGTTTTATTCAAGAAAATAACTGATTACATAAACAGGGAATATATTACTGCTGTAACATCAGTCTCAGTCAAAGAAAAAGCAAAAGTGCCCCCATCAGAGGAGTTCAAAAAGACAATGTTGACCGGAAAATATATTGAGCGAAACGTGTTGTGAAGAATTCCAAAAATTAAGAAAGTCATTTTAATTACATATAAAATAGTAGATAAAATAATTTAAAAAATAATGAAGCCCAGAGACTATATCGGTCGAAACGTTCTTTCAATAATAAACATGAAGGCAATAGTCCGAATAATATACGAAATATTGAAACGTTATCAGACACATAATATTAGATTTTACTGATTTTTTATAGAATAATATTGTTGTATGTCTTCTCCTTCTATGTCGTCTACTGTCAGCCTAGAGCTCCGTACAAGCAGTAGCATCGTCGGGTCAGCCGCGACTAAATCGGTTTGCGATACCGAGCTTATCGAATGAGGATAGTGGCTAGCAAAACTGGTAGGGTTAATAACAAAACATGTCAAAGTGCAGGTGAACCTTCTTGTAGGTTCAACAGTCATCAAGCACCATAGTTTTGCGCTCAGCCGTTGGAGTGATGACACGGCTAGAACTGGCTAGACTGAAATAAACGGTCAGGGTGGAGGGTTCACTTGATGTCATCGAAGGCCAGCTCTCCGCTTACCAATGCAGACATCGGAAAGGGACGGACTCTGCCGAAGAACCGCTACACATGAATGAATACCTTCTCACGCAGTGAGGGAAGTGGTCCGGCGCTTAGATGCAGACTGACCCTATGATCCTATCTGATCATGGGAATATTTTCAGTATAAACTCAAAGTTATATGCTAAATATTTCATGTGAAATTCAGTTTGGTATTCATACGTACATCAGCCCAAACGTAGTACGGCAGAAGGCCAAGTTTAAAATGGGAGACTTACGCAGATATGACGCCAGAAGTTAAAACTGTTCCAGTTCCATTATGCTTTTGTAAACACCTGCGTTTAAGTTTAAAATGTTTTTATTATATATTAATATAGCTGGCCACTCGTATTCGAAGATAGCTGTCGACTGGAGCGGCTAGCCAATCACTATTATGCAATTCTGTTTATTCAACACCAGAGACAACTGTGATTTATACTGCTGAGTAGACCTTAGTTACGGTTTCTGGGAAAAAGCGTGTTATCTAGCGTGATCAACAATTTGAACAAGGCCAGTACACTCAAGCTCTCGGCCACGATGACTTGTGAATTCGTAGGTTCCGTCTACCCAATTTCACTCACAAGGTTCATGATATGGTTCTCAGACACTTTTCAAACGAACCCACCCGTCCGATAACATCAGAATGTCTTCTTCCAGACAAATCGACCATGTGAGATTCGAACCTGGGTCTCATGGTCAGAATGCGAACGTTCTAATCACTCGGCCAATTAATTGAGTATTGCTCTATGGGTTATTTAATGCCAGAAAATATTTTGAGAATTTTAGAAACTTTTGGAGATAATAATGATTTACTGATACAAATTCTACTAATTAACCCTTAGCTGGGGAGAGAAGCGGTGGATTAATACCTTTCACAATGATATTTGCACGTATGTCAATATAAAGGACTCTATCCAGAACTGGAACTCGGCTCTCCGATTTCTAATTCCGAGCCGTTATCCATTACATCCCTGTAAACCCTCAAGCCTACAGCCCTTAGTATCCTTAAGCGATCATCAATCTCTGTACTGAGCAGGCTAGATGTTGATTAATTTTGGTGAAACGGTGTTCCAACGTGCTATGGGAGGAAACATTTATTATACTGATTGGAGATTATTTATCACATTGCAAATAAATATCGGATATTTCTCTGTTAACAGCAAAATATTAATTCATCCAAAAATAAAAATAATTTATATTTGTTAAGAATATGGTAAAAAATGCATACCTTTCGTCTCCAAAGAAAACTTTCAAATATCAGAGGCTATCATGCTACGATGAGTCCTGAACACGGACTTGTTCTACATTTTGGTGTTCTGTCAGTTATTTTTTAGTGTGCTGTTGTTTCTGGGTCAAGGAAATTCATACTGTATGATTTAGATTCATAAGTATATAACTGGGATCACACTTCAAAGATTTCTATCCTTTTCAACAATCCGACATAATCGTAGTCCCAGTTAAAATACAGCTTCGGATTGTGTCTAATAATGTGGAGGTTGTTCTATTTGGCAACGTTATTGCAAGCTGAAAAAATTTTGATTTAAAAGTTATAATTTTAAAAGAACGCCAAAAATTAAAAAAAAAACAACAAAATTTGATTAAAAATTTAAATTGGGGTGAATTAATATTTGCGATAAATTTCCGTTATTTGGAGCGAATTATCATAAAAGATGCGAAATATTCATACAGTCCAAAAGTCTGAGGAGAAAAACCACTAATAATTTTTTAAAAATTGGTCCCTGTAGCTGTTTTGTACTTTAAATAAGAGAAAAATTATAATACATGGTCAAAAAAAAGTGAGACATTATTTTTTATTAGAAGTTTTCTTATAACAAATAAAAAGAAATTCATGATTAAATTTTGCTCTCGTCAAAATATCCTCCTTCAGCCTTGATTTCTGTAGCCACATTTTTGGCAATCATTGCAAAAGTTTCGCTAAGTATAAGTTTGATAATTGATTCCATTCTTTTTTCAATGACTCCAAGACCTCCTTTTTCATTATTTTTTTTTTCACACTTCTGTCAAGTACATCTCATGCTAATTCTGGAGATTGCTTCAAACTTTTGAACTGTAGTGTATATATAATAATATGGAGAGTGCTATGTAATATTTAAGATATATAATGATTTCCCCGAATTGTAAGAAAGATATAATCTAAAAGTTGAAAAAGTATTATAATGAGTAGAATAGAACTTTGGAATTTGGAGAAATAGTTAAAAACATTTATCAAAAGAATCCAAAAATAAACTGAAAACATTCGGAAGATAAAAGCTACAGATATGTCGCTTTAAAAATGTCTGAATATGTGATCTGGATAAATGGTAGGTGTAATAAGCAGGAAAACTGTGAAAATATTTGGAGAAGCTTGTTTGGCGATTGTAAAAATGGAAACAGAAACACGAATATTATAAAGTTTAGATACGTAGCTTAAAGAAGCAATACAACGAAGTTTACGTAAACACCAAAAAGAGAAAAGTATGTATGGAGCGAATAAGTTTTTTTTGTTTAAAATAATTTCGCCCCGAGCAAAAAGATATAGACACTAAGGTGCAAGGACTTAGAGAGAATAAAACAAACTGTGAAGCAGGTTATTGAGAAATGGCAATAAAGGAGAAAGGAAATGACGACGAACATTGGATTTAATTTTTTCTAGTTAACAAGAAAGCAAGAAGTCGGAAGATAGTTCCACACTTGTAATGTAAGAGAGAAAAAGTTATAAGAATAACATTTACATGTGTAGCTAGCTATTTGCCGAGTAAAATATTAGAGTTAGCTTCTAGAACTAGCGCTGCACTTAAATTCGTGAAGTCTACGTACCAAACCTCATCAGAACAATTGCTATGAAAATATATGTAGAACAGGCCAGTTAAGCTAGCTTAAAGCAGTGGAAAAGCAACTGAAACCTAGATGACAGGTCAGACCCGATGACATTGGAGATTCTTCTTTGAACTGTGTCAAGAATACCTCTAGATACATAGCAGAAACACTAGGACGGATATGGCAGAATGATAGATATAGTTATCTCCTGTTAATTCTTCCCTCTGAAAATTCTCCACTGCCTTAACCAGGTAATGTCACTAGATCTAACTAACGCCTTTATCCACTGTGCCATGTGCTCCTTGAGGAGATAACTGATAACTGACATCCGTTAAACATGAGACGTGGAACTAGAACAGTCTACCCCAGTGAGCGAAATAAAGGGTTTAGTTCGACTTTCCAGCCACCTGAAGAAGGCCGGAACGTACAACGGCCATAACGTTGTAATAAATATGGCAAAAAAGATCAGGACAATAGTCCGAATAAAGTAAATAGTGAGGTGCGATTCTTATCTAATTCTGAGTTAAAAATAAAAATATATAAAAAAATATTTTATAAAACAGCCTGTAGTCATTACTGTAGATTCTGTTCTGCCACGGAAGCGACTGCATGTATAATACGCGCGGTTTTTGTTCGTATTAAGCGTTCAACAAGTCTTTCGTATTGTTTTACAGTTAGAAGTTATTCATCTCAACGATTCGTTTAGCCTTTGAATTCCAGAATATTCAAATGAAATGAATTACACCCTAGTGCAAATTAATTAAAACGACCAATTTACTTTCCTTTCTTTCACCAATGGAGTGACAGGGCGTAATTGATTTGTATTTTTTTGCAATGGTGGGCAGGAATATGAATCTATTTTCGGGGTGTATTATGAAATACGCTTGGCCTTGTAAAATATTGCGTCATCTGTGATTGCATCAGATTTTTATCCCGCTCAGATACTACTGCCTCGACTGTCGATTAGTTGTCCAACGGTAATTGTCTGGCGAAATTATTTAACACAAAAAATTTATTCGCTCCAGTCATACATTTCACTTTTTGATGTTTACATAAATGTTGTTTATTTGGACGACACCCCAAAGGAGCATACGAAAATTGTCAATCTGCACGAACACATTGACAAACCTTACCAGTGAGGAATTCAAAGTACAATAGACTGGTCTGGAAACTCTCCTGATTTAAATCCAATCAAAACTTTGTGGTTAATCTGCATGGACCAACTTCGTGGAATGGACATACGGAATACTAACATGTGCACTGGTTCACGTATCATTGGAAAAGTACGAAAAGAAAAGTAAATTGGAACGGAATTATAAATTTTGTTTGAATTAATTTGCACAAGGGTGTCGGACTCCACATATTAAAGGTCAAATATTCGTGAAAAATATGTTAGCCACTTATGCGTAGCTATTGTCATGTGGACAAAATCAAAATGCCAAACTTCACAATTGTATTAAACATTTAATCCTGAGACAGGCTTGGGAAAATGGAGTCGCATGATTTGAATCTGGTTCCTGATAATGCCCTGACTAATCTTAATCCTGAGAATTGCTGTGGAGAAATGGAGTCGAATGATATGACTCCGGATCTTGATGATGCCGTGGATAATCTTAACCCTGAGACTAAATGGGGAGAAATGGAGCCGCATAATGTGAGACCCCCTCCTGAAAATGCCCTGACTAATCTTAATCCTGAAACTCGCTGGGGAGAAATGGAGTCGCATGATATGACTCCGGTTCCTGATGATGCCCTGATTAATCTTAAAGCTGAGATTCGCTGGGGAGAAATGGTGCCGCATGATGTGACTGCGGTTACTGATGATGCCGTGACTAATCTTAATTCTGAGACTTACCAGGGAGAAATGGAGCCGCACGATTTGTCTCCGTTTCCTGATGATGCCCTGACTAATATTAATCCTGAGACTAACTGGGGAAAAATGGAGCCGCATGATGTGACTCCGGATCCTGATGATGCCCTAACTAATTTTAACCCTGAAACTAAGTGGAGAGAAATGGGGCCGCATAATGTGAGTCCCACTCCTGATAATGCCCTGACAAATCTTAATCTTGAGACACGCTAGCGAGAAATGGAGCCGCATGAATTGACTCCGGTTCATGAAGATGCCGTGACTAATCTCAATCCTGAGACTCGCTGGGGAGAAATTGAGCCGCATGATTTGACACGGGTCCCTGATGATGCCCTGAATAATCTTAACCCTGAGACTAATTTGGAGAAATGGAGCCGCATGATATGACTCCGGATCCTGATGATGCCGTAACTAATCTTAACCCTGAGACTAACTGGTGAGAAATGGAGCCGCATGATGTGACTCCGGATCCTGATAATCCCCTAAATAATCTTAACCCTGAGACTAAGTGGGGAGAAATGGAGCCGCATGATGTGACACCCGTTCCTGACAGTGCCCTGACTAATCTTAATTCTGATACTCGCTGGGGAGAAATGGAGCCGCATGATATGACTCCGGTTCATAATGATGCCCTGACTAATCTTAATTCTGAGATTCGCTGGGGAGAAATGGAGCTGCATTATTTGACTCCCGTTCCTGATGATGTCCTGACTAATCTCATATCATATTAAGTATCATATTAAGTATCAATTTAAGTTGGTGTGTTTCAATGTGGATGTGTTTATTGATTTTACGCATAGATCCACCAATCTTCTTTACTGTTCATCTGGACATTTTCAAAATGACTATGTGAATCTAATTGGCCTCTAAATCTGATTGGACTCTGTTATGTTGATGCACTCATTACGTCTAAAAGAATAGGAGAAATCTTCATTATAATCTTTATTGTTGTTACAACAACGTTTCGGTTGTTGTGACCGTCGGCTTTCTTCGGGTGTTTTTTGTTTACTCAGAAGACCTTTCGAAAGGATTTCGATCATTATTTTTTTTAATTTAATACTTTAATATTTATATTATTTACGTTCAAATAAATGTCCACGGCCCTTTTTAATAACAAACTTTGTGATAATAACAACAAAAATGAAGATATTAGTCCGGTTTTAAGTAATTATAAGGAACGGAAAGGGTAGAATTTGATGTATTGCGTGTAACATATTATTTCATCCAGATATATAAGTAATCTTCTACAAATAGCAAGTATTTCTTTTCCAACCATATATTTATATATGCACACCTATATATATATGTGTGTGTGTGTACATATATATATATATATATATATATATATATATATATATATATATATATATATATATATATATATATATATATATATATATATATATATATAATTGGCAGTCTTGTACACCAGATACAAAAGTCCTTCAGCGCACAAACATAGCCAACATAGAGAAACTACTTCTCCGTAATCAAATGGGCGGTTCAGGTCATCTGACACGAAATGAGGATGGCAGATTGCCCAAAAGGCTTCTCATCGTGTGCAGGTACAAGGTAATCGACCTGCTCTTAAGCACTGAAATCGTTTCAACGATGTAGTTAAATGTAACCTAAATAGTCTTGGTGTTAATGTTGAAGACTGGGAATCTGTTGTTGGAAATAAATCTGGCTGGAGTAAGTAGATTTGGGAACGCTGTAACAATTTTGATCAGAAGAGAAATGAGCATTCATTCAAAAAGCGAAGGGGCAGGGAGAAATAGGGATAAGAAGATTCCGTCCCAGAACAATTAGTTCACCAACACAATTGAATTATTTGTAGAAAAGTCACCCTCTCGGCGGCTGGTTTAGCCAGTCAGACGAGATTACAACAGATACGTCACTGTGAATACCTACCAGAAAGATCTGCAGGTCACTTGTGGGAGATTTGTGACAAGATTTATAAGTCTATTGCGGGACTCAAAGACCATATGCATGTAAACGGGGAGAAGGCAAGTTTCTAATATAGGTAATATAGACAGATTTTATGTTTGCCTTGTGTGTAAGACAGGTTGTAAAATTGAAGCTGACTTTAAGAATCACTTACAGGCCCGTACAAGCTTGGGTAAAAATGTTGGGAATTATAAAATTCTGAATGAAAAACGCGACCATGTGAACAGATGGACATCTTCCGTAAAGAAGTGACAATCATATATATATATATATATATATATATATATATATATATATATATATATATATATATATATATATATATCAGTCTTCCGTAAAGAAGTGACAATCATATATATATATATATATATATATATATATATATATATATATATATATATATATATATATATATATATATATATCAGTCTTATTTGTCTTCTTTCATATATATTTATATGTACATACATACATACATATATATATATATATATATTTATATGTACATACATACATATATATACATATATATATATATATGTACATATATATATATATACATAGAGAGAGAGAGAGAGAGAGAGAGAGAGAGATAGAGATATATAAGTAAAAAATGAGCATTGAAGTCAAAACTCAGAGGCGACAGGCTGCATCATGCTAGACACAATCATCAGGCAACATAATCGATTGCGTCTAGCATGAAACAGCCTGTCGCCTCTGAGTGTTGACTTCAATTTCCACTTTTATACTTATATTTACATACACTGATGTTGACCACTTCATCCCATAAATACAGCACACTTTAAAACTATATTTCTGCATATATATATATATATATATATATATATATATATATATATATATCCTAATCTTCTCTCTCTTTTAGATGTGGTTGTGACTATTTTGATTTTGTTTAGATGAGATAATTTGTTTTGGATAGTGGGATACAATAAAGTAGACAAAAAAACACATACAGAATACTACCTATCATAACATTCTCGATACATACATACACACACACACACACACACACACACACACACACACACATATATATATATATATAAAGGGATTTTTATGTTTATACATTCTTTTTATATACAAATATTTAAGTAAATGGTCTGTTTTTATAATAAACAATATTTATTACATTTAGCGGCCTGAATTTTCGAGAAAACTTTAAAAGAAAATATTCGTTCTCCGACAGAATTCGAACCTGTATCCTATACGGAATTGTCATTTAGACAGAAGTGCTCTTAACCGATCGAGTAACAAAGAATGTTTCGATTAGTAAGGTCAAATTTACTGCCTTTAAACTTCAATCTTCCATCATTCTCTCACGTACATTCATATCTGCTCAAAGCGTATCCAAATGTAAAAAAATGACGTCACACATTTTAAAATGGCAGTCCGACAATTATTTTAAGACATTTTTGTGTTCATATATATATATATATATATATATATATATATATATACGATGCAATCAGAACGAAAATAATATCTAAATTCTAACGTTCACAGCATTAAATCAAAAGAGCGCTCGATACCGATAGTAGAGCGATAATTATTTATTATAATTTTATCATATAGACAAAAACAGTTTACTCACTAAAAACATGCAACTTCGTTTCGGTGCATTTCAATTGCACCTCGGCGGGTGAGAACAGAAAATGGTTATGAACAATTCTGCTTGTAAGCAGGCGGTGTGTGAAAAGCCACCTTTTCCCAAACAAAAGGAAAAAAGGAAGTGACGTTTCACATACGGCTTGCTTACAAGCAGAATTGTTGCATCTTTGTAGTGAGTAAACTGCATTTGTCTATATGATACAATTATAATATATATATATATATATATATATATATATATATATATATATATATATATATATATATATATATATATATATATATATATATATATATATATAGTAAATTGAAAGAGGAAAATATTTAATGCCAACGCGATTCATACTTTGACGATCTGTATAAAAGTAAGTGGATAAAGTTTATTAAGTAAACTGTATTTATATACAGAATTGACGTCGACAAAAATAATGTTAACTTTTCATTTTTCTTAATTATAGAACACTCTAAAATATTCTAAAATATTAATGGAAATTTTATTTAAATGTTTTTTCCCATACACACACACGCGTTTATATATATATATATATATATATATATATATATATATATATATATATATAGAGAGAGAGAGAGAGAGAGAGAGAGAGATACAGACAGACAGAAACAGAGACAGAGAGAGAGACAGAGAGAGAACGAGAGATAATTAGATCGATAGATACATTGATACGAACAGACATAGATAGATAGATAGATAGATAGATAGATAGATAGATAGATAGAAAGAAAGAAAGAAAGAGACTAGAATAGAGAGATTGATATAAAAAACTGAGATACATATGAACAGACTGAGATAGATAGATAGATAGATAGATAGATAGATAGAGAGAGAGAGAGAGAGAGAGAGAGAGAGAGAGAGTGAGTGAGTGAGAGATAGATTTTTTAAAGCAATTCACCCCAAGCAAGACGGGAGTATCACTAGATAGATATGAAAAGACTGTGATATATATATATATATATATATATATATATATATATATATATATATAGCTGGATAGAGAGATAGATAGATAGATACGAACAGACATAGATTGATAGACAGATAGATGCTTAAAATTAGCTATGTTTATAGGACAAGATTGCTCAACATCGGGCCGTTTAGAGATATTGACAGTATAAATACTGAAATGAAAATCTACAAACCACTTGAGACGTGAAACTGACATTCATCATGTATTGAAGCTGATTTCTTCTTCTTCTTCTCTCTCTCTATCTCCCTCTCTCTCTCTTTCTCTCTCTCTCTCTCTGCACACACGTATAGACACGTATATATATGTGTTTGTGTTTGCGTGTGTGTGTATATATATATGCACTCTCTCTCTCTCTGCACACACGTATAGACACGTATATATATGTGTGTGTTTGCGTGTGTGTGTGTACATATATATATATATGCGCATATATATATATATATATATATATATATATATATATATATGAGTGTGTTTGTGAGTGCATATATATCTATATGTGCATATATATTTATATGTGTGAGTGTGTGTGAGATAGGAAAATCCATATAAAACGAGTCAAACTAAGTCGCTGACAGAAAATAAATATAAAATCATTTTTTTTATTTATTTCGACATTAATGTCAGGAGTTCATTCGTTCTATTACTTAAACGACATTTCTTTTATTTTTGACATTTCCTTCACTGGACGATAAATTTTATTATTTTTATTTTTTTTGTTTTCATTAACTTCTGCCATCTTTCAGTCGACTTCATAATCCCATCTTCCGGGATTATTTTTCTTATCTTTCCCAGAAATGGCCTGCGCTAGTTGCTGCCTACTATTTTCCATAGACTTGGATTTTTTTCAGTAAAAAACGAACTCGGCTCTCTGATTAATAATTCCCAGCCATTCCTCAGATACGTCCTGTTGCACTCTCAATCAGGTGTCATACATTGAACGCCGGTATTTAACCACCCCCCGCACGGGTTGCATGTGGCACAAGGCCGGTTTAATGTGGGCCTTCCGAGCCTGTAGGCTCGGGCAAAAATATGCCTATTAGAACCCGTATAAACGGGTTCAGGGACTGTCTACCTCCCCGGACGAAACTTTTCCCTGCGGCAAAGCCTCGTCCGAGTTCCTCTCTGCCAAAGCAGAGAGTTCGACAGGAGTCACACGTGGTGACTGCCTCATTGAACGCCTACTTACTCCAGACCTCAAGTGAAACTTATACATATAATACATTGCTAAATATATTGGGAAAATGCTTGTCTCCTTGTATAGATCTAAAAAAAAAAATAAAAAAACATTTTGCCATTCCTTATCACTGAGTTATTACTGCTATGTCATGCGGGGCCATCAAAACCTCAGTTTCCAAATTTGATATGCTTAAAAAGCGTTTACGCGATTTAAAAAAAAAGAATTTTCTACTCTTCGACCTCTTTCTCCACAGACGAAATTTTGCAAGCCTATCGCTACTCTGTCGTTATTTCTAAGGATTCCTTTCAGATGAACGCCACTCTTTGGGTCCATCAGTTCCGACCTTTACAGTTAATACTAGTCATAGTCGAATCACC
>OZ038504.1:64196377-64306377 GCA_964036315.1 Acanthosepion esculentum
TGTTCGAATCCTAGTTGGGTTCATTGCATTCACTTACACGGAAATACTCTCCCGTAACATATCGATTCATCTTTTCTCCCTTCCTGTTATGGATTAAATAGTTGGGCAGACTGGGTTCTTTAGCCGGGGTTGGAAAAAGGTTGAGGAGAGAATGACAACTCTGAATTAAAGACATATTCGACCTGGGCTACCAAATCCATACCGTAAATACCGAAATACCGGTAGTGGAGGCGCACTGTTGATTAGTCCCCAAAATTGGATGTAACGGCCGTCCAGTGCTTTCTAGATTCTGTTGAGGATTTTTCTAGACTCGATGAATTAATTATGATATATATATATATATATATATATATATATATATATATATATATATATATATATATATGAAGAAATATAGTCTTAAAGTGTGCTATATTTATGGGAGAAAGTGCTCAATATCAGAGATAGAGCGTGTGTAAATATAAAAGTGAACATACATAGAAGTCCACACTTAGAGGCGACAGTCTGTTTCATGTTAGATGCAATATATATATATATATATATATATATATATATATATATATATATATATATATATATAGAGAGAGAGAGAGAGAGAGAGAGAGAGAGATAAATAAATAGATAGATAGATAAATAGATATGAACGAAATGAGATAGCTAGCTTGCTAGAAAGATATATAGCCAGAATGGACCGTTGAAATCCTTATATGGAGACATCTTTAAAAATATATAAATTCACAAATCCTCTTAATCGCCGCAAAATTTCACGTATCTTAATAAAAGGGTCTTTACACTGGTAAGTCACTCTGACTAGCCTTCTATCTACTCAACCTGTAGGTACAATGTAAAACTGTTACATATAATTTTATCCTTGTCACGGACCAGTAATACAGTAGATATATGTATACAAAAAGCAGATATATTTCTTTAGTTTACTTCGTTTGTTCTTCATTTACATTGAATAAAAGGAAAGAATAAAAAAAATAGAAACAAATATAAAACGAGTGAGCTTTTTTCCTGATACGCCGAAATAATCGTGGTGACCCGAGTATTCAGGTTTTCGGCAAATGTCACTCACGGTGGAATTAGTCAGTTCCTCCGCCATCCAGTGTCTTTCGTGGATTCACGAATCCGAGATAACCTTTGGTAATTTCAGCTATCCGCATGGCAGGCGGGCATGAACTCGATTTGACTTCCGTCTTTCTTATTTCGCCGGCTTAATGTCAATGTCAATCAGTATTAAGCATATTATTGCCTTCTGTATTTCAATATAATATCCATTTGTCTTTCCATGGATACGCATGGATAGATGACTGTCGCATCTTTTATCAATTTCTATTAGGCCAATCTCTTTATACCTGTCTCTCAAAGTTTCTATCTATCTATCTATCTATCTATCTATCCATATGTGTGTTTGTGTGTGTCTCTCTGTGTTTTTATCTATATATATATATATATATATATATATATATATATATATATATATATATATAGCTATCTAATCTATCTGTCTCTATTCAAAATCCTACTATCTATCTATCTATCTATCTATGTCAGTCTGTTCATCTCTATCTTTTTTATATTTGACTAATGTGTTTTTAGACAGCACGCATTCATTCAAGTACGTTTGTGTAAAATGTACCGACAATGTCTGTGTTTTTTTTAATTAATTTTTCCAAATTTCGGATTAGATCTTCAGTATTGTACTCGAAGTTGGGAATAAACTGTCAGAAGTTCATATTTTTTTAAAAAACTTGTTAAAGTATTTTTAAGATTCACAGTCATTAGCAAGAACAAGTGTGTGTGACTGTTCCATATATATATATATATATAAATGTAATCCATTGAGTCTGAAAGAAACCTCAACAGAATGCAGAAAACCGTTTCGTCATATATTTGAGACTCATCAGCAGTGCGCATCCACTACCGAGAATTGAAACCCTGGCAGTTAGGTTGTCAAGCAAGCACCATGCCAACTGTTCCAACGGGCCTCGGTGACGCAGAGGTGGCAAATCAGACTCAATATAGCGCCGCTCGCTCACATACTCCGTGGTAGAACTCGAGTGAAGTTCTCTGTAACCATAGGACTGTGCCCCCCGGAGCCACGACTATGGGCTATACATCGTGAAACCAATAAAACGTCGAATGGAGAGCTGAAACGGATCCTACGAGGCCGTGTCTTGTACGAAAGGAGTCAGCAGACATTCACATTGCCTCTGTACACCAGAACTCATCCAAAAACTGCAGGAGAAATGGATCGATAACCCAGAGTAGGGAACGAGAACTTTGGCGCAGGCAACCTCTGGACAAGGCAACACATCCTTTTGAACCATGGACAATTTTTGTCAGGAACAGCTGTGCAACTGTCTGCCGACAATCCATGTGACTTTCCTCGTGTCATGAAGACCAGATTTCTCCATAACTGTTAAAGCTTTTGGGTGTGTCTTCAGTGAGGGTGATGTTATACCACCCTACAACTTTGCACAGGGTCAATTCGACGGCTATGTGGAGTTTCTGAACACCATGGTCCAGACATGTTAGGATGGCTGCTTGAAGACCATGTGTGGCAGCCAAATTCAGCTCCCTGCCACATTTCCAGGAAAAGTCAGAAGTGGTTGTCAGATAATTTTTACGACCACACCAGCCCCAACGTCTGCCCTCTAATCTTTCCTGTGTGGGACACGGTTGGGAAAGACACCAAACACACTGCCTGTAACACCAAGGATCAGACAATCGACATTTTTAAGGAGGCTAGATCTATCTATCTATCTATCTATCTATCTATCTATCTATCTATCTATCTATCTCATTCTGTTGCTATCTACCTACCTACCTGTCTGTCTATCTATCTCAGTTTCTTTCTTCTTTCTGACCTGAAGACGTTGAGACGATCAGACGTCAGCGAAACGCATCGTTAATTATCTTTTCCACTTGGTTCATATCTATCTATCTATCTATCTATCTATCTATCTATCTATCTATCTATCTATCTATGAATATAGTCAGAAACCTTACATAGAATATTGACTATTTTAAAATAGTATAGAATAAAGTGTGTTCCAATAACTTGGACTGTTTTTAAATTTGAATTAAGTTTAAGCGTCTAATGATTGTTTTTGTTTTCTTTCAGATTTATCAACTTAAGTCTTCGGCAATTTCAACTATGGAAAGATTAACAATCAAAAAACGTGTTAATGTTATCGATGCCTATTACGAAATTGGACGTTCAAACAGAAATGCGAAACGGCGAAGTCAATTTCCCACCACGACCGTGTGACGTGACGCCTTTAGATTTATTCATTTGGGGTCATCTTGTGGAATCTTCCACGTCAGCGAGTTTACCCTCCGCTAGAAATGCACTCTTCCTGTTACGATTTTATCAACATCATTCTTATAATAATCAACAGGCATTCATTGGTTAATCACCGTCAATCTATCTTGCTGATTGGTCTATACTGACCAATCAGGTTGCTCCCACGCGCAAGATCTATTTTAGGCGTCAATTGAGTTTGAGCCTGTCACGTGAGAGAACATGATATAAAAACCCATCACGCGTGATTCTTTCAGAAGAAGCGAATTCTCGCTCTCTCTGTTTCGGCGCGGACTCTCGAACCTAACTGCCAAAATGTGACTCTTAAAGAACTCCCGTCTTGACTAATGCAGTCAGATGTAAAAGAACTTTACAACAATTCATAATTCCAGCATCTTTTATCCAACTTGCATAATACACAATTCACTCAATCTTCTAAACTGCATTTTAATAATCAACTTATTCGTTATGAGTCTAGGTACAAATATTACCTAATCGAAGGGACGCAACTCAGTCTCACTTATCAGTTAACATGCATGTATATTCAATTGTTATGTTTTTAACTCTACGTTCTGTTTTGTATTTCACCATTGCTATTTCGCGTCAAATACAATTTGCATTGTTCCACCACATTGGACAGCGACCTCCAGCTTAATGGCATAATCATTTCCACACCTTTCCTAAACAAAAATAAAATAATTGTGGCGAACAGCCCTTCACACACATACAACAAATATGGCTAAACCATCACACGCCATCATACACAGGGCCCGTTCCCCAACAATCTCAAAAGTAAGGTCTATGCCAACAAGCCAACAACAATTCAGCAGCTGAAGGATGAGATAATAAGGCATATTGGGGAGATCGAGGAGCAACTATGCAGAGACGTCTTCACAAATTTTTACCATCGAGTGGAGGTGCGCCACCGAAGACTTGGCGGAAACTTGAGCGATATTATTTTTCACACATAATTGTCATGACTTAAATAATATGATCCAACAGAGAAATAAATAAATTTTCGCCAATAACACTGATTTATTTACTGCTGACTTTGATCCATCTTAAAGAAAAACACGTATATATAATCCGTCTTAATGAAACACCCTTAGAAGAAAAGGAATGGTGTATTTTCATTCGACAGAAACATTACATCATTTATCACCTCTTCACATATTGTACATTTCAGCGAACGATATTACTCTTGTGCAATATCAGACGAAGTCTCAATGTAAAAGATGTCAACACAAAGGACGTTTGCATGAAAGGAAGACAACTGAAGAATTAATAATAGATACTAACCTATTTATCAGAAAGAATAGCACAAGTTTAATACCTTAACGTTATCACTATTTAGTAGAGAATGAGTTTAAGATAAATGTTAAATTATATATTGACGGCCGCTCCTCCTTTGTGTAAGTAAACTAATAAGGGTCCAATTAAATAAGGGTGAAGATAAAAAAAAACAATTAGAACAAAAGGTTATATTCTCAGCTGGCGTGAAATGGAAAGATTTTATTGAAACTATTGTTATGTCGGCTGCTAAGAAATTTTGTTCAATATGTCGCCGAGACAATTTTGCGCTTCAGAATCAATCTTACATATCTATTAATCTACAAGTACTGGTACTGTCGCTGTTTGCTACTAAAATTCAACTTATACGTCTTTTCAAAAGAGAAAACTTAAAATAGCACAATGAATATCTTATGTATTGATTACACTTATCGTCTCCAGGAAGGGAATTTTACCGACTAATTCTCTGTGATGTTGAAGGTGTAGTGAATGAGACAAAAACCATTATTATATACAAATACCCTATGTTTTGAAGATGCTCAAAGCAGAATTTTAGAAGTGCGAAATTCACTTTCTACTAGAGCATCCTGTGTTCTCGCTCATTGCTGATTCGTCAATTCAGTGCCCAATGAAAATGAACCAACATATCCTGCTTCAGTTTTTTCTAATTTGAGAGACTTGTGACCGTCAAATGCACCTATCAAACATATCTTTTTTTAGGAATTAATTTTACTATATTATTTATCTATTTAAATATATATTATTTACATTATTATTGTACTAATATATTTTCAACAACCTATGTGATGAGAGTGTTTTTAGATCTTTTTAAGTTATTCTCCTCTGTTTAGTAAAATCTTTTTAAAGTTATTCTCCTCTGTTTAGATCTCTTTAAATTTATTGTCCTCTTTTTTCTTAGATCTTTTAAAAGTTATTTTCCTCTATTTTACGTATAAAATCTTCCAACGTTTCTTTATTCTCAAACAGATCCTCTCAATATGGGTTTTCAATTATAAGTTTAACTTTTTCTCCGAGGGAAAACGTTCATAATTTTCTTTGCTTTTATATCACTATGATTATAATTACTACACGCCACGCATTCTGCCCAGCAGAGTCGTGTTTTATGCAAATTCTACAGATCCTGATATTTGTTTAACTGCAAACAGATGTATCGTGTACCAAATAAACCATATATGAAGAAAACAAGAGACATTTCAAATATTGTAACTTGTGTCTTTTAGTTTTCATAAAAAAAAAAAAACTTTCAGCGTGCGTCTTATACGAGCAAACTAGTAGGAATTAATGAAAACAATACATAAGATAATATCGTCAAATTCATTTCATTCAATCTATCTATAAAATTCTTCCGGAAAATTGGTTTTAACTCACCTACTCTTAGAAACTTAATTTTCAAATCAGTTTTCTGCTATATTCTTCTGGAAATATGTCAAATATACGTTTCCTATTCATGTATGAGAAGCATCAAATAATATATATATATATATATATATATATATATATATATATATATATATATACAGTGTAACCCGGATATAAGATACCCTGATATAAGAGAAACCCGGATATAAGAGAGATTTTCTCTGGTCCCAAATTAGAGCCTGTGTTAACGTAAACAAAATAGACTAAACCCGGATATAAGAGACACCCGGATATAAGATACTTTTTATCCGGTCCTGACAACTCTCTTATATCCGGGTTACACTGTATATATATATATATATATATATATATATATATATATATATATATATATAATGGTCATTCAATAAATAAGTTGAATTTTTCGGTATAAGGACTTCTAATACAGATTAGGGAATACGGAAGCTTGTGCACAGGTGGGGAAAGTGTGTGACAGTGCTGGGAGACTACGTTGAAAAATAAAAAAAGTAAGCTTCTATCTTTATTAGAAGTCCTTATACTGAAAAATTCACCTTATTTATTGAATGACTCTTGTATATATATATATATATATATATATATATATATATATATATATATATATATATATTCTATTTCTTGTTTTCAGATAAAATAAATATATCGTCTACATAACGAACATATATTTTAGGTTTAATAACTTTAGTAAAAACCTTGTCTTCAACATAGGACATATAATAGTTGGAGAAGCACGGCCTGAGAGGGTTTTCCATAATTACTCCATCAGAATGGTACGGTTTGCACACAAACTGATGGAGTAAGTATGGGAAACCCTCTCGGGCCGTGCTTCTCCAATTATTATATGTCCTATGTTGAAAACAAGGTTTTTACTAAAGTTATTAAACCTAACATATATATATATATATATATATATATATATATATATATATATATATATATATATATCGCTCTCCCGTCGAACTCGACGTATGAGGGTCAGACAGATAAGTTCCCAGAAACTGAAAGCCCAACAGCCACATAGGATTTGATTATAGTGGTGAAGGCTTTCTGCAGGGCCATCCACACTTTTTTGGAGGGACGAATACAGGGACCTGGTGCAACGGATGCCGCAAGGTCCCCAAACGACCCTCCGCAGGTTTTTAATTCAGAGTTGTCTTTCTCCTAGACCAGTTGCCATCCAAGGCTATAGAACCCAGTCTGTCCTGCTATTTACCCATAGTTGGAGGGAGAAGAAGAGGATTCACACCTTTCCCAAGGGTATTAGCACGTAAGTGAATGTAATGGAATCGACTGGAATTCGAACTCGGCTCTCTCTCTCTCTCTCTCTCTCTCTCTCTCTATATATATATATATATATATATAATTTAAATAAAAATAAAACAGACAACATTAAGGCTCCATGTAATAAATTATTTCACCACAGCCCCTTTAAAGGACCGCGGATCATCAAACTTTACTTCACTTTACTTACTTTACATATATATATATGTATTGTCCTGTTACACAGTATAGAAATCATATTGTTCATTTCCACTTTTCTTTGTCCCTTCTTTTTTTAAGTTAGGTACATTTTAGATTGATCACCGTTATGACCACTTCTTGTAGCCCTGGGTGCAATGAAACGGATAAATAAAGGCACCACACCAAGCCCGCGTTCGGTTTTTTTATCATCTTGATTTCATCCCCCAAATTAAACATCATCGGTTTGTAGTCTTTGTCAACTTTCTCCTCACACTTGTCTATTTTATTTCCGGGTTATTCTTTGAACATTTATTTAATGTCGCCTTATTTCATACGTTTATTTTACGTATCTCTTTGTGCAGAACACTTTCAGCACGTGTCTATGTACATTGTTGCAAATGTAAACTTATTGTAACTTCCTTTTCCGTGAACTCGCTGAAGCACTGAAATATATTCTCGTAGCAAACTTTATACGTATTTATTAGACAAATGATCTCAGTTTTATGTCCAAGCCTCCGGCTGCATTTGATATTTCATGTTCTCTTTGTTTGTATTTTCAGACCTACTCGTCTTATTAATAATATATTTATTTCTCTTCTAGTTTTACACTTTGTGTTCTTAATAAATAATCTGTCGAGGTACGGGACTTACTCTTCTTCAGACTTTTAATTGGCTTAAGGCGTTTAGCCTGGATGTTTTCGCGACTACGTACGCGGGCGACACGGACGGGTACTTTCTGGGCCAGAACCTATATACAGACTGCGATGGATAAATTGTCGTCTAAACGACGCAAAAATGAAAATAGCACTGACATCTAATTTTAACGGATACATTTACCAGAATTACACAAAAAAATATCTAGAAATACTAAAGAGTGAATTTATTCAATAAAATCGCCAGTGGTTTCAACCGCGGCTACCAGAAAAATTTGGAACCTCCTGCAACTCTTCGGGACGATCTCCTTGTTTAAGTTGGTGAATACTGCTATAATCCTCGCCTTAGAGGTCATCTTTGGTGTTACAAGGAGATTTATTGGTCACTCGCTTACCTGCGCCACACAGATAATAATAAAGGGGGGGTTGCAGTGTGGGGAGTTAGGTGACCAGATGTAAGTGTTCATGAGGTCGCAGAAAATGTCTGACAACTATGGCAGAGCAGAGTCCTTTTGCCAGACATAGGGTCTCTCAGCAGACACCCTATTGATCCAGGGCAACACTATCTCCTCAAGGCACTTGATGTAGACCTCAGTGATGAGGCTGAGGCCCTGCCGGAAGATGAATGGAGGAATAACATCACTATCACTAGTGATCACGCCAAATACCTTCACTATTATACTCATCCAACTCTTTCAAAATCTTCTGCACTGTCCCCAGTTTGACACCCAAACACAAGGAAATGTTTATAGTGGAGCTTCCGGTGCGAATGCCAAACAGTATAGCATGCCGTTTCCAAATTTTTGCCGGAGTGAATTGCGTCATGGTGCTCTTTTTCTCATAGACAGTGTCCAAATAATACGACTGAACCGTGCAGTCGACAAAATCAAAAGCAAATCGCGCGTTCACACACACACTATGTATATATATATATATATATATATATATATATATATATATATATATATATATATATATGTAATTGATTTGGGGATTTAGGCTATTTTTTATAGTAATTCGTCGAGCTTAGAATCCTCAACAGAATGCAGAGAGCACTGGACGGCCGTTTCGTCCGATCTGGGACTCATCAACAGTGCGCATCCACTACCGAGAATCCCCAAATCAATTATCTGTATATCTTACTAGGTCCAGCTAAGCTCTGTGATAGAGCGACTAATGGTCAAAATAGTAGTCGTGGCTCTTGGAGCACAGGTTGCGAGGTTATTCGGGGACTCTGGATAACTCTGTATACTTGGATGGGTATCGGTGAACGGAACTGAGTGAGTAGCAGTGCTATATTGAGTCTAGTTTATGTCTTCTTCGTCACCGAGTCCCGTGGTACAGTTGGTATCACGTTCGCGTTGTATCGAAGCGGTCCGGGTTCTATTCTTGGTAGTGGATGTGCACGGCTGATGAGTTCCAGATAGGACGAAACGGCCGTAGAGTGTTTTCTGCATTCTGTTGGGGATTCTAAGCTCGACTAATTATTATAATATATATATATATATACCATAATTTTAATTTATCTGTTATACTATTATATTATATTATTATATAGGTTTTCTGTTATATTCTACTGAAAATATCCTAAATATACATTTATTATCGCTTTTCTCTGGCAACTCCTTATTACTGGTTCCCAATAAGGAGTGCCAGAGAAAACCGATAATACAACAAATATTGCAATATGAGCTCTGATAAAAATATGATTGATAACAGCAAAAACGGCAATATGAGCACTGGTAAAAAAGTTTGCTGAAGAAATTAGGTTTATAACACCCAGAAATTCATACACAGATGTCAAGGCACAGTGAATAAAGGCGTTAGTCAGTGACAGGACCCAAAGAGTGTCAGTTCAATACCCGGTTAAGGCAGTGGAGAACTTGGAGAGGGGAATTAACAGGAGATAACTGATATCCACTAAACATGGCACGTGGAACTAGAAAAGTCTACCCCAGCCAGCAAAATAAAGGGTTCAGTTCGACATTCCAACCACCTGAAGAAGGCCGGAGCGTAACGACCGAAACGTTGTAATAAATATGGTGACAAAGATGAGGACAATAGTCCGAATAATGTAAATAATGCACATAATACCTCATCTCAGAATTATAGACAGATATTAATCTGTTTCTTGTTGTGCGCCTTATACAAGAAATATCCTAATTGTAATATATAGCTGTGAAATTAATTTAATTTTGGATGTTTTCTGTTTCATTATTCGTGAAATTAACTCATAAAATATACATATTTCTCCAAGATGTATCTTATAAAAAAAAAACACACCAATAGTTCTTGCTTATTTCACTTATTTGCAATTATTCTAAGCGCTTTCAGAAAGTTAATGTTAATGGCCTGACGTTAACCGGGTCCTTACAAGGGAATATTCCGCATCCATTGACCAAACAGATAAAGTGGTTGTTTTTAGAAATTTATAAAAATCCTTCTCTTAATCAAATCTTTTATAGAAAAAGAAAAAAAAAGATTTGTCAAGTCCAATATTATCGCTCTTAAAATCCTGATGGGAGTTTCCTTCCTAACCTTTTGTTTAATCTCGTGTTGAAGTCAGCGTCATTATGATGTTTATTATTTTCTCTTCACGTTACATGTGCTATGTATTTTAGTTGTTGTCATTGTTGGAGATCTTCAAGTGATGCGATTAATGTTATTCAGTAAAGTACTTGTGACTGTGTAGCGCCAGACTATGACATCTGATAAACGTTATTATTTTTAAAGACCTAAATATTCCATTTGCCTGGAACGGTTTTTAATCGTTTGTCTGATTTATGTTGTCTATAGCTGATAGTTTATAAATGACTAAACAGGGCACAGTAGATGGGAGGGTTGGTTGAGTAATCCACAAAGGTGACTTGAACCAAAGTATTGAATTCAATACCTGGCCACGGCAGAGGGAACAAAATCTTGGACAGTTGAGTTACTAGAGGGGTGTAACCGAAACTGTGTTATTAATAATAGCATGGTATGTCGAATTAGAACAACCCTGCTCCCGTGGTTTAAATAAAGAGTTCGATTCGAAATTCCAATTAGTAGGAAGAAGGTCGGAGCGTACAATGGCCGAAACGTCGTTAATCTGGCAATAAACAATAGGACAATAGTCTGAACAATGTAAATCGTGTAAATATAGCTAAACAGATTTGTCGCTATTCATGACATTCATATGGGAGGGTAGGAGGAGGAATCTATTCAAGAACATGATTTGACTTCTTAAATTAATGTTTGGCTTTGTAGAATCATGCAATGTTCTGCAAAGCTACTCCAGTCGCAGCGTGTTCAATATTCAGTTTCCCTGTCGACGATACTTTATTATATTTGATCCTTACACCAAGATATTCGTAGTGCTTAATATTTATTACTTAATACACTGAAATTAACTACACATCTACGAAATGCACAATGTAAGACCAAGGTTTCAATAAAAATCAGTCAAGTCAATGCAGCCTTTACTTACAATCAGGTTGTCTTCCTCTTTCCCAATTTCCCTCTGACAATCTGTTTCTATTATAACCAATGTACGCCTTTTACGAGTTAACTGTACAGTTATTACATACTTTGCTTCCATTTCAGAGCTTGCCATTCACAATTGCAATTAATCCGTTTCCTCCAAGGAACGGTCTCCGACAGATCTTTCAGTCGGCAGACGAAGGATTGAATATTCAGCAGAGGTGAACGCGATGTTTACGTCTACACTTTAATGTCGGGAAGACGGATAGATTTCTCGGGAATTCGTGAAAGTGTTTAACCATAAAAAGGCAGGTACCGTCAATTCATATTTCACAGGAGATGAGCTGACATCATCAATTAATGATTCATACTTTTCCCCTCTATACGGCCATCACTCATTCATGATTACAATCTCAATGACAAAATGGTAACTCTAGGATTCATGAAGGGATAAGTCTTTAAACGAGTATTTGCCTGCGGCTAAAACAGGAAGAACAAATTAAAGGCACTGCTATGACTGATTGTTGGTTGGTTTCTTCGCTTTTATATACAGTGTAACCCGGATATAAGAGACCCGGATATAAGATAAACCCGGATATAAGAGAGGTTTTCTCTGGTCCCAAATTAGAGCCTGTGTTAATCTATATATAATAGATCAAACCCGGATATAAGAGAAACCGGGATATAAGATACTCCTTCTCCGGTCCCGACAACTCTCTTATATCCGGGTTACACTGTACTATCATCTACGGGTTATTTAATGCCAAAATCTAAATATTTACTCGACAATTTTATTTATTTTACGATTTAGTGACACAAGTCTTACTAGTTAAGCAATAACTGCTGTGAGAAGAGACGGAGTCAATTAAGTTGAAAAACGGCAACATCAAGTCCGTCCAGGAAATTGTTTTCCCTCGGCAGGTACCGTCCAGTCAACGGAGAGAGAATTCAAAATCTGAAACGGCAAAGCCTGGAGGGGGGTCCTTGATGGTCCGTGAACCGTCTGGAAGTCCTCCATCTCTGACAATCTTAAGAGGGAATTTTTTAAAGCCACGGAAGGATCTGTCGTGCTATACGGCTTAACAACATAGTCACTGAATATTATATATATAAACAATTATGATTAATTATTTTTTTTACAGCCTATTTTCGGAGGCACGGTGGAGTAATGCATAGCGCCTCGGATTTAGAAATCGGAGAGCCGAGTTCGAATTCCATTGTGATCCATTATATTCACTTACGTGCTAATACACTTGGGAAAGGTTTGAATCCACTTCTTCTTCCCCCAGCTATGGGTAAATAGCAGGACAGGCCGGCTTCTATAGCCCTGGATAGTAACTGGTCTACCGTAGAAAGAAATGGCAACCTGCTGCGGGAGAAAATCTACCTCGTATCACGCATGGCACCTAACTGATGGATTTGCGTGTAGTGTTGATTGGTGCAAGATTTGCTTTGAAGGTTAAGGTATAAAACAATCTTCTTTCATCGGTACCGGACCTATGTTGAAAGCGATCCAGAAGGATATTTTACCTTTCTATCATGTCAGTTTGGGAATTTACTAATTTGGATACCAGTGCAATGCTGACTATGTAGGTAGAACAGGTCAAAGGTTGGAAGCACGGAGCAACCAAAGCATAGCAGCCAATATAAGCAAGAAAAAAAGGTGGTCAATTTACATAAGAACCATAAACGCAACAGCTGTAGCTCAACATAGAGACGGATCTGCAATGTAATTGGCCCTGATCTGACATCTCGTCTGCAGTCACTCTCCCACAGACGTGCCGTCGCATCCCTCTGTCTTTTTACAAATACTTTCACGGTAACTGCTTCGATGAGCTGCTTTCGCTAGTCCCCAGACTTAATGAATTTAAGCGTTCAACTAGGTTGGCAGGCATCTCGCTCTGACCCTTTCACTGTCGAAACTGTTAAATGTAGCAGTCTCTTCTACCCCAATAGCTTCATGTCTCGCACTTCTCGCCTCCCCTCTTCCTGTTTCGCTGATAGCTATAATCTCTAACTATTCAAATGTAATGTCAATCGACGTCTCCAGATGCTTTGATCTATGCCCTATCATTCTCTTCACCCTTTCCTCTATCACTCCTATCTTCTCTCGCTCCAACTCTCTGTAACTCCTTGCGTGCTAGTGGCTTCCCGCCCTGCTTGGGTTGAAACGCTTAAAAAAAGTTTTTGAACTAGTATTTATTAAGTCCTTCTAGTAATATCTCTGTAAATACACCCTTGTGCAAATTAACTGTAGCAAAACTAATAATGTCTTTATTATTTACCTTTTGTTTTCGTATTTTTCCAATGCAACATGCCCCAGTGCACATGTTAGTATTTCGTATGTCCATTCCACGAAGTCGTTCCTTGTAGATTGACCACAGATTCTCGATTGGATTGAAATCAGGAGAGATTCCGCACCAGTCTATAGTACTTTGATTTGCTGAATTGTAAGGCTTGCCAGTGTGTTCGTGCAGCGTTAAAATTTTCGTACGCTTCCTTGGAGTAAAGTCCATCGCAGACAATGCCCGTAGGACAACTAATCGACAGTCGAGACAATGGTGCCTGGGCGTGATAAAAATCTGATGCAATCACGGATGATGCAATATATTTTAAAGCCAAACAAATCTCATCATAGACCCTGAACAGAACTGCAAATGACCTAATCTGAGGGAAAATAGAAAGCGATTACAGCCTGTCACTCAATTGTGTCTAAAACTGATCGTATGGTGAAAGAAACGAAACTGAAACGGTTGTTTCAGTTAATTTGCACAAGGATGAAGAAGAATTTTTTGGCGAGTTTAAAGTTAATTAAAATTCTGATTTACTCTGTACAAGGCCTGGGAGCCACTCGACGTAGAGGATTACATTAAATGATAGTTTATATGGATCGGAGGGGAAGATAAAAGTTAGCTTTAAACTTGAAGATTTTAGCGAACGAGGAAAAAACTTTTTGAGAAGTCTGTTTCACAGAGCAGAAGTTCACTGGAAGAAATTGTTTGAGTGGAACTTACTTCTCACCGATGGATTACGGAGGCGATGCTGGTGGTCTACTATAATATAAGTAACCCTGAGGGGTAAACCGGGGCGGAACCAACGGATATAGTTCGCCCGAACAGTTTCGATAGAAGTAGTGATAGAGCAGTGAGAGGGTCGACACATCCCGCCTATAAGAGAGAGAGAATGGAAAATAATTCTTCTCAAACAAGGACTCGGAGACGCTTTTGAATACTATGAAGACCAGAAAGTAAGGGCTGGACAGTTCCCGCCCCAATATGGGTACAGTATTCCATTTTCGGCCTAATCCGGCTCTTATAAAAGTAGAGGATAGCATGAGAAGTCAGATCCTTACTGGAGTGTTACAGGCAGTCAATAATTTCACTTGCTTCTTTAGCGATTGATAGTATATAAAAGTTTCACGTGAGGTCGGATCTGAGTTTGCGACCCAGTATTCTCCCAAGGTACGTTACCTCCGTTCATCGTGACTGAATTTAGTTAGGGGTATTGTCTTTTAAAATGTTTCTTGCACTAATAAAATTGTATACCCTGCGAAAATAATTTTATACACATTTGCTTAAAAAAAATAATGTACACATTTGAAGACAAATTGTGAATACATTTTTATTATTATTTCATTTCCTTTGATTTTCGGTGGAAACGCAACCAGTGACCTAAGGTCAGAAATGGATTCATGACATTTTCCAATGTCCATTTTCGATGAAAAACAAAAACAATAAAAAAAAATCAAACATTTTTTTTTACATAGATAAAACCTTCCTTAAGGTGTGAGATGAGACTTGTAAGACAAGAAATGTATTTCTTTATGGCATGGGTTGCCAGGAATCTCTTCAATGAGTCTACTGGAATCTTTTCCAATCAATCCGAGGACTCGAACTACAACTGGAATTGTTGATGTCTTCATGTGCCACATTTTTGAGACTTCGATTTAGAGGTATTTGTATTTTGATAGATTTTGAATATTTTCAAAGATCCTTTGCAATCTGCAAGAACGGCCATATCATTAAGAAGGCAAATCTTTTTCTTTGTGTTCTCTAATCACACTATCTGGGGGATTCATTTTGATTGTTCTGTCTGTGTGTATTATAATGTCCCAGCCGCCTAAGCTAAAACACAAAGCTCTTCAGTAAAATGAATACGAGCATTCTGACAGACTGTCATTTGTTTAATTCGTAAAAACATTACGCTAGAATTAGCAGCTTCTCTCTGCCGAGTACTTAGGGGTAGAAAATCGACTGACACCAAATCGGTCGAGTTTCGATCCTGGCTTGAGGCTTTCGGACGTCTAGTTGCAATGAGGATACAGCGAAACAGTACTGTCTGCGAATCACAGACACACATATATATATATATATATATATATATATATATATATATATATATATATATATATATATATATGCAGAAATATAGTCTTAAAGTGTGCTATATTTATGGGGTAAAGTGCTCAATATCAGAGATAGAGCGTGTGTAAATATAAAAGTGGACATGGAAGTCAGCACTTAGAGGCGACAGTCTGTTTCATGCTAGTGCAATCGTCAGGCGACAATATTTATTACTGTGAAAAAATGACAGTAAATGTGGCACAAGGCCAAAAATGGGGGTTGGGAAAGGGAGGTCATCAAATGTCTTAAATTTAAACTTAGCTAGTCGCAAGCACTGACCAAAGCATACAAAACAATATTCCTTTCACCAAAACATCACATTCATACATACCATTCTTTCTACAACCACCAAAATACCTCATTGTCTCTATGAAAAACCTAAATACCCCGTATGTACAATAAAGTCTGTGGGGGGCGGGCGTAAAAATTTGATAAAATAATCCCCAATGAATATATACAAAATGAATACAAATATGTACA
This sequence comes from Acanthosepion esculentum, assembly GCA_964036315.1. NCBI lineage: Eukaryota > Metazoa > Mollusca > Cephalopoda > Sepiida > Sepiidae > Acanthosepion > Acanthosepion esculentum. The sequence goes on from OZ038504.1 coordinate 64,212,853, forward strand.
AGAAACTAAACAAAATCATGTTAGTAATTAAAACCCCCCCCACAAATCCTAAATGTGCCAGTAAAATCAATTAACTGGGCGAAATCGACACGGGACTTTAAAAATTATAGATAAACATTTATCCATCGCAACCACTCACACAAACACACACTGATTCACACTCAAACATACGAAAAGGAACACACACACGAAAAACGAAAGGCGTCCCGCATCCTCCAGAGAACTGAAATCACTGAGCACCTAAAGAGGGGAGGGATGGGGAGTTAAACTAAAGGAAAAGAAAAGGGGACAGAAAAAAAGGGGGCCAATGAAACAAACACACCTTAGCTAAGTTTACATAAATACAAGGAAACTAAAAAATCACAACAAAAAACTACTCTAACCTAAACATGGATGGGTTGCCCAAGTTCAACCCAGGTAAACAATATTCTATGCCTAACCGGCATCAAAATGCCACTCAAGGTCAGCCCCTTTCACACGGCACAAACGCGCAAGAGTCACCCACCTTTCGCCAAATTCAGATGATGTGAGTCGCCGCCTTTCCGCCCTAATCTTGACTTTAAGCTGATGCCTAAAGAACAAGATCAGTTCGGAAGAAACAAACTTCTCGCCACCATAGAATTCCTTCTGACGCGTCGTCCAAATCACGACTCTCATAACGCCTAGTAAGCAACAGAACACATAATTCTCAGCCCTCGACATCTGCGGCACCACATTGCTACAAACAGAAACGACATCCAGGACAAAGGTCTTTCTCCGCAAGACGCGGACCATGAGGCCTTCAACAAACTTGCACAACGGCACTACCACCGTGCACTGAAAGAAGGCGTGACCAATGGTCTCGACTTCCCCAACACAGCGGCGGCAGTCTGGAGAATTCTCCAAGCCCGCTGCACAAAGTCTTTTGCCGACCCAGAGGGCTCTACGAATCACCCGCCAGGTGAGTGATGCCTCATCGTTATTGAGGCATTTCAACCCTGGCGCCCAAGGCCATATTGAGCGAGCCTGCTGCTTCGTAAGACCGAGCTCGCCAATCAGAGCATCTTGAACGGACCCCCGAACTAACACTTGATACAATGCCCTACGAGACAACGCCTGGACGTTGGAGAGGCCTTCCGACGCCCGTAAGAGGCATTTCAGAGCGCGACGACATTCGAGATAGAAGGAGCTTTCGGCTCGGGGTCTACGGCGGGCCTCCCCCTCGCACGAGTGCACACTTCTCAGGGACGGGAAATTTTTCCGGGCATCTTCCTTCCAGAAGGCTCCCACCTCGTCCGGTTCGCGACACAATCGGTCCAGGAATGCAATGCGAAGCATATGTTGACGAATCTCAATGCTTGGCATTCCCAGGCCGCCCTCAGCGGTATGAAGGCAACAGATCTCCCGAGATACCATAGAGGCCTTGCCTCTCCACAAGAAAGAGAACAAGAGCCTTACTAATAAAATTAGTGCGGTACACGGAAGTGGAAGTACAGAGAGTCGGTACACGAGAATAGGATATATGTGTGAAACACATACTTCCGCCCTTCCCTTCAGGGAAAGCCTCCTCCGAGACCACAGACCAACCGCGATCTCGGCCTTCCCTCGTACCTCCGACCAATTCATTTCCAACTGGAGATCCGGACCGAACCAGACGCCGAGTATCTTGATCGGCCCATCCGTCCAGAGGAAAGGTCCGGGAAGAGAAACTCCCTTCCACGCACCCAATCGCAAGCCCACAGACTTATCGCGATTGATCTTGGCCCCTGTCACCATCTCATAACCACTGACCACTTTGCTGACTTCGTCAATCTCGGCTCTGCTCGACACAAGAACCGAAACGTCGTCAGCATAGGCAGAATACCTTGCTGAGGTGGTAGCCCCAGGCAGAGATATTCCACGCAGGACCGGATTCGCCTTTAACTTGCGAAGGAAAGGTTCCAACGCAAGAACGTACAGCAAAGGCGAGAGCGGACAACCCTGACGAATAGAGCGAGACAATACGAAAGGCTTCGATCTTACTCCATTCACTTCCACCAGCGCACCGGGGGTCGCATACAAGAGTCGGATCCAGGAGCGAAAGTCGGCTCCGAAACCGGCCGCCGAAAGGACAGCCTCCAGAAAACGATGGTCAACCCTATCGAAGGCCTTGGACTGATCTAAATTGATCAGCGCGGCTTCACCGTCGACTTGTTCAAAGATCAAGCGTACCATATGCAGGTTATCCTGAATAGTCCTGCCCTTCACAGCACAAGTCTGCTCGGGGCCAATCAGACTAGACAGGACAAGCTGCAAACGGTTGGCTAAGATCTTCGCCAAAATCTTTAACTCCGTGTTTAACATCGTTAAAGGGCGAAAGTTCCCTAACCCATCCCCACCGTTCTTGTCCTTACGCAGCAACTTGATCACACCCCTGGTGAAGCGTTGGGGTATAGACCCCTGCTTCATCCAGTGGTTGAAAATCAGCTCCAGCAAAGGAACAAAAACGGGCGACAGCCTCAAGTACACTTCGTAGGGCAAACCATCGAGTCCCGGAGACTTATCCAGGCCAGCCTGCTTCAGCGCATCCCAGATCTCAGACTCTGTTATGGGACCCTCGCACCCAGCCGCTTCAGCTGCCTCGAGGCAGGGAAAGTCGGCTAAATAGGAGTCGAACTGAGCAGAGCTCAGACCGGGCTCCCTGGTGAAAAGATCCTGAAAGTAATCTCGAAAGACCTCACATATGCCCGCGTTTGTAGTCACGGTCCGATTATCCGGTAATGTGACGCACGCGATATGTCGTCGAGACGCACTCCTATTCTCCTCTGCACGCAATTCAGCGGCCATATTCGTCGCCTCAGAGGACATTCTTTTTAACCTAGCCCTAACTACCAGAGCTTGATCCTTCTTGATAAGCAAGGAGGCCAACTCTGCCTTAGCTAAGGCTACATCCCCACTAACACGGGATTTCACGGCCCGATCAACTTTTTCTTCTAAAGCAGTTTGCGCCGCTAATCTATCTCGATTGAGTCGACGACTAAAATCGGCAGCAAACGTTCTAATTTTGGATTTAAGTTTACCCCACCAGGCGTTCCCAAAAACCGCTCCCGACAATTCCCGTTGTATCATTAGTACAAGCTGGTCCCGAAATCCCTGCTCACCAAAAAGTGAACAGTTGAATTTCCAGTAACCAGCCAACCTAACCCTAGGCTTATCCAAGTTTACACGGACCCGGACAAGCCTATGATCCGAATAAACTATATAATGGAAACTTGGACAGCCTAAGAGCCCTACATCGACTCTCTTAACTAAGACCCGGTCGAGGTAGCTCGCAAGCGTCCCACGATCCGAGGTGCCACTATTAGTCCAAGTCCAAACTATATCCCGAGGATGCTCATTCCGGTACTTATCGACGAGATCAAACCCGTCGATAAAGTCCCGAAATGGTTTCACATCAGGATTGTTAGTAGCCCGTTTTTTCCCAATACGATCTATATCGGGGTCAAGGACGGCATTCCAATCGCCCGCTAAAACTACCCGACGAGATGTCGTCAAAAACGGCTCGATCTGCCGAAACAGACCAGGTCGCTCAGCATGGATATTGGGCGCATAAACGCCGATGAAACGTAAAGCCTTACCTTTTATGGTAACGTCCAGCACACAAAGCCTGCCCGCCGGATCTGCGAAAACAAGAGTACATACAGCGTCTAAAGACCTGCTCACTAGCCAAGAGACACCCCTCGAACGACCATCAAAACATGCTGAATAAAGGGCGAACCCCCTAGACAGCACGGCCTCACGATCATGAGAAGAAAACCGGGTCTCCTGAACACAACAGATATCCACCCCGAGGCGCTGAAGGTCACGAGAGAGCCTCGCCCTGCGAGACTCCGACCTCAGGCCCCGGACATTCAAAGTAGCTAACCAGAGAGCCATTATGAAAACTAATTAGGGTTGTTTACCTGCTTTAAACATGGCCGGGGTAAGGATACCGACAGCCTCTCCCATTGACCCATGGCCCATCTCAGTATTGATGGTGCCGTCTTGGGAGATTCCGCCGATATCCCACGGGAACGTCAGTTTTAGTGCTCTATAGAGGGAGGGGTGAACAAAAACCGGGACCCTCCCAGCACAAAAACAATTCATTTTGCGAAGCGTATCGCTCTCAGTGATGGCTATAGGAGGGGTCATGTTGAAAGAAGTTATCGCCTCCTCCAACATGGCCCAAATGTGTGTCGATCCAGAATGCACTCTTATCACGCTTAACACCCTCTGTGCCTTGGGAAAGTTGAGAGGATTATCAATGTTCTTATCCCCGAACTGCTTTATTGATAATAGGTACTTTAAATTAGTAATCCTATTCCCATAATCTTTGGCTTTTTCATCTTGAAGCGGGGAGATTTTGCAAATGTCAGTTCCGTGGTTGTAAATGTGCTTGGGTTTTTTTTTTTTGTCGCTAGTCTCATGGGTGGGGCTTCGTGGCCTTTTTGTAACTGGAGGGGGCATTGAAGCTTTAGAGGGTGAAGGACTGGGAGAGTGACGAGGAGTGCTGGGTTGTCTGAAAGGGCTGGGGTCTCTACTGAGAGGGATTTGGGACTGGGCACGAGAAGTGGAAGGGGTGGCCGGAGAAGGCTTCACTCTGGAGGGAGGGGTAGGAGGAATAGAGCTGGAGGATGTGGAAAGGGTGGCCTTCTTTTTAGGGGGGGACTTATCAGGAGAAGCAGGTTGAGATGACTGTAATGAGGGGGGTTTTTTTGCCGGGGATTTTTTTGTTTTTTTCTTCTCATCTAGTTGTTTTTTCAGATGTTTTAGTTTCTCAGCCTTTTCGTATGATGGCTCATACTTCTTTTTTTGATCATGTAAAGAGGTCGGGGCATCGCCCTTGCTGTTGATAGAGGGAGTGGGACTGTCTGTGTCTTTCGTCCCCGAGGCTTCAGGGGACTGAGGACCCGCTGGCTGACGCTTCCCCCTGACCCTGCCAACTACCTGCCATTCCCCTTCTTCCCCCTTCTTAGCCGCAGAAGCGGTGGAAGAGGGCTCTTCGGGGGATGGGGGCTTTGATGGTGACCCAACCGGGGGAACAACCTCTCCGGTCCCGGCAGCTGGCATGCCCATTACAGGCGTGGCGGTTTTAGTAGACACGGTCAGAGGGGGAGTTTGGTCGTTAGTGACCTGAGTCCCAGAGGCCTTCTTCTCTGGGCAGGAAGAGGAGAGATGACCAATCACTCCACACTTCCAACAGGCTGGTTTACGGCCGGTCACAATGACCGGCAGCTTCAGGTCACATACGTCAATCCAGTTGGGGACGGAGCTGAAGGCCTTTCTGTCCAGCATCATATCGAAGCTCCATCCCCCAGTCAGGCTATCGCAAGAAGCGGCCAATATCTCGCCGAATTGGCCCAAGAACGCGGCAAGGTGTTCTCCGATAACCTGAGGAGGGACCTCGTATACGGCTACCCTGGTCCTACGCCGACCCTCGTATTCCGTACGAAGGATCAGATCTTTTGTAATCAGATCCCTCCGCGTGGCTCTGATACAATCATCGGCAGTGGGCAGCAGTACGTCCCACATGAAAAACCCTTTGCCTTTCACAATTCTTTGGGGCTTAAACCCCAGGGACTCCAGTGCTTTCAACACTGTGTCTTTAGTCGAACGACAAATTTTGCGCGAACGCTTGTCGACGACAAAAACTGACACAATTCTTTTATCGATTCTCTTTAGTTCGACTGGATCCTCCAAAAGCCCGTCCTTCACCACGAGGTGAGCGTAACCCTTGGCACGTTCCAGGAACTCCGCGATATCGATGATGCATTTTGGCGGGGACTTCCAACAAGAGGGCGAATCCCCGACCTCTGTAATCACATTTGATTTCTCTTTGTCTTTCTTCTCTTGCATTTCTTTGGCTACCCTGTCTTTGGCAGCCTTTTTTTAAAACCTCTACGATTTCTTCATTTGTAGGTGTTCTAGGGAGGGCCGGGTACTCCTCCGTATTGTCTTTATCCGGCGGGTCTTTTTTCGGGTTGAAGAGATGCTTCCTCACAGATTTCCTGAGGGAAGCAAGCGTATTAGTCTTCTTTTTAGTAATTAAGAAGGAAGGCGGTTTTTTTTCCTTCTTCTCCATGATAAAAGGGGAGGGATGGGAGTGGAGGAATAGTGGGCGGGATATTTAATAAGTTTCGCCTAGAAGGCGAAAAAAGAAAATTATTTATAAAATAATTAAATTAAATTCCCTAGCCGAAGCTAGTTAAAAAAAAGGGGATGGCTGAAAACTAAGAAAACTAGTCAAACAAAAAGTAAAAAAAAATAAACAGTTAAATTTAAACAATACAAACAATTACAAAAATAATACAAACCACGTAAAAAACTAAAAACAAATATCGCCTAAAGGCGAAACAATTAAAAAGAAAACGCTAAATAACAAAAAGAAAACGTTCAAAAAGGTAAACGAATAAAAAAACTAAAATTTTGGCAAAAAAAAAAAAAAACAAACGAGCTAGTAAAAAAAATTATAATATGGCTGACTCTAAGTAGCTAGTCGAACCACGAAGTAAAAATAAACAGTTAAATTTACAAATACAATTACAGTTCTAATACAAATAACACGTAAAACTTAAAAACAAATATCAATTAAAGACGAAAACAATTTAAAAGAAAACACTAAATAATAAAAATAAAACGTTCAAAACAGGTAAACAAATAAAGAACTAAACTTTTTCAAAAACCCGAGCTAGTAAAAAAAATCAAAATGGCCGACACTAGTCGACACCAAATACGAAACTTTGGAAAATAGGTAAAGCTAGCAACAAAAAATTAAATATGGCCGACTCTAAAACAAGCGAGTCGAACCAATAAACAAAAGAAAATAAAACAAATAAATTACAAACGTAGAACGGTTACAAACGAATTTAGTAACGAAAAATTAAAACGAAAAACACGTAAAACGTAAAGTTAGAACAGAAACAAATTAATAAATAAACAAGGTATTAATAACAAATAAACGCGAAACAAGGGTTACAAAAAAAAATAAAACGAAGATAGATTTACGAGAGGAATTCAAGGAAAATGAAAATTAAAAGGATAGATAAAAGAAAAAGCGTTCAGAAATTAGAAGGGGAAAAAGTGCAAAGCAAGAATTACTTAATGGGGGCTAAAATGGAAATTAAGAGGAAAATAAAATAAAAGCAATGAGAGAGAAACTTAAGTGGTAAAAAACAAAAATTAAAGAGGGGAGAAAAAGAAAATTAAATGGGAAACTAGAATAAAAGAAAGGGAAAGAAAATTAATAAGAGGAGGGTAAAATGGAGAGAAAAGAAAAACAAAAGTGACTTTTTTTTTTTTTTTTTTTAAAACAGTCGTTAAATAAAAATTCAAATAAAACTTAAACAAACTGTAGTTTCAAAAACAAAAACGCTGAGGTCCAAACGGGAACAAAAAAAAGGTCAAGCGCTCACGAGCAACGGTCGGGAAATGACGACACAATTTCAAAAAAAATCGTCAGGCGACAATATTTATTACTGTCAAAAAATTACACAGTAAATGTGGCACAAGGCCAAAAATGGGGGTTGGGAAAGGAAGGTCATCAATTGTCTTAAATTTAAACTTAGCTAGTCGCAAGCACTGACCCAAGCATACAAAACAATATTCCTTTCACCAAAACATCACATTCATACATACCATTCTTTCTACCACCACCAAAATACCTCATTGTCTCTATGAAAATCCTAAATAACCCCGTATGTACAATAAAGTCTGTGGGGGGGGGGCGTAAAAATTTGATAAAATAATCCCCAATGAATATATACAAAATGAATACAAATATGTACACGAAACTAAACAAAATCAAGTTAGTAATTAAAACCCCCCCACAATTCTAAATGTGGCAGTAAAATCAATTAACTGGGCGAAATCGACACGGGACTTTAAAAATTATAGATAAACATTTATCCATCGCAACCACTCACACAAACTCGCACTGATTCACACTCAAACATACGAAAAGGAACACACACACGAAAACGAAAGGCGTCCCGCATCCTCCAGAGAACTGAAATCACTGAGCACCTAAAGAGGGGAGGGATGGGGAGTTAAACTAAAGGAAAAGAAAAGGGGACAGAAAAAAAAGGGGGCCAATGAAACAAACACACCTTAGCTAAGTTTACATAAATACAAGGAAACTAAAAAATCACAACAAAAAACTACTCTAACCTAAACATGGATGGGTTGCCCAAGTTCAACCCAGGTAAACAATATTCTATGCCTAACCGGCATCAAAATGCCACTCAAGGTCAGCCCCTTTCACACGGCACAAACGCGCAAGAGTCACCCACCTTTCGCCAAATTCAGATGATGTGAGTCGCCGCCTTTCCGTCCTAATCTTGACTTTAAGCTGATGCTTAAAGAACAAGATCAGTTCGGAAGAAACAAACTTCTCGCCACCATAGAATTCCTTCTGACGCGTCGTCCAAATCACGACTCTCATAACGCCTAGTAAGCAACAGAACACATAATTCTCAGCCCTCGACATCTGCGGCACCACATTGCTACAAACAGAAACGACATCCAGGACAAAGGTCTTTCTCCGCAAGACGCGGACCATGAGGCCTTCAACAAACTTGCACAACGGCACTACCACCGTGCACTGAAAGAAGGCGTGACCAATGGTCTCGACTTCCCCAACACAGCGGCGGCAGTCTGGAGAATTCTCCAAGCCCGCTGCACAAAGTCTTTTGCCGACCCAGAGGGCTCTACAAAACACCCGCCAGGTGAGTGATGCCTCATCGTTATTGAGGCATTTCAACCCTGGCGCCCAAGGCCATATTGAGCGAGCCTGCTGCTTCGTAAGACCGAGCTCGCCAATCAGAGCATCTTGAACGGACCCCCGAACTAACACTTGATACAATGCCCTACGAGACAACGCCTGGACGTTGGAGAGGCCTTCCGACGCCCGTAAGAGGCATTTCAGAGCGCGACGACATTCGAGATAGAAGGAGCTTTCGGCTCGGGGTCTACGGCGGGCCTCCCCCTCGCACGAGTGCACACTTCTCAGGGACGGGAAATTTTTCCGGGCATCTTCCTTCCAGAAGGCTCCCACCTCGTCCGGTTCGCGACACAATCGGTCCAGGAATGCAATGCGAAGCATATGTTGACGAATCTCAATGCTTGGCATTCCCAGGCCGCCCTCAGCGGTATGAAGGCAACAGATCTCCCGAGATACCATAGAGGCCTTGCCTCTCCACAAGAAAGAGAACAAGAGCCTTACTAATAAAATTAGTGCGGTACACGGAAGTGGAAGTACAGAGAGTCGGTACACGAGAATAGGATATATGTGTGAAACACATACTTCCGCCCTTCCCTTCAGGGAAAGCCTCCTCCGAGACCACAGACCAACCGCGATCTCGGCCTTCCCTCGTACCTCCGACCAATTCATTTCCAACTGGAGATCCGGACCGAACCAGACGCCGAGTATCTTGATCGGCCCATCCGTCCAGAGGAAAGGTCCGGGAAGAGAAACTCCCTTCCACGCACCCAATCGCAAGCCCACAGACTTATCGCGATTGATCTTGGCCCCTGTCACCATCTCATAACCACTGACCACTTTGCTGACTTCGTCAATCTCGGCTCTGCTCGACACAAGAACCGAAACGTCGTCAGCATAGGCAGAATACCTTGCTGAGGTGGTAGCCCCAGGCAGAGATATTCCACGCAGGACCGGATTCGCCTTTAACTTGCGAAGGAAAGGTTCCAACGCAAGAACGTACAGCAAAGGCGAGAGCGGACAACCCTGACGAATAGAGCGAGACAATACGAAAGGCTTCGATCTTACTCCATTCACTTCCACCAGCGCACCGGGGGTCGCATACAAGAGTCGGATCCAGGAGCGAAAGTCGGCTCCGAAACCGGCCGCCGAAAGGACAGCCTCCAGGAAACGATGGTCAACCCTATCGAAGGCCTTGGACTGATCTAAATTGATCAGCGCGGCTTCACCGTCGACTTGTTCTAAGATCAAGCGTACCATATGCAGGTTATCCTGAATAGTCCTGCCCTTCACAGCACAAGTCTGCTCGGGGCCAATCAGACTAGACAGGACAAGCTGCAAACGGTTGGCTAAGATCTTCGCCAAAATCTTTAACTCCGTGTTTAACATCGTTAAAGGGCGAAAGTTCCCTAACCCATCCCCACCGTTCTTGTCCTTACGCAGCAACTTGATCACACCCCTGGTGAAGCGTTGGGGTATAGACCCCTGCTTCATCCAGTGGTTGAAAACCAGCTCCAGCAAAGGAACAAAAACGGGCGACAGCCTCAAGTACACTTCGCAGGGCAAACCATCGAGTCCCGGAGACTTATCCAGGCCAGCCTGCTTCAGCGCATCCCAGATCTCAGACTCTGTTATGGGACCCTCGCACCCAGCCGCTTCAGCTGCCTCGAGGCAGGGAAAGTCGGCTAAATAGGAGTCGAACTGAGCAGAGCTCAGACCGGGCTCCCTGGTGAAAAGATCCTGAAAGTAATCTCGGAAGGCCTCACATATGCCCGCGTTTGTAGTCACGGTCCGATTATCCGGTAATGTGACGCACGCGATATGTCGTCGTGACGCACTCCTATTCTCCTCTGCACGCAATTCAGCGGCCATATTCGTCGCCTCAGAGGACATTCTTTTTAACCTAGCCCTAACTACCAGAGCTTGATCCTTCTTGATAAGCAAGGAGGCCAACTCTGCCTTAGCTAAGGCTACATCCCCACTAACACGGGATTTCACGGCCCGATCAACTTTTTCTTCTAAAACAGTTTGCGCCGCTAATCTATCTCGATTGAGTCGACGACTAAAATCGGCAGCAAACGTTCTAATTTTTGATTTAAGTTTACCCCACCAGGCGTTCCCAAAAACCGCTCCCGACAATTCCCGTTGTATCATTAGTACGAGCTGGTCCCGAAATCCCTGCTCACCAAAAAGTGAACAGTTGAATTTCCAGTAACCAGCCAACCTAACCCTAGGCTTATCTAAGTTTACACGGACCCGGACAAGCCTATGATCCGAATAAACTATATAATGGAAACTTGGACAGCCTAAGAGCCCTACATCGACTCTCTTAACTAAGACCCGGTCGAGGTAGCTCGCAAGCGTCCCACGATCCGAGGTGCCACTATTAGTCCAAGTCCAAACTATATCCCGAGGATGCTCATTCCGGTACTTATCGACGAGATCAAACCCGTCGATAAAGTCCCGAAATGGTTTCACATCAGGATTGTTAGTAGCCCGTTTTTTCCCAATACGATCTAAATCGGGGTCAAGGACGGCATTCCAATCGCCCGCTAAAACTACCCGACGAGATGTCGTCAAAAACGGCTCGATCTGCCGAAACAGACCAGGTCGCTCAGCATGGATATTGGGCGCATAAACGCCGATGAAACGTAAAGCCTTACCTTTTATGGTAACGTCCAGCACACAAAGCCTGCCCGCCGGATCTGCGAAAACAAGAGTACATACAGCGTCTAAAGACCTGCTCACTAGCCAAGAGACACCCCTCGAACGACCATCAAAACATGCTGAATAAAGGGCGAACCCCCTAGACAGCACGGCCTCACGATCATGAGAAGAAAACCGGGTCTCCTGAACACAACAGATATCCACCCCGAGGCGCTGAAGGTCACGAGAGAGCCTCGCCCTGCGAGACTCCGACCTCAGGCCCCGGACATTCAAAGTAGCTAACCAGAGAGCCATTGTGAAACCTGATTAGAGTTGTTTACCTGCTTTAAACATGGCCGGGGTAAGGATACCGACAGCCTCTCCCATTGACCCATGGCCCATCTCAGTATTGATGGTGCCGTCTTGGGAGATTCCGCCGATATCCCACGGGAACGTCAGTTTTAGTGCTCTATAGAGGGAGGGGTGAACAAAAACCGGGACCCTCCCAGCACAAAAACAATTCATTTTTCGGAGTTTATCACTTTGTGTGATTGCTATAGGAGGGGTCATGTTGAACGAAGCTATTGCCTCGTCCAACATGGCCCAAATTTGCTTTGCTCCAGCTTGTACCCTTACTACGGTGAGAACCCTCTCTGCCTTCGGGAAATTTAGAGGGTTGTCAATGTTCTTGTCCGCGAACTGCTTAATGGATAACAGGTACTTGAGATTAGTTATCCTGTTCCCAAAGTCCTTTGCTTTTTCCGCTTGAAGAGGGGAGATTTTACATATGTCTGTACCGTGATTGTAAATATGCTTTGGTTTTTTTTTTCTTGTCACTGGTATCATGGGCGGGGCTTCGTGGCCTTTTTGTAACTGGAGGGGGCATTGAAGCTTTAGAGGGTGAAGGGCTGGGAGTGTGGCGCGGAGTGCTGGGTTGTCTTAAAGGGCTGGGATCTCTACTGAGGGGGATTTGGGCCTGGACATGCGAAGTGGAAGGGGTGGCCGGAGAAGGCTTCACTCTGGAGGGAGGGGTAGGAGGAATAGAGCTGGAGGATGAGGAAAGGGAGGCCTTCTTTTTGGGGGGAGACTTGACAGGAGAAGTTGACTGTGAAGAGGTTTTTTTTTTTGAGGGAGATTTAGTTTTTCTTTCCTGATCTAAATTCTTTTTCAGCTCCTTAATCTTTACAATTTTCTCATATGAAGGATCGTATTTCTTTCTTTGTTCCTCGATTGAAGGAGTAGAGGTCGGGGCGTCGCCCTTGCTGTTGATAGAGGGGGTGGGACTGTCTGTGTCTTTCGTCCCCGAGGCTTCAGGGGACTGAGGACCCGCTGGCTGACGCTTCCCCCTGACCCTGCCAACTACCTGCCATTCCCCTTCTTCCCCCTTCTTAGCCGCAGAAGCGGTGGAAGAGGGCTCTTCGGGGGATGGGGGCTTTGATGGTGACCCAACCGGGGGAACAACCTCTCCGGTCCCGGCAGCTGGCATGCCCATTACAGGCGTGGCGGTTTTAGAAGACTCGGTCAGAGGGGGAGTTTGGTCTTTAGTGACCTGAGTCCCAGAGGCCTTCTTCTCTGGGCAGGAAGAGGAGAGATGACCAGTCACTCCACACTTCCAGCAGGCTGGTTTACGACCGGTCACGATGACCGGCAGCTTCAGGTCACTAACGTCAATCCAGTTGGGGACGGAGCTGAAGGCCTTTCGGTCGAGCATCATGTCAAAGCTCCATCCCCCAGTCAGGCTATCGCAAGAAGCGGCCAATATCTCGCCGAATTGGGCCAAGAACGCGGCAAGGTGTTCTCCGATAACCTGAGGAGGGACCTCGTATACGGCTACCCTGGTCCTACGCCGACCCTCGTATTCCGTACGAAGGATCAGATCTTTTGTAATCAGATCCCTCCGCGTGGCTCTGATACAATCTTCGGCAGTGGGCAGCAGTACGTCCCACATGAAAAACCCTTTGCCTTTCACAATTCTTTGGGGCTTGAACCCCAGGGACTCCAGTGCTTTCAACACTGTGTCTTTAGTCGAACGACAAATTTTGCGCGAACGCTTGTCGACGACAAAAACTGACACAATTCTTTTATCGATTCTCTTTAGTTCGACTGGATCCTCCAAAAGCCCGTCTTTCACCACGAGGTGAGCGTAACCCTTGGCACGTTCCAGGAACTCCGCGATATCGATGATGCATTTCGGTGGGGACTTCCAACAAGAGGGCGAATCCCCGACCTCTGTACTCACATTTGAGTTCTCTTTCTCTGTCTTTTCTTTGATTTCTTTGGCTACCCTGTCTTTGGCAGCCTTTTTTAAAACATCCACTATTTCTTCATTTGTAGGTGTTCTAGGGAGGGCCGGGTACTCCTCCGTATTGTCTTTATCCGGCGGGTCTTTTTTGGGATTGAAGAGATGCTTCCTCACAGATTTCCTGAGGGAAGCAAGCGTATTAGATTTCTTTTTAGTAATTAAGAAGGAAGGCGGTTTTTTTTCCTTCTTCTCCATGATGATAAAAGGGGAGGGATGGGAGTGGAGGAATAGTGGGCGGGATATTTAATAAGTTTCGCCTAGAAGGCGAAAAAAAAAAAAAAAAAAAAAAAAAAAAAAAAAAAAGAAAATTATTTATAAAATAATTAAATTAAATTCCCTAGCCGAAGCTAGTTAAAAAAAATAGGATGGCTGAAAACTAAGTAACTAGTCGAACAAAAAAGTAAAAAAATAAACAGTTAAATTTAAACAATACAAACAATTACAAAAATAATACAAACCACGAAAAAACTAAAAACAAATATCGCCTAAAGGCGAAACAATTAAAAAGTAAACACTAAATAACAAAAAGAAAACGTTCAAAAAGGTAAACAAATAAAAACTAAACTTTGGCAAAAAAAAACAAACGAGCTAGTAAAAAAATTATAAGATGGCTGACTCTAAGTAGCTAGTCGAACCACGAAGTAAAAAATAAACAGTTCAATTTACAAAAACAATTACAGTACTAATACAAATAACACGTAAAACTTAAAAACAAATATCAATTAAAGACGAAAACAATTAAAAAGAAAACACTAAATAATAAAAATAAAACGTTCAAAAACAGGAAAACAAATAAAGAACTAAACTTTTTCAAAAACTGGAACTCGTAAAAAAAATCAAAATGGCCGACACTAGTCGACACCAAATTCGAAACTTTGGCAAAAGCCAAAGCTAGCAACAAAAAATTAAATATGGCCGACTCTCAAACAAGCGAGTCGAACCAAACAAAAACAAAAGAAAATAAAACAAATAAATTACAAACGTAGAACGGTTACAAACGAATTTAGTAACGAAAAATTAAAACGAAAAACACGTAAAACGTAAAGTTAGAACAGAAACAAATTAATAAATAAACAAGGTATTAATAAAAAATAAACGCGAAACAAGGGTTACAAAATAAATAAAACGAAGATAGATTTACGAGAGGAATTCAAGGAAAATGAAAATTAAAAGGATAGAAAAAGGAAAAGCGTTCAGAAATTAGAAGGGGAAAAAATGGAAAGCAAGAATTACTTAATGGGGGCTAAAATGGAAATTAAGAGGAAAATAAAATAAAAGAAATGAGAGAGAAACTTAAGTGGTAAAAACAAAAAATTAAAGAGGGGAGAAAAAGAAAATTAAATGGGAAACTAGAATAAAAGAAAGGGAAAGAAAATTAATAAGAGGAGGGTAAAATGGAGAGAAAAGAAAAACAAAAGTGACTTTTTTTTTTTTTTTTTAAAACAGTCGTTAAATAAAAATTCAAATAAAACTTAACCAAACTGTAGTTTCAAAAACAAAAAACGCTGAGGTCTAAACGGGAACAAAAAAAAGTCAAGCGCTCACGAGCAACGGTCGGAAAATGACAACAAATTTCAAAAAAATCGTCAGGCGACAATATTTATTACTGTCAAAAAATTACACAGTAAATGTGGCACAAGGCCAAAAATGGGGGTTGGGAAAGGAAGGTCATCAATTGTCTTAAATTTAAACTTAGCTAGTCGCAAGCACTGACCCAAGCATACAAAACAATATTCCTTTCACCAAAACATCACATTCATACATACCATTCTTTCTACAACCACCAAAATACCTCATTGTCTCTATGAAAAACCTAAATACCCCGTATGTACAATAAAGTCTGTGGGGGGCGGGCGTAAAAATTTGATAAAATAATCCCCAATGAATATATACAAAATGAATACAAATATGTACAAGAAACTAAACAAAATCATGTTAGTAATTAAAACCCCCCCACAAATCCTAAATGTGCCAGTAAAATCAATTAACTGGGCGAAATCGACACGGGACTTTAAAAATTATAGATAAACATTTATCCATCGCAACCACTCACACAAACACACACTGATTCACACTCAAACATACGAAAAGGAACACACACACGAAAAACGAAAGGCGTCCCGCATCCTCCAGAGAACTGAAATCACTGAGCACCTAAAGAGGGGAGGGATGGGGAGTTAAACTAAAGGAAAAGAAAAGGGGACAGAAAAAAAGGGCGCCAATGAAACAAACACACCTTAGCTAAGTTTACATAAATACAAGGAAACTAAAAAATCACAACAAAAAACTACTCTAACCTAAACATGGATGGGTTGCCCAAGTTCAACCCAGGTAAACAATATTCTATGCCTAACCGGCATCAAAATGCCACTCAAGGTCAGCCCCTTTCACACGGCACAAACGCGCAAGAGTCACCCACCTTTCGCCAAATTCAGATGATGTGAGTCGCCGCCTTTCCGCCCTAATCTTGACTTTAAGCTGATGCCTAAAGAACAAGATCAGTTCGGAAGAAACAAACTTCTCGCCACCATAGAATTCCTTCTGACGCGTCGTCCAAATCACGACTCTCATAACGCCTAGTAAGCAACAGAACACATAATTCTCAGCCCTCGACATCTGCGGCACCACATTGCTACAAACAGAAACGACATCCAGGACAAAGGTCTTTCTCCGCAAGACGCGGACCATGAGGCCTTCAACAAACTTGCACAACGGCACTACCACCGTGCACTGAAAGAAGGCGTGACCAATGGTCTCGACTTCCCCAACACAGCGGCGGCAGTCTGGAGAATTCTCCAAGCCCGCTGCACAAAGTCTTTTGCCGACCCAGAGGGCTCTACGAATCACCCGCCAGGTGAGTGATGCCTCATCGTTATTGAGGCATTTCAACCCCGGCGCCCAAGGCCATATTGAGCGAGCCTGCTGCTTCGTAAGACCGAGCTCGCCAATCAGAGCATCTTGAACGGACCCCCGAACTAACACTTGATACAATGCCCTACGAGACAACGCCTGGACGTTGGAGAGGCCTTCCGACGCCCGTAAGAGGCATTTCAGAGCGCGACGACATTCGAGATAGAAGGAGCTTTCGGCTCGGGGTCTACGGCGGGCCTCCCCCTCGCACGAGTGCACACTTCTCAGGGACGGGAAATTTTTCCGGGCATCTTCCTTCCAGAAGGCTCCCACCTCGTCCGGTTCGCGACACAATCGGTCCAGGAATGCAATGCGAAGCATATGTTGACGAATCTCAATGCTTGGCATTCCCAGGCCGCCCTCAGCGGTATGAAGGCAACAGATCTCCCGAGATACCATAGAGGCCTTGCCTCTCCACAAGAAAGAGAACAAGAGCCTTACTAATAAAATTAGTGCGGTACACGGAAGTGGAAGTACAGAGAGTCGGTACACGAGAATAGGATATATGTGTGAAACACATACTTCCGCCCTTCCCTTCAGGGAAAGCCTCCTCCGAGACCACAGACCAACCGCGATCTCGGCCTTCCCTCGTACCTCCGACCAATTCATTTCCAACTGGAGATCCGGACCGAACCAGACGCCGAGTATCTTGATCGGCCCATCCGTCCAGAGGAAAGGTCCGGGAAGAGAAACTCCCTTCCACGCACCCAATCGCAAGCCCACAGACTTATCGCGATTGATCTTGGCCCCTGTCACCATCTCATAACCACTGACCACTTTGCTGACTTCGTCAATCTCGGCTCTGCTCGACACAAGAACCGAAACGTCGTCAGCATAGGCAGAATACCTTGCTGAGGTGGTAGCCCCAGGCAGAGATATTCCACGCAGGACCGGATTCGCCTTTAACTTGCGAAGGAAAGGTTCCAACGCAAGAACGTACAGCAAAGGCGAGAGCGGACAACCCTGACGAATAGAGCGAGACAATACGAAAGGCTTCGATCTTACTCCATTCACTTCCACCAGCGCACCGGGGGTCGCATACAAGAGTCGGATCCAGGAGCGAAAGTCGGCTCCGAAACCGGCCGCCGAAAGGACAGCCTCCAGAAAACGATGGTCAACCCTATCGAAGGCCTTGGACTGATCTAAATTGATCAGCGCGGCTTCACCGTCGACTTGTTCTAAGATCAAGCGTACCATATGCAGGTTATCCTGAATAGTCCTGCCCTTCACAGCACAAGTCTGCTCGGGGCCAATCAGACTAGACAGGACAAGCTGCAAACGGTTGGCTAAGATCTTCGCCAAAATCTTTAACTCCGTGTTTAACATCGTTAAAGGGCGAAAGTTCCCTAACCCATCCCCACCGTTCTTGTCCTTACGCAGCAACTTGATCACACCCCTGGTGAAGCGTTGGGGTATAGACCCCTGCTTCATCCAATGGTTGAAAACCAGCTCCAGCAAAGGAACAAAAACGGGCGACAGCCTCAAGTACACTTCGTAGGGCAAACCATCGAGTCCCGGAGACTTATCCAGGCCAGCCTGCTTCAGCGCATCCCAGATCTCAGACTCTGTTATGGGACCCTCGCACCCAGCCGCTTCAGCTGCCTCGAGGCAGGGAAAGTCGGCTAAATAGGAGTCGAACTGAGCAGAGCTCAGACCGGGCTCCCTGGTGAAAAGATCCTGAAAGTAATCTCGGAAGGCCTCACATATGCCCGCGTTTGTAGTCACGGTCCGATTATCCGGTAATGTGACGCACGCGATATGTCGTCGTGACGCACTCCTATTCTCCTCTGCACGCAATTCAGCGGCCATATTCGTCGCCTCAGAGGACATTCTTTTTAACCTAGCCCTAACTACCAGAGCTTGATCCTTCTTGATAAGCAAGGAGGCCAACTCTGCCTTAGCTAAGGCTACATCCCCACTAACACGGGATTTCACGGCCCGATCAACTTTTTCTTCTAAAACAGTTTGCGCCGCTAATCTATCTCGATTGAGTCGACGACTAAAATCGGCAGCAAACGTTCTAATTTTGGATTTAAGTTTACCCCACCAGGCGTTCCCAAAAACCGCTCCCGACAATTCCCGTTGAATCATTAGTACCAGCTGGTCCCGAAATCCCTGCTCACCAAAAAGTGAACAGTTGAATTTCCAGTAACCAGCCAACCTAACCCTAGGCTTATCTAAGTTTACACGGACCCGGACAAGCCTATGATCCGAATAAACTATATAATGGAAACTTGGACAGCCTAAGAGCCCTACATCGACTCTCTTAACTAAGACCCGGTCGAGGTAGCTCGCAAGCGTCCCACGATCCGAGGTGCCACTATTAGTCCAAGTCCAAACTATATCCCGAGGATGCTCATTCCGGTACTTATCGACGAGATCAAACCCGTCGATAAAGTCCCGAAATGGTTTCACATCAGGATTGTTAGTAGCCCGTTTTTTCCCAATACGATCTAAATCGGGGTCAAGGACGGCATTCCAATCGCCCGCTAAAACTACCCGACGAGATGTCGTCAAAAACGGCTCGATCTGCCGAAACAGACCAGGTCGCTCAGCATGGATATTGGGCGCATAAACGCCGATGAAACGTAAAGCCTTACCTTTTATGGTAACGTCCAGCACACAAAGCCTGCCCGCCGGATCTGCGAAAACAAGAGTACATACAGCGTCTAAAGACCTGCTCACTAGCCAAGAGACACCCCTCGAACGACCATCAAAACATGCTGAATAAAGGGCGAACCCCCTAGACAGCACGGCCTCACGATCATGAGAAGAAAACCGGGTCTCCTGAACACAACAGATATCCACCCCGAGGCGCTGAAGGTCACGAGAGAGCCTCGCCCTGCGAGACTCCGACCTCAGGCCCCGGACATTCAAAGTAGCTAACCAGAGAGCCATTGTGAAACCTGATTAGAGTTGTTTACCTGCTTTAAACATGGCCGGGGTAAGGATACCGACAGCCTCTCCCATTGACCCATGGCCCATCTCAGTATTGATGGTGCCGTCTTGGGAGATTCCGCCGATATCCCACGGGAACGTCAGTTTTAGTGCTCTATAGAGGGAGGGGTGAACAAAAACCGGGACCCTCCCAGCACAAAAACAATTCATTTTTCGGAGTTTATCACTTTGTGTGATTGCTATAGGAGGGGTCATGTTGAACGAAGCTATTGCCTCGTCCAACATGGCCCAAATTTGCTTTGCTCCAGCTTGTACCCTTACTACGGTGAGAACCCTCTCTGCCTTCGGGAAATTTAGAGGGTTGTCAATGTTCTTGTCCGCGAACTGCTTAATGGATAACAGGTACTTGAGATTAGTTATCCTGTTCCCAAAGTCCTTTGCTTTTTCCGCTTGAAGAGGGGAGATTTTACATATGTCTGTACCGTGATTGTAAATATGCTTTGGTTTTTTTTTTCTTGTCACTGGTATCATGGGCGGGGCTTCGTGGCCTTTTTGTAACTGGAGGGGGCATTGAAGCTTTAGAGGGTGAAGGGCTGGGAGTGTGGCGCGGAGTGCTGGGTTGTCTTAAAGGGCTGGGATCTCTACTGAGGGGGATTTGGGCCTGGACATGCGAAGTGGAAGGGGTGGCCGGAGAAGGCTTCACTCTGGAGGGAGGGGTAGGAGGAATAGAGCTGGAGGATGAGGAAAGGGAGGCCTTCTTTTTGGGGGGAGACTTGACAGGAGAAGTTGACTGTGAAGAGGTTTTTTTTTTTGAGGGAGATTTAGTTTTTCTTTCCTGATCTAAATTCTTTTTCAGCTCCTTAATCTTTACAATTTTCTCATATGAAGGATCGTATTTCTTTCTTTGTTCCTCGATTGAAGGAGTAGAGGTCGGGGCGTCGCCCTTGCTGTTGATAGAGGGGGTGGGACTGTCTGTGTCTTTCGTCCCCGAGGCTTCAGGGGACTGAGGACCCGCTGGCTGACGCTTCCCCCTGACCCTGCCAACTACCTGCCATTCCCCTTCTTCCCCCTTCTTAGCCGCAGAAGCGGTGGAAGAGGGCTCTTCGGGGGATGGGGGCTTTGATGGTGACCCAACCGGGGGAACAACCTCTCCGGTCCCGGCAGCTGGCATGCCCATTACAGGCGTGGCGGTTTTAGAAGACTCGGTCAGAGGGGGAGTTTGGTCTTTAGTGACCTGAGTCCCAGAGGCCTTCTTCTCTGGGCAGGAAGAGGAGAGATGACCAGTCACTCCACACTTCCAGCAGGCTGGTTTACGACCGGTCACGATGACCGGCAGCTTCAGGTCACTAACGTCAATCCAGTTGGGGACGGAGCTGAAGGCCTTTCGGTCGAGCATCATGTCAAAGCTCCATCCCCCAGTCAGGCTATCGCAAGAAGCGGCCAATATCTCGCCGAATTGGGCCAAGAACGCGGCAAGGTGTTCTCCGATAACCTGAGGAGGGACCTCGTATACGGCTACCCTGGTCCTACGCCGACCCTCGTATTCCGTACGAAGGATCAGATCTTTTGTAATCAGATCCCTCCGCGTGGCTCTGATACAATCTTCGGCAGTGGGCAGCAGTACGTCCCACATGAAAAACCCTTTGCCTTTCACAATTCTTTGGGGCTTGAACCCCAGGGACTCCAGTGCTTTCAACACTGTGTCTTTAGTCGAACGACAAATTTTGCGCGAACGCTTGTCGACGACAAAAACTGACACAATTCTTTTATCGATTCTCTTTAGTTCGACTGGATCCTCCAAAAGCCCGTCTTTCACCACGAGGTGAGCGTAACCCTTGGCACGTTCCAGGAACTCCGCGATATCGATGATGCATTTCGGTGGGGACTTCCAACAAGAGGGCGAATCCCCGACCTCTGTACTCACATTTGAGTTCTCTTTCTCTGTCTTTTCTTTGATTTCTTTGGCTACCCTGTCTTTGGCAGCCTTTTTTAAAACATCCACTATTTCTTCATTTGTAGGTGTTCTAGGGAGGGCCGGGTACTCCTCCGTATTGTCTTTATCCGGCGGGTCTTTTTTGGGATTGAAGAGATGCTTCCTCACAGATTTCCTGAGGGAAGCAAGCGTATTAGATTTCTTTTTAGTAATTAAGAAGGAAGGCGGTTTTTTTTCCTTCTTCTCCATGATGATAAAAGGGGAGGGATGGGAGTGGAGGAATAGTGGGCGGGATATTTAATAAGTTTCGCCTAGAAGGCGAAAAAAAAAAAAAAAAAAAAAAAAAAAAAAAAAAGAAAATTATTTATAAAATAATTAAATTAAATTCCCTAGCCGAAGCTAGTTAAAAAAAATAGGATGGCTGAAAACTAAGTAACTAGTCGAACAAAAAAGTAAAAAAATAAACAGTTAAATTTAAACAATACAAACAATTACAAAAATAATACAAACCACGAAAAAACTAAAAACAAATATCGCCTAAAGGCGAAACAATTAAAAAGTAAACACTAAATAACAAAAAGAAAACGTTCAAAAAGGTAAACAAATAAAAACTAAACTTTGGCAAAAAAAAACAAACGAGCTAGTAAAAAAATTATAAGATGGCTGACTCTAAGTAGCTAGTCGAACCACGAAGTAAAAAATAAACAGTTCAATTTACAAAAACAATTACAGTACTAATACAAATAACACGTAAAACTTAAAAACAAATATCAATTAAAGACGAAAACAATTAAAAAGAAAACACTAAATAATAAAAATAAAACGTTCAAAAACAGGAAAACAAATAAAGAACTAAACTTTTTCAAAAACTGGAACTCGTAAAAAAAATCAAAATGGCCGACACTAGTCGACACCAAATTCGAAACTTTGGCAAAAGCCAAAGCTAGCAACAAAAAATTAAATATGGCCGACTCTCAAACAAGCGAGTCGAACCAAACAAAAACAAAAGAAAATAAAACAAATAAATTACAAACGTAGAACGGTTACAAACGAATTTAGTAACGAAAAATTAAAACGAAAAACACGTAAAACGTAAAGTTAGAACAGAAACAAATTAATAAATAAACAAGGTATTAATAAAAAATAAACGCGAAACAAGGGTTACAAAATAAATAAAACGAAGATAGATTTACGAGAGGAATTCAAGGAAAATGAAAATTAAAAGGATAGAAAAAGGAAAAGCGTTCAGAAATTAGAAGGGGAAAAAATGGAAAGCAAGAATTACTTAATGGGGGCTAAAATGGAAATTAAGAGGAAAATAAAATAAAAGAAATGAGAGAGAAACTTAAGTGGTAAAAACAAAAAATTAAAGAGGGGAGAAAAAGAAAATTAAATGGGAAACTAGAATAAAAGAAAGGGAAAGAAAATTAATAAGAGGAGGGTAAAATGGAGAGAAAAGAAAAACAAAAGTGACTTTTTTTTTTTTTTTTTAAAACAGTCGTTAAATAAAAATTCAAATAAAACTTAACCAAACTGTAGTTTCAAAAACAAAAAACGCTGAGGTCTAAACGGGAACAAAAAAAAGTCAAGCGCTCACGAGCAACGGTCGGAAAATGACAACAAATTTCAAAAAAATCGTCAGGCGACAATATTTATTACTGTCAAAAAATTACACAGTAAATGTGGCACAAGGCCAAAAATGGGGGTTGGGAAAGGAAGGTCATCAATTGTCTTAAATTTAAACTTAGCTAGTCGCAAGCACTGACCCAAGCATACAAAACAATATTCCTTTCACCAAAACATCACATTCATACATACCATTCTTTCTACAACCACCAAAATACCTCATTGTCTCTATGAAAATCCTAAATAACCCCGTATGTACAATAAAGTCTGTGGGGGGCGGGCGTAAAAATTTGATAAAATAATCCCCAATGAATATATACAAAATGAATACAAATATGTACACGAAACTAAACAAAATCAAGTTAGTAATTAAAAACCCCCCACAAATCCTAAATGTGGCAGTAAAATCAATTAACTGGGCGAAATCGACACGGGACTTTAAAAATTATAGATAAACATTTATCCATCGCAACCACTCACACAAACTCGCACTGATTCACACTCAACCATACGAAAAAGAAACACACACACGAAAAACGAAAGGCGTCCCGCATCCTCCAGAGAACTGAAATCACTGAGCACCTAAAGAGGGGAGGGATGGGGAGTTAAACTAAAGGAAAAGAAAAGGGGACAGAAAAAAAGGGGGCCAATGAAACAAACACACCTTAGCTAAGTTTACATAAATACAAGGAAACTAAAAAATCACAACAAAAAACTACTCTAACCTAAACATGGATGGGTTGCCCAAGTTCAACCCAGGTAAACAATATTCTATGCCTAACCGGCATCAAAATGCCACTCAAGGTCAGCCCCTTTCACACGGCACAAACGCGCAAGAGTCACCCACCTTTCGCCAAATTCAGATGATGTGAGTCGCCGCCTTTCCGTCCTAATCTTGACTTTAAGCTGATGCCTAAAGAACAAGATCAGTTCGGAAGAAACAAACTTCTCGCCACCATAGAATTCCTTCTGACGCGTCGTCCAAATCACGACTCTCATAACGCCTAGTAAGCAACAGAACACATAATTCTCAGCCCTCGACATCTGCGGCACCACATTGCTACAAACAGAAACGACATCCAGGACAAAGGTCTTTCTCCGCAAGACGCGGACCATGAGGCCTTCAACAAACTTGCACAACGGCACTACCACCGTGCACTGAAAGAAGGCGTGACCAATGGTCTCGACTTCCCCAACACAGCGGCGGCAGTCTGGAGAATTCTCCAAGCCCGCTGCACAAAGTCTTTTGCCGACCCAGAGGGCTCTACGAATCACCCGCCAGGTGAGTGATGCCTCATCGTTATTGAGGCATTTCAACCCTGGCGCCCAAGGCCATATTGAGCGAGCCTGCTGCTTCGTAAGAC
The DNA here is from genome assembly GCA_964036315.1 of Acanthosepion esculentum. NCBI lineage: Eukaryota > Metazoa > Mollusca > Cephalopoda > Sepiida > Sepiidae > Acanthosepion > Acanthosepion esculentum. The sequence continues at coordinate 64,237,245 of OZ038504.1, forward strand.
CGAGCTCGCCAATCAGAGCATCTTGAACGGACCCCCGAACTAACACTTGATACAATGCCCTACGAGACAACGCCTGGACGTTGGAGAGGCCTTCCGACGCCCGTAAGAGGCATTTCAGAGCGCGACGACATTCGAGATAGAAGGAGCTTTCGGCTCGGGGTCTACGGCGGGCCTCCCCCTCGCACGAGTGCACACTTCTCAGGGACGGGAAATTTTTCCGGGCATCTTCCTTCCAGAAGGCTCCCACCTCGTCCGGTTCGCGACACAATCGGTCCAGGAATGCAATGCGAAGCATATGTTGACGAATCTCAATGCTTGGCATTCCCAGGCCGCCCTCAGCGGTATGAAGGCAACAGATCTCCCGAGATACCATAGAGGCCTTGCCTCTCCACAAGAAAGAGAACAAGAGCCTTACTAATAAAATTAGTGCGGTACACGGAAGTGGAAGTACAGAGAGTCGGTACACGAGAATAGGATATATGTGTGAAACACATACTTCCGCCCTTCCCTTCAGGGAAAGCCTCCTCCGAGACCACAGACCAACCGCGATCTCGGCCTTCCCTCGTACCTCCGACCAATTCATTTCCAACTGGAGATCCGGACCGAACCAGACGCCGAGTATCTTGATCGGCCCATCCGTCCAGAGGAAAGGTCCGGGAAGAGAAACTCCCTTCCACGCACCCAATCGCAAGCCCACAGACTTATCGCGATTGATCTTGGCCCCTGTCACCATCTCATAACCACTGACCACTTTGCTGACTTCGTCAATCTCGGCTCTGCTCGACACAAGAACCGAAACGTCGTCAGCATAGGCAGAATACCTTGCTGAGGTGGTAGCCCCAGGCAGAGATATTCCACGCAGGACCGGATTCGCCTTTAACTTGCGAAGGAAAGGTTCCAACGCAAGAACGTACAGCAAAGGCGAGAGCGGACAACCCTGACGAATAGAGCGAGACAATACGAAAGGCTTCGATCTTACTCCATTCACTTCCACCAGCGCACCGGGGGTCGCATACAAGAGTCGGATCCAGGAGCGAAAGTCGGCTCCGAAACCGGCCGCCGAAAGGACAGCCTCCAGAAAACGATGGTCAACCCTATCGAAGGCCTTGGACTGATCTAAATTGATCAGCGCGGCTTCACCGTCGACTTGTTCTAAGATCAAGCGTACCATATGCAGGTTATCCTGAATAGTCCTGCCCTTCACAGCACAAGTCTGCTCGGGGCCAATCAGACTAGACAGGACAAGCTGCAAACGGTTGGCTAAGATCTTCGCCAAAATCTTTAACTCCGTGTTTAACATCGTTAAAGGGCGAAAGTTCCCTAACCCATCCCCACCGTTCTTGTCCTTACGCAGCAACTTGATCACACCCCTGGTGAAGCGTTGGGGTATAGACCCCTGCTTCATCCAGTGGTTGAAAATCAGCTCCAGCAAAGGAACAAAAACGGGCGACAGCCTCAAGTACACTTCGTAGGGCAAACCATCGAGTCCCGGAGACTTATCCAGGCCAGCCTGCTTCAGCGCATCCCAGATCTCAGACTCTGTTATGGGACCCTCGCACCCAGCCGCTTCAGCTGCCTCGAGGCAGGGAAAGTCGGCTAAATAGGAGTCGAACTGAGCAGAGCTCAGACCGGGCTCCCTGGTGAAAAGATCCTGAAAGTAATCTCGGAAGACCTCACATATGCCCGCGTTTGTAGTCACGGTCCGATTATCCGGCATTGTGACGCACGCGATATGTCGTCGAGACGCACTCCTATTCTCCTCTGCACGCAATTCAGCGGCCATATTCGTCGCCTCAGAGGACATTCTTTTTAACCTAGCCCTAACTACCAGAGCTTGATCCTTCTTGATAAGCAAGGAGGCCAACTCTGCCTTAGCTAAGGCTACATCCCCACTAACACGGGATTTCACGGCCCGATCAACTTTTTCTTCTAAAGCAGTTTGCGCCGCTAATCTATCTCGATTGAGTCGACGACTAAAATCGGCAGCAAACGTTCTAATTTTGGATTTAAGTTTACCCCACCAGGCGTTCCCAAAAACCGCTCCCGACAATTCCCGTTGTATCATTAGTACCAGCTGGTCCCGAAATCCCTGCTCACCAAAAAGTGAACAGTTGAATTTCCAGTAACCAGCCAACCTAACCTTAGGCTTATCTAAGTTTACACGGACCCGGACAAGCCTATGATCCGAATAAACTATATAATGGAAACTTGGACAGCCTAAGAGCCCTACATCGACTCTCTTAACTAAGACCCGGTCGAGGTAGCTCGCAAGCGTCCCACGATCCGAGGTGCCACTATTAGTCCAAGTCCAAACTATATCCCGCGGATGCTCATTCCGGTACTTATCGACGAGATCAAACCCGTCGATAAAGTCCCGAAATGGTTTCACATCAGGATTGTTAGTAGCCCGTTTTTTCCCAATACGATCTATATCGGGGTCAAGGACGGCATTCCAATCGCCCGCTAAAACTACCCGACGAGATGTCGTCAAAAACGGCTCGATCTGCCGAAACAGACCAGGTCGCTCAGCATGGATATTGGGCGCATAAACGCCGATGAAACGCAAAGCCTTACCTTTTATGGTAACGTCCAGCACACAAAGCCTGCCCGCCGGATCTGCGAAAACAAGAGTACATACAGCGTCTAAAGACCTGCTCACTAGCCAAGAGACACCCCTCGAACGACCATCAAAACATGCTGAATAAAGGGCGAACCCCCTAGACAGCACGGCCTCACGATCATGAGAAGAAAACCGGGTCTCCTGAACACAACAGATATCCACCCCGAGGCGCTGAAGGTCACGAGAGAGCCTCGCCCTGCGAGACTCCGACCTCAGGCCCCGGACATTCAAAGTAGCTAACCAGAGAGCCATTGTGAAACCTGATTAGAGTTGTTTACCTGCTTTAAACATGGCCGGGGTAAGGATACCGACAGCCTCTCCCATTGACCCATGGCCCATCTCAGTATTGATGGTGCCGTCTTGGGAGATTCCGCCGATATCCCACGGGAACGTCAGTTTTAGTGCTCTATAGAGGGAGGGGTGAACAAAAACCGGGACCCTCCCAGCACAAAAACAATTCATTTTGCGGAGTTTATCACTTTGTGTGATTGCTATAGGAGGGGTCATGTTGAACGAAACTATTGCCTCGTCCAACATGGCCCAAATTTGTTTCGCTCCAGCTTGTACTCTTACTACGGTAAGAACCCTCTCTGCCTTCGGGAAATTTAGAGGGTTGTCAATGTTCTTGTCCGCGAACTGCTTAATGGATAACAGGTACTTGAGATTAGTTATCCTGTTCCCAAAGTCCTTTGCTTTTTCCGCTTGAAGAGGGGAGATTTTACATATGTCTGTACCGTGATTGTAGATATGCTTGGGTTTTTTTTTCTTGTCACTGGTATCATGGGCGGGGCTTCGTGGCCTTTTTGTAACTGGAGGGGGCATTGAAGCTTTAGAGGGTGAAGGGCTGGGAGTGTGGCGCGGAGTGCAGGGTTGTCTTAAAGGGCTGGGATCTCTACTGAGAGGGATTTGGGCCTGGACACGCGAAGTGGAAGGGGTGGCCGGAGAAGGCTTCACTTTGGAGGGAGGGGTAGGAGGAATAGAGCTGGAGGATGTGGAAAGGGAGGCCTTCTTTTTGGGGGGAGACTTGACAGGAGAAGTTGACTGTGAAGAGGTTTTTTTTTTTGAGGGAGATTTAGTTTTTCTTTCATGATCTAAATTCTTTTTCAGCTCCTTAAGTTTTACAATTTTCTCATATGAGGGATCGTATTTCTTTCTCTGTTCCTCGATTGAAGGAGTAGAGGTCGGGGCGTCGCCCTTGCTGTTGATAGAGGGAGTGGGACTGTCTGTGTCTTTCGTCCCCGAGGCTTCAGGGGACTGAGGACCCGCTGGCTGACGCTTCCCTCTGACCCTGCCAACTACCTGCCATTCCCCTTCTTCCCTCTTCTTAGCCGCAGAAGCGGTGGAAGAGGGCTCTTCGGGGGATGGGGGCTTTGATGGTGACCCAACCGGGGGAACAACCTCTCCGGTCCCGGCAGCTGGCATGCCCATTACAGGCGTGGCGGTTTTAGTAGACACGGTCAGAGGGGGAGTTTGGTCGTTAGTGACCTGAGTCCCAGAGGCCTTCTTCTCTGGGCAGGAAGAGGAGAGATGACCAATCACTCCACACTTCCAACAGGCTGGTTTACGGCCGGTCACAATGACCGGCAGCTTCAGGTCACAGACGTCAATCCAGTTGGGGACGGAGCTGAAGGCCTTTCTATCCAGCATCATATCGAAGCTCCATCCCCCAGTCAGGCTATCGCAAGAAGCGGCCAATATCTCGCCGAATTGGCCCAAGAACGCGGCAAGGTGTTCTCCGATAACCTGAGGAGGGACCTCGTATACGGCTACCCTGGTCCTACGCCGACCCTCGTATTCCGTACGAAGGATCAGATCTTTTGTAATCAGATCCCTCCGCGTGGCTCTGATACAATCTTCGGCAGTGGGCAGCAGTACGTCCCACATGAAAAACCCTTTGCCTTTCACAATTCTTTGGGGCTTGAACCCCAGGGACTCCAGTGCTTTCAACACTGTGTCTTTAGTCGAACGACAAATTTTGCGCGAACGCTTGTCGACGACAAAAACTGACACAATTCTTTTATCGATTCTCTTTAGTTCGACTGGATCCTCCAAAAGCCCGTCTTTCACCACGAGGTGAGCGTAACCCTTGGCACGTTCCAGGAACTCCGCGATATCGATGATGCATTTTGGCGGGGACTTCCAACAAGAGGGCGAATCCCCGACCTCTGTAATCACATTTGAGTTCTTTTTCTCTGTCTTTTCTTGCATTTCTTTGGCTACCCTGTCTTTGGCAGCCTTTTTTAAAACATCTACGATCTCTTCATTTGTAGGTGTTCTAGGGAGGGCCGGGTACTCCTCCGTATTGTCTTTATCCGGCGGGTCCTTTTTCGGATTGAAGAGATGCTTCCTCACAGATTTCCTGAGGGAAGCAAGCGTATTCGTTTTCTTTTTAGTAATTAAGAAGGAAGGCGGTTTTTTTTCCTTCTTCTCCATGATGATAGAAGGGGAGGGATGGGAGTGGAGGAATAGTGGGCGGGATATTTAATAAGTTTCGCCTAGAAGGCGAAAAAAAAGAAAATTATTTATAAAATAATTAAATTAAATTCCCTAGCCGAAGCTAGTTAAAAAAAAATGGGATGGCTGAAAACTAAGAAACTAGTCGAACAAAAAAATAAAAAATAAACAGTTAAATTTAAACAATACAAACAATTACAAAAATAATACAAACCACGTAAAAACTAAAAACAAATATCGCCTAAAGGCGAAACAATTAAAAAGGAAACACTAAATAACAAAAAGAAAACGTTCAAAAAGGTAAACAAATAAAAAACTAAACTTTGGCAAAAAAAACAAACGAGCTAGTAAAAAAATATAAGATGGCTGACTCTAAGTAGCTAGTCGAACCACGAAGTAAAAAATAAACAGTTAAATTAACAAATACAATTACAGTTCTAATACAAATAACACGTAAAACTTAAAAACAAATATCAATTAAAGACGAAAAACAATTAAACAGAAAACACTAAATAATAAAAATAAAACGTTCAAAACAGGTAAACAAATAAAGAACTAAACTTTTTCAAAAACTGGAACTCGTAAAAAAAATCAAAATGGCCGACACTAGTCGACACCAAATACGAAACTTTGGAAAATAGGTAAAGCTAGATACAAAAATTAAATATGGCCGACTCTAAAACAAACGAGTCGAACCAAACAAAAAACAAAAGAAAATAAAACAAATAAATTACAAACGTAGAACGGTTACAAACGAATTTAGAAACGAAAAATTAAAACGAAAAACACGTAAAGTTAGAACAGAAACAAATTAATAAATAAACAAGGTATTAATAAAAAAATACACGCGAAACAAGGGTTACAAAATAAATAAAACGAAGATAGATTTACGAGAGGAATTCAAGGAAAATGAAAATTAAAAGGATAGATAAAATAAAAGAAAAAGCGTTCAGAAATTAGAAGGGGAAAAAATGCAAAGCAAGAATTACTTAATGGGGGCAAAAATGGAAATTAAGAGGAAAATAAAATAAAAGAAATGAGAGAGAAACTTAAGTGGTAAAAACAAAAAATTAAAAGAGGGGAGAAAAAGAAAATTAAATGGGAAACTAGAATAAAAGAAAGGGAAAGAAAATTAATAAGAGGAGGGTAAAATGGAGAGAAAAGAAAAAACAAAAGTGACTTTTTTTTTTAAAACAGTCGTTAAATAAAAATTCAAATAAAACTTAACCAAACTGTATTTTCAAAAACAAAAACGCTGAGGTCTAAACGGGAACAAAAAAAAAGGTCAAGCGCTCACGAGCAACGGTCGGAAAATGACAACAAATTTCAAAAAAATCGTCAGGCGACAATATTTATTACTGTGAAGAATGACAGTAAATGTGGCACAAGGCCAAAAATGGGGGTTGGGAAAGGGAGGTCATCAAATGTCTTAAATTTAAACTTAGCTAGTCGCAAGCACTGACCCAAGCATACAAAACAATATTCCTTTCACCAAAACGTCACATTCATACATACCATTCTTTCTACAACCACCAAAATACCTCGTTGTCTCTATGAAAATCCTAAATAAACCCGTATGTACAATAAAGTCTGTGGGGGGCGGGCGTAAAAATTTGATAAAATAATCCCCAATGAATATATACAAAATGAATACAAATATGTACAAGAAACTAAACAAAATCATGTTAGTAATTAAAACCCCCCCCACAAATCCTAAATGTGCCAGTAAAATCAATTAACTGGGCGAAATCGACACGGGACTTTAAAAATTATATATAAACATTTATCCATCGCAACCACTCACACAAACACGCACTGATTCACACTCAAACATACGAAAAGGAACACACACACGAAAAACGAAAGGCGTCCCGCATCCTCCAGAGAACTGAAATCACTGGGCACCTAAAGAGGGGAGGGATGGGGGGTTAAACTAAAGGAAAAGAAAAGGGGACAGAAAAAAAAGGGGGCCAATGAAACAAACACACCTTAGCTAAGTTTACATAATTACAAGGAAACTAAAAAATCACAACAAAAAACTACTCTAACCTAAACATGGATGGGTTGCCCAAGTTCAACCCAGGTAAACAATATTCTATGCCTAACCGGCATCAAAATGCCACTCAAGGTCAGCCCCTTTCACACGGCACAAACGCGCAAGAGTCACCCACCTTTCGCCAAATTCAGATGATGTGAGTCGCCGCCTTTCCGCCCTAATCTTGACTTTAAGCTGATGCCTAAAGAACAAGATCAGTTCGGAAGAAACAAACTTCTCGCCACCATAGAATTCCTTCTGACGCGTCGTCCAAATCACGACTCTCATAACGCCTAGTAAGCAACAGAACACATAATTCTCAGCCCTCGACATCTGCGGCACCACATTGCTACAAACAGAAACGACATCCAGGACAAAGGTCTTTCTCCGCAAGACGCGGACCATGAGGCCTTCAACAAACTTGCACAACGGCACTACCACCGTGCACTGAAAGAAGGCGTGACCAATGGTCTCGACTTCCCCAACACAGCGGCGGCAGTCTGGAGAATTCTCCAAGCCCGCTGCACAAAGTCTTTTGCCGACCCAGAGGGCTCTACGAATCACCCGCCAGGTGAGTGATGCCTCATCGTTATTGAGGCATTTCAACCCTGGCGCCCAAGGCCATATTGAGCGAGCCTGCTGCTTCGTAAGACCGAGCTCGCCAATCAGAGCATCTTGAACGGACCCCCGAACTAACACTTGATACAATGCCCTACGAGACAACGCCTGGACGTTGGAGAGGCCTTCCGACGCCCGTAAGAGGCATTTCAGAGCGCGACGACATTCGAGATAGAAGGAGCTTTCGGCTCGGGGTCTACGGCGGGCCTCCCCCTCGCACGAGTGCACACTTCTCAGGGACGGGAAATTTTTCCGGGCATCTTCCTTCCAGAAGGCTCCCACCTCGTCCGGTTCGCGACACAATCGGTCCAGGAATGCAATGCGAAGCATATGTTGACGAATCTCAATGCTTGGCATTCCCAGGCCGCCCTCAGCGGTATGAAGGCAACAGATCTCCCGAGATACCATAGAGGCCTTGCCTCTCCACAAGAAAGAGAACAAGAGCCTTACTAATAAAATTAGTGCGGTACACGGAAGTGGAAGTACAGAGAGTCGGTACACGAGAATAGGATATATGTGTGAAACACATACTTCCGCCCTTCCCTTCAGGGAAAGCCTCCTCCGAGACCACAGACCAACCGCGATCTCGGCCTTCCCTCGTACCTCCGACCAATTCATTTCCAACTGGAGATCCGGACCGAACCAGACGCCGAGTATCTTGATCGGCCCATCCGTCCAGAGGAAAGGTCCGGGAAGAGAAACTCCCTTCCACGCACCCAATCGCAAGCCCACAGACTTATCGCGATTGATCTTGGCCCCTGTCACCATCTCATAACCACTGACCACTTTGCTGACTTCGTCAATCTCGGCTCTGCTCGACACAAGAACCGAAACGTCGTCAGCATAGGCAGAATACCTTGCTGAGGTGGTAGCCCCAGGCAGAGATATTCCACGCAGGACCGGATTCGCCTTTAACTTGCGAAGGAAAGGTTCCAACGCAAGAACGTACAGCAAAGGCGAGAGCGGACAACCCTGACGAATAGAGCGAGACAATACGAAAGGCCTCGATCTTACTCCATTCACTTCCACCAGCGCACCGGGGGTCGCATACAAGAGTCGGATCCAGGAGCGAAAGTCGGCTCCGAAACCGGCCGCCGAAAGGACAGCCTCCAGGAAACGATGGTCAACCCTATCGAAGGCCTTGGACTGATCTAAATTGATCAGCGCGGCTTCACCGTCGACTTGTTCTAAGATCAAGCGTACCATATGCAGGTTATCCTGAATAGTCCTGCCCTTCACAGCACAAGTCTGCTCGGGGCCAATCAGACTAGACAGGACAAGCTGCAAACGGTTGGCTAAGATCTTCGCCAAAATCTTTAACTCCGTGTTTAACATCGTTAAAGGGCGAAAGTTCCCTAACCCATCCCCACCGTTCTTGTCCTTACGCAGCAACTTGATCACACCCCTGGTGAAGCGTTGGGGTATAGACCCCTGCTTCATCCAGTGGTTGAAAACCAGCTCCAGCAAAGGAACAAAAACGGGCGACAGCCTCAAGTACACTTCGTAGGGCAAACCATCGAGTCCCGGAGACTTATCCAGGCCAGCCTGCTTCAGCGCATCCCAGATCTCAGACTCTGTTATGGGACCCTCGCACCCAGCCGCTTCAGCTGCCTCGAGGCAGGGAAAGTCGGCTAAATAGGAGTCGAACTGAGCAGAGCTCAGACCGGGCTCCCTGGTGAAAAGATCCTGAAAGTAATCTCGGAAGACCTCACATATGCCCGCGTTTGTAGTCACGGTCCGATTATCCGGCATTGTGACGCACGCGATATGTCGTCGAGACGCACTCCTATTCTCCTCTGCACGTAATTCAGCGGCCATGTTCGTCGCCTCAGAGGACATTCTTTTTAACCTAGCCCTAACTACCAGAGCTTGATCCTTCTTGATAAGCAAGGAGGCCAACTCCGCCTTAGCTAAGGCTACATCCCCACTAACACGGGATTTCACGGCCCGATCAACTTTTTCTTCTAAAGCAGTTTGCGCCGCTAATCTATCTCGATTGAGTCGACGACTAAAATCGGCAGCAAACGTTCTAATTTTGGATTTAAGTTTACCCCACCAGGCGTTCCCAAAAACCGCGCCCGACAATTCCCGTTGTATCATTAGTACAAGCTGGTCCCGAAATCCCTGCTCACCAAAAAGTGAACAGTTGAATTTCCAGTAACCAGCCAACCTAACCCTAGGCTTATCTAAGTTTACACGGACCCGGACAAGCCTATGATCCGAATAAACTATATAATGGAAACTTGGACAGCCTAAGAGCCCTACATCGACTCTCTTAACTAAGACTCGGTCGAGGTAGCTCGCAAGCGTCCCACGATCCGAGGTGCCACTATTAGTCCAAGTCCAAACTATATCCCGAGGATGCTCATTCCGGTACTTATCGACGAGATCAAACCCGTCGATAAAGTCCCGAAATGGTTTCACATCAGGATTGTTAGTAGCCCGTTTTTTCCCAATACGATCTATATCGGGGTCAAGGACGGCATTCCAATCGCCCGCTAAAACTACCCGACGAGATGTCGTCAAAAACGGCTCGATCTGCCGAAACAGACCAGGTCGCTCAGCATGGATATTGGGCGCATAAACGCCGATGAAACGCAAAGCCTTACCTTTTATGGTAACGTCCAGCACACAAAGCCTGCCCGCCGGATCTGCGAAAACAAGAGTACATACAGCGTCTAAAGACCTGCTCACTAGCCAAGAGACACCCCTCGAACGACCATCAAAACATGCTGAATAAAGGGCGAACCCCCTAGACAGCACGGCCTCACGATCATGAGAAGAAAACCGGGTCTCCTGAACACAACAGATATCCACCCCGAGGCGCTGAAGGTCACGAGAGAGCCTCGCCCTGCGAGACTCCGACCTCAGGCCCCGGACATTCAAAGTAGCTAACCAGAGAGCCATTGTGAAAACTGATTAGGGTTGTTTACCTGCTTTAAACATGGCCGGGGTAAGGATACCGACAGCCTCTCCCATTGACCCATGGCCCATCTCAGTATTGATGGTGCCGTCTTGGGAGATTCCGCCGATATCCCACGGGAACGTCAGTTTTAGTGCTCTATAGAGGGAGGGGTGAACAAAAACCGGGACCCTCCCAGCACAAAAACAATTCATTTTGCGAAGCGTATCGCTCTCAGTGATGGCTATAGGAGGGGTCATGTTGAAAGAAGTTATCGCCTCCTCCAACATGGCCCAAATTTGTGACGATCCAGAATGCACTCTAATGACGCTTAAAACCCTCTGTGCCTTGGGAAAGTTGAGAGGATTATCAATGTTCTTATCCCCGAACTGTTTTATTGATAATAGGTACTTAAGATTAGTTATCCTATTACCATAGTCTTTGGCTTTTTCATCTTGAAGCGGGGAGATTTTGCAAATGTCAGTTCCGTGGTTGTAAATGTGCTTGGGTTTTTTTTTTTTGTCGCTAGTCTCATGGGTTGGGCTTCGTGGCCTTTTTGTAACTGGAGGGGGCATTGAAGCTTTAGAGGGTGAAGGACTGGGAGAGTGACGAGGAGTGCTGGGTTGTCTAAAAGGGCTGGGGTCTCTACTGAGAGGGATTTGGGACTGGGCACGAGAAGTGGAAGGGGTGGCCGGAGAAGGCTTCACTCTGGAGAGAGGGGTAGGAGGAATAGAGCTGGAGGATGTGGAAAGAGTGGCCTTCTTTTTAGGGGGGGACTTGACAGGAGAAGCAGGTTGAGATGACTGTAATGAGGGGGATTTTTTTGCCGGGGATTTTTTTGTTTTTTTCTTCTCATCTAGTTGTTTTTTCAGATGTTTTAGTTTCTCAGCCTTTTCGTATGATGGCTCATACTTCTTTTTTTGCTCATGTAAAGAGGTCGGGGCGTCGCCCTTGCTGTTGATAGAGGGAGTGGGACTGTCTGTGTCTTTCGTCCCCGAGGCTTCAGGGGACTGAGGACCCGCTGGCTGACGCTTCCCCCTGACCCTGCCAACTACCTGCCATTCCCCTTCTTCCCCCTTCTTAGCCGCAGAAGCGGTGGAAGAGGGCTCTTCGGGGGATGGGGGCTTTGATGGTGACCCAACCGGGGGAACAACCTCTCCGGTCCCGGCAGCTGGCATGCCCATTACAGGCGTGGCGGTTTTAGTAGACTCGGTCAGAGGGGGAGTTTGGTCGTTAGTGACCTGAGTCCCAGAGGCCTTCTTCTCTGGGCAGGAAGAGGAGAGATGACCAATCACTCCACACTTCCAACAGGCTGGTTTACGGCCGGTCACAATGACCGGCAGCTTCAGGTCACATACGTCAATCCAGTTGGGGACGGAGCTGAAGGCCTTTCTGTCCAGCATCATATCGAAGCTCCATCCCCCAGTCAGGCTATCGCAAGAAGCGGCCAATATCTCGCCGAATTGGGCCAAGAACGCGGCAAGGTGTTCTCCGATAACCTGAGGAGGGACCTCGTATACGGCTACCCTGGTCCTACGCCGACCCTCGTATTCCGTACGAAGGATCAGATCTTTTGTAATCAGATCCCTCCGCGTGGCTCTGATACAATCTTCGGCTGTGGGCAGCAGTACGTCCCACATGAAAAACCCTTTGCCTTTCACAATTCTTTGGGGCTTGAACCCCAGGGACTCCAGTGCTTTCAACACTGTGTCTTTAGTCGAACGACAAATTTTGCGCGAACGCTTGTCGACGACAAAAACTGACACAATTCTTTTTTCGATTCTCTTAAGTTCGACTGGATCCTCCAAAAGCCCGTCTTTCACCACGAGGTGAGCGTAACCCTTGGCACGTTCCAGGAACTCCGCGATATCGATGATGCATTTCGGTGGGGACTTCCAACAAGAGGGCGAATCCCCGACCTCTGTAATCACATTTGATTTCTCTTTCTCTGTCTTTTCTTGCATTTCTTTGGCTACCCTGTCTTTGGCAGCCTTTTTTAAAACATCCACTATTTCTTCATTTGTAGGTGTTCTAGGGAGGGCCGGGTACTCCTCCGTATTGTCTTTATCCGGCGGGTCTTTTTTGGGGTTGAAGAGATGCTTCCTCACAGATTTCCTGAGGGAAGCAAGCGTATTAGTCTTCTTTTTAGTAATTAAGAAGGAAGGCGGTTTTTTTCCTTCTTCTCCATGATAAAAGGGGAGGGATGGGAGTGGAGGAATAGTGGGCGGGATATTTAATAAGTTTCGCCTAGAAGGCGAAAAAAAAATTATTTATAAAATAATTAAATTAAATTCCCTAGCCGAAGCTAGTTAAAAAAAATGGGATGGCTGAAAACTAAGAAACTAGTCGAACAAAAAGGTAAAAAATAAACAGTTAAATTTAAACAATACAAACAATTACAAAAATAATACAAACGACGTAAAAACTAAAAACAAATATCGCCTAAAGGCGAAACAATTAAAAAGAAAACGCTAAATAACAAAAAGAAAACGTTCAAAAAGGTAAACAAATAAAAAAAAACTAAACTTTGGCAAAAAAAAAAAACAAACGAGCTAGTAAAAAAATTATAAGATGGCTGACTAAGTAGCTAGTCAAACCACGAAAGTAAAAAATAAACAGTTAAATTTACAAATACAATTACAGTTCTAATACAAATAACACGTAAAACTTAAAAACAAATATCAATTAAAGACGAAAACAATTAAAAAGAAAACACTAAATAATAAAAATAAAACGTTCAAAAACAGGTAAACAAATAAAGAACTAAACTTTTTCACAAACCCGAGCTAGTAAAAAAAATCAAAATGGCCGACACTAGTCGACACCAAATTCGAAACTTTGGCAAAAGCCAAAGCTAGCAAAAAAAATTAAATATGGCCGACACTAAAACAAGCGAGTCGAACCAAACAAAAACAAAAGAAAATAAAACAAATAAATTACAAACGTAGAACGGTTACAAACGAAATTTAGTAATGAAAAAAATAAAACGAAAAACACGTAAAACGTAAAGTTAGAACAGAAACAAATTAATAAATAAACAAGGTATTAATAAAAAATAAACGCGAAACAAGGGTTACAAAATAAATAAAACGAAGATAGATTTACGAGAGGAATTCAAGGAAAATGAAAATTAAAAGGATAGAAAAAGGAAAAGCGTTCAGAAATTAGAAGGGGAAAAAATGGAAAGCAAGAATTACTTAATGGGGGCTAAAATGGAAATTAAGAGGAAAATAAAATAAAAGAAATGAGAGAGAAACTTAAGTGGTAAAAAACAAAAAATTAAAGAGGGGAGAAAAAGAAAATTAAATGGGAAACTAGAATAAAAGAAAGGGAAAGAAAATTAATAAGAGGAGGGTAAAATGGAGAGAAAAGAAAAACAAAAGAGACTTTTTTTTTTTTTTAAACAGTCGTTAAATAAAAATTCAAATAAAACTTAAACAAACTGTATTTTCAAAAACAAAAACGCTGAGGTCCAAACGGGAACAAAAAAAAAGGTCAAGCGCTCACGAGCAACGGTCGGGAAATGACAACAAATTTCAAAAAAATCGTCAGGCGACAATATTTATTACTGTCAAAAAATTACACAGTAAATGTGGCACAAGGCCAAAAATGGGGGTTGGGAAAGGAAGGTCATCAATTGTCTTAAATTTAAACTTAGCTAGTCACAAGCACTGACCCAAGCATACAAAACAATATTCCTTTCACCAAAAACATCACATTCATACATACCATTCTTTCTACAACCACCAAAATACCTCATTGTCTCTATGAAAATCCTAAATAACCCCGTATGTACAATAAAGTCTGTGGGGGGCGGGCGTAAAAATTTGATAAAATAATCCCCAATGAATATATACAAAAAGAATACAAATATGTACACGAAACTAAACAAAATCAAGTTAGTAATTAAAACCCCCCCACAAATCCTAAATGTGGCAGTGAAATCAATTAACTGGGCGAAATCGACACGGGACTTTAAAAATTATAGATAAACATTTATCCATCGCAGCCACTCACACAAACTCGCACTGATTCACACTCAAACATACGAAAAGGAACACACACACGAAAACGAAAGGCGTCCCGCATCCTCCAGAGAACTGAAATCACTGAGCACCTAAAGAGGGGAGGGATGGGGAGTTAAACTAAAGGAAAAGAAAAGGGGACAGAAAAAAAAGGGGGCCAATGAAACAAACACACCTTAGCTAAGTTTACATGAATACAAGGAAACTAAAAAATCACAACAAAAAACTACTCTAACCTAAACATGGATGGGTTGCCCAAGTTCAACCCAGGTAAACAATATTCTATGCCTAACCGGCATCAAAATGCCACTCAAGGTCAGCCCCTTTCACACGGCACAAACGCGCAAGAGTCACCCACCTTTCGCCAAATTCAGATGATGTGAGTCGCCGCCTTTCCGCCCTAATCTTGACTTTAAGCTGATGCCTAAAGAACAAGATCAGTTCGGAAGAAACAAACTTCTCGCCACCATAGAATTCCTTCTGACGCGTCGTCCAAATCACGACTCTCATAACGCCTAGTAAGCAACAGAACACATAATTCTCATCCCTCGACATCTGCGGCACCACATTGCTACAAACAGAAACGACATCCAGGACAAAGGTCTTTCTCCGCAAGACGCGGACCATGAGGCCTTCAACAAACCTGCACAACGGCACTACCACCGTGCACTGAAAGAAGGCGTGACCAATGGTCTCGACTTCCCCAACACAGCGGCGGCAGTCTGGAGAATTCTCCAAGCCCGCTGCACAAAGTCTTTTGCCGACCCAGAGGGCTCTACGAATCACCCGCCAGGTGAGTGATGCCTCATCGTTATTGAGGCATTTCAACCCTGGCGCCCAAGGCCATATTGAGCGAGCCTGCTGCTTCGTAAGACCGAGCTCGCCAATCAGAGCATCTTGAACGGACCCCCGAACTAACACTTGATACAATGCCCTACGAGACAACGCCTGGACGTTGGAGAGGCCTTCCGACGCCCGTAAGAGGCATTTCAGAGCGCGACGACATTCGAGATAGAAGGAGCTTTCGGCTCGGGGTCTACGGCGGGCCTCCCCCTCGCACGAGTGCACACTTCTCAGGGACGGGAAATTTTTCCGGGCATCTTCCTTCCAGAAGGCTCCCACCTCGTCCGGTTCGCGACACAATCGGTCCAGGAATGCAATGCGAAGCATATGTTGACGAATCTCAATGCTTGGCATTCCCAGGCCGCCCTCAGCGGTATGAAGGCAACAGATCTCCCGAGATACCATAGAGGCCTTGCCTCTCCACAAGAAAGAGAACAAGAGCCTTACTAATAAAATTAGTGCGGTACACGGAAGTGGAAGTACAGAGAGTCGGTACACGAGAATAGGATATATGTGTGAAACACATACTTCCGCCCTTCCCTTCAGGGAAAGCCTCCTCCGAGACCACAGACCAACCGCGATCTCGGCCTTCCCTCGTACCTCCGACCAATTCATTTCCAACTGGAGATCCGGACCGAACCAGACGCCGAGTATCTTGATCGGCCCATCCGTCCAGAGGAAAGGTCCGGGAAGAGAAACTCCCTTCCACGCACCCAATCGCAAGCCCACAGACTTATCGCGATTGATCTTGGCCCCTGTCACCATCTCATAACCACTGACCACTTTGCTGACTTCGTCAATCTCGGCTCTGCTCGACACAAGAACCGAAACGTCGTCAGCATAGGCAGAATACCTTGCTGAGGTGGTAGCCCCAGGCAGAGATATTCCACGCAGGACCGGATTCGCCTTTAACTTGCGAAGGAAAGGTTCCAACGCAAGAACGTACAGCAAAGGCGAGAGCGGACAACCCTGACGAATAGAGCGAGACAATACGAAAGGCTTCGATCTTACTCCATTCACTTCCACCAGCGCACCGGGGGTCGCATACAAGAGTCGGATCCAGGAGCGAAAGTCGGCTCCGAAACCGGCCGCCGAAAGGACAGCCTCCAGAAAACGATGGTCAACCCTATCGAAGGCCTTGGACTGATCTAAATTGATCAGCGCGGCTTCACCGTCGACTTGTTCTAAGATCAAGCGTACCATATGCAGGTTATCCTGAATAGTCCTGCCCTTCACAGCACAAGTCTGCTCGGGGCCAATCAGACTAGACAGGACAAGCTGCAAACGGTTGGCTAAGATCTTCGCCAAAATCTTTAACTCCGTGTTTAACATCGTTAAAGGGCGAAAGTTCCCTAACCCATCCCCACCGTTCTTGTCCTTACGCAGCAACTTGATCACACCCCTGGTGAAGCGTTGGGGTATAGACCCCTGCTTCATCCAGTGGTTGAAAACCAGCTCCAGCAAAGGAACAAAAACGGGCGACAGCCTCAAGTACACTTCGTAGGGCAAACCATCGAGTCCCGGAGACTTATCCAGGCCAGCCTGCTTCAGCGCATCCCAGATCTCAGACTCTGTTATGGGACCCTCGCACCCAGCCGCTTCAGCTGCCTCGAGGCAGGGAAAGTCGGCTAAATAGGAGTCGAACTGAGCAGAGCTCAGACCGGGCTCCCTGGTGAAAAGATCCTGAAAGTAATCTCGGAAGACCTCACATATGCCCGCGTTTGTAGTCACGGTCCGATTATCCGGCATTGTGACGCACGCGATATGTCGTCGAGACGCACTCCTATTCTCCTCTGCACGTAATTCAGCGGCCATATTCGTCGCCTCAGAGGACATTCTTTTTAACCTAGCCCTAACTACCAGAGCTTGATCCTTCTTGATAAGCAAGGAGGCCAACTCCGCCTTAGCTAAGGCTACATCCCCACTAACACGGGATTTCACGGCCCGATCAACTTTTTCTTCTAAAGCAGTTTGCGCCGCTAATCTATCTCGATTGAGTCGACGACTAAAATCGGCAGCAAACGTTCTAATTTTGGATTTAAGTTTACCCCACCAGGCGTTCCCAAAAACCGCTCCCGACAATTCCCGTTGTATCATTAGTACCAGCTGGTCCCGAAATCCCTGCTCACCAAAAAGGGAACAGTTGAATTTCCAGTAACCAGCCAACCTAACCCTAGGCTTATCTAAGTTTACACGGACCCGGACAAGCCTATGATCCGAATAAACTATATAATGGAAACTTGGACAGCCTAAGAGCCCTACATCGACTCTCTTAACTAAGACTCGGTCGAGGTAGCTCGCAAGCGTCCCACGATCCGAGGTGCCACTATTAGTCCAAGTCCAAACTATATCCCGAGGATGCTCATTCCGGTACTTATCGACGAGATCAAACCCGTCGATAAAGTCCCGAAATGGTTTCACATCAGGATTGTTAGTAGCCCGTTTTTTCCCAATACGATCTATATCGGGGTCAAGGACGGCATTCCAATCGCCCGCTAAAACTACCCGACGAGATGTCGTCAAAAACGGCTCGATCTGCCGAAACAGACCAGGTCGCTCAGCATGGATATTGGGCGCATAAACGCCGATGAAACGCAAAGCCTTACCTTTTATGGTAACGTCCAGCACACAAAGCCTGCCCGCCGGATCTGCGAAAACAAGAGTACATACAGCGTCTAAAGACCTGCTCACTAGCCAAGAGACACCCCTCGAACGACCATCAAAACATGCTGAATAAAGGGCGAACCCCCTAGACAGCACGGCCTCACGATCATGAGAAGAAAACCGGGTCTCCTGAACACAACAGATATCCACCCCGAGGCGCTGAAGGTCACGAGAGAGCCTCGCCCTGCGAGACTCCGACCTCAGGCCCCGGACATTCAAAGTAGCTAACCAGAGAGCCATTGTGATAACTGATTAGGGTTGTTTACCTGCTTTAAACATGGCCGGGGTAAGGATACCGACAGCCTCTCCCATTGACCCATGGCCCATCTCAGTATTGATGGTGCCGTCTTGGGAGATTCCGCCGATATCCCACGGGAACGTCAGTTTTAGTGCTCTATAGAGGGAGGGGTGAACAAAAACCGGGACCCTCCCAGCACAAAAACAATTCATTTTGCGAAGCGTATCGCTCTCAGTGATGGCTATAGGAGGGGTCATGTTGAAAGAAGTTATCGCCTCCTCCAACATGGCCCAAATTTGTGACGATCCAGAATGCACTCTAATGACGCTTAAAACCCTCTGTGCCTTGGGAAAGTTGAGAGGATTATCAATGTTCTTATCCCCGAACTGTTTTATTGATAATAGGTACTTTAGATTAGTTAACCTATTACCATAGTCTTTGGCTTTTTCATCTTGAAGCGGGGAGATTTTGCAAATGTCAGTTCCGTGGTTGTAAATGTGCTTGGGTTTTTTTTTTTTGTCGCTAGTCTCATGGGTGGGGCTTCGTGGCCTTTTTGTAACTGGAGGGGGCATTGAAGCTTTAGAGGGTGAAGGACTGGGAGAGTGACGAGGAGTGCTGGGTTGTCTAAAAGGGCTGGGGTCTCTACTGAGAGGGATTTGGGACTGGGCACGAGAAGTGGAAGGGGTGGCCGGAGAAGGCTTCACTCTGGAGGGAGGGGTAGGAGGAATAGAGCTGGAGGATGTGGAAAGGGTGGCCTTCTTTTTAGGGGGGGACTTATCAGGAGAAGCAGGTTGAGATGACTGTACTGAGGGGTTTTTTTTTGCTGGGGATTTTTTTGTTTTTTTCTTCTCATCTAGTTGTTTTTTCAGATGTTTTAGTTTCTCAGCCTTTTCGTATGATGGCTCATACTTCTTTTTTTGATCATGTAAAGAGGTCGGGGCGTCGCCCTTGCTGTTGATAGAGGGAGTGGGACTGTCTGTGTCTTTCGTCCCCGAGGCTTCAGGGGACTGAGGACCCGCTGGCTGACGCTTCCCCCTGACCCTGCCAACTACCTGCCATTCCCCTTCTTCCCCCTTCTTAGCCGCAGAAGCGGTGGAAGAGGGCTCTTCGGGGGATGGGGGCTTTGATGGTGACCCAACCGGGGGAACAACCTCTCCGGTCCCGGCAGCTGGCATGCCCATTACAGGCGTGGCGGTTTTAGTAGACTCGGTCAGAGGGGGAGTTTGGTCGTTAGTGACCTGAGTCCCAGAGGCCTTCTTCTCTGGGCAGGAAGAGGAGAGATGACCAATCACTCCGCACTTCCAACAGGCTGGTTTACGGCCGGTCACAATGACCGGCAGCTTCAAGTCACAGACGTCAATCCAGTTGGGGACGGAGCTGAAGGCCTTTCTGTCCAGCATCATATCGAAGCTCCATCCCCCAGTCAGGCTATCGCAAGAAGCGGC
The DNA here is from genome assembly GCA_964036315.1 of Acanthosepion esculentum. NCBI lineage: Eukaryota > Metazoa > Mollusca > Cephalopoda > Sepiida > Sepiidae > Acanthosepion > Acanthosepion esculentum. Next base: position 64,257,089 of record OZ038504.1, read on the forward strand.
CAATATCTCGCCGAATTGGCCCAAGAACGCGGCAAGGTGTTCTCCGATAACCTGAGGAGGGACCTCGTATACGGCTACCCTGGTCCTACGCCGACCCTCGTATTCCGTACGAAGGATCAGATCTTTTGTAATCAGATCCCTCCGCGTGGCTCTGATACAATCTTCGGCAGTGGGCAGCAGTACGTCCCACATGAAAAACCCTTTGCCTTTCACAATTCTTTGGGGCTTGAAACCCAGGGACTCCAGTGCTTTCAACACTGTGTCTTTAGTCGAACGACAAATTTTGCGCGAACGCTTGTCGACGACAAAAACTGACACAATTCTTTTATCGATTCTCTTTAGTTCGACTGGATCCTCCAAAAGCCCGTCTTTCACCACGAGGTGAGCGTAACCCTTGGCACGTTCCAGGAACTCCGCGATATCGATGATGCATTTTGGCGGGGACTTCCAACAAGAGGGCGAATCCCCGACCTCTGTAATCACATTTGATTTCTCTTTGTCTTTCTTCTCTTGCATTTCTTTGGCTACCCTGTCTTTGGCAGCCTTTTTTAAAACATCTACGATTTCTTCATTTGTAGGTGTTCTAGGGAGGGCCGGGTACTCCTCCGTATTGTCTTTATCCGGCGGGTCTTTTTTCGGGTTGAAGAGATGCTTCCTCACAGATTTCCTGAGGGAAGCAAGTGTATTAGTCTTCTTTTTAGTAATTAAGAAGGAAGGCGGTTTTTTTTCCTTCTTCTCCATGATGATAAAAGGGGAGGGATGGGAGTGGAGGAATAGTGGGCGGGATATTTAATAAGTTTCGCCTAGAAGGCGAAAAAAAAGAAAATTATTTATAAAATAATTAAATTAAAATCCCTAGCCGAAGCTAGTTAAAAAAAATGGGATGGCTGAAAACTAAGAAACTAGTCGAACAAAAAAGTAAAAAAAATAAACAGTTAAAATTAAACAATACAAACAATTACAAAAATAATACAAACCACGTAAAAACTAAAAACAAATATCGCCTAAAGGCGAAACAATTAAAAAGAAAACACTAAATAACAAAAAGAAAACGTTCAAAAAGGTAAACAAATAAAAAACTAAACTTTGGCAAAAATAAAACAAACGAGCTAGTAAAAAAAATTATAAGATGGCTGACTAAGTAGCTAGTCGAACCACGAAGTAAAAAATAAACAGTTAAATTTACAAATACAATTACAGTTCTAATACAAATAACACGTAAAAACTTAAAAACAAATATCAATTAAAGACGAAAACAATTAAAAAGAAAACACTAAATAATAAAAATAAAACGTTCAAAACAGGTAAACAAATAAAGAACTAAACTTTTTCAAAAACTAGAGCTAGTAAAAAAAATCAAAATGGCCGACACTAGTCGACACCAAATACGAAACTTTGGAAAATAGGTAAAGCTAGATACAAAAATTAAATATGGCCGACGCTAAAACAAGCGAGTCGAACCAAACAAAAACAAAAGAAAATAAAACAAATAAATTACAAACGTAGAACGGTTACAAACGAATTTAGTAACGAAAAATTAAAACGAAAAACACGTAAAACGTAAAGTTAGAACAGAAACAAATTAATAAATAAACAAGGTATTAATAAAAATAATAAAAAACGCGAAACAAGGGTTACAAAATAAATAAAACGAAGATAGATTTACGAGAGGAATTCAAGGAAAATGAAAATTAAAAGGATAGATAAAATAAAAGGAAAAGCGTTCAGAAATTAGAAGGGGAAAAAATGCAAAGCAAGAATTACTTAATGGGGGCTAAAATGGAAATTAAGAGGAAAATAAAATAAAAGAAATGAGAGAGAAACTTAAGTGGTAAAAACAAAAAATTAAAGAGGGGAGAAAAAGAAAATTAAATGGGAAACTAGAATAAAAGAAAGGGAAAGAAAATTAATAAGAGGAGGGTAAAAAGAAAATGGAGAGAAAAGAAAAAACAAAAGTGACTTTTTTTTTTTTTAAAACAGTCGTTAAATAAAAATTCAAATAAAACTTAACCAAACTGTAATTTTCAAAAACAAAAACGCTGAGGTCCAAACGGGAACAAAAAAATAGGTCAAGCGCTCACGAGCAACGGTCGGGAAATGACAACAAATTTCAAAAAAATCGTCAGGCGACAATATTTATTACTGTGAAGAATGACAGTAAATGTGGCACAAGGCCAAAAATGGGGGTTGGGAAAGGGAGGTCATCAAATGTCTTAAATTTAAACTTAGCTAGTCGCAAGCACTGACCCAAGCATACAAAACAATATTCCTTTCACCAAAACGTCACATTCATACATACCATTCTTTCTACAACCACCAAAATACCTCGTTGTCTCTATGAAAATCCTAAATAAACCCGTATGTACAATAAAGTCTGTGGGGGGCGGGCGTAAAAATTTGATAAAATAATCCCCAATGAATATATACAAAATGAATACAAATATGTACAAGAAACTAAACAAAATCATGTTAGTAATTAAAACCCCCCCCACAAATCCTAAATGTGCCAGTAAAATCAATTAACTGGGCGAAATCGACACGGGACTTTTAAAGATAAACATTTATCCATCGCAACCACTCACACAAACACGCACTGATTCACACTCAAACATACGAAAAGGAACACACACACGAAAAACGAAAGGCGTCCCGCATCCTCCAGAGAACTGAAATCACTGGGCACCTAAAGAGGGGAGGGATGGGGGGTTAAACTAAAGGAAAAGAAAAGGGGACAGAAAAAAAAGGGGGCCAATGAAACAAACACACCTTAGCTAAGTTTACATAATTACAAGGAAACTAAAAAATCACAACAAAAAAAACTACTCTAACCTAAACATGGATGGGTTGCCCAAGTTCAACCCAGGTAAACAATATTCTATGCCTAACCGGCATCAAAATGCCACTCAAGGTCAGCCCCTTTCACACGGCACAAACGCGCAAGAGTCACCCACCTTTCGCCAAATTCAGATGATGTGAGTCGCCGCCTTTCCGCCCTAATCTTGACTTTAAGCTGATGCCTAAAGAACAAGATCAGTTCGGAAGAAACAAACTTCTCGCCACCATAGAATTCCTTCTGACGCGTCGTCCAAATCACGACTCTCATAACGCCTAGTAAGCAACAGAACACATAATTCTCAGCCCTCGACATCTGCGGCACCACATTGCTACAAACAGAAACGACATCCAGGACAAAGGTCTTTCTCCGCAAGACGCGGACCATGAGGCCTTCAACAAACCTGCACAACGGCACTACCACCGTGCACTGAAAGAAGGCGTGACCAATGGTCTCGACTTCCCCAACACAGCGGCGGCAGTCTGGAGAATTCTCCAAGCCCGCTGCACAAAGTCTTTTGCCGACCCAGAGGGCTCTACGAATCACCCGCCAGGTGAGTGATGCCTCATCGTTATTGAGGCATTTCAACCCTGGCGCCCAAGGCCATATTGAGCGAGCCTGCTGCTTCGTAAGACCGAGCTCGCCAATCAGAGCATCTTGAACGGACCCCCGAACTAACACTTGATACAATGCCCTACGAGACAACGCCTGGACGTTGGAGAGGCCTTCCGACGCCCGTAAGAGGCATTTCAGAGCGCGACGACATTCGAGATAGAAGGAGCTTTCGGCTCGGGGTCTACGGCGGGCCTCCCCCTCGCACGAGTGCACACTTCTCAGGGACGGGAAATTTTTCCGGGCATCTTCCTTCCAGAAGGCTCCCACCTCGTCCGGTTCGCGACACAATCGGTCCAGGAATGCAATGCGAAGCATATGTTGACGAATCTCAATGCTTGGCATTCCCAGGCCGCCCTCAGCGGTATGAAGGCAACAGATCTCCCGAGATACCAGAGAGGCCTTGCCTCTCCACAAGAAAGAGAACAAGAGCCTTACTAATAAAATTAGTGCGGTACACGGAAGTGGAAGTACAGAGAGTCGGTACACGAGAATAGGATATATGTGTGAAACACATACTTCCGCCCTTCCCTTCAGGGAAAGCCTCCTCCGAGACCACAGACCAACCGCGATCTCGGCCTTCCCTCGTACCTCCGACCAATTCATTTCCAACTGGAGATCCGGACCGAACCAGACGCCGAGTATCTTGATCGGCCCATCCGTCCAGAGGAAAGGTCCGGGAAGAGAAACTCCCTTCCACGCACCCAATCGCAAGCCCACAGACTTATCGCGATTGATCTTGGCCCCTGTCACCATCTCATAACCACTGACCACTTTGCTGACTTCGTCAATCTCGGCTCTGCTCGACACAAGAACCGAAACGTCGTCAGCATAGGCAGAATACCTTGCTGAGGTGGTAGCCCCAGGCAGAGATATTCCACGCAGGACCGGATTCGCCTTTAACTTGCGAAGGAAAGGTTCCAACGCAAGAACGTACAGCAAAGGCGAGAGCGGACAACCCTGACGAATAGAGCGAGACAATACGAAAGGCTTCGATCTTACTCCATTCACTTCCACCAGCGCACCGGGGGTCGCATACAAGAGTCGGATCCAGGAGCGAAAGTCGGCTCCGAAACCGGCCGCCGAAAGGACAGCCTCCAGAAAACGATGGTCAACCCTATCGAAGGCCTTGGACTGATCTAAATTGATCAGCGCGGCTTCACCGTCGACTTGTTCTAAGATCAAGCGTACCATATGCAGGTTATCCTGAATAGTCCTGCCCTTCACAGCACAAGTCTGCTCGGGGCCAATCAGACTAGACAGGACAAGCTGCAAACGGTTGGCTAAGATCTTCGCCAAAATCTTTAACTCCGTGTTTAACATCGTTAAAGGGCGAAAGTTCCCTAACCCATCCCCACCGTTCTTGTCCTTACGCAGTAACTTGATCACACCCCTGGTGAAGCGTTGGGGTATAGACCCCTGCTTCATCCAGTGGTTGAAAATCAGCTCCAGCAAAGGAACAAAAACGGGCGACAGCCTCAAGTACACTTCGTAGGGCAAACCATCGAGTCCCGGAGACTTATCCAGGCCAGCCTGCTTCAGCGCATCCCAGATCTCAGACTCTGTTATGGGACCCTCGCACCCAGCCGCTTCAGCTGCCTCGAGGCAGGGAAAGTCGGCTAAATAGGAGTCGAACTGAGCAGAGCTCAGACCGGGCTCCCTGGTGAAAAGATCCTGAAAGTAATCTCGAAAGACCTCACATATGCCCGCGTTTGTAGTCACGGTCCGATTATCCGGTAATGTGACGCACGCGATATGTCGTCGAGACGCACTCCTATTCTCCTCTGCACGCAATTCAGCGGCCATATTCGTCGCCTCAGAGGACATTCTTTTTAACCTAGCCCTAACTACCAGAGCTTGATCCTTCTTGATAAGCAAGGAGGCCAACTCTGCCTTAGCTAAGGCTACATCCCCACTAACACGGGATTTCACGGCCCGATCAACTTTTTCTTCTAAAGCAGTTTGCGCCGCTAATCTATCTCGATTGAGTCGACGACTAAAATCGGCAGCAAACGTTCTAATTTTGGATTTAAGTTTACCCCACCAGGCGTTCCCAAAAACCGCTCCCGACAATTCCCGTTGTATCATTAGTACCAGCTGGTCCCGAAATCCCTGCTCACCAAAAAGTGAACAGTTGAATTTCCAGTAACCAGCCAACCTAACCCTAGGCTTATCTAAGTTTACACGGACCCGGACAAGCCTATGATCCGAATAAACTATATAATGGAAACTTGGACAGCCTAAGAGCCCTACATCGACTCTCTTAACTAAGACCCGGTCGAGGTAGCTCGCAAGCGTCCCACGATCCGAGGTGCCACTATTAGTCCAAGTCCAAACTATATCCCGAGGATGCTCATTCCGGTACTTATCGACGAGATCAAACCCGTCGATAAAGTCCCGAAATGGTTTCACATCAGGATTGTTAGTAGCCCGTTTTTTCCCAATACGATCTATATCGGGGTCAAGGACGGCATTCCAATCGCCCGCTAAAACTACCCGACGAGATGTCGTCAAAAACGGCTCGATCTGCCGAAACAGACCAGGTCGCTCAGCATGGATATTGGGCGCATAAACGCCGATGAAACGCAAAGCCTTACCTTTTATGGTAACGTCCAGCACACAAAGCCTGCCCGCCGGATCTGCGAAAACAAGAGTACATACAGCGTCTAAAGACCTGCTCACTAGCCAAGAGACGCCCCTCGAACGACCATCAAAACATGCTGAATAAAGGGCGAACCCCCTAGACAGCACGGCCTCACGATCATGAGAAGAAAACCGGGTCTCCTGAACACAACAGATATCCACCCCGAGGCGCTGAAGGTCACGAGAGAGCCTCGCCCTGCGAGACTCCGACCTCAGGCCCCGGACATTCAAAGTAGCTAACCAGAGAGCCATTGTGAAACCTGATTAGAGTTGTTTACCTGCTTTAAACATGGCCGGGGTAAGGATACCGACAGCCTCTCCCATTGACCCATGGCCCATCTCAGTATTGATGGTGCCGTCTTGGGAGATTCCGCCGATATCCCACGGGAACGTCAGTTTTAGTGCTCTATAGAGGGAGGGGTGAACAAAAACCGGGACCCTCCCAGCACAAAAACAATTCATTTTGCGAAGCGTATCGCTCTCAGTGATGGCTATAGGAGGGGTCATGTTGAAAGAAGTTATCGCCTCCTCCAACATGGCCCAAATTTGTGACGATCCAGAATGCACTCTAATGACGCTTAAAACCCTCTGTGCCTTGGGAAAGTTGAGAGGATTATCAATGTTCTTATTCCCGAACTGTTTTATTGATAATAGGTACTTTAGATTAGTTATCCTATTACCATAGTCTTTGGCTTTTTCATCTTGAAGCGGGGAGATTTTGCAAATGTCAGTTCCGTGGTTGTAAATGTGCTTGGGTTTTTTTTTTTTTGTCGCTAGTCTCATGGGTGGGGCTTCGTGGCCTTTTTGTAACTGGAGGGGGCATTGAAGCTTTAGAGGGTGAAGGACTGGGAGAGTGACGAGGAGTGCTGGGTTGTCTAAAAGGGCTGGGGTCTCTACTGAGAGGGATTTGGGACTGGGCACGAGAAGTGGAAGGGGTGGCCGGAGAAGGCTTCACTCTGGAGGGAGGGGTAGGAGGAATAGAGCTGGAGGATGTGGAAAGGGTGGCCTTCTTTTTAGGGGGGGACTTATCAGGAGAAGCAGGTTGAGATGACTGTAATGAGGGGGTTTTTTTTTCCGGGGATTTTTTTGTTTTTTTCTTCTCATCTAGTTGTTTTTTCAGATGTTTTAGTTTCTCAGCCTTTTCGTATGATGGCTCATACTTCTTTTTTTGATCATGTAAAGAGGTCGGGGCGTCGCCCTTGCTGTTGATAGAGGGAGTGGGACTGTCTGTGTCTTTCGTCCCCGAGGCTTCAGGGGACTGAGGACCCGCTGGCTGACGCTTCCCCCTGACCCTGCCAACTACCTGCCATTCCCCTTCTTCCCCCTTCTTAGCCGCAGAAGCGGTGGAAGAGGGCTCTTCGGGGGATGGGGGCTTTGATGGTGACCCAACCGGGGGAACAACCTCTCCGGTCCCGGCAGCTGGCATGCCCATTACAGGCGTGGCGGTTTTAGTAGACTCGGTCAGAGGGGGAGTTTGGTCGTTAGTGACCTGAGTCCCAGAGGCCTTCTTCTCTGGGCAGGAAGAGGAGAGATGACCAATCACTCCACACTTCCAACAGGCTGGTTTACGGCCGGTCACAATGACCGGCAGCTTCAGGTCACAGACGTCAATCCAGTTGGGGACGGAGCTGAAGGCCTTTCTGTCCAGCATCATGTCGAAGCTCCATCCCCCAGTCAGGCTATCGCAAGAAGCGGCCAATATCTCGCCGAATTGGGCCAAGAACGCGGCAAGGTGTTCTCCGATAACCTGAGGAGGGACCTCGTATACGGCTACCCTGGTCCTACGCCGACCCTCGTATTCCGTACGAAGGATAAGATCTTTTGTAATCAGATCCCTCCGCGTGGCTCTGATACAATCATCGGCAGTGGGCAGCAGTACGTCCCACATGAAAAACCCTTTGCCTTTCACAATTCTTTGGGGCTTGAACCCCAGGGACTCCAGTGCTTTCAACACTGTGTCTTTAGTCGAACGACAAATTTTGCGCGAACGCTTGTCGACGACAAAAACTGACACAATTCTTTTATCGATTCTCTTTAGTTCGACTGGATCCTCCAAAAGCCCGTCCTTCACCACGAGGTGAGCGTAACCCTTGGCACGTTCCAGGAACTCCGCGATATCGATGATGCATTTTGGCGGGGACTTCCAACAAGAGGGCGAATCCCCGACCTCTGTAATCACATTTGATTTCTCTTTGTCTTTCTTCTCTTGCATTTCTTTGGCTACCCTGTCTTTGGCAGCCTTTTTTAAAACATCTACGATTTCTTCATTTGTAGGTGTTCTAGGGAGGGCCGGGTACTCCTCCGTATTGTCTTTATCCGGCGGGTCTTTTTTCGGGTTGAAGAGATGCTTCCTCACAGATTTCCTGAGGGAAGCAAGCGTATTAGTCTTCTTTTTAGTAATTAAGAAGGAAGGCGGTTTTTTTTTCCTTCTTCTCCATGATAAAAGGGGAGGGATGGGAGTGGAGGAATAGTGGGCGGGATATTTAATAAGTTTCGCCTAGAAGGCGAAAAAAAAGAAAATTATTTATAAAATAATTAAATTAAATTCCCTAGCCGAAGCTAGTTAAAAAAAATGGGATGGCTGAAAACTAAGAAACTAGTCGAAACAAAAAAGTAAAAAAATAAACAGTTAAAATTAAACAATACAAACAATTACAAAAATAATACAAACCACGTAAAAACTAAAAACAAATATCGCCTAAAGGCGAAACAATTAAAAAGGAAACACTAAATAACAAAAAGAAAACGTTCAAAAAGGTAAACAAATAAAAAACTAAACTTTGGCAAAGAGAACAAACGAGCTAGTAAAAAAAATTATAAGATGGCTGACTAAGTAGCTAGTCGAACCACGAAGTAAAAAATAAACAGTTAAATTTACAAATACAATTACAGTTCTAATACAAATAACACGTAAAACTTAAAAACAAATATCAATTAAAGACGAAAACAATTAAAAAGAAAACACTAAATAATAAAAATAAAACGTTCAAAACAGGTAAACAAATAAAGAACTAAACTTTTTCAAAAACTGGAACTCGTAAAAAAAATCAAAATGGCCGACACTAGTCGACACCAAATACGAAACTTTGGAAAATAGGTAAAGCTAGATACAAAAATTAAATATGGCCGACTCTAAAACAAGCGAGTCGAACCAAACAAAAACAAAAGAAAATAAAACAAATAAATTACAAACGTAGAACGGTTACAAACGAAATTTAGTAACGAAAAAAATAAAACGAAAAACACGTAAAACGTAAAGTTAGAACAGAAACAAATTAATAAATAAACAAGGTATTAATAAAAAATAAACGCGAAACAAGGGTTACAAAATAAATAAAACGAAGATAGATTTACGAGAGGAATTCAAAGAAAATGAAAATTAAAAGGATAGATAAAATAAAAGGAAAAAGCGTTCAGAAATTAGAAGGGGAAAAAAAATGGAAAGCAAGAATTACTTAATGGGGGCTAAAATGGAAATTAAGAGGAAAATAAAATAAAAGAAATGAGAGAGAAACTTAAGTGGTGAAAACAAAAAATTAAAGAGGGGAGAAAAAGAAAATTAAATGGGAAACTAGAATAAAAGAAAGGGAAAGAAAATTAATAAGAGGAGGGTAAAATGGAGAGAAAAGAAAAACAAAAGTGACTTTTTTTTTTTTTTTTAAAACAGTCGTTAAATAAAAATTCAAATAAAACTTAACCAAACTGTAGTTTCAAAAACAAAAACGCTGAGGTCTAAACGGGAACAAAAAAAAAGGTCAAGCGCTCACGAGCAACGGTCGGAAAATGACAACAAATTTCAAAAAAAAAATCGTCAGGCGACTAGTGCTGTTATTTTTCTCGGCTATTTATATAAGGGTCAGTGGTGCATTATGGGTAGTCTATTTTGGCGGTTACTTTTACCGGAAGTGGCTTATTTGTTTATTTATTTATGTCAAATTGTTTTGCTTGTTTTTTGTTTGTTTTTTTATTTTTATTTTTATTTTTTATCTTATATATTTATTTATTTATTCTTTTATTTTGATCGGTGTTTTTGGTTAACGTAGTAAAAATTTGTTTATATGGCTTATTGTTGGTAGTCTATAATGGCCGTCATTACCGGAAATCGCTTGTTCGCTTATTTATTTGGGTCAAATTGTTTTGCTTGAAACAGACTGTCGCCTCTAAGTGCTGACTTCCATGTCCACTTTTATATATATATATATATATATATATATATATATATATATATATATATATATATATATATATATATAGAGAGAGAGAGAGAGAGAGAGAGAGAGAGAGAGAGTCCGCCAAAATATGTATACACATTTCAGAAAAGGAAAAACGAGTCATTCATAGTTTTTAGACTATTACCTATAGGGGGCCCTATGTTGTCTATCGCAGAACATTGACTACATTGGCGGCCCTTAGACAAGAAATTGAAAATGCATGTGCAGCAATACCACTAGACACGTTGGCCAAAGTTGTTCAAGATATATTTCACAGTACTAATAAATGTCTGGGAGCTAAATGCCACTATTTTCGACCATCTCTTATAATTCTAGCATCAGAAGACAACTTGTATTAAACTCGTGATGTCTAAATAAATTTACTATTACAATATCTATACAAGAATTCTTCCTTTCTTGAAATGTGTTATATATATTGTCAATATTATGCAACTCTAAATTTCTTCAGATATGAAAATGACAGATACAATTATGGAGCATACAAAAATCTTCAAACGGTAAGAGCCACTCAAGCAATTTCGGAAGTAAAGAAGTGAAAGGAATGAAACAATATTCGAACATACAGTCTAAAACTGGTTTAAGCATTTTAAATAAAGCTTATATTCGGAAGAACTTCACTTGGCAATTATGATGGCTTAAAACGAAAGCCAGATAAGATCCCGACCAACGATTACTTTTGATTCGCTTTATTAAATAATATTGCTCCATAGGTTACTTTAACACTCGATTTCGCACACGGGATTCGTAATGATGCTAAGCGAATATTTTTTTTTCTTTCGTGTCTTCGTTCAAAATGGGGTGCTGAATTAATTTCAACTTCTCCCACCGCGACGCGAATAAGTCCGAATTTTATTATCGATAACTTCAAAACGGTAGATTTTGTAAAGATTCCTTTATTATTTTCGAATTAATCAGGTAAATTTACCCCTAAATGGTAAAACTATTCGGTAAATTATTTTATTAGAAACTGAGCGCTGGGCTTGAACTACAAATTAATCTTTTGCAGTTCGGAGTTGAAATTACTTCCGTCACCCTTCTAAATGCTTGTTTCTTCACAGCTAAATTTAAATATAGCAATACAAGTCGGAATGGTTCTTGAGTTTAAAATTTTTCAACCACACGTATAATAGCTACCGATTCCTGTCGCATCAACCCAACTTGCAGGTTTACGAACGACTTTCGCTTTACATCTGGGAAATTTTCTTTTCTTTTTTTTTAACACCTTGCCGAACACAGTTGACTCAATCGACTCATTTTACAAGCTTTCCAATATTTAATTCACGATTCTGGCAACTTCGTCTTTCTCGTGCTTTCCTCCTTTCTACTCGACCTCATCTAGTCCTTTCCCTTCCATCACAAATAACAGAGGCAACGTTAATATTTAATGACTGATATTAAGGATTTATAGAATATGATCGCACAGAAATGTCTTTGGGTTCGCAGAGGTTACGCCCAGAAATATAGGAAAATAGAAAAAACAGAGTATACGAATAATCTGTTCACAAATATGGCTTCTGTGATTCTGAGGGTCGCTAAGTCGAAGGAATCTAAATTGAAAACAATTTTATAATTTCCAATAAAATACATTTTTACCAGATCCTTTTTTTTACTTCATTTATTAAGTTTATATTTATTTTCTCAGCAAGCTTATATTGGTTAAGCTGTTTGAGTGCTAACACTTGTAGAGATTAAGTGACATCAAGTCTTCTAAATCAATGGACGAAGCAAGTAAGCATCAAGTAAGTTTTTAAAGAATATGGCAACAGACAGAACACTTAAACTCAGAACCAGAAAAAAAAACTGCTGAATTTACTTGGACAAATAATGAGGAAAAAGAACTTTGAAAACTTAACCCTCACAGGGCATGTCTCAGGGCAGAGCTTAGTTCGGAGGTAACCTCAACAAACGGGATTTAAACTTATCTATGCTATTAAACACGTTGATGTGTACATCTTCTAACTAGCCATTGGGGTTACTATACCACTCCACTGGGGAGTAGTTTCCATACACGAGAATAACACGTCTACATTTATCAACGTGTAAAACTTAACTCACTGAAAACACTTTGTCTCTCTCTCTCCAATATTCCCACGTTCGGCTGAGCCAATCAAAATCGACATCCCTATTTTGTCTACCATCTGACCGTAAAGGTCAGCCACAGAGGCAAATGCACTGCCACTAAAAAAATAATAATCTGAAACTGTTATTTAACAACGCTAGAAACAAAGAAAATCCTGCTGGATTGCCATGTGCAATCCATGGCAGTGAAAGCTGGATAATCTCCCCACGAATGAGAAAAATGTAGATGTAGCAGAAATTTGGTTCTACAGAAGGATATTGAGAATTCCATGGACAAATCAATTAGCAACAAGTAAGTTGTCAAGAAATATGGCAACAGAGAGAACAATTAAAGTCAGAATCAGGAAAAACTGCTGAATTTCCCTGGATACATAATGAGGATGGAAGACTTTGAAAAACTTAACCCTCACGAGGCATCTTCAGAGCTTGGGAGTTAGGAGAAGACAGCGAGCCACTCATCTGACAAGCTTGTGTGAAGGGATGTTGGGACGTGGAACGGGAGCCTTAGTATACTAGTAAGAGCCACACGAGATAGGAAGTTGTGGAGAGTCGTGATCGGATATGCTCTATAGATTATCATTCATTAGACCATTCTGTACCCACGGCACTTTTCAGCAACGAAATATACCAATATTTGTCACTTACGGCTGCATCACGTTAAAACACCGGTTCCCATAAGATTACCGAAGTCAAGCAACGTCTTGCATGGTCACTACTTAGATGGGTGACTGCTAGGAATGCCTGTTACTCTACGCTTCAATGTACGGTGGTGTTATGTATCAGCGGTCGCCAGTTACTGGTAGTCCGTGGAAAAATTTTAATGGTCCCCAAGAAAAATTGGGACATTTTTTCAGTTTTAATTAAATTTCAAATTTTCAATTTATTTAATTTAAATAATTACACTATAACTCTGTTACCATGAATAGGTGCATTTCATATTAATAAAATAAAAGTTTTCCCATTATTATTTTTATATAAATATATTTACCTTTTTTTTTTTCTAAATTCATATTAGTGGTCCGCCAAATTTAAAATTATACATTTAGTGGCCCATGAAGTTCAAAAGGTTGGCGACCGCTGTTCTAAATACTCCATCATTTTCCCTAGTATTCCCACTGTTTTCAATATTTCTGTCTTTTAGATGCTTTCAAATATCTGACGGATTCCCAGATATTCAAACCTTTAGGTTTTCACATATTTTTTTTTCAGTTTTGTTGGAAAGTATAAATATTTTTCAAGTTATTCAATTTCTTTTCATTTTATTCTGTCGTTAGCTATAACAGTGAAGTCCAAGACTTGGGAAATCTTCAGTACTTTCCTTACGATAAATAGATCTAGTCTTCTGCTTTCGGTTCGGGTCATGTTCTTAAATACCCTCGTCAAATCAAGACTTTCATATTCTGTATGGCGCCAAATTCGTTTTCGAAATATTTGAAGTGCCAGTTATATACAACTGCTTTCTATTGTCAATAATCAAAAATGGCTTCGAGCGAACAAAGCCAGCTGTTTGAAGCGACGACCATCCTTCCTTCAAACCTCGCGCTACTAAATAACAAAGTGTTGTACCAAATAACAAAAACCACAACACTTGAGGACTTTCAACAACAGCATCGGCTAAAACGGATAGCACCTCTACTTGAAAGAGAATATAGTGACATAATTGAGTTGTTGATGTTCTACACTAAAAGGAAGAATTTTGTTCTCTTGTTCGATCCATGGTATTCTCAGCATCCTCCTCTAGTGCCCTATTTCTATTGCTTCAAGTCTCTTGTTCATCTCTGAGGGGATTGTCCAGTTCCACTACCAAAGAGCATGACTGATACTAAAAAAATCAGTTCAGTACTTTTGTCTTTGTTTATAGTCAGTTGCATCATCCACCGCAAGAAAAGTTGGTTCCCTGTGCCGAGCTAGGAAATTTTTCTCCCCGGAATCCATCCTCCAAGTCTATAAATCGACCATTCGCTCTTGCGTGGAGTATTGCTGCCATTTATGGTCTGGGGCCCCTGCTGGTTGCCTCAGGGTTCTTGATAAGATCCAGAGACGGATATGCAATGTGATTGGCCCTGATCTGTCATCTCGTCTGCAGTCGCTCTGTCGCAGACGCGATGTTGCATCGCTCTGCCTTTTTTACAAGTACTTTCACGGTAATTGCTCCGAGGAGTTGCTTTCGCTTGTCCCTAGGCCTCATGAATTTAAACGTCCTACGAGGCTGGCATCCCGTTCCCACCCCTTCACCGTTGAAACTGTTAGATGTAGACGTCTCTTCTACTCCAATAGCTTCATGTCTCGCACATCTCGCCTGTGGAACTCCCTTCCTTATTCCTGTTTCCCTGATAAATATAATCTCCAACTATTTAAGTGTAACGTCAATCGACATCTCCAGTTGCCTTGATCTATCCACTTCCCTTCTCCACATTTTTTCACCTCTCATTCCTATCTGCTCTTGCTCCAAATCTTCTGTAACCCCCTTGCCTTGATCGACCCACTATCTTTCTCCACATCCTCTACTTTACCACTCCTATCTGCTCTTCCTCCAAACCTTCTGTAACCCCTTGCGTGCTAGTGGCTTCCAGCCTTGCTTGGGGTGATAAGCTTAAAAACAAAAAATAATAATCGCTCATTCGTATAAATTTTCAAAGCATCTGAAATCTATCCTGTTTTCGTTTCACATACATAAAAAATATGCACACCATGTTTAACCAATTTTGTACATAATCATCGAAAAAGACACTATTTACATTATTCGGACTATTTCCTTATCTTTGTCAATAGTCCGAATAATGTAAATAGTGTACATAATACTTCATCTCAGAAATATAAACAGACATCGAAAACGATTTTGAATTCACCGTTCTCCTTCACTTTGACTGAGCCAGGAGTGACTGGCCGATAATTTTCTCGATCATGTCACGTCAAAACATATGACTTTCTATGTTCTCTAATTAGAATTATTTTGCTGTTCCCTTCAACTGATTGCCAACTGCGTTTAAAGAGTGTAGCCTACGCTATTTACTCCATAGCCGTTGGGAGAAGCTAAAAGCTAAGCAAAATATTAAGAAACAGATTAATATAGTTTTTTTTTTTTTTTTTTTTTTTTTAAGCGTATCACCCCAAGCAAGGCTGGAGGCCACTATCACGCATGGGGTTACAGAAGGGTTGGAGGAAGAGCAGACAGGAGTGGTAAAGGAGAGGATGTGTAGAAAGAGAAGGACGTAGGGTCGATCAAGGCAAGGGGATTGCAGAAGAATTGGAGCGAGAGCAGATAGGAATGAAAGATGAAAGGATGTGGAGAAGGGAAGTGGATAGATCAAGGCAACTGGAGATGACGATTGACGCTACACTTAAACTGTTGGAGATTGTATTTGTCATGGAAACAGTAATAGGGAAGGGAGTTCCATAGGCAAGACGTGCGAGACATGAAGCTATTGGAGTAGAAGAGACGTGAGACCGAAAAATGTTCTTGACTGCAACCGGCATTGGCTCCATGGAAGTAAGTATGGATGGATGCATTGATTTATCTCACATTTTTCCTCTTCTTCTCAGTTTTACAACAAAACATCAGAACCATAACCGAGCATAAATATATGTGGCTATTAAGACCTTCTATATAAAGAATAAATGAAAGCGCGATTCTCTGCTAAAAATATACAATTTCTTTTTCCATTTTCGTTTGAATTTTATCTACAAGCAAGCAACTATGGGACTCAGAGTGGTTTTCTTATTAGAAAGATAAAAATAAATGCTAAACTTTCTTAAAATCACTGGATACAACAGACACAGGAGGAATGCCTAAGAACTTATCGGCATGAAAAGTATAGATATAAACACACACACACACACACACACATACACATACGCATATATATATATATATATATATATATATATATATATATATATATATATATATATATATATATATATATGACGTATAAAATGAAAAGAGCCATTCCAGTACTTGAGAAAGCAGGTATACATAGATATCTTGAACACCAATTTAGAATGGCCAAGTTAAAATTGAAATGTCGAGATTAAATCATTTTTTCTTCTAAACAAAATAAAACAAAAACGAATAAAAAAAACGACTTAAAAATAAATATATAAATGCATTAGGTCTTCTTATCACCTGACCCAAAGTAATCAAGCAATCAGATTTAAACTATTTTTGAATCATTTATTAAATTTCCGAGGAGCAGGAAAAAAATAAAATAAAATAAAGCCCACACGAACTTCATGAGTCTGTTTTATCATTCAAAGTACATATAAGTTCTATTTGCGGAACATTGCTTTACAGAAACAAGAAATTGAAATTTCGATGTCGATTTCGCATGCTCCTTGATCTTTTTAAATAATTGCTTGAGGAAACTAGATTTGAATTTGTTGAAAATCCCCATTCTCTTCAATCTATATACATTCATACATGCGGCAGAATATGATATATAATATTTTATATACCAGAAAGAGTGTTAGGAAAATTCCTGACAAATTTAAAAACATTCTTTTCGCGTGACGCGTTTTGTTACTCAGGAGTTCGTCTGACTGAAGTGATGTTTACGTCGAAGAAACTACACATGCGTATAAAGCAGAGGTGATAATGAAAATTTAAACTTTAATAATTAAACTTTTTTCGTTAATATCATGTTGGGTATATAGTTTAGCCGGTTCTATTTACTTTCGTTTTCTTTTTGCTTATAATTTTATCGTTTTGTTATTAAATATCCCCCGGGCATGACTTATCAGGTCATCCCATAAGTTCTGTTCGAATTTTGAATAAAGAAAATAAGTGACCAAATGTTACATTTAATTACAGATTCAATCTACAATGTATTTTCCCTGATTATCTATGACTTCCTTCCATCTATTAACAAGCTTATTAATTCCATTACTGTAAAGTTCTTTTGGCTTTGATTGGAAGAACTCACAAATGTCAGTTTTAACCTCTTCCTGTGTTACAAAAACTGTTTCTTCCAAATGATTCTGTAAGCTACAAAACAAATGGTATTCTGAAGGAGCAAGGTTGGGAGAATAAGGTGGATGAGGAATTCTCTCCCAACCAAGTTCTTTGATCTTTTGTGACGTGATACTTGCTGTGTGTGGCCGCGCATTGTCCTGATGAAACATCACCCGTTTTCGATTCACTAGAGCAGGTCTTATTTTTCCTACAACCTCGGTTCAAACGCTCTAATTGCTGACAGTATATTTGAGCATTAATTGTTGCATTAGGTTGTAAGAATTCAAAGTGGATTATTCCTTGGCAATCCCACCAGATTGAAAGAAGAACCTTTTGCCCATGAAGTTCCCTTCTCGGCTGTGACTGGGGTCCTTCCCCTTTACCAAGCCACTGTCTACGACGCTTAACATTTCGATAAAAGATCCATTTTTCGTCACCAGTCACAAGTCTATCTAAAAAAGGTGAAACAAGTTTGCGAGAATGGAGAGAAGAGCAGATGTCAACTCGGGATTTGAGGTTGTTTTCAGACAATTCATGAGGCACCCATTTTCCAAGTTTAGGAACTTTTCCAAGATGTTGAAGATGACGATGAACAGTTGTATGGATTGAACTGAGAACCACTGCCAATTCCTCAAATGATAAAGCAGGATTTTCTTCAAGGGCTGCTTCAAGAAGCTTTTCATCAAACTCAACGCCCGGTTCGATTTTCATCTTCAAGGTTGAAATCTCCACCTCTGAATTTTGCAAACCATCTTCTGCAAGTTCTTTCATTCACACATTCCTCTCCATAAACAGAGTGAATGTTTCTAGCCGCTTCGGCTGCTGAGTTTCCTTTTTTGAACTCATAAAGCATTATGTGCCTCAAATGATTCTTGGGTACTTCCATGTTAGCAGGGTTTTAATCAAACAAAATTTAATTTTATTGTTCTCTGAAATAAAGTTTGATCAGTTTAAATGCATCTAAACATAAAAATAAAGTTCAGCTCCATTAGACATTATAAAATACTCTTTAAATTTCGTTCATTTTAACAAAAAGTTAAAATACGGACAGAAAATACGGGATGACATAATACATATTAAAACACTCCCACACACCCTTATATACATACATATATATATATATATATATATATATATATATATATATATATGTGTGTGTGTGTGTGTGTGTGAGTGTGTGTGCGCGCGCGCGCTCACGAGTGTGTGTATTAAAGAGAAGTGAAAAGGCACAAAAGTTATTGGTTATAATGTGGATTTTTTAAATATATATTATACATTATTTTCCATATTTTTGCTACAAGCGTTTCGAGTCTTGTGACCTTCATCAGGCGAAGTGTGGTTATTTACACATATTATTTACAGGAAATCATTTTTTTTCTTATGTTGTCCGATATGTAAACCTTGTCTTTTGTGAGTAGTAGTAATCAAAATTTGAGAAAAAGAAAATTTGAATTACTACTGCCCACAAAAGGCAATGGTTAAACATCGGAAAACATTAGGAAAAATAATTCTATTAATTAATATGTGGATATAACCATTCTTTGCCTGATAAATGTTGCAAGAACCGAGACACGTGGAGCAAAAATGGAAAATAAAGTATAATATATATTTAAAAAATCTACATTGTAAACTAAAACGTTTGCAACCTTCTCTCTTCTATTTAGATGATATACTTTTCTCACGTTGGAACGACTATAATCTCTCCTTTATATATATATATATATATATATATATATATATATATATATATATATATATATATATATCAAAGGAAAGACTTAACGCATCATCGAAACCTCGATTATAAATTATAATTTATTTCAACAAATATTTAATAGTTGTCTCATCAGACAGAAATTATAAATGGTATAATTTTACAAAATGATTTAAATGTATCCACACAATATCTTTAAAAAACAGATAACAGGAAGTCTAGACGCTTGACTTAGAAAGTCTATTTTCTCGGGATATATTATTGAAGACATGGGTAGGGGAGGAGAGGCAGCTGTCAACCCCATGTTCATGTGTGGTGTTTGGGATGATACGATTAACAGCTATAGAAATACATTAGAATAAATCCTAAAGATACAGACTGATATATATATATATATATATATATATATATATATATATATATATATATATATATATATATATATATATATATATATATATATATATATAAACATACACACACACATCTATACATTAGCATACATATATGCATAAATTCACACACACACACACACGCATATATATATATATATATATATATATATATATATATAAAGAGAATAGAGAGAATCATTTAAAATAAAACAACTGATTGAAAATAACTGAAATAAAATAATATATGATATAAAGATATACATACACTATATATATATATATATATATATATATATATATATATATATATATGTTATTCACAGACAGTACAGTTTCGCTGTATCACAGATCCTCAGTGCGACTAGACATCCGAATGCCTCAAGCCAGGATTGAAACACAACTCATTAGGTGTCAGCCAGAGCTATTTTCACTCGGTAGAGTTACACAACTAAATCTAGCGTATTGTTTTTACAAATGTAAACAAATGCCAAATATATATATATATATAAATAGTGGTACTCGTTTGGAAAAACCTCATGTATTTCGGCTTGTCATTGAACTCATAGCGTTTTTGATTTAATCTATATATTCTGTTCCACTTTTTACCTCTTTGGGCAGTATACACTGACGATACATGTAGGTGAAACCTAGGTAGGTTTACCTGGGTCTTTAGGTTTATATTATATATATATATATATATATATATATATATATATATATATATATATATATATATATATATATATATATAAGCAGGGGAAGTGAAATTATATATTCTATAAAAAACAAAATCTTAAATTCAATATTTAATTCAGCATCATAATTGTAGAATCCAACTCATACACACAGATAATACTAACATACACACATACACATGCGAATCCCCACATTCATACAAACACATAAGTAAACACTTTGTAACCATCTATATCCACGTCAGACGGTCAACTTTCCCAAGAAATAAAAGCGGAGGGGTAGGGGATAATTCCATGCAAACTTTGTAGATTTCCCCCAGATTTTTGTAGTTGATAAATAAAAGCCTCTTTAAGAAACTAATAAATAATTAAAACCTATAAAATCATTTAGTAAATTAATATGTAACAGTTAAATAAAGACCATCCATATAAAATGATAATAATACTAACCAATCAATGTAAGATGTTAAAATTACTAACTAACCTCCAATACATCCATATAAGATTTGGTCTGGTGTCCCTGCTATATATTTAGAGAATCAGCAATGTTATTGGTCATGACCTGGCATCTTGGCTTCGGTCGCTTTCTCACCGCCATAACGTAGCTTCCCTTTGCCTTTTCTATAAATACTTTTATGTTAATTATTCTGATGATGTTTCCTCTATGGTACCTAGACTTTATAAATTTATGAGCAGTACTAGATTGACGGCAAGAGCTCATCATTTTTTGCAACCTAGGAAAGGTTACTGAATGAGGAATAACCAAAACGGAGGCTGGAAATGAAATGGCAATCTTTATAACATCAACAAAATACAATACTCACCAGCGGCGTTTATAGATAAACCACTGCTAGTGGTGGACTACTTAGACAGCGTATTACCCCCATACACACACACACACACACACACAACAGTGTCTAACATATTTATGAGGATTGGAACATACCCATTAGTGTTCATAGATACGGTGTGTAACATCATTTTACAGTTGAAATTGCTCGTTGCAACCGTAAGCTATATGAGAATAGTTTCTTTTCGTCACTTCTCTCTTGTCGAATTCTCTTCTGACTTTTTGCTTGCCAGTCAACCTTGATCCTCAGACATTCAAATGCAATGTCAGCCATTATCTTGTCTTCTTAATTCCTCTTTTATTGTTTGGTCACTTTCATATTGATTTTTTCTCATATTCTTTAACACACAGTAACCACCTGCATCTTCGGGGCTTCATTGTCTTGGTTGGAGTAAAATAAACAAAAAAAATAACGATATGTTGTTCTGTCGACGAAAGTTTGAGAAAGAACACGACTGAGCATACGACAAAAACGATGTTCTTTTCTTTCATGTGTCGTGTCCCTTCTTGGCCATTCCAGGCTCTCCACAACTTCCTGTCTTTTTGTTGTAGAGTTATTTCCTCAGTGGAAACTGTATTTGGACTAAATTCGGTCCTAAATAGGTTCTACGCACAAAAACGTTAGGAACTTGTTATAATAAGTATGACGCAGAGTAATCTAGTTGTGGTAGCTGACTACTTTCGTATTCGACTCCCGTCGACCTTCACTGACTCCTACTTATATTAGATGGGAGAGTCTATTATCTATAGACTAGGTGTGTTTCACCATAACACTTTTGTAGCTCTTAGCAATTTTTTTTATCCTCCTTCCTGTTCTGTGATTCATTTATACAAACCACAGCACGTTAGTTACTGTTACCCTCGAACCCTCTTGTCTTCTTCTTATGGGTGTCATAATCTCCCAAACTTCTATCCTCGTCCGTGGAGTTTCAACTCGTTCATTAGGATGTAAGTATCAACATCCTCGTTGATCACATGCTCTGCCCATGATGTTCTCAACATCTTTCTGTAAAACTACATTTTTGTTGGTTCAATTTTCCTTTTCGTCTGTTGTTCAGCATTCAGTGCCATACAGGATTGTCAATATTGCATAGCGTTTCAAAACACTGTATCGCTTCTGGAATGCAAATTTTACTGTTTTAATGCGCCTTCGGATTTCGGGTTCACAGTTTTATATTATTTCTTTAATCAATTTCATCATATCGAGACAGTAAAACTAGTAATACGAAAGGGGTTACTGGGCGTGGAAGAATTAAATACAGAAAATTTATAAATGAGCGGGAAGAAGAAGTGCAATCAGTAGATAGCGATTGATATGGCATTTAAATTTTTGAAGATTATAATTGTCTGGAAAGCATGGAACGAGACGAAAATTCCACAACTGAGAAAAGAAACTGTTAGCATAAAACTTACGGTTACATCTACCCAATTAAACTGAAAATTGATGAGATCTCGACGCTAGACACGTACTGTGTTTAATTCATAAAATCTCGGTACCATAGCGAAGAGATTGTCAGAACAATTAACATGAAAATATTTAGAGAAAAGACACAGAGAAGCAAATTTACAGCGGTAGAAATGTTACTAGAGCCGAGTCGCCAGATCAGGACAAATAATATTACTGATTTTTCTCTGGATTTTATCAAGGATCTCTAGGTAAATAGCAGAAACACCGGACCATATGTGGCAGCAATATTCTAAACATGGACGAATGGTAGACCTATAGATATGTATGATAGATTCTGGAGTGAAAAAAATTATCTTGCATGACACAGTGAAGCTGATCTAGCAATGGATTCGATATAGTCTATCCACTTCAGGCCAACTGAGAATGTTATCTCGAGAAGGCGAAACGAGTCACTCTACTGGAGTTCAGCATCAGCCATTCAGATTGAAGGCAGACAGGGGTCTCTCAGATGATTATGGAGAGAAGTTCAGATTTGGAAGCGTTAAATTAACAGGCCATCTTTTGCCCCAGTTAACATAAGACTGGAAGGCGTTTTGGACATCGACTGCCATTTATCTGTTATAATGTTTACCATATAGTTAAGTTTATTCACTTGCTAGAATTCGATGTCCGCCTTTAAGTTGTATATGGGAAGACATTCCCTAAGAACTGTGCAAAGAATAATGGGTCGACAATGCAGACATTTTTTAAATTGATAAAGTTTTTTGGCAATTTCTGAACAAAAGTAAGGCTTAATTTACATTGCTTATCAGCAAAACAGCACTTAGCAATCCAGCACGCTTTTCTTTGTTTCTAACTTTGTTAAATAATAGTTTCATATTTTTTTAGTGGCAGTGTATTCGACTCAGACCTTCTGAGGCTGACCTTTAATGTTAGATGGTAGACAAAATAGGGATGTCAATTTTGATTGGCTTAGATGAACGTCTGAATATTAGAGAGAGAGAAAGTTTTTTCAGTGAGTTAAGTTTTACTAGGTTGATAAATGTTATTCTCATGTATGGTAACTGATCCCTAGTGGGGTAGGATAGTAACCCCGATAGCTAGTTAGAAGATTTACACATCAACGTTGTTTAAGGACATAGATAAGTTTAAAATCCCTTTTGCTGGAATTCTAATTTTACCTCCGAACAAAAAACCAACTAGCGATCACCTTCCCTCATTAAAAACATGGAGTACCACAATCTTCCTAGATTCATGTTCGTGCGTATAAATTAGTGGCCTTACTAAATATAAATAACAATTTATTCACTAACGTCTTTGCGTGTACCTTTGAAAAAGCAAAGCAATGGGCGTCTGGCAATCGTTCTTGTACAGTTTTACCCGCCCGGTGATATTTAAGAGAAAATGAACAAAACAACAAAGATGGCAGCAAAGATTAGACTGATTGATTGCCAGATGACAAGAAAGAAACGCCATTGCTTTTCTTTTCTTCCATATAATTGCCAGACAAAAGGCGGCGCAAACATTAGTTTAGCTTGCCCGACACTTGCAGAGATATCAAAGCGTACACTTCAACCGTCTCAAAAGGCACTAAGCCTCCATAGCCCGTCGCTCAATAGACACCGTCAAGACAATCAATACCACCACCATCGAAATATCTGCTATTAAATTCCTATAACTAATAACAATCTATACTTTTATTTCGCTTGTTTGTAAGCGTTTTGGAGGAGGATGGACACTGTGATCCGAACGCATATTGGACTAACGAAAGTAGCATTCCAAAAATAAAGCAGGACACAGAGAAACGGAAAAAATGACATTGTAGCATAGAATGATCTTTGTGGGGGGTATCTCTTTCTTGATGGTCTTGAGGCGATCATAATAAAGTTGTCTTCCTGTCTTTCTTCTCTCGGCCGGGTGATCGCTAGTTGGTAAAATTAGAATTTCAGCAAAAGGGATTTTACACTTATCTATGTCCTTAAACACGTCGATGTGTACGTCTTCTAACTAGCTATTGGGGTTACTATCCTACCCCACTGGGGATCAGTTTCCATACACGAGAATAACACGTCTACATTTATCGACGTCCAAAAATGAACTCGCTGAAAACACTATCTCTCTATTATTCAGACGTTCGGCTGAGCGAATCAAAATCGACATCTCTATTTTGTCTACCATCTGACCTTAAAGATCAGCCTCAGAAGGTCTGAGGCAAATGCACTGCCACTAAAAAAATAATAATCTGAAACTATTATTTAACAACGTTAGAAACAAAGAAAAGCTTGCTGGATTGCCATGTGCTATTCATGGCAGTGATAGCTGGATAATCTCCCCACGAATGAGAAAAAATGTAGTGGTACCAGAAATTTGGTTCTCTAGAAGGATATTGAGAATTCAATGGACAAAGCAAGTAAAAACAAGTAATTTGTTAAGGAATATGACAACATAGAGACCAGTTAAATTCAGAATCAGGAAAAACTGCTGAATTTCCCTGGGTACATAATGAGGAAGGAGGACTTTGAAAAACTTAACCCTCACGGGGAATCTTCAGGGCTTGGGTGTCAGAAGGCAGCGAGCCACTTTTATGAATGGATTTCGGAAGTTGGGACGGGAACCTTAGTATACTGGTAAGAGCCACACGAGATTGGCAGTTCTGGAGAGTCGTGATCGGATATGCGCTGTAGATTATCATTCATTAGACCATGCTGTACCCACGACACTTGTCAGCAACGAAAGATATCAATATTTATTGCTTACGGCCGCATCACATTGAAACACCGGTTCAAGTACGATTACCGAAGTCAAGCAACGTCTTGCGTGGTCACTACCTATTTTGCTGACTACCAGGTATTCTATCTTTCAATGTGCGGTGCTGTTTATGGATCTGTGGTCGCTAAATGGGTGCAGGGAACTCTATTAGTTTGCGCAAAATTTTTGATAGACCGCAGAAAAATGGGTACATTATTTGAATTTTTATTAAATTTTAAATTTTCAGTTATTTTTTTTTTATTTACTTACGTCTGCATCACGTTAAAACACCGATTCCCGTGCGATTACCGAAGTCAAGCAACTTCTAGAGTGGTAAGTATCTAGATGGGTGACTGCTGGGAATGCCTGTTACTCTATGCTTCAATGTACGGTGGTGTTATGGATCAGTGGTCGCCAGCCGGTAGTTCACAGACTACTGGTAGTCAGTACAAAATTTTTGATGGTCCTCAGAAAAATTGGGACATTATTCCAATTTTTATGAAACTTCAAATTTTCAATTTGTTTTATTTAAATAATTACACTATAATTTCTTACCGTTAGTGTGTGCACTTGATATTAACAAAATTAAAGTTTTCCGATTATTATTATATAAATGTAATTACTTTTTTTTTTTTTTTACAAAATTCATATTAGAGGTCCGCCGAATTTAAAATTTTACATTTAGTGACCCATGAAGTTCAAGCTGTTAGCCTCAGCGTTCCTTGAATGCAAAATCTTGTAAGCCAATAATTTTGGCAATTCTTGTTGAAATAACTTCGAATTTTCGCAGAATGTATAGAAATAGATCCTGATTCTATATTTAATGTTTTATTTTTGTTCTGCTTTCAGGTTGAGCCATGCCGTTTACTCCCCAAAAAAAGTCATATGGCGTCTTGTAATATGCTCGCAGACAGTCACCCAAGAATGTGCAGCGTGCCTTCAATGCAGCGTACATTAAATGCAACATTTTATAGGGATTATGTGAAGGGGCTGCATAATGTCCCCTCTCTTTCTGCTAGCATTGATTAACTCAAGCAGAGAATCACTTCCGCACTGTATAATGTTAACGGAGACATGCTACAGCGTGCTCGGTAAGAGCTTAACTACCGATTCGACGTGTGCCGTGTCACATATTAACACTTACGAAATCGATCCCAGAAAAGAAATTCAAGTGTTCAACGCCTAAACTGTTCTATTTCATTAATCTAAACTTAGTAGTTTTCAAGAGTATTGCATTTAAAATGATGTTAAATTTTTGAGACACCCTGTACTTTTATTTTATATATATATAAAGGATCTGGAAGGGTGAACTTTCAAGTGAAACTATATTAGCGATTTGATAAGAAACATTGAATCATATTGAAAAATCCGGTCAGAAACAACAGAAGATTTCAACTTGTGAAGAAGAACAGAATGAAAAATCCAGGATAACGTTCGTGATATCTAAGACAACATCCGGTTGTTCCAACATTCTTCTCTAAAATTTGATGAACTTTTTCAAAGGATCAAATATTTCAAACACTTCCTTCAAATTATTCGACTTCGTGTTCCATGCAATCTCAAATGTAAGACTAAAACTCGAAAATTTGTTGACAAAAATCTGTATCTGTTTGGTTAGCGTGCGTTTTTCAGATTTCCCTAATATTTGTTTCGCACCTTGTACACAATAGAGATTCCACTCTTCCAAAGTTGGGTAAATCTGGTACGTAATTCCAAAGACATCCGTTCGGGAAATATACACGCACCAAAAAAAAAAAACAAAAAAAAAAAACAAAAAAAAACATCTAAAAGACTACAATATGAAAATCATACCCATTTTTTTTTCTCTCTGATTCTAATAAAAGCGAATCAGCTTTAATAAGGAAAAAAAACATGTTTCTTATGCTTGGCTGAATAACAAAAGAAAACAAAAAGGAAATAAATTTTGAAAAGACAAAAAAGAGAAATTCAGTGTTTGAATATTTTTTACTTGAAACAAAAATATTTCCTTGAAAAATAAATAAAGACGATATCTACATACGCACACGCACACACATAAGCGCACACATGTAAGTGTATTCAAGTGTAAATTTGTGCGTAAACATATATTCCCGATTTTTTATGCAAATGTACATGCAACCATGTTCTTTCACTTTGCTATCCCCATACAAAAATAACCTGCATACATTTATATTGCGTTCATATATATATATATATATATATATATATATATATATATATATATATATATATATATATATATATATATATATATATATATATATATATACACATACACACATACAAGTATAGGATTGGTGTATACGGAATAAATTCCAATACCTTTTGTAACATATTTATGTTATAATTTTTAAATAAATAATTATATATCTATATATATTTCTTTGCGCGCGCGTGTGTGTGTGCGTATTTGGTATCTTGAAGGACTGGTATATGTATGTATAGGTAAATAAGAAGCATGGAAAATATGGACGATTACATGGAATACACTGATAAACTCAATTACCATTATATATATATATATATATATATATATATATATATATATATATATATGTGTGTGTGTGTGTGTGTGTGTGTGTGTGTGTGTGTATGTGTGTGTGTGTGTAAAATCTACTAAAATATGTGTAAAAAGAGCATAAATGAATAGCTTGCCTTTTGTTTTCATCCACACACACACACACACACACACACACACACATATATATATATATATATATATATATATATATATATATATTAGGTCATCCCATAAGTTCTGTCCGAATTTTAAGTTTTTGTTAAAATGAACAAAATTTAAAGAGTATTTTATAATGACTAATGGATCTGAACATTATTTTTATGTTTAGATGCATTTAAACTGATCAAATTTTATTTCAGAGAACAATAAAATTAAATTTTGTTTGATTAAAACCCTGCTACCATGGAAGTACCCAAGAATCATTTGAGGCACATAATGCTTTATGAGTTCAAGAAAGGAAACTCAGCGGCCGAAGCGGGTAGAAACATTCACTCAGTTTATGGAGAGGAATGTGTGAATGAAAGAACTTGCAGAAGATGGTTTGCAAAATTCAGAGGTGGAGATTTCAACCTTGAAGATGAAAATCGAACCGGGCGTTGAGTTTGATGAAAAGCTTCTTGAAGCAGCCCTTGAAGAAAATCCTGCTTTATCAGTTGAGGAATTGGCAGTGGTTCTCAGTTCAAACCATGCAACTATTCATCTTCAAGAACTTGGAAAAGTTCCTAAACTTGGAAAATGGGTGCCTCATAAATTGTCTGAAAACAACCTCAAATCCCGAGTTGACTTCTGCTCTTCTCTCCATTCTCGCTAACTTTTTTCACCTTTTTTGGATAGACTTGTGACTGGTGACGAAAAATGGATCTTTTATCGAAATGTTAAGCGTCGTAGACAGTGGCTTGGTAAAGGGGGGGGACCCCAGCCACAGCCGAGAAGGGAACTTCAAGGGCAAAAGGTTCTTCTTTCAATCAGGTGGGAGTGCCAAGGAATAATCCACTTTGAATTCTTACCACCTAATGCAACAATTAATGCTCAAATATACTGTCAGCAATTAGAGATCTAAGATCTGCTTTAGTGAATCGAAAACGGGTGATGTTTCATCAGGACAATGCGCGGCCACACACAGCATGAATCACGTCACAAAAGATCGAGTAACTTGATTGGGAGAAAATTCCTCATCCACCTTACTCTCCCGACCTTGCTCCTTCAGACTACCATTTGTTTCGTAGCTTACAGAATCATTTGGAAGAAACAGCTTTCGTAAAACACAGGAAGAGGTTAAAACTGACATTTGTGCGTTCTTCGAATCAAAGCCAAAATAATTTTACAGTAATGGAATTAGTAAGCTTGTTAATAGATGGAAGGAAGGCATAGATAATCAGGGAAAATACATTGTTGATTGAATCTGCAATTAAATGTAACATTTGGTCACTTGTTTTCTTTATTCAAAATTCGGACAGAACTTATGGGATGACCTGATATATAAAAAAATTATAGTAATTCATCGAGTCTAGAAGAATCCTCACCTGAATGCAGAAAGTACTGCACGGCCATTTTGCCCTATTTTTGGGACGCATAACCAGTGCGCACCCACCACCGAGATTAGAACCCGAACCGTTTTGATACAATGCAATCGTCACATCAACTGTACCAACGGGCCTCGGCGACGAAGAAGAAACTGAATAGACTAGATATAGCACTGCTACTCACCAATTCGTGGTGATATTCATCCAAGTATTCAAAAATCAAACGGATTGTGCCCCAAGAGCCACGACATTCCTTTCACCCGAACCGTTCCATCGCAGAGCCTTAGCCGTGTCAAGCAAAGATACACAAGTAGTAGAATTTTCGGGATTTAGGCCAATCATTATAGTAATTCATCGAGTCTAGAAAAATCTTCAATTCTGCATATATATATATATATATATATATATATATATATATATATATATATATATATATATATTCCAGACTGTATATATATATATATATATATATATATATATATAAATATTCCAGATTGTATATATATATATATATATATATATATATATATATATATGACAACTCGGTCTGGTATCGATCCCGACTTGAAGCAATCGGGCGTATAGCCAGACTGAAGAGTTGTGATACAGCGAAACAGTATATCTGTGGATGACTATATATATATATATATATATATATATATATATATATATATATATATATATATAAATGGTGCTACTCGCTTGGAAAAACCTTGTGTATATCGGCTTGTAGTAGAAAAAACGAATACCCAAGGAAAAATGAGGAATAAAAAAAGAAAGAACTAAGAATATGAAACTGAGGCGAAAACAATCGTCCAGAGTCCAAGCTCAACGTCGAAAGAAAAAACAAACTCCAAAACGAGTAATGGCACCTACGTAAAGTGCTCAATGCACGAAGTAGAGCAAACCTACCTAGGTTTAACCTAAACGGTTCGTCAGGATAATACTGACGATCCGTTTAGGCGAAAACTAGGTAGGTTTTCCTGGGTATATGTATATATATATATACAGTGTAACCCGGATATAAGAGACCCGGATATAAGATAAAACCCGGATATAAGACATATTTTCTCTGGTCCCAAATTAGAGCCTGTGTTAATGTATATATTATAGACCAAACCCGGATATAAGAGAGTTCTTCTCCGGTCCCGACAACTCTCTTATATCCGGTTACACTGTATATATATATAGGACTCATCAGCAGTGCGCATCCACTACCGAAAATTGAAACCCGGACAGTTACGTTGTCAGGCAAACGCCACACCAACTGTTCCAACGGGCCTTGGTGACGAAGATGTAGCGAATCAGACTCGATATAAGCTGCTCTATCTTATATTCCGTGGTGGAACTCAACAGAGTTTCCTTTTTTTACCCTTCGGACTGTGCCCCCTCGAGCCACGACTACTATCACCAAGCCACTCTAACTGGAGCATTAGAAGCCGGTTCAAGCGTAGGGTATATAAGTAATTAGGAGAATTTGAGAATTATAATTTAGTAATTCATCGAGTCTAAAAGAAACATCAACAGAATGCAGAAAGCACTGGACGGCCGTTTCGTCCTATATTTGGGACTCATCAGCAGTGCGCATCCACTACCGAGAATCACGGCGCTCGATCACATATTCGAGTCAGATTCGCTAGCTCTTCTTCAGCGAGGCACGTTGGAACAGTTGGTATAGGTTTTTGCCTGGCAACGTAACTGTACGGGTTTCAATTCTCGGTAGTGGATGCATACTGCTTATGAGTCCCAAATATAGGACGAAACGGCCGTCCAGTGTTTTCTGTTGAGGTTTCCAGACTCGATGATTTACTTAATTATAATTCTCAAATTCTCCTAATTACTTGGCAATTAGTGACAACAGTCTATTTCATAGATGACCGTAAATATTCAGCTGGAGCATGAAACAGAATGTCGTCCCTCAGTGTACACTTTTATATTTCCATACGCTTTATCACATAAATATAGCATATCTGAAAACAATATTTATATAATTTATTGTAATATATATATATATATATATATAAAAGTTATATTTATGGAATAACGTACTCAATATCAGAGGTAGTGTGTATGTAAATATAAAATTGAATATTGAATTCAACACACAGAGGCGACAGACTGTTTCATGCTAAACGTAATCATCAGGGCACATGCGTTCTGTATTTCTCGACTATTTATATATACAAGTCAGATATGCATTATGGGTAGTGTAATCTAACGGTTATTTGGCGGGAGTGGTTTGTTAATTTGTATATTATTTGATTGATCTCTATTAATTTATTTTATTTGTTTTTGTTTTATTTATCTTTATTTATTCTTTTCTGTTTTCGATTTTTACGTAACGTAGTAAAAAATTGTTTTCGTGTCGGCATTTTGAGATGAGTAATGATCGTTTATTTAGTAGTTTGTTTTTGTCTGAGAAGGTAATTATAGTTTATAGTTTTTGGGTTGAATGTTGTAGGCTGTTTTTATTTTCCTTATTTTTCATGATACCTTTGGTGGGATTTACTTTTTGTTTTTAATTTCCAGCATATTTTGAGTTTGTCTTCTTTATCCATTGATAACACTTGAGCACACATGGCACAGTGGATAAAGGTACAGTGGATAAAGGGGTTGGTTAGATCCAGTGACAGGACACAAAGAGTGTGAGTTCAATACCTGGTTAAGGCTGTGGACAACTTGTAGAGGGGAATTAACAGGGGATAACTGATAACTGACATCCATTAAACATGGCACGTGGAACAAGAACAGTCTAGTTAGGCACATGCGACTAGCATAAACGGTACCCTAATGGAAATTGGGAGCGGCGAGCCGAGTTCAAATTCTGGTCTCGTCTGTTATGTTTACTTTCCATTGTGTTCACATATGCCATTGCGAATGACATAAATGTATTTACCTTCAGCTATGTCTTAAATAGGAGGACACACGGGGGTCTCTAGACATTTTAATCATTGTAGGACATCGAATATAGTGGGTTCCAACTAATTCTGTAATACACCTTCAATCGGATACCGTAAATGTAAAATTGCGTGTGTAAATTAGAGGTTAACATTAATTAGAAAAGAAATGTTCTAGTGACATAAAACATGTTGTTGAAAACGTATTTCAGAAATACCATGCATATGCAATGGCTAGTTGAAGTACTGCAGAAAGGAAAAAGAAGAATGTTCTAGCGGCCTTGGGTGCCGTTTCATTGGAAGTTATATTAACGAATATTTAATTAACGAGGAAGCGAGGTTTCATGATAAAAAAACAAGGGATTTTTCTTACCAAAAATCGTCAGTGACGAGTTTCGCTTAGTGGCGAACACTTGAGTCTGAAGTTGCTAGGATTATGATGTCTCTCTCTCTCTCTCGCCCTCACTAATATGTTTTTGCGAAAATATCCCTAAAGAGGGGACTAAAAGAAACCAATACAGAACGTATGCCTTCTGCAATTTAATACTACGAAAAATAAATTCTTCTGATGAAAAGACGGCAGATTTGATTTTCAGTAAGAGGCATGCTGAAGCAATGTATAGAGGAAGGAATCGGACAGCCGAGTTTGAATTCCCGTAGAGTTCATTAGATTGATTGCCGTGCATGATGGATTCATGTATTTACCCATGGTAAATGCATGAATCCATCTCTTCCCCCCCAGCCATCGGTAAAATAGCAGGGAAGTTTGCGCCCGATAGTCTTGATTGGCAACCGGTCTAGGGAAATGAAAACTCTTAATTCAAACCAGCCTGTCTTACCCAGGAAACTTTACTGCTGCAATGGTAGCAGAGTTTGTGATCATGAACAAACAGATACTTTGGTATATTGAGGTAAAGAAAGTCGTCGAGATTAACTTAGCGACACAACCGAATCAGCCCATTCAGAATGGCCGCCAAACGTCCCATTCGGTCCACATACATATTCACATAAGTTGTCGTGACAATGTCATATAAACTTTGTAGGGTGAGCAGTTTAGGAGAGGGACAAATCAAAACAGCTTCAAGACTAATAACCTACGCCAGGATAAATTATACTGTACACAGCCATTGTGGCTACAGCTGCAATAATCGTGGTGCCCTCTCGGACCCTAATAGGTTAGAGAGCTTATAGTCGTGATATCATTAGTCACAGAGAAGAAAAACCAAGTCTCTTACACAACAACTTCCAATATCGTCCATCATAAAATACAGCCGTGAATTATTGTCTTTTGTATTGGATTTTACTCTCGCTATGTTTAGAATCATTGGACATTCTATCTATCTATCTATCACTTTCTGGTCATATCTGTCTAATTATCTATCTATCCATCTATCAGTATATTCATGTCTATCTATCTATCTATCTATCTATCTATCTATCTATCTATATATCTACTAATCTAACTATATATTCATCTGTATATATCTATGCATCTATCTATCTCTCTATCTCTCTCTCTCTCTCTCTCTCTATATATATATATATATATATCGGTTTCTTAATATCTATATGACTATCGATCTCTGTTCGTATCTATCTATCTCAGTTTATTCATATCTATCTGTATATCGATGTAACTCTCTTCATATCGATTCAAGTTACAATGTTTATATACATATAAAAAGAACGTATAAACATATCTCTCTCTCTCTCTCTCTCTCTCTATATATATATATATATATATATATATATATATATATATAAATTTCCACCTCACTTTATTCATATCTATCTTTCTATCGATTTCAGTCTGCTCAAATCTATTTATCCATCTATCTACTTATCTGTCTGTATACCTCTCTCTTTCTTTCTCTCTCTCTCTCTCTCTGTAAATATATATATATATATATATATATATATATATATATATATATATATATATATATATATATGTTTGAGTGTGTGTGTGCGCGTGCATATAAACATGCATTTAGGGGTTTATTCCTAAGATTGACCGGAAAATAATATCTTAGATTTAATCAACTTGATACTGGCCGGCGTTGCGCCTTGGACCAGAATTTGATTCACTTTAAATGCCGCTTCATGTTTGTTGGCTATGTCCGGACACAGAAGAGTTGCGCGAACGAATAATGAAACACTTGTTGACAAAATCATTTCGTTTTATTCACGCTCTGCATCGTTACATATCCTACATATCCCTTTAATCTACAATTCTCGCGTTCAGAATTCAGTAGCTCTCCAGCATGAGTGCCACATGACTTTTGTTTTGAGTGAACAATAGTTTATGCGTATAAACCATACTTTGTTCGAAACTGAGCGGCATTCTGACAAAATGACCTCTGACATGAAAGAGCTCACAGAGCATCCTTGCTGACATGAAAGAGGTTATAGAGCATCCATTCGCTGTCTATAGGTTTTCATTTGCCGATGATGAAAATGCAGAAAAGCAATAGGGAGAGCTGTGAAAAATAACACTTTATTGCTTAAAATCTCTCTCTATCGAAAGATCTTATTGAGTTTTCTATATTTGTGGTAGTTTCCTCCTCCATTAGATTCCTTGCGGTACAGTGATAGTAACGTGTTACCAAGACTCTGGTTTCCATAGGAAATATGTTTTTATCGGTTAGACTTACCAGTTCCACTTCCAGACTTCTCGATTATTTGCCAATCAAGGTCAAAGAGAGCAGTATCCCAAATATATTTGTATAAAGGTGAATGCAACGATCTCAGCTGGAATTTGAAACCGGTACTGCGATTACACTCCCCGTACCAATACCGGCTACGACCACATGTGTGCACTTGTCTCTTGTGAATTGGAATTAATTCTTCCCAATGCTACACATCCATGCGCAATGGTTTCAAATTACCTTTCATATTATCTTGAAATCTAGACTTATGCTGTGGACGTTTCCCTATGTTCAGTTACCCACAGAAACGTTGGGAAACCTTTAGCTCCCAACATGTCCTGCATATATTTGAATATTATTAATTGCATTATTTACATTATTCCGACAGTTATCCTCATCTCCATTGCCATATTCACAAAGTTTTGGCCGTTGTACTCTCCAGCCTTCTTCAGGTTATTGGAATTTCGAACAGAACTCTTTATTTCGTCCAATGGGGTAGATTGTTCTTGTTCCACGTGCCGTACCTCTTCCGGATGTCGAAATAAAGGGTTCGGTTCGAAATTCCAATAACTTGAAGAAGGCCGGTCGAAGAATTGTGAATATGGTAGCGAAGATGAGGATAATACTCCGAATAATGTAAATAATGCAAATAATCATAATACCTCATCTGAGAGATATCGACGTATATTGTTTCAATGCTGTTGTATTCAGTGGTCAGTCAATTGTACATTCAGTTCAGGCCGAAAATAGAGTATGTTATCATATTTGAGCACCAGCTACCCAGTCTTCACCTTCCAGTCTCGATAGAGTTCAAAAGCGTCCTTGTGTGTGACAAATTTTCTTCCACCCTCCAATCTCTCTCCCACGGACGGTATGTGGTAAGCCTCTCGTTGCCCCATCGCTAATTCCATGGAAAGTGCTCGGATGAACTACATTCCTTGGTTCCGCAAGTTCTAACCTCACGGCTAGCAGCCGTCATGCTACTTACATAGTAGCAAACCACTCACATTCTCTCCATATTGCATCGGTGAGAAGTAACTTTCATTTGAACAGGCCCCCTCCTACGAAACACTTCTCTGTGTAACAGACTCCCAAGGAGATGTTTTGCCACATCACTAGACGCTTAATCTGTTCAATTCTAGAGTTAACCGTTATCTTCCCCTCCTATCCGTATAAACTGCTCCTTTAACGTAACACTCTACCTGGAGTGGCTCCCGGGCCTTGTGAAAATGGACGATGGCTGCCACCTCAGACTATGATCATCACAAAGTGTCAACTAATGACCGTGCATGAGATTTTTGATCTGCAGAAAGACGTTGTGCTGAGTAAACCCCACTCTCAGAAGAAAGAAACGCATGTACCGCAAAAACGAAGAACCAGTCAACATCACTGAGTGATGTTAATTTGCAGGTGATCTCTCAGAGTCTCCCCCCTTTTTTTTTTTAGTTGGTTGCCTTAATAAATATTAAGGGAAGCAACACCTTCAGTGGGCTTACCACGTGCCTTGATACCAACAGATCTATTTTTACACCCGCATTCCTGGTGCTGAGAGTCGTTGATTCGAAGGGATTCACGCAATATTCGAGCTTAAGCACTATCGAGTCCAGTAAGTACTTTGGTAACGCCGGCTACTGTAAATGACCTCCTATAATCCGGTTCTTGCTCGGTCATCGAATTTAATCACTGTCGAGTCCGGTAAGTACTTCGTGGAAACCGGCTACTCTAAATGACCTCCTATAAACCGCTTCTGGTTCGAACATCGAGCTTAAGCATTATCGAGTCCAGCAAGTACTTCGGTAACATCAGCTACTGTAAATGACCTCCTATAATCGGGAAGATGTTTCAGTTTTAAACAACCCACAATAAGTGTTGGGGCGCACCCACCTTCACAACCACAATAGACTGATCCTATTATTATAAATAGAACAGTAGTTCTAGAGACTGTGAGTAGTGTAGCAGTGTATGAGACGCAGTCTCTGACTGTGCGCTGCTCCTGTCGAACTCTCTGCTTTGGCAGAGAGGAACCCGGACGAGGCTTTGCCGCAGGGCAAAGTGTCGTCCGGGGAGGTAGACAGTCCCTGAACCCGTTTATACGGGTTGTAAATGGGCATATTTTTGGCCGAGCCTACGGGCTCGGTAAGCCCACATTAAACCGGCCTTGTGCCACATTCGACCCACGTGGGAGGGTTGTTAAATACCGTAGTGTAGCAGTGTACGCAGTCTCTGACTGTGCGCTGCTCCTGTCGAACTCTCTGCTTTGGCAGAGAGGAACTCGGACGAGGCTTTGCCTCAGGGCAAAGTGTCGTCCGGGGAGGTAGACAGTCCCTGAACCCGTTTATACGGGTTCTAAATGGGCATATTTTTGGCCGAGCCTACGGGCTCGGTAAGCCCACTTTAAACCGGCCTTGTGCCACATTCGACCCACGTGGGAGGGTTGTAAAATACCGTAGTGTAGCAGTGTACGCAGTCTCTGACTGTGCGCTGCTCCTGTCGAACTCTCTGCTTTGGCAGAGAGGAACTCGGACGAGGCTTTGCCTCAGGGCAAAGTGTCGTCCGGGGAGGTAGACAGTCCCTGAACCCGTTTATACGGGTTCTAAATGGGCATATTTTTGGCCGAGCCTACGGGCTCGGTAAGCCCACTTTAAACCGGCCTTGTGCCACATTCGACCCACGTGGGAGGGTTGTAAAATACCGTAGTGTAGCAGTGTACGCAGTCTCTGACTGTGCGCTGCTCCTGTCGAACTCTCTGCTTTGGCAGAGAGGAACTCGGACGAGGCTTTGCCTCAGGGCAAAGTGTCGTCCGGGGAGGTAGACAGTCCCTGAACCCGTTTATACGGGTTCTAAATGGGCATATTTTTGGCCGAGCCTACGGGCTCGGTAAGCCCACTTTAAACCGGCCTTGTGCCACATTCGACCCACGTGGGAGGGTTGTAAAATACCGTAGTGTAGCAGTGTACGCAGTCTCTGACTGTGCGCTGCTCCTGTCGAACTCTCTGCTTTGGCAGAGAGGAACCCGGACGAGGCTTTGCCGCAGGGCAAAGTGTCGTCCGGGGAGGTAGACAGTCCCTGAACCCGTTTATACGGGTTCTAATGGGCATATTTTTGGCCGAGCCTACGGGCTTGGTAATCCCACATTAAACCGGCCTTGTGCCACATTCGACCCACGTGGGAGGGTTGTTAAATACCGTAGTGTAGCAGTGTACGAGACGCAGTCTCTGCCTGTGCGCGACTCTTGTCGAACTCTCTGCTTTGGCAGAGAGGAACCCGGACGAGGCTTTGCCGCAGGGCAAAGTGTCGTCCGGGGAGGTAGACAGTCCCTGAACCCGTTTATACGGGTTCTAATGGGCATATTTTTGGCCCAGCCTACGGGCTCGGTAAGCCCACATTAAGCCGGCCTTGTGCCACATTCGACCCACGTGGGAGGGTTGTTAAATACCGTAGTGTAGCAGTGTACGCAGTCTCTGACTGTGCGCTGCTCCTGTCGAACTCTCTGCTTTGGCAGAGAGGAACCCGGACGAGGCTTTGCCGCAGGGCAAAGTGTCGTCCGGGGAGGTAGACAGTCCCTGAACCCGTTTATACGGGTTCTAATGGGCATATTTTTGGCCGAGCCTACGGGCTCGGTAATCCCACATTAAACCGGCCTTGTGCCACATTCGACCCACGTGGGAGGGTTGTTAAATACCGTAGTGTAGCAGTGTACGCAGTCTCTGACTGTGCGCTGCTCCTGTCGAACTCTCTGCTTTGGCAGAGAGGAACCCGGACGAGGCTTTGCCGCAGGGCAAAGTGTCGTCCGGGGAGGTAGACAGTCCCTGAACCCGTTTATACGGGTTCTAATGGGCATATTTTTGGCCGAGCCTACGGGCTCGGTAAGCCCACATTAAACCGGCCTTGTGCCACATTCGGCCCACGTGGGAGGGTTGTTAAATACCGTAGTGTAGCAGTGTAGGAGACGCAGTCTCTGACTGTGCGCGACTCTTGTCGAACTCTCTACCTTGGCAGAGAGGAACCCGGACGAGGCTTTGCCGCAGGGCAAAGTGTCGTCCGGGGAGGTAGACAGTCCCTGAACCCGTTTATACGGGTTCTAAATGGGCATATTTTTGGCCGAGCCTACGGGCTCGGTAAGCCCACTTTAAACCGGCCTTGTGCCACATTCGACCCACGTGGGAGGTTTGTTAAATACCGTAGTGTAGCAGTGTTGTGCAGTGCAGGTTGAGACTTCTGTAGTGATCAGTTACACTTCCGTTTCTCGACCGGAAGATACCGTTGGACTTTATTACTATTACTTATTGTTACTACTAACCTACGTTCGTTCTACTACTAATCTCTCTGATGTAAATACCTCTCTGAATATACCAGTATTTTTCCCTACGACTGTGTTTGTTCATTATTACCATATACTCACGTGGAAACACTCAACATCTCAACAGTGGCCACCGAAGGATATTTTATTGATCTCAACAATAAGTTGCTCGGATTGAGTAATCGGAGAGCCGAGTTCGAACACCAGTCGAATTCATGGCATTCATTTACGTGCTAATACCCTCGGGAAAGGTATGAATCCTCCTCTTCTTCTCCCCCACCCCAGCTATGATTAACAGGACACATCGCGTTGTATAGACTTGGATATCAACTGGTCTACCGCAGAAATAGATGGCAACATACTACGGGAAAAAATCTGCCTCGTCAGTCATGTATTGAAACATACATGATCGCCTAAGCGGGTATCACGCATGGCACATAACTGTTCTTAATCACGGTGCCCATCTAACCTGCCTGCTTGAATGTCTCGTCATACCGCTGGTTTACTTATATACAACGCCATATTTAGGACTCTTATATCGCGCCGTATGTGGTATCAAAACTCATTTTTGGCCCATATGACTTAAGTTTGTATACCCAAAACTGCTCTTGAGCGAAGAAAAACGTCCATACAGATTGCACTTCAATTCCTTTTGGATGTCTGCAGGCACCATGCATGTGTTTTCCTTTCAGTTTCAATGCTTCTATGAGGTATGTTCCACTCGAAAGCATTAAAAAATTACACATATTTATATAAATATTTGGCAATTTTGTAAGGTTTGCCACGATTGTCACAGACCTTCCAACGTTGGAATGACAGAACAAGCGAAATTTTCTCGGACTGGCAGCAAAAGATTTAAGGCGGAGACCAGTGTTCATTTTATCGATAGCACACTTTACAACAGAGGTCACGCACAGTAGCAGAGCGACAGAATCAAATTATACCAATACTTTCCGATTTCAATAAGAACATTTACTCCCTCATATATCGATATACACTGTTTTCGTCATTCATACTCACGCACGCACACACGCACAACAACACACACACACACACACACACATATATATATATATAAATTTTGTATGGTATTTCATTTATGACACAGAACTACTCAAAAGTATATGTGTATGTGTGTGTGCGTGTGAGTGTCTATATATATGTCTGTGCTTGTGTATCAGTAAATTAAATAAAATAGGCATCATATACATTTTCTTATATATATATGTGTGTGTGTGTCTGTGTCTCTGTGTGTGCGTGTGAGTGTGTGTGTCTATATATATATGTAAGTGCTTGTGTATCAGTAAATTAAATAAAAATGTGCATCATATACATTTTATTATATATATATATATATATATATATATATATATATATATATATATATATATATATATATATATTCAAATATGCCTTGTATATGAGCGGCCATATCTGTGAGATCCGTTCAGAAAATGCGCCGTTCTACTTAATGTTTTTTGTTCTGATTTTGACAGGATTACTATGGTTTCGCGTTGATTTTTTTCTAAATTTTCCTTAAGAAATGACAAATATCATCTTATCTTCTTCGATTTTGGTTACTAGTTTTTTTGTTGTGCGTTTTCAAAATAGAGGTTTAATGTAACGTTGTTCTCTCCATTTCTCGTGCTTGCTTGGAAATTAAATATGTCTTCTGCGGAAAAGTAAGGAATGAGTTTGCTATCCCACTTTTCTCTTCCCTTTGTGTTTTTTTCTACTCATAATTTTCTTTTTAAAACTCTTTTTTTTTTGTTCGTTATCGCTTCGTTTCCTTTACGATGTATTCTTTCGGCTGAATCTTAAATTGATTAAAGTACGCGAGAATATCTACTCGGTCAAGATAAAGTATCTCTCTGGCTGCGTACTCTACAGGATAAATGACATGGACTCTTTAAAACGCGTCGGTAAATCTGACAGAAAATTGTCAGACCATCTGTGGGAAATGGAATTCATGCAAGCAATCTACTTCGTACTTTTTTGTTTGCTTTTCATTGTTCTACACCAGCTAATTTATTTATCACTAATTCACCCGCGTCCTGGGTAAGACGATAAACTATCCGCGTCCTGCGTTTGATGATAAACTACACCCGCTTTCTGGGTACCACGATAAACTACATCCGGCAGCGAGGCCTTTGTTCAGGAGGTTTTGAAAAGCATGGAACCTCCTCTTCATTTCTGGTGTTCCCAGGTCCACCCTAACAGGAGTGGTAGCACCTGTCAGGGTACCAACTATGGACAAATACTTAACCCCCAAAAGGTGTCAAAACACTATGAAATTATAAAAATAGGTAATACCAGTAATAATTTTTTGGAAAAATTAGTACATTTTTGAAAAAACAAAAATATTGCCAGCAATATATTTTTGAAAAAAGAATTACCGGCAATTCTTTTTCTTTCTATGTGCCGTGTCCTATCAGGGCGTAGGCGATCATGGTTCTCCATCTCCTTTTATCCCTTCACACTGCCAACTCCACCTCTGTCATCCACTTACTTAAGACCGCTAGGTTTGTCACGCGTTGTTTTCCCTTGTCTATCTTTCCCTTTATTGGACCCATGAGTATCAGATTATCCAGGCCCCCCCCTTCCTCTTTATGTGTCCCAGAAACTTCAGCTGCATCTTCCTGATATTAAGTATAAGCCTCCTCCTTGTTTGCATCTTCTCTAAGACCTCATCGTTGCTCACACGCTCGTTCAGTGATATCCTTAG
Source organism: Acanthosepion esculentum (assembly GCA_964036315.1). NCBI lineage: Eukaryota > Metazoa > Mollusca > Cephalopoda > Sepiida > Sepiidae > Acanthosepion > Acanthosepion esculentum. Next base: position 64,298,863 of record OZ038504.1, read on the forward strand.
CATCCGTCTGTAGAACCACATCTTTGTCGCCTCGAGTCTCTTCTTCATTTTTGAGGAAATCGTCCAACATTCGCTGACGTAAAGAAGGACAGATGTTACGTAACAGATCAGTATTCTTTTCTTCGTTGCCAAATAAAATCTTGTAATACTCTGCCTAGCTTTTGGAATGCGTCCTTGGCCTTCTCCGCAATACATTTTTGAAAAAAAAATTTACCAGCAATAAGAATCCTATCGGTATTAAATAACCCATTGATTAATGTAACGATTGAAGAGTATTCGACCGAAAATGTTGGAATAAAAAGCAAAAATAAGATGAAAAAAAGATTGACCTCAGATTAATAATAAAAGTACTTACGTTATTTAATTTAACGGTCAGAGAATATTCGATCAAGGAAAGTGGGATAAGAAACAAAAATAAGATGAAGAAAAGACTAGCCTTAGATTAAATTGAAAATACTGAAATACTTGCTTTAACATTCGGAGAGTATTCGATCGAAAAAGTTGGAATAAAAATCAACAATAAGATGAAGAAAAGACTAGCCTTAGATTAATAATTAAAATACGTACGTTATTTAATTTAACGGTCGGAGATTATTCGACAGAGAAAGTTGAAATAAAAAGCAACTATAAGACGAAGAAAAGACTAGCCTTAAATTAATAATTCATATACATATGCTACCTGCTTTATAACGGTCGGAGTTTATTCAATAATTGGATGAATTGGCACATAATGGCTAGTAATGTACTTTATACTTAACAGCATTTCTTCCCGTGAGAGAATATAAGGAATAATGCTTGTCACCATTTTCAACAATAAGGCGATTTATCTTTCGTTTGTAGAAATCTCACTGGCCGGGATGTTAGTCTCACCCCAAAACCTCCCCATTTACCAACCAGCATTTGTGTAGACTCTAATGATGGAAATGATTTATTTTCAATGAGTTTTTTTTAATCATTTCATTTCATGCAAGGCAATTAAGCCACTAAGACGCAAGACGTTACTGAGTCTGAAAAGCATATGAGAAAAATCTCTACAAAGGAGAAGTGCGTGAGAAGAAACTGTCAGCATAGAACTTACGGTTATATCTAGCCATTTCGATTGTAAAATGATGAGACCTTGCCTCCAATCTAGTATTGTGCTTAAATTCGTGAAGTCTAGGTACCATAGACGAATGTTTATAAGAATAATTACTATGAAATTATTTATAGGAAAGTCAAGTGAAGGTACGTTACGGCGATGGGAACGTGACTAAAAAGCAGATCAGGTCAGGATCAATGGCATTGCAGATTCTTCTTTTGACGCTATCAAGAATCTCTAACTATATAGCAGGACCACCATAACAGATGACCAAAAGTTTTCAACTTCATTTCTTTCCCCCCATAACTAGCAGAACAGAAGTGATTTCATAATTTTCACAGGGGCATTGGTGGTGCGAATGCAAGAAACCTAAATCAAAATTTGAACTCACAGCATTTTGCCAAGCCGTGCCGGTAAACAGTAGTCCACTTTGCATCTCCAGCGAAATCGAAACCCTGTCTTTCAGAAAAGGTCATTACTTTTCACCTTGTGTGAATCTACTGATTGTGCAAAATGGCACCAAAATACAATATACATATGCCATACTAGATGTCCTAATCGAATTTAATATCCACCAAGAATCCTGATATGAGAAGAGTTGAACTGTGGTGCCCCCAATATGCACTGGCTCCACTCTAAGATATATTAAAAGTAAGCTGTGTACTCGGTATCATCTCAGAACATGTAAGGTCTAGGTGTATTGACCGAGAAATGCCACCAAATAAAGAATCTAACTGATATCGTCGGGTGCACTAAAATAATTTATGAAAGTATATCAACTGAATTTAGAATATATATAGGCACAAGACAGCCGAATGACAGGAAATTATATAGAGGAACGACCTTAGAGGGGAGAGAACGTATCCTGTACAAGAAGATCTAGCGTTCGAGGAAAGACCAGAAACCAAATGCCTTAGATGCAGCCGATGTTAATTTGACGGAGATAGGAAATGTATAAAGAATTATGTTACCTATAAAAAATGTTTCTTGTTCGGCGTTACTAATATGACTTTGCAATTGTAAAGTAAGCGATTTTGAAGAAATGGCAGGGTTTAAGTAAGAATTATTTAAAAAGAACGTCTGGATGTTAAAGGATGAAGAATGACATTTAATTGGAAATAATTCTTCAAATGTTTCGATTTCTCTTTTCTGATGGAAAACAAACTTTTTTTCTTGACTTTTTATATCAGCTAGAAAAATAATTACGAAGTTTGAAGTTATGTATTGATAAGGATAGACTACGTTGTATCCTTCAGAGAATAAGTCGTAGAAACATCGAACAACGTGTATAGAGAAGCATGTTTAATATGACATAAAATCTCTTATAAAAGATCATTTTTTTTCTCTTATCCATATCGGAAAATATTTTACAAAATATTTTTTTTTAAATATCCCTTGAAATCGAAGGAGAAGAGATAATAGCCACAATGCTAATGTCTTAAAGTCAAAATTCAGAAACACAGAAAAGCGGAAACCATACAGGAATTAGATAAAACCAACATCAGAATGCATATCTAAAAAGAGAATGGTACATAGGTCCAAATAATACGCATGGAAAATCAACAGAAAATAAGAAAAGTGAAAGAAATAGCGTACATTCTTCTTGCTGAAGAGATATATATTCGAGACTAGTGTCAATTGCTGTGCATTTGTTTTTCATTGATTAGAAGGGGCGGAATCGGAAACCATCCCAGTGTACAAATATGGAAGCATTTATTATACGAGATTCTGATATTAATGCGACTTCAGTTTCTGGGATTGAGTGTAGCCGTCATCTATTGATATTCGTCACCGATCCTTGTAGAAAAGAAAGCAATTTGCTCGCCCTAGGGAGAGTCCAGTTTGAGAATTGATTGATTTCATTTTTTACGGCTTCAATTATGTGCCATGCGTGATACCCGCTTTGGCGATCATGCATTTTTCGATACATGACTGACGAGGCAGATTTTTTTCCCACAGTTGGCTGCCATTTCTTTCTGCGGTAGACCAGTTGACATGCAAGTCTATAGAACCCGATGTGTCCTGTTATTTACCCATAGCTGTTGGGAGAAAAGGAGGATTCATACCTTTCCCAAGGGTATTAGCACGTAAATGAATGTCATGAATTTGACTGAAGTTCGAACTCGGCTCTCCGATTACTCAATCCAAGCCCTGATTGTGGGTTGTTTAAAACTGAAACATCTTCCCGATCATAGGAGGTCATTTAAAGTAGCCTGTGTTCCCAAAGTACTTATTGGACTCGATAGGGCTTAAGCTCGATGATCGAACCAGAACCGGATTATAGGAGGTCATTCAGATTAGCCGGTTTCCACGAAGTTCTTACCGGACTCGACAGTGCTTAAGTTCGATGACCGAGCGAGAATCGGATTACTGGAGGTCATTTACAGTAGCCGGTGTTCACAAAGTACTTATTGAACTAGACAGTGATGAAACTCGATGATTGGACGAGAACCGATCTTTTCAGCGTGATTTGACAAAAAAGCCCAATTCAAAAAGGGATGCATTGCTTATAACCCATATGAAGAAATCTGTAGACACAGTGGATCAAATGAAACGCTTTGGCGACAGTAAAAAATAAACCAGTTCAGTGCTTCAAACAACGATTTGAATGGTTTATTCTGTCGGCTGTGTTGTAAATGATACTGAGCGAGATTCTCCCAACTCTGATGCGGGTGGAGTATCTGTGGACGAATTTGATTGAAGGAAAGATGATTTGCAACGTTTTAGGGTTTCAAAATCTTATTTAAAGCCACACAACAGAATAAAATAATAAAACTAGAAACCAAATTGAGACAAACCTGGATTTTGGTCATGTTCCTGCCAATATAAGAAAAGGTTCTAAAGATCATAGCTTGCTAGATACCTAGTCTGGGCATGACTCGGCCATCGGCCAACACCTGCTTGCTAATTCGAAATGTGCAGTGAAATGAGGGGACGATTCGTTTACTATTTTTACAGAGGCACGACTGCTCAACATTTACGATTGACTGAAGCAGTCCGCATTAAATTACACCAACCTTCTCTGTGCAAACAGAAAGAGAACTTTATTAGTTTTCTCTGTCTTTTAGAAGGTATGTGACTAACAACTTTTCAGCTTTAGACTAAACCTGAAAACATTCAGTTTTTATTCGAATCTTTTCCCCCTCGTTTTATTAAAGAATATTTCACTAATAAACACGTATTTTCGTCGCGGCTCCTTTTTCATCTTCTCTACATAATTTCTCCTGTAGTATGAATTATTTCTCTTTTGTTAAACAACTTTGCTAACGGTTTCTTCTCCTGAGGTGCTAGTCAAAAAATCTCTAAAGAATGTTTGTTTATATATATATATATATATATATATATATATATATATATATATATATATATATATATATATATATATATATATATATATACATATATATATATACATATATATATATATATATATATATATATATATATATATATATATATAGTAAGTTTACGAAAAAGTAGGTAATATGTATGGGTAGACCCAAGGAAGATAAAATCCAGAGAGCTCAATGTATTTCAGAGATAATAATTTCAATATATATATATCCACAAACAGGCTATTTCGCAGCTCTTCGGTGTTACTACACGTCCGATTAACTTCAAGCCGGGTTCAAAACCAGAATGATTTAACATCAGTCTGATATCTTACTCTTAGGCCATCGTCGCACGGCAGAAAGGAAGGGAATTTTTTACGTTTTTTTCTCTTTACGAAATACGTCATCGGCTCGGGGAACTCAATTCGTACTTGAAAAGTAATGCTTAATAGCAGTAGGAGCCGCGATTTTTTTGTTTTTTGGAAAAATAAAACCTCTTTCTCTCGAGAGCTCAACCCGATTTCCGGGAGTATATATTGTCAGACAGACTGTTTCGCTGTATCACACCTCTTCAGTGTGACTAGACGTCCGATTGCTTCAAGCCGGGATCAAAACCAGAGGAATAATTCCAAAGAGGATATGAATCCAAAGAGAGCTCAATGTAAAAAAAGAGCAAATATAATAATGAGAGCGCAGTTTCTTACAAATCCGCTTTCATTATATATATATATATATATATATATATATATATATATATATATATATATATATATATATGTACAGACACATACACAAATATATATATGAGCTGTGATACAGCGAAACAGTCTGTCTGTGGATGACAATATATATGCTCCTGAAAATTTATTTCGGTTGAGCTCTCTGGGGAGGATGTGTGGGTTTGTAAACAGTGACTATTACGGCTAATAATGCAAGACTCTTCGATAAATCGAATCGAGTTCTCTCAGTCACTGTGTGTTTATCTAAATATAATATATGTCTGTGGATGACAATATATATGCTCCTGAAAATGAAAACGAGTAGAGTACAAGTCCAACGTTCGTAACATTTAATTTGAAGGAGGGTTCAGTATAAAGTAGAGCAATATTATTTATTTTAGGATATTACATCGAAAATCTGTCAAAATCTCTACACAATTAACTTTTCCTTCTTCGCTTAGTTTAAATGTAACGTAGGTCATATTTGATTGGTTGATTTGAGTAATGACTTTAACACTAGGATGGCTGAGGTGTCGTTTTCGACACTTTCAAATTTTCAACAAATTACTGTGAAATAACAATTTTGGTTCGAAGCTGAGGCTTATGGACAATTATTGAATTTTAGCAAAGCTGCTTAACAGACTTAATTCTTTGAAAAATATTCAGTGGAATAGTTGATATTTAAGGTTTTACCTTGAATGTCCGAGGTGTCGTTTTTGACACCTAGGCTATTTATAGGGTAAATGCATTGAAAAATGTCTCACAAGCAATAATACTTGTGTTTATGCCCCCTATCTATCTATCTATCTATACACACACACATAATTCATATATATATATGTATATATATATATATATATAATCACTTTCTTTCAGTATGGGGTATGCTAATATTTGTGAATTTCTCTTCAGACTTGTTATTCCTGATTTGAATATTGAATATATTAGAGACGGCGTAATCGAAATAAAGATGTCTATAATGCAGAAGAAGCATTGAATATTATCTTCCAATCAAAAGATGAAGTTTCACGTGAGGATAGTGACAAGGAGTTTTTTCCGCAAAAAGAAGTTTCTTCAAGCTCGTCAGATTCTGATGACTCTCAGGATGGTGAAGATGAATCCACTAGACAAGCAAGTACTTCTTCAGATATACAAGCACGCACCTCTGCACATAGAAATAATATCATACCACGACAAATATGCAAAGGATGAATCTAGTAACATGTAAAGATTGTGGAATCTAAGATATTGCTAAATAGTTGGTCCTGCAGGATTGTAGAAAGAATGTTATAGCCTACTTCAAAATGATGTCTAATGTTGTGTAATAGTAATATTCTTCAATAAACTATGTATTGCAAACATATGAGTAATTTCATTAACTATATATGATTATTTTTCATGCGAAATATTAAAAAAACAATCATAAGGTGTCGAAAATGACACCTTGGCCATTTTATATATATCAAAGGAGCTGGCCATCCTAGTGTTAAACCTTATAACCCTACTTTTTTTTCGTAAAAAGAGGTTGTATTTTGATATTAAATCTAAATAAATCATTCACCCGAGAGTTATTTACTATCACCTGATGGCATGCATTGAGACGCATTGAAACACGACTGCAATTGTGTAGATATTTTTATGTTTATACGTTCTTTTTATAGATACAAATACTTAAGTAAATGCCCTGTTTAAAATAAACAATATTAACGACATTTACCGGGAAATATCCGAGAAATTTTCATAGAAAATATGCGTCCTTCGACATTTTTTATGAAAATTTCTCGGACATTCAGGGCGGTAAATGTCGTTAATATTGTTTATTATAAACAGAACATTTACTTAAATATGTGTATCTAGAAAAAGAACGTATAAACATAAAAAAATGTCTTAAAAATAATTGTCGTACTTTATCCATTTCATAATATATACATACATACATATATATATATATATATATATATATATATATATATATTGTCATCCACAGACAGACTGTTTCGCTGTATCACAGCTCATAAGTGTGGCTAGACGTCCGTTTGCCTCTAGCTAGGATCGTAACCCAACTGGATACATAGATAGATAGATAGATAGATAGATAGATAGATAGATAGATAGATAATATATTAGTAGTCAATATACACACACATATATATATATATATGAATTGGATCGTGATTACGATTCCAATGTAATAAATAATAACCATGGAATATTAGTGTTTGAGCCTTTTATATATATATATATATATATATATATATATATATATATATATATATATATATATATGTATATATACGTGTGTTTGTTTGTGCGTGCGTGCAAGTGTGTGTGTGTTTGTGAAATTGAAAGATGATTTAAGAATCTTTTGGCATATTTAAAGTTGGGA
>OZ038504.1:64311377-64321377 GCA_964036315.1 Acanthosepion esculentum
TGAAATTATTTATTGAAGTATGTTTGTGATATGAAAAATGTTTACTGAATGATGTGTGGGATGTGAAATTATTTATTGAAGTATGTTTGTGATATGAAAAATGTTTACTGAATGATGTGTGGGATGTGAAATTATTTATTGAAGTATGTTTGTGATATGAAAAATGTTTACTGAATGATGTGTGGGATGTGATATTGTTTATTGAAGGATGTGTATGATACGAAAAATGTTTGCTGAATGATGTAGGGATGTGAGATTATTTATTGAACGATGTGTGTGACATAAAAAAATATTTACTGTATGATGTGTGGGATGTTAAATTATTCAGTGAAGGATGTGTGGAATATCAAAAACGTTTACCGAACGGAGTTTGTGAAAAGAAAATATTTAATAAAGTATGTGTGTGATACGAAATTGAAGAGGTTGTCGAAACAAATAAAAGTATATAAAAGTATAAGTATATTGGTATAAAAGGCTATAATCGTAATAATAATAATAATAATAATAATAATAATAATAATAATAAGAAGAAGAAGAAGAAGAAGAAGAAGAAGAAGAAGACCAACAACAACAACAACAACAACTACAACAACAACAACTACAACAACAACAACAATAATAATAATAATAATAATAATAATAATAATAATAATAATAAAAAAATAAAATAATAATAAAAAGAATGCAAAGACAAATGCGACCGACCAGATAAAGAAACATTGGCAAGATAAACCGCTCCATGGCCAATACTCTGCCCGTACCAAACAAGCTGACGTAGACAAAAACCGCACCCATCAGTGGCTACGTAGTGCAGGGTTGAAAGGTGAAACTGAAGGTTTTATCATTGCTGCACAAGACCAATGCTTGTTAACTAGGAATTATCAAGCACATATACTAAAATACTGTGTTAGCCCAAGATGCAGATTCTGTGACAAATATCCAGAAACCATTGATCATCTTATATCAGGATGCACGATATTGGCACCCACTGAATATAAAACCCGGCATCACAGAGTGGGCCAATATCTGCACTGGAAAATTTGCAACTCCTATGGGAAGGAAACTGGAAGAAATTGGTACGAACACCACCCTGACCCGGTTACGGAGATAGGACCTGTTACAATTCTATGGGACTACACAATACACACTGACAGAACAATCAAAGCCAACCGCCCAGACATTGTTATTAAAGACCAAAAACAAAATAAGTGCCTCCTTATTGATATGACAGTCCCTGCAGACTGCAATGTATCTTTGGAGATATTCGAAAAACTGTCAAAATACAAGGACCTTGAAATAGAAATCTCAAAAATGTGGCACATGGTAACATCAACAATCCCTGTTGTAGTTGGAGCCCTTGGACTGGTTGGAAAAGATTCCAGTAGGCTGATTGAAGGGATCCCTGGAAGTCCATGCCTCAAAGAGATACAAAAAATTGTTCTGACAAGTACAGCCCACACTTTACGAAGGGCTTTATCTATGTAATTATTTTTTATTTTATTTTATTTTTTTTTGCAGTGGAAAGTGTCATGATGCCATTTCTAAACTTAGGTCCCTGGGCGGGACCCGGAAAGAAATGTGTAAACGCCAGATATCAAAGGAAATAAAAATAATAATAATAATAGAAAAAGAAATCATGAAATGTGGCCATAACAACACACCACTTAAGTCGTCCCGCAGACTTGGTAGGTAGTGTGGCCATAGCAGAGTCCGAAATATAATGATGATAAAGATGATAATAATAATAATAATAATAATAATAATAATAATAATAATAATTATAATAATAATAATGATATAGAAATGCTTGAGTAGGGGATTATCCAATATGTATTGGAAAAAGGTTGCTATTCAAATGCATGGAAAACTTTTAGTATAGAAATGTCTTGGAAATATTCTAGTATATAAATACATAAGACGTGATTTAACAAAGAAATGCACTGGAACATGTTTCATAAAAGAATGAATTGGATGGATTTTAGTATAGAATTACAGTGAAAATTGTGATGCATTAGAAATGTTCAGGTTTTGGAAAGACCTTCATATATAAATGTTTTTATTTTTAAAAGAATTAATTAAAAGATTATTTGCGTTTTCATTATCGCCTATAAATCACATGAAATTGATAGGACTTATAACGTTGAATTTCTTTTCTTGGACACATCTAAATAAACAGTACGGAAATAAACATATTATGCCGTTGTTATTTTTAGATTCGAGGATGAAGTTTCTGTCTCAGAAAACAAAACAGACGAAGCAATAAATAATCCTATCTTTATAATATCCTTTAAAAAAACATGTTTTCATTAAGATAAATGACAGGTATTTTATTTTCACGCTCCAATGAAATAAATGACAAATACAAACATAGTTTTTATTTTGAAGGTAATCTTTATAAATCTTTGTTTTCCTGGAGATCCGTCAATGAGGTCCATTTTCTTTGACTTAAGGTTTCCAAATAATTTCAGTACTTCACCGATTATCCATACATCGTTTTTCCAGACTTCGATTATCCGCGCGTGAAATGGAGAGGAAAATTAATCATCCGAACAAAGAAATCCATTCTAATATTTCATCTCATATAAGCGGTTTGAGAATTTAGAAAGCCGTACTCAATGTTCGATAAAAAGACTGACAAAATATTATAAGTTTATTGCGCTTTCAATCAGAGGATTCTCTTAAAAATAGTACTGCTTTAATATTGCTTTGGTGGTTAGCAGCAGAAACGTGAGGAAACGGCTGCAAGCAGATAAAAACAGATACCATGTTTTCATTACTGCATTATTTACATAATTCGGACTGTTTTCCTCATTGCGGGGAAAGTTTGTCCCGGCTTTCCCTCATCTAAGGGCTGAGGTGAAAAAATTGCGACAAAACGCTAGTAAAAAACAAAACAAAAAGAAAACAGCAAGATTAGAGCGGACAAACTCTCTCTTTGAGGCGCGAACGAATAAAGAAAAAATTCCTGCTCGGTGTGTAACAAGAAAAAGAAGAAAGTGTTTATTTACATATACAGAAAAAAATGTTAAAGAGATAAAGACAATTAAGAGTGAAAGAAAGGGGGAAGAGAAAATGTCCTTTAAGGGAAGAGAAATTGTTCATAACAGAAAAAGGCTTGCTCAAAATATTTCTCTGAGCGCCTAAAAAGTTCTTTAACACTAGGATGGCCGAGGTGTCGTTTTCGACACCTTCAAATTTTCAACAAATTACTATAGAATAACTAGTTTTGGTTCGATGCTGAGGCTTATGGACAATTATTGAATTTTAGCAAAGATGCTTAACAGACTTAATTCTTTGAAAAATATTCAGTGGAATAGTTGATATTTAAGGTTTTACCTTGAATGTCCGAGGTGTCGTATTTGACACCTAGGCTATTTATAGGGTAAATGCATTGAAAAATTTCTCACAAGCAATAATACTTGTGTTTATGTCCCCTATCTATCTATCTCTCTATCTATACACACACACATAATTTATATATATATATATATATATATATATATATATATATATATATATATATATATATAATCACTTTCTTTCAGTATGCGGTAATTTCTTTTCAGACTTGTTATTCCTGACTTGAATATTGAATATATTAGAGACGGCGTAATCGAAATAAAGATGTCTATACTGCAGAAAAAGCATTGAATATTATCTTCCAATCAAAAGATGAAGTTTCAAGTGAGGATAGTGACATGGAGTTTTTTCCGGAAAAGAAGTTTCTTCAAGCTCGTCAGATTTTGATGACTCTCAGGATGGTGAAGATGAATCCACTAGACAAGCAAGTACCTCTTCAGATATACAAGCAAGCACCTCTGCAGAGAGAAATAATAACCTAATACGGCAAATATGCAAAGGATGAATCTAGGGTACTGTTAGTAACATGTAAAGATTGTGGAATCTAAGATATTGCTAAATAGTTGCTCCTACAGGATTGTAGAAAGAATGTTATAGCCTACTTCAAAATGATGTCTAATGTTGTGTAATTGTAATATTCTTTAATAAACTATGTATTGCAAACATATGAGTAATTTCATTAACCATATATGATTATTTTTCATGCGAAATATTAAAAAACATTCATAAGGTGTCGAAAACGACACCTTGGCCATTTTATATATATCAAAGGAGCTGGCCATCCTAGTGTCACGCGAGTAGAATTTTGTTATGGTTTAGAAACACTGACAGTTCTTGTAGAGTAAGAAACATTGTTGGAAGATACAGGAATCTTGCAGTTGAGTGAGTTCGTAGGTCGACGACAGAAGTTTAGTGGGCACGACAGAAAGAGTGGTGAAGTGATGCAGATTTCAATTGGTTTTTAGTAGTGGGTTCACGGTCTGTCTCTCCAGCCCGGCAGTAATTTCTTCTTTGGTTGAAAGTGATTCTGAAGTTGACTGGAGCTCCCTAACGTCGACCTCACAGACGGTGGGCTGAATTCTCACTGCCAAATAGGCAAAGATTCTCCAAATTTATGGAGATTTGGTAGGCTCCGAAGAATCGGGGACTTTTCCCTCCAAAACTGTTAAATTTACTGGCCCCTTCATTGGTCAGAAAATATATTATTATCTGTGATAAGAATCAGGGCTCTGGGAGCCGGTTTTGAAAGTAATGAAAACAGGTTGGAGTGAACAAGCTGTGAAGTTTCCCCTAGACTTTATGACACCATGGACAGAATAATGGTGGTGGAATTTCTTTTTATATTTTCCAGCTCTCTCGTTAGTTAGAAAATATATTCTTATCTCTGATAAGAATCAAGGCATTGGGAGCCGGTATGGAAATTAAAAAGAGGTTGGAGTGAGGATAGAAAAAATAGCGAGAATGTGAACTTGTAAAATATTGTTCTCAAATTAAATTCCCCCACAAAATTCTCACAACGTTTCAGCCGTTGTACGCTTAGTTATTGTTGTACGCTTAGTTATTTTCCCTTTTAAGTTAATGGGCCAAGTGTTGGTTCACCACTGCTGTGGCTTGCTATTGAACTCATGACTTTTTGGGGCTAGTCACTGGATCTAACCTACGTCTTTATCCACTTGTGAGTTCAATGCCAGGCCACAGCAGTGGTGAACCAATGCTTGGAGAGTTGAGTTAAAGAGAAACAACTGAGACATCCTGAAGAGGCATGGCACGTGGAACGCGATCAATCTACCCCAAGTCGGCGAAATAAAGGGTTCGGCTCGAAATTACAATTACCTGAAAAAAACAGGAGCGTACAACGTCTGAAACGTTGTGAATATGGCAATGAAGATGAGGATAACAGTCCGAATTATGTAAATAATGCAACTAATCATAATACCTCATCTCAGAGATATAGAGGTCTAGTGTCTTTCGAACGGAACATTGAATATTCAGCATTATAATTTCCATATGTCTCGGTTGTTATCCATTTTCCTGCAATGTGCAGCGCCCTTCATGTCATTTCTGAATATTTAAACGCCGCCAAGACATTTTATAACCATACTACAGCGAAATAACTCCAGGCTTAATCTTGAGATTTACCAAAGGGTAACGAATATAACTAACATTTGGAGAAGGGCAAAAGTTTCGATAATTTTCTCGAATTAATCAATGTACAATTTTAACAACCACCTCGACGGCTATCCTAAAATTAGTGGTTTTATATGACTATTATTATTGTAATTTACACTTTATCTTTAATATAATAAGAATTAACGGATAGAAAAGGAGTTCAGCAGATATAGAAAAATAGTAGTGTAAGACAAGGATATGTCGTCTCACCGGACTTATTTAGCCTATACAGTATGGCTATTCTATGAGAATTAGAAATCCTACAAAGGATTCATGAATGGCGGCTACAATCTTAGCAACATAAGATATGCAAATGAGACAATTGTGATAGCAGACACAGAAAGGAAAATGCATAATCTCCGCCAGAAGGTAGTGAAGCAATGCGACAAAGAAGGACACAGCATGTGAAAAAGAAGAGGATGAGGAAGAAGCGAAGAAAAGCAAGGTTAATATAAATGTATCGGTGGGTGATTAATTGAAATGTAATTTTTTTATCTAGCCTCATATGTGTTTAACAGGTATTTCCTAATATGTAAACAAGGATTCAAGACTTCAATTTCTTGGTTTAAAAGGTACTTTTTGTCCAGAAATGTTAAAATTGTTCATTTTTCCCGTTAGCAGAGATTGTAAATATTGTGGTTCTTAGAAGGCTTCATTTTTAAAGGGAAAATCATTACATGTTATTTTTACTTTTATTTTATTTTTTTCACAGGTGTATTGAGCACTTTTAATATCACTGTTTCATGGTCTAATGCAATTCTGACCATTAACCTTATATATATATATATATATATATATATATATATATATATATATATATATATATATATATATATATATATATATATGTTTAATTCCATATAAACTCATTTCTTTTTTAAATGTCCATGGCCACTTGAAAATGACATCGTACGTGAAACGAACGTTTGAGGCAACTTGTTACTCCAGGATAGAAAGGTAGAAGTTTAGAGAGGGTGAATATCATCTTGAATGATTTGGAAAATGATATATATATATATATATATATATATATATATATATATATATGAAATGGACAAAGTCCGACAATTATTTTAAGACATTGTTTATGCCTATACGTTCTTTATTATAGATACAAATATTTAAGTAAATGCTCTGCTTATAACAAACAGTATTAACGACATTAATGTCCGATAAATTTTCAAAGAAAATATGCGTCCCCCGACAGGTATCGAATCTGTATCCTATACGAAACCGTCATATAGCCTGAAGTGCTTTACCGATTGAGCCACAGAGGTGCGTTTCGGTTAGTGTTGTGGTAGGATCCACCTAATTTGCATAGCGGAGTACCGACGATATAAATATGGTTTTTACCGGAAGACAGGGAGGCAAATCAAGAGATCCAACTAGAGACTCTGCCCGACTGCGACTTAGTCAACACATTCTCCAGGAACGGTCTTCCCAGGAATATACAAAAGACTATATGTAAATATTGTGTACATTTTCTTGTTTCAATACATTTTATGCTAACTACATTTTGTGTTTGCATTATTATTCCATGCATTAGTCAAGTTTCAACAGTTAGCAAGGTCGATTTTACTGTTTTTAAACTACAATTTTCCATGATTTTCTCACGTAAATTTATATCTGCTCGATGCGTATCCAGATGTAAACAAATGACGTCACACATTATGAAATGGACAAAATCCGACAATTATTTTAAGACATTATAAAAAGAACGTATAAACATAAAATTATGTCTGTAAGTAATGTCAGTAGAGATAATTGCAATATATTTTTTATAGTTGATAGTACAAAGGCTTCTTTAAGAAGGATTGCTGTTTAGTTGGCATTATCAATATCTTGTATGAATATTACAGATTTCATTTTTTCTTTTAGTTTTAAACACTTAAGTTGCATTTACTGGTGTCTAAAAGTTTTATTTTTATTATCAGCTATAAAAAGTAGGCTACAACTGCCTACACATTTGATTGTCTTCCTACCCTTCCCCTTAGCTTCTTATAAAATGAAACAAGTTACATTTGTTTCTTAATTATGATATATGGACGGCAATCGCTTATAGTTTGTATTAATTACTTGACTGCCACTCATGACCTTGTCTCCGATTATATTTGAAACCACATTTTATCATGATCAAAATTCACCTTCTTTTAGTGAAGGACTGGCACCTAATTAGTTAATCAGTGTAAATCCACAAGCCTCAATTTAATTTTGTTTTGTTGTTATCTGCTGTTGAAATTTTAAAATATTTTTTACTCACCAGTTATTTATTATCGCTTGATTTAGTAGAATTTGAGTGCTGAAACATGAAAGCCATTGTGTAGCGTTTTTTAACATGTTTCTGTTTTAATCTCATATAATAAATAATATATATATATATATATATATATATATATATATATATATATATATATATATGTATATATGTGTGTGTGTGTGTGTGTGTGTGTGGAAAAAATTCATGAATGTATGTTTCGAAAATGATATCCGATAATGCATTTCGCCTATATGGCTTCATCAGATCTATAACGAAAAATGTCTGTGTATGCATTTGGGTGTGCTTAGCATAATTAAATCTGATGCTATTTTCCCAAGCTGGCGTTGCTTCAAACTAAAAAAAGAGAAAAAAATGAGTGACTTAAAAAAAAAAAAAATCGTCTAACATTTTATATTCTCCGCTTTCATAACCCGAGTTTTGAGATAGACAACCTTCAGAATGAGTAGAATATAAATGAACGAATAATTTTATCCATGCATTCTCAGTGTTGACAGTATGTAATAAATTTGGCTATGTAATCCTGACAGATTTCTAAGCTATTGACATTTGAAAAAACATAACATTAAAGTTTGTTTCGAGAATTATATCCGATAATGCATTTCGCCTCTACGGCTTCATCAGATCGAAGTCGAAAAATGTGTTTTGTGTGTATGCATTTTTGTGTGGTTAAAATAATTATGAGATTTAAAAATATATAAATATAGCACATCTAAAACTATATTTCTTTATCTATCTATATATCTATCTATCTATCTATCTATCTATCTATCTATCTATCTATCTATCTGTGTTTGCTGGTCTCACTCTATACATATTCCTTCTACATCTATCTCTTTTTCTCTCTTTCTATCTATCTATCTATCTATCTATCTATCTATATATATATATATATATATATATATAGGGTGTATCAAAATATTTTACAAAATAAAAAGCAGGTTTCTCACACCGAAACGAGGACAAAAGTCCATATATACATATGTCCGTAAATCCTTCGTTTTTGTGTTATTATGTTTAAAGAAAGTTTACGATACATTGCACCGTGTTTGCTATATATAGACTAGGTTACATTTGTCATTCGTGTACATTTGTGGCTAGTCTATCTTTAATGTTTAACGTGAGTAGCAGGGAGTTAACTGAGAAGTGTTCTGTTTAACATTGGCCGGATATTCATATCATGGGCAGGCAAATACGATTTTGACATACGGCCGCAAAATGCTAATGGGCGCGAGGTTACACAGCTGTATCAGATTACGTTACCAGACCTAAGGCAGTCCAAGTCAAACAAAGCTTTGCTCCTGTTTATCGTCGAGTTGCTGAGACAAGATCCATGTCACCATAAACTATGGATCAAGGAAGACTGGGATCCGCTCGTTCGCCTGACAACGAAGAACACATTCTACAGGCTGTACATGGATATGTAGAGAATGAACGGTTCCATGGCCTGCACTTTCCACTGACTTCAATCCTTTGGGTTTTTTATCTGTGGGGTCTCCTAAAACGATTGGTTTATGCAGACATTAATAATGCAGACCCGCTTCATCAACCCAACATGGGGGCCTGCGAAATCATTTGACACCTCATGGGCGTACATGAAGGGGTCCACCAGTCAATGATCCGACTGGTGCATGAGTGTGTAGAAGCAAGCGGAAGACACTTTGAACATTTATTATGTGTTGAGATACAACAATGGCGTTATGGACATGTGTTAATGCAAACATTTTACCTTATTTTGGTGTACGTAACCCGCCCCCAAAGTTTGCAAAAGAATTTCTGGATTGTATCTTGGATTGCATGTTTACTAAGGATTTGTGGACATATGTTTATATGGACTTTTTCCCTTGTTTTGGTGTGAAGAACCCGCACACAATGTTTGTAAAATTATTTTTGATACCCTATCTCCCTTCCCTCTTTCTCTCTCTCTCATCTTTCTTTATTTATCTATCTATCTATATCTATGTCTATATCTACACACACACACACACACTCACACACACACACACTCACACACACACACACGCACACACACACACATATATATATATATATATATATATATATATATATATATATATATATATATTAAAAAAGAGAGAAACCGTAAACGTTTTCGGTTGTAATTGTTTTTTTTATGAAATATTATGTTTATTTTCCATAATTTTGCTACACGTGTTTCTGGTCTCGTGACGGTCA
>OZ038504.1:64326377-64368877 GCA_964036315.1 Acanthosepion esculentum
CACATGGATAAAGAGAATTGACATTGATTGACCAGTGGAAGAGAAAGGAAACCTCTTGGGAACAGGAACAATAAGCCAAAAAATGGTGAACACTTCAAGTCAAAGGCAAATTATATGTTATCTATGGCTGTTGGACGTGGCTCTCCACAGCCTTCTTGATTTTTGCTCTACTGGGTAACTTGTGACACTACAATCTTTCTTTGTACCTGTTCTGGCGTACAACCGCACGAACACTTCTGCATTAAATGAGTTGATTAATACATTCGTTGGTGTAAAGAATAAATGCTTTTCTTTTTAATATTCTCCCATTTGTTCTCCTAATTTGATTTTATTTGTTTTCTTCTGTTTTATTTCGACACACCATTTTGCAGCCAAGCAAAATATCGCCATATTGTTAGATCTAATGGAGTCAACCTGACTCTTACTCTATGGGTACGACATTCACGGAGAGATCTAACGGATGTACAATAATAATAATAATAATAATTATAATAATAATAATAATAATAATAATAATAATAATAATAATAAGAAGAAGAAGAAGAAGAAGAAGAAGAAGAAGAAGAAGAAGAAGAAGAAGAAGAGGAATAAGAAGAAAAAGAACAAGAAGATTAAATATATAACAAACTGGAGCACAAAAACATTTTTAAATGTAGCCTGAAGAAGACGGGCATATTCTCGAAAAATTGTTAAACATTGCTTTAACATTTAAAAAATTAAGCAGTTCACCTCAAGCAAGGCGGGAGTGCTATTAGTACACAATGAGCTACAAAGAGTGTAAGTGGGGGAAAAGATTGGTTATATCGAGGGCTGAAGAAAGGATAAAAAGAAGAACGGGGGTCGGATAAAAAGAAGAACGGAGGTAGGATAAAAAGAAGAACGGGGGTAGGATAAAAAGAAGAACGGAGGTAGGATAAAAAGAAGAACGGAGGTAGGATAAAAAGAAGAACGGAGGTAGGATAAAAAGAAGAACGGGGGTAGGATAAAAAGAAGAACGGGGGTAGGATAAAAAGAAGAACGGAGGTAGGATAAAAAGAAGAACGGAGGTAGGATAAAAAGAAGAACGGGGGTAGGATAAAAAGAAGAACGGGGGTCGGATAAAAAGAAGAACGGGGGTCGGATAAAAAGAAGAACGGGGGTAGGATAAAAAGAAGAACGGAGGTAGGATAAAAAGAAGAACGGGGGTAGGATAAAAAGAAGAACGGAGGTAGGATAAAAAGAAGAACGGGGGTAGGATAAAAAGAAGAACGGAGGTAGGATAAAAAGAAGAACGGAGGTAGGATAAAAAGAAGAACGGAGGTAGGATAAAAAGAAGAACGGGGGTAGGATAAAAAGAAGAACGGGGGTCGGATAAAAAGAAGAACGGGGGTCGGATAAAAAGAAGAACGGGGGTAGGATAAAAAGAAGAACGGAGGTAGGATAAAAAGAAGAACGGGGGTAGGATAAAAAGAAGAACGGAGGTAGGATAAAAAGAAGAACGGGGGTAGGATAAAAAGAAGAACGGAGGTAGGATAAAAAGAAGAACGGGGGTAGGATAAAAAGAAGAACGGGGGTCGGATAAAAAGAAGAACGGAGGTAGGATAAAAAGAAGAACGGAGGTAGGATAAAAAGAAGAACGGGGGTAGGATAAAAAGAAGAACGGAGGTAGGATAAAAAGAAGAACGGAGGTAGGATAAAAAGAAGAACGGAGGTAGGATAAAAAGAAGAACGGGGGTAGGATAAAAAGAAGAACGGAGGTAGGATAAAAAGAAGAACGGAGGTAGGATAAAAAGAAGAACGGAGGTAGGATAAAAAGAAGAACGGGGGTAGGATAAAAAGAAGAACGGGGGTAGGATAAAAAGAAGAACGGAGGTAGGATAAAAAGAAGAACGGGGGTAGGATAAAAAGAAGAACGGAGGTAGGATAAAAAGAAGAACGGAGGTAGGATAAAAAGAAGAACGGAGGTAGGATAAAAAGAAGAACGGGGGTAGGATAAAAAGAAGAACGGAGGTAGGATAAAAAGAAGAACGGGGGTAGGATAAAAAGAAGAACGGGGGTAGGATAAAAAGAAGAACGGAGGTAGGATAAAAAGAAGAACGGAGGTAGGATAAAAAGAAGAACGGGGGTAGGATAAAAAGAAGAACGGAGGTAGGATAAAAAGAAGAACGGAGGTAGGATAAAAAGAAGAACGGAGGTAGGATAAAAAGAAGAACGGAGGTAGGATAAAAAGAAGAACGGGGGTAGGATAAAAAGAAGAACGGAGGTAGGATAAAAAGAAGAACGGAGGTAGGATAAAAAGAAGAACGGAGGTAGGATAAAAAGAAGAACGGGGGTAGGATAAAAAGAAGAACGGGGGTAGGATAAAAAGAAGAACGGAGGTAGGATAAAAAGAAGAACGGGGGTAGGATAAAAAGAAGAACGGAGGTAGGATAAAAAGAAGAACGGAGGTAGGATAAAAAGAAGAACGGAGGTAGGATAAAAAGAAGAACGGGGGTAGGATAAAAAGAAGAACGGGGGTCGGATAAAAAGAAGAACGGAGGTAGGATAAAAAGAAGAACGGGGGTAGGATAAAAAGAAGAACGGAGGTAGGATAAAAAGAAGAACGGAGGTAGGATAAAAAGAAGAACGGAGGTAGGATAAAAAGAAGAACGGGGGTAGGATAAAAAGAAGAACGGGGGTCGGATAAAAAGAAGAACGGAGGTAGGATAAAAAGAAGAACGGGGGTAGGATAAAAAGAAGAACGGAGGTAGGATAAAAAGAAGAACGGAGGTAGGATAAAAAGAAGAACGGAGGTAGGATAAAAAGAAGAACGGAGGTAGGATAAAAAGAAGAACGGGGGTAGGATAAAAAGAAGAACGGAGGTAGGATAAAAAGAAGAACGGAGGTAGGATAAAAAGAAGAACGGAGGTAGGATAAAAAGAAGAACGGGGGTAGGATAAAAAGAAGAACGGGGGTCGGATAAAAAGAAGAACGGGGGTAGGATAAAAAGAAGAACAGAGATCACGCCAACAGAAGATATCGATTGACATTACATTTAATTTTTTGAAGATTATTGCTATCAGGGAAGCAGTTAAGAGGAAGAGAATTGCACTGTCGGGAAGTGCGAAAGAAGAAGCGGTTGGAGAAGAATGAGCAGTTATATTTAACAGTTACGATAGAAAAGGGGTGGGACCCACATGTCAACCTAGTAGCACGCTTAAATTCATGCAATCGGGGCACCAGTCAATATTTATATTCGTACTATTGTCCCTATCTTTGTTGTTGTTATCACAATGATTTGGCCGCCGTGCTCACCCGCCTAAATATTGTGATAACAACAAACAAGATAAGGATAACAGTTCTAATAGAAATAGTGTAAATTATGATAGGGAAGGATTGCTCTTCACAATGTTGGTGCGTTGCGCACACACATGTGTCAAAGCTCGAGTAGCACCGAAAAAAAGAGGGCAATATGAAGATGCTCGTTCGGGGTTGCATGGTTTATGACTTTAAGGTGGGGTTGTCCTTATCAATAAATCAATACTTTGAGGATCGTGTTGCGATTTAATGCACCACCAGACTTTAGTTTCTGTTGTGGCCTGTTTAGGGGCCAGAAAGAAAGACACGGAAGACGAAGGTAGGTTGAACAAGTGTATTGAAATAACAGATATATACAAAGCAAGAGTGTTAGTAATAAGCAGAAAGAAGTGTCCGTCCGAACGATCAGGTTAACATTGCGTCTCGGCTGCCCACACACACATACACGCAGGAAGTCTTGCAGGTTAGTATTTATGAAGAGGAGGAAAAGTTCATTCTAGCGCAGGTGGGTTACTACAACAGTTTCAGAAGTTCAGGTCGAGATATCTGTCTTATTTTGGCGAACCCTGCGGTGGCCGTCCACAAGTTCTGGATGACGGGGCCCTGAAGGCGGCAATACAGAGGCAGCATCCAAAATCGAGGTGAGCTTGCAGAACACTTCCAGTTTTCTGATGAAATAGTCACACTTCACCAGCACCGCATAGGGAAGGCATACAAATTGAGCAAGTTTGTGCCCAAATATTGTCGGAAGCCAAAACTGAACAACCAGTGACAGAACTGTTGCTTTCTTGGCACTGTAACCTACCCTTCTTTGATCGAGTGCTTACCAGCGACGAAAAGTGGGTTCTGTATGACATTACCAGATATTTGGGACCATATGCCTCTCACTACAAGACCACATCTATATCCACGCAAGATCATACTCTGTACCTGTTGGACAAGTCTTCAAGCATTATGAGCTGCTACCAACTGGTCAAACCATCACTGCGGACCTGTAATCGTAGCAGTTGGAACTTGTGCAACGGCCACTGAAGCAGAAGCCGGCATTGGTTAATATGTACTGTTCCTCCTTGACAATGTCAGACCTCATATTGGGTGGGTGGTCAGGTATATCATGCGACTTGGTCGAGAAATACTCTACCTTCCACCTATATCCCAGGAACTGGAATCAACAAATTACCATCTCTTCCATTCCATAGAAAACTACCTTCGTGGAAAATCTTTCACAAATGAAGCAAACCAACGGCAGGAATTCACAGGCTTCTTTACGTCAAAGACAACAAATTTCTATAGCCAGGATATTGCGCTGCTGGGGGAACTTTAAAAAAAAAGGATCTGGATGGAGATGGTGATTACTCTGAGCATTAACGTTATGTCAAATTTGCTGTATACCTTTTTATTCTAATAAATAAAAAAAACGTTAAAGACGTTTACTTTGCAGTTTGAATTCGCATGGCTTTTTATGTTGAAGAAGCTCATAATCATTCCAGTAGGCATTGGTACACTTGGTACGGTGAAATGTATAAAGAAAATTGATATGTATTGTTCAGTAGAACTGTTGGAGAAAGGAAGTTTCTTTGAAGCGGAGGGAATAATTCAAAAATTGTTGAACAGTTAGAGGAATATTTCAGGTTACTGAAGGTTGTGGAAAGATCCAAGACTAGTTACCAAATTTTAAAAGCTTATCTGAGAAAATACTACTACTACTAATACTACTACTACAAATAATAATAATAATAATAATATACAATGCCACAAAATAATCAAATCTGATCTCCCAAAATCGTGATCAAAGACCACAAAAACAGGATGTGCTTTCTTATTGACATGGAAGTCCCTGGATCTTGAAGTGAAAATTGCAAAGATGTGGCACATGAGGAGATGAATAATTCCAGTTGTAATTGGAACCCTCGGATTGATTGGAAAAGGTGTCAATACATTCATTAAGGATAACGTGGTTCATGCCTTAAAGAAATGAGAAAAACATATTCATAAGTACAGCTCACGCCTGAAGAAGAGCTGTAATTTATATAAAATGTGTGTGATGTTAGTTTTTATTATTTTTTACCAAAATTATCAGTGGAAAATGTCATGAAGCCATTTCTGATATTAGGGCTCTAGTTGGGACGTGGGAGGAAATGTCTATTCAACAGAAATCAAAGGACATAATAATAATAATAATAATAATAATAATAATGATAATAATAATAATAATAATAATAATAATTATTATTATCATCATCATCATCATCATCATCATTATCATTATTATTATTATTATTATTATTATTATTATTATTATTATTATATTACGATTTATGCTATGGTCGCACTACCGACCAAATCTTCGCCAGGACCAGAGGCCGTGGTGTGTTTTTATGGCTACATTTCATGGTTTGTTTGTCCAACCGCCATAACATCACCAGCGTTACATAGACAAAGTTCTTCTTAGTGTGTTGGATGCATTTATCAAGACAACCTCTTGTATTTCTCGCAAGCTGGGATTTCCAGGGATTTTTTCAACGTACAGCCGTTTTCTTTCTTTTTACCCTTCCCATCAAGTATGATTGGAACTGTTATTGTTTTTAATTCCCACATTTTTTTTCTATTTTGATTTCCAGGTCTTTATACTTTGATAGATTTTTTTTTTTAATTCCTTGTTTGCTCTATTACAGACGGTGGGTAAGTCATATCAATTACTAGGCAAGTTTTGTTTTTTTGTTTTCATCATCATCATCATCATCATCATCATCTTCAAAATTATTATTATTATTATTATTATTATCATCATCATCATCATCATCATCATTATTATTATTATCATCATCATCATTATTATTATTAAAATTATCATCATCATCCTTATTATTAAAATTATTTTTATCATTATCATTATTATTAAAATTCTTATTATTATCCTCATCATTATTAAAATTATTATTATTATTATTGTTATTATCATCATTATTATTATTATTATTAAAATTGTTATTATTATTATCATTATTATTATTATTATTATCGCTCACCCGTCGAACTCGACGTATGAGGGTCAGACAGATCAGTTCCCAGAAACTGAATGCCCGACAGCCACACAGGATTTGATTATAGTGGTGAAGGCTTTGTGCAGGGCCATCTACACTTTTTGGAGGGACGAATACAGGGACCTGGTGCAACGGATGCCACAAGGTCCCCAAACGACCCTCCGCAGGTTTTGAATTCAGAGTTGTCCTTCTCCTAGACCAGTTGCCATCCAAGGCTATAGAACCAAGTCTGTCCTGCTATTTACCCATAGTTGGAGGAAGAAGAAGAGGATTCACACCTTTCCCAAGGGTATTAGCACGTAAGTGAATGTAATGGAATCGACTGGAATTCGAACTCGGCTCTCCGATTCCTCAATCCAAACCGTTATCCATTACTCCACCACCACCACCACTACTACTACTACTATTATTATTATCATCATCATCATCATCATCGAGTTTTGAGGAGTTTTGCTGACATCAACAACCAGCAGCACAATATCCATTGACTACATTAAATTCTGCTCATGTATCGTCATAACTCAATAACTTTTCGGAGAATCCCGCTGAGTATATGAGTGTAGATTTTTGACGCTCTACAATCTTCGTCTCAATTTTGGTGATGGTCTTCCAAGCATTACTACAGAAAATAGTTCTAAATTCATATTCCACAGCTTTGTCAACTCCTTAACCAGATCCCAGTAATATTCTATCCTTTCAGTTTCTTCGGAATCGACTTTGATGTCACAGGAAACAGCACAGTCAATTTTTATTATTATTATTATTATTATTATTATTATTATTATTATTATTATTATTGTCTATTCCTGTTTATTTTCATTCTTTTTTGGACGAAACTTGAACAAAAACATTTTAAGATGTGCGATAATTGAACATCGAGAAAAGGTTGTTTTTTGTCTGTAAGAATGACAATTAATGACAACAAAATTCATCATTAATTTACGAGTACACAAACAGATAAATTAATCTCTAGGTCTCTATTTTTTATATAGTTCTATGTATTTACGTATATACTTTTAAATATACGTACATATATAATCAAAGGGATGTATATAAATACGCACAATGAAAACACATACACCCAAAACGCGCGTGCGCACACACACATACACACACACACACACACACACACATATATATATATATATACATACATACATACGTACATACATATGTATATATATATGTGTGTGTGTGTGTTTGTATTTGTGTGTGTGTGTGTGTATGCAAGTGTGTATTATTGTATAATATATATTGAAGAAATTAAGGTAAGTAATTATACCAAACAAAATTATTCAAGTAAACTTTGCTGGGATAATTGCTTGTTTTTTCTGTATGAAAAGACACATACAAAAGACACACACACACACACACACACACACACACACACACACACACACACACACACACACACACACACACACACACACACACACACGTGTGTATATATATATATGCAGAGAGACACCAGGGACAGGTTGTCATTTATCTTTAGATAGGTATGAACTAAGAATAGATAGTTATGAACAGACTAATATAGATAGATATGAAGAGAATTTGATAGATAGATAGATAGATAGATATGAAGAGGCTAAGATAGATAGATAGATAGATAGATAGATAGATAGATAGATATGAAGAGGCTAAGATAGATAGATAGATAGATAGATGGATATGAAGAGGCTAAGGTAGATAGATAGATAGATAGATATGAAGATGCTAAGATAGATATATAGATAGATAGATAGATAGATAGATAGATAAATAGATAGATCATTATAGTAGATCAGAAGCTACCCAGAGAGAGATGAAAATGTTGTGATAGATAGATAAATAGATGGTGTCATGTCCCGTCAAGATGTCAGCGAGTATGTCTCTCCACAACATCCTGCCCATTTTTAGCTCTTACCACTTTGTCCGCTTCCCAATGTCTTCACTGCACAAACCCATTTGCATGGTTTCTCGCTGTTTCCTCCTGTCTCGCCTGTCTTCAATATGCCTTGTGTGTGTCAAACTTTTCAAGCAATCTTTCCTCATTTTGTTTCAACTGTTCCTTTCTGATTCTAATTACTCCTCCTCGTCTTCTTCTTTTTCCTCTCCTCTTCTTCTTTTCCCCTCCTCTTCTTCTTCCCCCTCCTCGTCGTCGTCGTCTTCTTCTTCTTCTTCTTCTTCCTCCTCCTCCTCCTCCTCCTTGTCTACTTCTTTTTTCCCTCCTCCTCGTCTTCTTCTTCTTTTTCTCTGCTCCTCCTCCTCTTCTTCTTCTTCCTCCTCAACCTCCTTGTCTTCTTCTTCCTCCTCCACCTCCTCCTCTTCTTCTTTTTTCACCCTCCTCCTCCTCCTCTTCTTCTTCCTCGTCTTCGTCTTCTTTTTCCCTCCTCCTCGTCTTCTTCTTCTTTTTCCCCTCCTCCTCCTCCTCCTCTTCGTCTTCTTCTTCCTCCTCCTCCACCTCCTCGTCTTCTACTTCCTCCTCCTTGTCTTCTTCTTCTTCTTTTTCTCCTTCTTTTCTTCTTCTTCTTCCTCCTCCACCTCCTCGTCTTTTTCTTCCTCCTCCTACTCTTCTTATTTTTCCCTCCTTCTCCTTGTCTTCTACTTCTTTTTCCCCTCCTCCTCCTCGTCTTCTTCTTCCTCCTCCACCTCCTCGTCTCATTCTTCCTCCTCCTCCTCTTCTTCTTCTCCTCGTCTTCTTCTTTTTCCTCCTCGTCGTCGTCGTCTTCTTTTTCTTTTTCCTCCTCCTCCTCCTCCTCTTCTTCTTCTCCTTCTTCTTCTTCTATCCTAATTTGCTCGGTATTTTTCTCCGTTTTCCCATCTACATCACTGATTCTGAGATGGCGGAATATTTTTCAAGAGAATTCTTTACCCAGGAAATAATCTAAAAAGTTCTAACTCCAAAAATTTTGCATAATCATTTGGATGAGAGAAAAAGCTGTGAAGAATTAAAATAAATGGAGAGATGACAAGGGATGGAATTGGAAAAAAAATACACGTTAAAAATCCTATGGAGCTAAAAATTAAAAAAGAAAGAATACGAAAAAGAAACCCAATAAAAAAAATTAAAAGAATTAAAGAAATAAAGGAAACAGAGACAAAATGATTTAACGAATGAACGAAAAGAAATAAGTCGTGAAGAATAACAAATATGGCGATCAGAAATGACTTAGTTTTAAAACGGAAACGATAGAAGTATAAATAAAAAACAAGAAAAAGGACAAAAATGAAAGAACTTAACAAATTAATAGCAGAACTCTAACGGAACGAATAACATTTTCTTAGAATATGATTTAAAAAATGTCTTAAAACTATTTACAAAAAATAAATAATAATGGTTGCTTGTAATGTCAGCAGTTTTAAACAGAACGTTTGAAACCTACTTTTGGTTAGGAAACCCGCCTTTATTCATTAGTAGAACAAATAATGTAGACCTTCGCATTACAAAAACAAATATATGTATATATATATATATATATATATATATATATATATATATATATATATATATATATATATATATATATATATATATATATAGAGAGAGAGAGAGAGAGAGAGATAGACATATATATTGCCTTTCCCTTAGTGGCTCAAACGATTTGTGGTTCCCCAGACGAACAACATTGATCAACGAAAATACTAATTAGGATCCAATTTTGTTTCAAGGCAACCAATATCTCTGATAAACAATTCATTTAACAGAAAAGAAAGAACATTTAAATAAACAAAAAGATTATTTTTGAATGTCGTAGAACAAGTAAGTAATTTACGGGTGGCAAGAAATGTTACCTGCTAATAGAAAAGTTGAAAAAGAAAGAAGTAAAAAAGAGAATAATCGATTTTGTTAGTTTGATTCGTGTGTCGTTCTTAGGACAGGTAATGAAGACGAATGTAAGGGAAAGGAAAAAGAAAAGACAAAGAGTGGAGAAAGACCAGGAGGAGAAGAAGGCTAGGGATGAAGGTGTGATTAAAGGGATGAGGTGGGGAGAGAGGATATTGGCTTAGGTGGGTGTGAAGAGTAGGACAAGAAAGTAAAAGAACAAACAAACCAGCAAAGAAAAAACAAAGAAGAGGAAGGGTGAAAAGAAGGAAAGAAAGAAAGGGAATGGAAGGAAATGTGGCAGACAGAGAGAACGTCTGAAGGATTCTTACATAAACTAAATTGATGCAAGGAAATTGGAAGAAAAGAAATAAACAATGAAAATAAAATCAATGTTGCCAATAAAAAACGAACTGAAATATAACGTTGGGGAAGAAAATAAGCAAGCAAGAAAGAAAGAACGAAAGAAAGAAAGAACGAGGAGGAATAATGAAATCAAAGAAGAAAGAGAGGAAAAAAGAAAGAAAGTGGAAGAATGATGAAAACAAAAAAAAGAGAGTGGAAATAAATAAATAAATAAATAAATAAAGGAAAATGGAAGAATTATGAAAACAAAGAAGGAAAAGAGGGTGTATAGAAAGAAATAGAGAAAGTGGATAAAGTGAATAGAAGAAAGAAAGGAAGAACGAAAGAAATAGAGCGGAGAAATGATGAAAAGAAAGAAAGAAAGAAAGAAAGGATGTGGAGAAATGATGAAATCAAAGACGAAAGTGAGGAAAAAAGAAAGAAAGTGGAGGAATGATGAAAACAAAAAAGGAAGAGAGGAAATAAATAAAGAAAGAAAGAAAGAAAGAAAGAAAGAAAGGAAAAATGGAAGAATTATGAAAACAAAGAAGGAAAAGAGGATAGAAAGAAGTAGAGAAAGTGGATAAAGAGTGAAAAGAAAGAAAGAAAGAAAAAAGACATAGAGCGGAGCAATGATGAAAAGAAAGAAAGAAAGACAGAAAATGGAGAAATGATGAAAAGGAAGACGGAAGAAATAAATAAATAAAGAAAGAAAGATAGATAGATAGATAGATAGATAGATAGATAGATAGATAGATAGATAGAAAGAAAGAAAGAAAGAAAGAAAGAAAGAAAGAAATTGAAGGAATGAATAGACCAAAGAAGGAAAATAGGATAGACAGAGAGTAAGAACGTGGAGGAAGGATGGAAAAAAGAAGAAAAAGAGGATAAGTGAAAGAGAGAAAGCGAGAAAGAAAGAAAACTTATATAAAATCATGAAGAAGAAGAAAAAGTAAAATGAAATAAAGTGTAGAAAAAAATAATGAATGAAAAATGCTATGAAAGAAAAAGGAAACGTGAAAATAAAGCATTGATATGAAAAATAAGAAAGAACGAAAACAAGTTTAGGAAAACAAATTAAGCCTATGTCTCAGAAAGAAATAAGTGAACAGAGAGAAAGGAGGGAAAAGGTAACAAATAGACAAACGGAAAAAGAAAGAAAGAAGGAAAAGATAAAGAAAATATATTATTTGAGAAGAACGAACCTTCGTCCACGAAAGTAAAACAGGAAGAATAAATAAGTGAATGAAAAACCTCGATCATGTCATGAAGAAAACCAGCTGTTTGCTTTCACAAAATGAAAGAAAGAATAATGTGTGAAAAAGTTATTCTTGGGAGCGTATCATTTTTCTTCTCAAAGAAGGAAAAACGAAAGAAAGAAAGAACGCAAAACGTGAATTATTTATAGAAAAGAACCAACCTTTCCTTTATTCGAAAAGAGAGTATCTAAAAAAAAAAAAGTGGGCACAAAAATTTACAAATGGAAATGACACAATCAAATTCGTAATGGAAAAGAGCGAAAAAATCCCTCAAAATGAAAACAGAAATAAAACAAATATGAACAAAGATGGCAGAAAAAAAGTTAAAAAATCTCTGAGTTATAGAAGGGTTCAAGCAAGCAAGAGAAAAACAGACGAAAATGGACCAATAGATGTGTTTACAAAAAGACTAGCGAAAATAATGGTTGTCTTTCGGACTATTTTTTGTTTCTCTCCTGATTGTTGGTCTTCGGACTTGACTGATTGCAACCAGTAGTTACGGAAGAAAGAAACAAAGAAACATTACTGGTTTCCTTACTTTACTGGTTTGCTTATTTTACCGAGGCCCTAGCAAAACTGAACTAAATTTAAGCGTCTATCTATTTATCTCTCTTTATATCGTAATTGGAGCCTGCCAAGGTTGGAATATCGGCCTTGTACTGCTGCCGTTCAAGTTAGGTCGAGTAGAACTTTGCCCAACTGCTCACGAACGTTCTCGATTCTCTGTCTCGTAGCATAACATGACGGCGACATGACACTTGTCAATGTACCTGATATAGGGGCTGTCCTGGATATGATGATAAACTACATCCGCGTCCTGGGTAAGACGATAAACTACGTCCAACAGCAAGTCTTCTGATCAGGAGGTTTTGAGGGGCGTGGAATGACCTCTTAATTGCTGGTGTTCCCACGTCCACCCTGACCCGGGGTGGTAGCACCTGTTAGGGTTCCAGCTATGGGCAAATAGTTAACCCACAAACTGGGGTAAAAACACTATGAAAGTATAAAAATAGGTTTTAATACCAGAAATACTTTGTAAAAAAAGTTATTACCAGCAATAATTAAAAAAAAAACAATATTACCAGCAATACATTTTTGAAAATGATATTACCAGCTATACTTTTTTTGAAAAAAAAAATATAAGCGATACATTTTTGAAGGAAAAAAAACTGACCAGCATTACATTTGAAAAAAAAATATTACCAGTAATAAAAATCTTGTCGGCATTAAATAACCCATTGAGGTTGATATGCCGTAAAACAAACCAAACCAAAGAAGGAGCGTAGGAAATGATGGATTATAGGGAACTCAACGGAGAAACTGAAATAAGTCATTGCAAACTGTTTTTTTTTAATGGACACATCAATGGGGTGAGCAGGCTAGATCCGATGGTGAATCTTTTAAGGAAAGTGGGAAGAAAGAATTAACGAACAGTAAGATGAACGAATTACTAGGCAAGTTACAAATTACATCAATATCAAGTACGAACAAACGAAAAAATTGTGACACTGATATCTGAAGGCTCATAGTATTAGGGAAATATCCCTTCGAAAAGATAAGCGAAGTATGAAGAAACAGAAAAACTTCGTTAGAAATAAAGAACAGATTGTTGCCTGTAAAACCTGAGTGTCTCGGCAAAGATCATCCTTCTTTGAACATTGTGGACTGGCGCTACAGAATCACAAATTACTGTGCCAAATAAGAGAAATGACTACCAATAGCAGCAACATCTAAAATGGATAGCACATGTAACTCGAAGAGCAAAGCATAGGATAATGAAGAGATTAACATTTCACACAATTTCAAACGGGAAATTAGGAAGGAAAAGCCCATCAATACTGGAAAGAGGGTTATCAGTTACTGGATTTAAGAAACCTGTTTTCCTTAACAGTGTTTATAGAGAAAAGATTTTATAAATTTCAACTGCTCTATCAATGAATGCCAACTATTTACTTGCTGGTAAACGGTTAATATTAGCATTACCATTATGCAATATCATTCCTAGAATATAGCAGCGAATCTGTCTATATTTCTGAGATGTGGTATTATGTACACTATGTACATTATTCGGACTATTGTCCCCATCTTTGTTGCCATATTTATCACAACGTTTCGGCCGTTGTACGCTTCGGCCTACTTCAGGTGGTTGGAATGTCGAACTGAACCGTTTATTTCGCTCACTGGGGTAGACTGTTCTAGTTCAACATGTCTAATGGATGTCAGTTATCAGTTATCTCCTGCTTAATTCCCATCTCCAAGTTCTCCACCGCCTTAACCAGGTATTGAACTCACACTCTTTGGGTCCTGTCACTTTATCTAACTAACGCCATTATCCACTGTGCCATATGTCCTTGAGCGAAATAAAGGGTTCAGTTCGACATTCCAACCACCTGAAGAATGCCGGAGTGCACAACGGACAAAACGTTGTTATAAATATGGTGATAAAGATGAGGACAATAGTCCGAATAATGTAAATAGTATGACAGCGAATCTTGAACAATATACTCACAGATGAAGGGAATAGTTGTGGAAACAGAGATGTCTTTCTACAGACGGTTTTAATGATTACTGATGGACTGAGCGTGTCAGTATACAAAGAAATAGAAACAAAATGGTTACATATACTTACGTAAGAGACAGTTGAAAACTCTTGGAGGCGTAATAAAGAAAGTAGGACTCAAGAATGTCACATTCACAGAACAATTGGAAGACACGCGGGACAGAAGAAAGCATTGAGTAAACTATTTAAGCCAAATCTTATTAAAGACAAGAGACATTTTGTATCGATTAATATTACTGGTTAACATTTCTAAATTTCAAATAATCCTTCTCACATTCACGTCAGAAATTTACCAAAGTTCAATTCGAAAGAAAAGTACAAGAAATATGGTCCATACTTTCGATTTTCCTAATTCATTATCAGTGTAGTTAGAGAGAAATGGTGATTTTCGTTCAACTAGTGAGTGTTGTGACGTAGGAAAAAAGTGTGTGGTGACGTTGACAAAGTGTGTGGTGACGCAAGTCAGTTCACTATTTACATTGTTCGGACAATCGTCCTAATTTTGTTGCCATATTTATTACAACGTTTCGGCCGTTGTACGCTCCGGCCTTCTTCAGGTGGTTGGAATGTCGAACTGAACCCTTCATTTCGCTCACTGGGGGTAGACTGTTCTAGTTCCACGTGCCATGTCTAATGGAAGAAGAAGAAGGAGGAGGGCAAGAAGAATAAGGAGGAGGAGGCCATAAAGAAGAATAAGAAGGTGGATGAGGCGGAAGAAGAAGAAGAAGAAGAAGAAGAAGAAGAAGAAGAAGAAGAAGAAGAAGAAGAAGAAGAAGAAGGAGGAGGAGGAGGATGATATGAAGAAGAAGAAGAAAAAGGAGGAGAAGCCAAGAAGAAAAAGGAGGAGAAGCCAAGAAGAAAAAGGAGGAGAAGGTTACGGTGGCGGCTTCATTACCATAGTTGAACTCAACTATGCTTTCCGATTTGGCCTCGTAATATCTGAACGTTCTTGGCGAACAAATTTTTTTTTGGCAAATGCATTGTTATATCGTCGATTATACGATATAAACAACAAAGTATTCCCGAGTGGAAAGATTACAATAACACAAGAAATCAGGTAACAAATAACAATGGTTTGTTGTACGTAAAGAGCAAGAGTTCGTAATACTAAGGAAAACAGGAGATAAGTCACGGAGGTTCGTAAGGGTCGCTTTCGCACTCTCTGTCTGTCTCACTTTCCTCTTTCTTCAATAGCTCGTCAGTCTTTTATAGACTGACCAATCCATGTCGGGGTGTGCCAGGTTGTTCCACTATAACACCTTCCCCTGAGCTAAATTTTTCCCTAGAATTTTGCTTTCAATATTTTTTAGGATTTGGACATAGACATGTAGTCCTCTTCCCTTTTCCATCACTTTTTCTCCTACCATTCCGAGTTGGTGTATTTTTTGATTTTTGAAAATCAGTGATTTGTGGAGTCAATGTAACCTCCATCGGTACTTCACTATTTATGGGGGGTTGGATTTGGAAAGCGTCGTATAACACCTCCATCGGTATTTCGCTGTCATTTTCCACGGTTTCAATGTATCGCTATCTCATTTGGTTAATATGTCTTTTGCAAATTTTTTTTTTCCTTTTACAATATATATCACTCTACCGATTCTTTCTGACACTATACCGTCCTCCCAAAAACACTTTCCTGACCGATTGTTCTTAAAGAAGACTTTATCGCCCTCTTTATACGTTGTAAATTTTGTGTTTACTTTCGTATAATTTTTATTTTTCTTACTTGGTAACATCCTATCGAACTCTGAACGTATTTTCCTTGCAAACATAATTTCTGCAGGTGATAGATTAGAGTTTGTATTCTGATTTGGCGTTATCCTATATACCGCTAAAAACTTTTGTAAGCTTTTTTCTTCAGTGTCGATTCCGTTATTTTTTCTTAATGCTCTCTTGAATGTGTCGACAAACCTTTCTGCCTGTCCGTTTGATCTAGGATTGTGCGTCGGCGTTGTTACGTGTTCGATTGCCAACGAATAACTGTAATCTTTGAATTCCTTCCCGGTAAACATAGTAGCATAGTCGCTTACAATTGTATTTACTACTCCAAAACGACTAAATACTTCGTCTAACGCTTTTATGGTGTTTGAAGCTGTCAGGTGTTTATACCTATAAACCTCAGGCCATTTGGAAAAACTATCTACGATTACTAGATAATAGTATCCCTTTAATGGTCCTGCATAGTCAATATGAATACGTGTCCATGGAACGTCCGTTTTTTGCCAGGGTTGAGTCCTTATCGGTGGAGCTTTGGCTGCTAACTGACAACCTTTACATTGTTTTATCATATCTTCTATATTTTGGTCCATTCTAGGCCAATAATCGTAACTCCTCATTAGCGACTTCATTCTGGAGGTTCCAGGATGGCCCGTATGAAACTCTTTCAAAACTCTTTTTTGTAGGACACGCGGTATTACGACTCAATCCGCATACATCAGCGTTTCATCGCATATCGAAAATGGAGACATCCTTAAACCTTTTTTCTTCTTTTCGTTCCACCTTGCATGTTTCTTCATGTTAGTAATATATTCATCCATTTTCGCTGCTTTTTTTATTTCTTCCAGTGTCACTGGTAGCTCTCTAACGGTGTTAACAAGTACTTCTGCTAATTCCTTTTCCTCTTTTAGTGCTGCTATAACCGTTTCTTCCAGCAATTCTGAGTTTTTGGGGATTAATCTAGATAGACCATCTGCGTGTGCGATTTTACTTGATGGCAAGTATTGCATTTTGAAATTGTAGTTGAGTAAAATACTACTCCATCTCTGTAATCTATTTGCAGTATGGGCTGGTACGCCTTTTTTCAAACCAAAAATCGTCAGTAGTGGTTTATGGTCCGTTTGCAAAACGAACGATCTACCATGAATAAACCTGTGAAATTTCTTAATGGCGTAAATTATACCCAGACCTTCCGCAGGTTTTATGTTTCTTGATGCGTGTGCAATCGGTTTCGTTGATCCGTTTTCGAATTTGTGTAAAAGTACCGCACCTACACCATATTCGCTTGCATCTGATGCTACAATTAATTCCTTTTTCGGATCGTAATGAGGTAATGCTAAATCCGATGATAAGCACTTTTTTATTTTTGGAAATGCTTCTTCACATTCTTTTGTCTAGCACCATTTCTTACCTTTCCTTAATAATTCGTTTAACGGAGCTCTCAACTCCTGCATTTTAGGAATATATAAATTATAATAATTTGCTAAACCAAGGAATGATTGTAATTTTGTTACATTACCCGGTATAGGCGGAGGTTTGTAAGGGTCGCCTTCGCTCTCTCTCTCTCTCTCTCTCTCTGTCTGACTTTCCTTCTTCTTCAATAGCTCGTCAGTTTTTTATACACTGACCAATCCATATCGGGGTGTGTCAGGTTGTTCCACTATAACATGCATTATGAAACTTAATGGTACAAAGAAATAATTGATAATATAACATCCGATAAACTTTTAATCGATTTACATCGACAAAGCAATCAGGCCAGAAACAAAGAAAAGAGGATTAAATCCTTACGTAATATCATTACTCTTATATGGCAATGAATGCTGTACAATTTCTTCAAAGATGAATAAATTACTTGAAGCAAGAGAAATATTCATAGATATGTGAATATGTTTTATTTTTTTTGAGAAAATGGAAACAAAAAGGAAACATACTTAACACCTGGAAGAGATAGCTGAAAGTTCTAGGGTACGAACAAAGAAAAGAGTACTGAACTGTTACATGATATCTATCCTCTTATATGGCACTGACACGAACCAGAAGAAGATGACGAAGAGAATTGAATCAACAGAAATATGGTTCTACAGAAGGATGCTGAGAATACCAAATACCGAACATGCGAACTACGACGAATTTTTAGAGAAAGGGGAACAAAAAGAAACTTATACTAATCATCAGGAAGTGACAGCTGAAATTTCTTTGGCACATAATGAGAAAAGACGGCTTGGAAAATCTGATACCCACAGGTAAGTGCGGTAGAGGAAAATAACGCATAACATCAGCTTGAGTAAATAGATGGCGAAACAGGATTTAGGAGAAATAACAAAAGACAAATTTATTAAGATCGACGATCGATAGGAAACAGTGGAGAACCATGATCGCTATGTAGTGAAGAACATAGTAAATAAAGAAGAAGAAAAAGAAAAAGTAGAAGAAGAAGAAAGACAATATTATCAAAATGTAAGTAAATGCATTTTCTTCAAAATTATTAAAAACTTCATTTTTCAACATATCCATATCGCATTGTTATAATCCGACATTATACTCTTAATCAGTTTATTATATCTGCTTTTAAATCTTTTGCTATAGAACGCAGAAGGTAGCAAAGGAAAGCCAGAAGAAAGGACTAATCATCAAAAAAGATAGACAGTGTGGTTCTCACCAAAAGAAAAGAAAAAAAGAAGATACGAGTTATCACTAAATCATTATTATCGCCTCACAAAAATCTTACACTCTAAAAATATTTTATGACTTTAAATAAACTGCAAAGGGTTGGAGATGTTAAAAGTACAGGCGTTTAAATATCTTGGAAGTATTTGAAAAGAGGATAGAAAAATATGACATCGAAATTCGATGGCGCATTGGACTAGCATAATCTGCCTTCCAAAAGCTAAATATAAAGAAACATAAAAATTTCGTTAGAAAAATAAAGATACGAAAGTAATAGCAATCCTCTATTTTCTTGCGCAAATTAATTGAAACAAAACGAATAATTCCGTTATTATTTAACTATTTTTATTTCGTATTTTTCCCATGAAACATGACCCAGTTCGCATCTTAGTAATTCGTATGTCCATTTCACGAAGTCCTTCCCTGTAGATTAACCGCAGATTCTCGATTGGATTTAAATCAGGAGAGTTTCCATTCCAGTCTATATTACTTTGATTTGCTCACTAGTATGGCTTTCCAGTGTGTTCGCACAGCGTTACAATTTTTCTACGCTTCCTTGGAGTAACGTCTATTGCAGACAATGGCCGTAAGACAACT
Organism: Acanthosepion esculentum; assembly: GCA_964036315.1. Classification (NCBI taxonomy): domain Eukaryota; kingdom Metazoa; phylum Mollusca; class Cephalopoda; order Sepiida; family Sepiidae; genus Acanthosepion; species Acanthosepion esculentum. Next base: position 64,345,653 of record OZ038504.1, read on the forward strand.
AATCGATAGTCGAGACAATAGTGTCTGAGAGTGATGAATATTTTATGCAATCACGGATGACGCAGTTTTTTCAAGTCCAAACAAATTTCATCATACACCTCAAAAATAGATTCATATTACTGCACACGACTGCAAATGACCTAATCTGAGGAAAAAATAGAAATCGATTAAATCCTGTTACTCCAGTGGGCCTAAAACTGACCGTATGGTGAAAGAATGGAAGCTAAAGCGGTTGTTTCAATTAATTTGCATAAGGATGTATGTGGCTATGAATGCTGTACAAAGAGAATACTTGAGCTAACAGTGATGTGGTTGTACAGAAAGATGATGAGAATAACATTGAAAAATCATATAAACAACGAGAAAGTTTGAAGGATAATGGTAACAGAAAGGTTATTTATACTTATATGAAGATAGCTGAGATTTCTGGGATACCTAATATGAAAAAAAGGCAAGGAAAAAACTCGCAAGTGGTCAATAAACACGCAAATGGGCGTTACTATCCACCCACGCACAAGTATTTTTTCAGCTCGTGACTAAGTTTAAGGTTGGCGCCTATTTTCTGTGAGCCACCCAAAGTAAATAAAAAAAAAAATCATTCACACTCACCAGTGGCCATCGTGACTCCGAACGTCTTGTCAGAAGTATCCACGTCACATCATCTTAAGTTTTAACGTTTTTTGAACATTCAACAAACATTAAAAAATCTTCAGAAAACTGAGCTTATTTTATTATTTTCTCCACACACATACAAAAAAAATCTAAAAATATTTTCTGGCTTTACATAAACTGCAAAGGCGTAGGAAATGAATGAATCAATGATATACTGATTAGCTACACAGATATATATATATATTTTAGGTTTATTTACATTCTCTGAAATATGACAAAGTAGGAAATTTCTTGTAGCGCGTTTCATCCGTTACGGGTTCATCGAATGAAACGCGTCAAAAGAAATTTCCAGTTTGTCATATTTTTCTAAATACTGTTTGTTGATATATAAAATTATACAAAATTATATATACGAGGGTAATTCAATAAATAAGTTGAATTTTTCGGTAAAAGGACTTCTAACACAGATGGAAGCTTACTCTTTTTTATTTATTTTTTGTTTTACTTCTTTTTCACATGGATTTAATTTCTTTTGCAGATTAAAAAAAACTTTGAGAGTTTTGGCGATTAACAAAGATGGCCGACCAAGAAGCATGCTCCAGGATTGAACAGCGGTCAGTTATCAAGTTTTTGGTTGCTGAAGGGTGCAAACCAGTTGAAATTCAATAGGAGAATATCAACTGTGTATGGTGCCACAGGTTTCAGAAAAAAAATGTCTACAAGTGGGCTAAATTGTTTAAAGAAGGACGGAGCAGTGTTGAGGATGAAGACAGGCCTGGGAGGCCTACAGAAGTGAGGTCTCCTGAGGTGATCGAATCAGTCAATGACCTCATTCAGTCTGACAGAAGGGTGACAGTGGATGACACTGCAAGGACTTTGAGCTTATCTGTTGGGACAAACGCAGGGGTCATCAGTCATCTTGCATCATGACAATGCAAGGCCTCACACAGCAGCCCAAACGGTGCAGACCATCAACGAGCTGGGCTAGGAACTGCTCCCTCATCCCCCTTACAGCCCAGACCTTGCCCCTTCAGACTTTCACCTGTTTGGTTGCTTGAAAGCGTTCACGAGAGGCACGAAATTTAAAAGTGACGATGAAGTCAAAAGTGTTGTGAGCGACTGGCTGAGACATCAGTCCAAAGATTTTTATGCTGAAGGAATACGGAAGCTTGTGCACAGATGGGAAAATTGTGTGACAGTACTGGGAAACTACGTTGAAAAAAAAACAAAAAACAAAGTAAGCTTCTATCTGTATTAGAAATCCTTATACCGAAAAATTCACCTTATTATTGAATGACCCTCGTATATATATATATATATATGACAAAATGACAAACTGGGAAATTTCTTTTGACGCGTCTAATCCGTTAGGGTTTCGTCGAATGAAACGCGTCACAAGAAATTTTCCGGTTTGTCATATTTTTCTAAATATTTTTTATTGATATATAAACTTTTATATATATATATATATATATATATATATATATATATATATATATATAATGTATGCATATATATATATATATATATATATATATATATATATATATATATATATATATATATAATGTATGCATATCACTCAGGTTTATTTGGAAAGACAACACATTCAAGATAAGCTAAAACTCATGATAAAGAGATAGAGTATTTATTAATAATTAGAATGAACTAGTTTACATATCTTTTTTCATTAGAAATATTTAGGATTTCATCGGACAGGGCTTTGATGACGTTTCCACATCTACACATGCGCACGAAACTCAGGTAGTTTCGAAATGTTTTTAAAATAATTTTTTTTTTTCATTCAATCTCCTCGGAATCATTTGTATTCTTCTTTTTCTTTATCTCCCCACTGCCATTGTTCCTCATTATCCCACTCTTTGACAATATAAAATCTACAAAGAATGATGATAATATATTGCAAAAGCCTGGACGCCAATTTATTGTAGGTGAACAAAGTCCAGTCCGATGAAATCATAACGCATAGAACGCGTCACAAAAAAAAAATCCCAGTTTGTCATATTATTCTACATAACTGTTTGTTGATATATAATATCATACAAAATTATATATAATCTTAAATACAAAATATAAAGAAACTACGATGAGTACAAAATGAACGACCAGTTTTTGTATTGATAGTAGTATAGAATTGATCCCCCACTTTATATCCACATTATAATTGCTCATTTGTTTTTGTTTCTTTGTAATCGGAATCGCCCCAATCAAAGCAGAATTGCCAGGAAAACACCAAAGGTTACAGGTTGTAAAAGCATAAGGAACAGAAACATTAATGATGAGAAGAGAGAGAAGAATCAGATGGATAGTAGATAGCGATTGACAATACATTTAAAAGAAAATTCTGGTATTATTTTTACTCAATTTTCTAAAGCTAACGAAAAATGAAACCGCGAACTTGAAAGGATAAAAACGAAAACTAACCTGATTGAATATGCCCGTATATATATATATAGATATATATATATATATATATATATATATATATATATATAGGTGTGTGTGTGTGTGCGTGTGTGTGTGTGTGCGTGTGTGTGTGTGTGTAAAATGTCTATGTGTAAAATTCCAAATAGAATATGCCTGTAAAATGATAATATGAATAAAGACAAAATGTAAACTTATTTTAACCAACTCTTTTGCCTTGATAAATCACTCAGAGGACCAAAAGCATTGGCTAAGATAAGTTTCACTTGTGTCCTTCTTGGGTTCTATAGCCTTGGATGGCAACTGGTCTAGGAGAAGGACAACTCTGAATTCAAAACCTGCGGAGGGTCGTTTGGGGACCTTGTGGCATCCGTTGCACCAGGTCCCTGTATTCGTCCCTCCAAAAAGTGTGGATGGCCCTGCACAAAGCCTTCACCACTATAATCAAATCCTGTGCGGGTGTCTAGCTTTCAGTTTCTGGGACCTGATCTGTCTGACCCTCATACGTCGAGTTCGACGGGAGAGTCCATTATTATATATATATATATATATATATATATATATATATATATATATATATATATATATATATATATAAAATAAATAAATATATAATTGTCATCCACAGACAGACCGTTTCGCTGTATCACAGCTCTTCAGTGTGGCTAGACGTCCGGTTGCCTCTAGCTAGGATCGAAAGCCGACTGAGTCGGAAATTCTACCACTAAGCCGCCGGTGCACGGCAGGGGTGAAGGTGAATTTTAACGTATTTATTTTGAGATAAACACACAGAGACCGACAGGACTCAATTCGCTTTTACCGAAGATTCAGGCGAAATCAGCCTTAATAGTCACTGTTTACAAACCCACAAACCATCCCCAAAGAGCTCAACCGAAATTAATTTTTCAGGAGCCTATATATATATATATATATATATATATATATATATATATATATATATATATATATATATATATATGTGTACCGATGGTAATGCGTATTTGTAATTGAATTGTGTGCGTCTGTTTGTCTATTAGTTTTTTTTTAATCTTCACCTTTGTGTGGATACACCCCCAGTGGGGAATACCAGGATTGTAGTTTATGGCTTGCTTGCTTCAGAGTGTATTATTTTCATTAAATAATTATAGATTCTTTAAGAATGGATTTAAAGAAATTTGGTGATATAAGGTAATGTTATAGGCGTGTGTTTATAGTTGGTATTAATGTTATCATTTAGTTCTCGATGTATTTTCTCCTTAATATATATATATATATATATATATATATATATATATATATATATATATATATATATATATATATATATATATTTAATTTATATTGCTTGCTTCGCTCTAATGCTTGGGACTCATGTCTTTCTTCTATTCATGAGTATTTTGGCAAGAATTCCTTCAACAATCTGCTGTCAATTTATTTCTCCTTTATATATATATATATATATATATATATATATATATATATATATCTGTAAGATAATGTTTACTTACATGTGTAAGATAATGTTTACTTACATATATATATATATATATATATATATATATATATATATATGTGTGTGTGTGTGTGTGTGTGTGAGTGTTTGTGTATGTGCGTGCGTGTGCGTATTCGCGTGTGTATGTGTAAGTAAACCTTATCTTAACGTATAAAGACCTTACCATATCTTCCGCGGTTTCAGCCGTCGGTTCTTCGGGATGTTTTAATGATATTCTATTATCTTCTGTAATCTGCATTAATTAACTAGACATGAACAACTGTTCAATTATGCAAATTTCTAATCAGTCAATAGTGCGATTGCAATTTAATGCGTCTATGAATTTAAACATGGCGGCTTGCTGAATTAAACGTTATTTTTACATGTGACGTATTCAATCAGGACGCTGACAATTTCCTGTTCTTTGTAGTTCTTTTCTCATTTTGCCACCTCCCCAAATCTTTCTCAACCATCTTTTCACTGAAGCTTGTCAAGTATGCAGTGCGTTACTTTCCTCTGAGCCTCTTACTATCAATATACCATGGGAGTATCAATTTTTCCAAGCCGTTATGTGCTCCAGGATTTCCAACAGTCTCTTCTTGATGTTAAGCATAACTGTTCTTATTGCTGCCATTGTCTCAAGTACTTCGCCACTGCTCACATGTTCTGGCTTATTGTATTCTCAGCATCAGAACCAAATTTCTGTTGCTTCAATCGTCTTCATCATCTTTGAGGACATTGTCCAGCATTCATTGCTATACAGGATGAATGATATTACGTAACAATTCAATCGTCTTTTCTTTGTTTCTAGCCTAATTGCTTTGTCCATGTGAATCGATTAAAATATTTATCGGATGTTTATCGGATCAACTATCACAAGATAATGTAAACCATTCATAGGACCTGCAAAATATATATGCAGTCTTAACCAGGGCGGGGCTGTCTTTGGCCAAGGTTCTATTCTTGTGACAGGTAGCTTTGCTGCCAGGCAACAACCTCTGTAACCTTTCATTATTTTTTCAATATCTTGGACCATTCTGGTATAATACACGAAAATTCTCATCAGAGATTTCATTCTTGAAATACCAGGATGCCCGCCATGGCAATCCTTCAATATTCGCTTCTGTGACATACTTGGACTTCTTTGTTTCTTACTTTTTGCAACTGATTTTGTTTTTTCACAATAAAAAAAGTCATTTTCCCGCTTTTTCTTTTATTTCTTCTAGGTAACTGGTAACAGTCGAACTACTTTGCATAATTTTTTTAAAAATTTCCATTTCGATTTTTAGTGCTGCAACAACCATGCACTTAAATTATTCCGCATTTTTAGTTATTAATATTTATAAATGTTCTAATATTTTTAGACTGTTGGTACTCTATCGTAAAATCATAGTTTAATAAGATGGTAGTTTAGCCTTGTACTCTATTATCTCTATGCGTAGATATTCGTTTCTTTGAACTATATATTGTTAATAAAGGTCTGTCGTCTGTTTGTAACTTAAAATGTCTTCCATGAATAAATTTATGAAATTTCTTCGCATAAAATATAAATACTAGAGCCTCATTTTCTCTCTGGCTGTAATATTTATATGCAGTAGAAGAGATCAGGAAGTATAAACGAAGGCTTTTATTTAATCGTCATCGTATTTGTGTAAAACCGTCGCTTCAAGACCATATTCACTAGCATCTGACGCCAATACGATTTCTGCTTTTGAATTGTTGTATGCTAATTGTTGTGGTAGGATCCACCTAATTTGCATAGCGGAGTACCGACGATATAAATATGGTTGGTACCGGAAGACGGAGGCAAATCAAGAGATCCAACTAGAGACTCTTCCCGACTGCGACTTAATCAACAAATTCTCCAGGAACGGTCTTCCCAGGAATATACAAAAGACTATATGTAAATATTGTGTACACTTTCTTGTTTCAATACATTTTATTTTAACTACATTTTGTGTTTGCATTATTATTCCATGCATTAGTCAAGTTTCAACACTAATGATAAATTTGACTTAAGTTTTTTTTATTTCATTTCATCAAACGAAGTTTGCCAGTTACAATTCCAGTTCAACTTTACTCCTTTATAAGTACATCATTCAGTGGATCATTCAAATTATGCCTATTTTGTACATATATTTTATAGTAATTAGTCTGTTCTTGAAATGCTTGTAACGTGATCACGTTTGTTGGTGTAGACATATTTGATACTAAATAAAATTTTCGTAATCTTTTCTTTGTTACTAACATTGTTTTTGTTTCTTAATGCTTCGCTCAGATTCTTCATTTAAGTGATTTTGCTCTCAGGGTTCACAAACAACTGACAGAAAAGGGAAAAATATTCCAGTATAATAGATTTATCGATGAGCAGATTGTAGCAGTAAGCGGATCTTTTGCTGTAGACGAGCGAAGTAGAGATGAAACGGAGGAAAAAAGAACAATAGGATAACAGGCGAGTTTCCTTCTCGCGTCGCGGCGAGCGCCATTTGATTCCTTTCTGTCCACTCTCTTTATATATGTCTGTTTCCGACGTTAATGACCACTGTCCTATAGAAAACAGCGTTATTTTCACGTCACTCTCTTTTAAAAAAAGGCACATTATCAACAACACGAGTTCTGACTTCAATCGGTGACCTTCTTTGTCAGGTTCGTTCGACATAGTTCTTGTGACGTCCACATAAGCTGATAATCATCTGAACAATATCTAAAGCAATTTCAGTAATATCATTCAGATGTTTCCATTTTACAAGATATCGGCTGACACTGATTTCGCTACGATATCTTAAGGTTGGCATCTCTTATTTTTTTAAATTTGGTCCTTCTTGGCATTTTCTTTATATTCTTTCTTCGTTTCTTTATTTAAATACAGCGCAATTCCAGTGGAGCAGCGACAGCACAGAGAACCACGGTCATATCAGCCAAAACACCCAGCCTCCAATGAATAAGTTGATGCCATTCTCCGTATGATTTAGGATGACAGACGTGTTACTGTCTAGCAGATAGCTAAGTACATGGGCATCAGTTTTGGTTCGGTCCATACTATTTTAACTGAAATCTTGGGGATAATCAAGTTGTCTGCAAGATGGGTCCCAGGAATACTGACACAAGAGCAGAAGCCGAAAAGGGTTGTCACGTCCAGGAGATTTCTGCCTCGCTAATCTTGTGATATTCCACTGCAGATTATTACCTGAAGATATTCAAGCAGGCAGCGCCTGTTGTCAAGTTGATGTTTTTTTTTTTATTATTATTCGGAAGGCGTAATCACGACAGATTACCTGGAAAAAGGAAACACAATCAATGGACAGTACTATGTAACAGTTTTGAGAAAACTGAAAGAAATAATCAAGTCGAAAAGCAGTGAGAATCTGAGTGCAGGTGTTTTTGTTTTGTCTCCAGGTTAATGCGCCCGTTCACAGTACCCAGGCTGCAGTAGTTGAACCAGGTACGGTGGCTTTGTATTACTACCCCATTCTACTTACTTACCAGAGTTAACACTATCTGACTTCTTAATGGGTTCTAAACTCAGATCCAACCTGCGTGGTCGCCATTTTGGAAATAATGATGAAATCATCTGTGGTGTGGAAGTGTTTTTGTCGAATCAGGACGCCACCTTCTTCCGTGATGGGATTGCAACTGCATTGTCTTTCTGGGTGAGTCTTAGAACTTTTTGAACGACCCTTGTATTAGATGAACAGAGTAGGGCCAAGGATGGAACCTTGAGGAACACCAGCAGTAGTGGGATAGGAGTTGGAGAAGGATCCACTGAGAACAACCTTCAAATCCCGGTTTGATAGGAACGATTGAATTAGGTCAAACAATCGACCTGTGATACCATAACCCCGGAGCTTGCGAAGGAGGCCGGCATGCCAAACCCTATCGAATGCCTTGGAGATGTCAAGGGCTACGGCACGGGCTTCGCCGTTACTATGGATAGCTTGGTAGACAAATTCAGTGATGGCCGTAAGCACATCGGCAGTAGACCGGGCAAAGCGGAAACCATACTGCTTGTCTGAGTGCAGATCGTGGGATATCACGTGAGTAGTCACTTCGGCGTTATCTCCAGTTGCCTTGATCTATCCACTTCCTGACATCTTCCATTCCTATCTGCTCTCGCTCTATATCTCCCGCAACCTCGCCACCTCGATCGGCCCTCCGTCCTTCTCTTTCTCCACATCCCTTCCTTTACCACTCCTATCTGCTCTTCCTCCAACCCTTCTGTAACCCCTTGCGTGATAGTGGCCACCGGCCTTGCTCGGGGTGATACGCTTAAAAAAAAAAAAAAAAAAAAAAAAAAGATAGGGGGACAGAGAATAACTGACACCGCTAAGCACTCTAAACTATCTTGCTGAGTGTTGTGTATGCATTAAGAAAACCCGCTGAGATATGTGTTTACTTTATCAAGTAGGATTAAGACATATTAGTCCTTTGAGATCTTTAGATTGATTTAAAACATTTTCCTGCACAAATATTATGTATTTCGTTATAGTTTTTCGGTTTATTTTTATGTGATAAAAAGCGTGACACGTTTATCGTTAACGTAACGAGGAAATAGGCGTTTATTTTCCTCAACAAATATTTTCAGTATCACTGCATTGTTTGTTAATACACTTAAAGTAACATACATTTAATATTGCAGCATGGAAAACTTTAATTGACATTTTGGTGATAATTGTCAACCAAAGAATTTTGTGATCGACTCAGAAAAAAAATCAAACATAATCGTACTATTATAGTTGATGAGAAGAATGTTAAGAAGATCTATACTACCTATATCTATACTGTGACGACATAAAATCTATCTAGTTAAATTACTTCTTTTTTTATCAATTCACCCCAAGCAAAGCAAGAAAGACACTAACACGAAAGGCGCAAGGCTACTGGAAGCGAAAGAGAAGTAAAATAATTTAGACGGAACCTAAGATTTCATCTCGTGGGGAAAAAAGTAAGCATAATATATAAAAACAAATTCAGAGATTAGGCAGAGAAATTGAAGTATAATTTAGAAGGTACAGGAGACCCAATCCTAAAAAATAAAATCAAGGGAAAAATCTCTTCTGATCAAAAGGCCCGTAAGGCATGTAAACCGGACGATAGGTGAACCTATCTACTCCTGTTATGGAAAATAAGAATAAAATAATTATTTTCTAACCAAAATAATGATATGATCAATATTTACATAACTTTTTGAGGATTTAAAGAAACGTCGAAATGATAGATGTTAACTTTTTGGCGCGAAACGATTAAAGTTATTTGAGAAAGCTATTGAACATACTCGATTATTTAATATGATTTTTTTTGTAACTAAAACTTACAATGAAATTTTAGATAACTATTCATTCGGTTAGTCAGATCAATAAATACTCGAAATCGATAGAGACGCTTTTCTTATTGGTGAAATCTTGTTTTAGAAAACATCTAAACAGATTTGTCTTATGTTATCACGCCTCAACGATTCATGTTCTGCCGTTCGTTTGGACGTTTCATTCAGTAAAACTTTCTTCTATTTTACCCTCGTCCTGTGTGTTTTTTTTACACATACACGCATACACACCCATATATATTATGTATGTATGTATTCAGCTTTTTAGTAGAATAGATATATATTTTTTATATTTTTCTACATATTTCAACTTATCTTTTCTTCTGGTTTTGTTCGCGTGATCATATCCATTCAGTCCTTCCATAATCAAGAAGAACGATTTACTTTTTTTTTGTAAAAATCCGAATACAAGTTTCCTCCAATTCCTTGTCGCTTTTGTATTCCAGATGATGCCAACAGAAGTGTAAAGTATTAGATTAGTGTTTTTTGTAAAACAACAGTTTGACATACATACATAAAAACATAAATAAATAAAGACACACACACACGCACACACACACACACACACACATATATATATATATATTCCCTTATATATACTTATACATACATATATATATGAACTAATATACATTTATATATATATATATATACATATATATATATATATATTCGCTTATATATACATATACACATACATATATATATGCACTCATATACCTATATATACACACATATATATATTTGTATACTCATTCATATATATATATATATATATATATATATATATATATATATATATATATATATATATATATATATAGGGAAAGAGAGAATGCTGCCTGTCTGTCTTTACTTACATTTGTTTTGCTGTTGAGATCGTCGTCCTCGACAGTAAACGCATTGCGCCGAAAGATAAGAGTGTCAAAAGCAGAATATTATATTTTTGTAAAATAGATTTGTGAACATATCTGGTCAGAATTAGATTATCTACCGGACCAATTGCATTTACCAATAACCCGTCAAAAAGGGGGGAGGAGGGAGGAATATGTAGAAAGAGAAGTCAAGAAAACCCTGAAACAAAACAAAAAAAGTAAAGTGAAAGAAAAGCTGAAAAGGCAAAAACAACAACAACAAAAAAGAAAAAGACCGGAAAATAAACGAAACACAATAAAGATGGAAGAGGAGTGTTTGAAAAAAAAAAAGATGAAAGCGGAGCAAAGGAACGAAGTATAACAGCAGCGAGATTGATCAGAAGATAATTTCATGATTAAAAAAAAAAAAGAAGGAAAGAAAAAGAAAAACAGCTAATGAGACAATGATGATAAAAGCTGGATAACGAATAAATTATGATGATAGACAACGTGAAAAACGAAAAATAGTGAAAGATAAAAAGATTATGTAGCAACAGACGGAGACAAGTGCAAGGAATATATCAACGAAAAAAGGAAAAAGGAAGGAATTAGGTAGATATAGAAATAAACGAAGTAGCATATTGACAGACGTGAATTACGTTTTAAAAAGATGACAAGAAAAGGGTCAGACCGGAAGAGAAAAGGAGGAAGAAAAAATACCTAGAAGGAAAAAAAAGATGAAAGTTCAAAAAAAAAAATAATTGAAAACAGAGGAAGAAAGAAAATTAATACGAAAGCAAAGGCAACAAAAGATGAGCGGATTGTCACTCATTCTTCTTTTTCTTCTTCTTTTTCTTCTTCTTCCTCTTCTTCTTCTTCCTACCTCTTCTTCTTCTTCTTCTTTTTGTTCTTTTTCTCCTTCTACTTCTTCTTCCTCTTCTTCTTCTTCCTCCTCCTCCTCTCCCTTCTTTTTCTTCTTGTTTTGATCTTTTTCTTTTTCTTCTTCTACTTCTTCTTTCCCCGCCCCTTCTTTTTCTTTTTCTTCTTTTTGTTATTCTTCTTCTCCTTTTTCCCCTTCTTCAAGAAGGCTAAAAAGAAGAAAATTAAAATGAAGAGGTAAAGAAAGAAATAAAAAAAGGTAAGGATGAAAGAAAAAGAAAAAGAATTAAATTAGAAAATAAAGGAAAAAGAAATAAAATCCATAAGAAAGGGACAGATAAAAAGAAACGAAATCATGGAAGAAAAAAGGGAAAGAAAATTAAAAGAAACAATTCAGAAAGAAAAATAATTAAAACTAAAATTAAAGAAAGAAGATACAAAGATTGAAATCACAGGGAAAAAAGAAACGATGTTGAAAGAACGAAAAAAAAAAGAAAGAAAGAAATGCAAAAAGAAACAAAAAGAAAGGAATAAAAAAACATTGAGTGAACGAACAATGTAGCGAAAAGAATGAATACGAATGAAAAACAAGGCAGAAAGAGAAAGATAGAGAAATAATAACGACGTAGAAGTGTAATGAAAGAATGAATTTCAAAGCAAGAAAAAGAATGCGCAAGAAAGACAGTGGAAAAATTAAAATGAATACACGTTTGTAAATACAGAAATGTATGCATTATATGAATTAGAAACGAAACAAACACTACAAGAGAAAGAGATGAATGAAGAAGGAAAAATCAAGAAAGGGGAAGAGGGCCCATGGGAATAAGCGTTGTCGGAAGTCAGTGTAAAAGAATAAAAAAACAAAAGCAGTTTTAAGATGGCGTCGTTCCACTAAGGAGCAATAAAACATTTTGACGTTGACTCCACGAACTCTTTGACCAATCACGTGAAGCAAAATATTTTGTTGTGCTTGTTCAATAGTCAATATAGGGTAAAAAGGTAAACAAGAACAGATTCTCAAACACACCCACGCATGTATTTCTATATATACATGTATATATATATATATATATATATATATATATATATATATATATATATATATACATATATATATATGTGTGTGTGTGTGTGTGTGCGCGCGTGTTTGTGTGTGCGTACACGCACGCGGGTGTATATGTGCGTGTGTGTTTGGAAGTTAAACAATTAGACTTCATGCAGGCTGGAATTACAATTTCCACAATGTTTATAGAACAAACGCTCCGTCACCGATATTAATCACTTTTCCTATCCTAAATATATATATATATATATATATATATATATATATATATATATATATATATATATGAAGAGAAATAGAGATGGTCTCTACCCACTTTCCAAAATTATACCAAATGGCCGACCATAGTGCCTGTATCTTAAACCATACCACGAGTCGACACAAGGAATCTGAGTGAAATTGGGTAGACAGAACACTTGGGGGACCGTCGATAGATGTGCTACTACGAAGTGACATGTCATCGTGAGCAAGGGCTTCAGTATACTGGCCTCGTTCAGATTGTTAATAACGCTAGACAACACGCACTCTCTCAGAACCTGTAACTGAGTTTCAGTATAAACCACAGTTGGGCTATGTGGGTGTTGAACAAACAGAGTTGTGCCTGAGCGAGCGTCTAAATTAGGGATTGGCTAGCCGCCCAAGTAGACGGGTATCCTCGAATATGACTGCCCAACTATTTAACCAATATGGCCGCCCGCAGCCGTTTCCATAGTTACTAATGCTGCAAGAGACCATACTTATAAACACGCTCAAACCACAAGATAGCTTATTCCTAAATTTTCGCTTCAGGATGAAACGAGACCAGATACCTTAATTCAACTTAATTTCAATAATTACATTGAGGGTCTCGGCTCTCGCTTTTGAAACATAAGAACTCTTATGTAGCGAAGGGATCATATTTTTTTAAAAATATTATAATAAAGCTCTACTTCTGTATGGAGCACTGTCTTTTTAAAATAAAAACGAAAATTCTAAAGGACTCCGGATTATTTACCTAATTTGTTCTTTCCTATTTTTGTGCATACCTGCACACACACACACACACACACACAAACACACACACACACACACACAAACACACACACACACACACACACGCACACATATATATATATATATACACACACATATATATATATATATATATATATATATATATATATATATATATATATAATATACTATTTACATTATTCGGATTATTGTCCTCGTCATTGTTGCCATATTTACCACAACGTATCGGCCGTTGTAAGATCTGGCCTTCTGCAGGTGGTTGGAATGTCGATCCGTGACAGGACCCAAAGAGTGTGAGTTCAATACCTGGTTAAGGGAATTAACAGAAATTCATTAGACGTGTCTACCCCAGCGAGCGAAATAATTGGTTCAGTTCGACATTACAACCAACTGAAGAAGGCCGGAGCGTACAACGGCCGGAATGTTGTGATAAATATGGCAACAAAAATGAGGACAATAGACCGAATAATGTAAATAGTGTACATAACACCTCATCTCAGAAATATATATATATATATATATATATATATATATATATATATATATATATATATATATATGTAAACAAGAAGAACGATCCTAAAAAAATTTCAAAATATGGGATTCGACCTACACATGAGGATTAACCTGAAAGTAGATTTCCTAGATGTCACATTCAACTTCAGAAAAGGTACATATCTACCATACAGAAAACCTAAAGACAAACCACTTTATATACACGCATCTTCCAACGATCTGCCATCAATAATCAAGCAGATCCCACAATCACTTAACCGCAGGTTTTCTGACAACTCTTCCAGAGAAACCATCTCAAATGAAGCCATAAATCATTATGAAACAGCCATAAAATTTTCCGCAACACTCACGTACACTCCACACAGCACCAAAAAAAAAAAAAAACTAGCAGGAAAAGAAACATCATATGTTTCAACCCACCGTATAACAAACACTCATAAGCAAAAGCAGGAGAAATATTCATACACAAACATTTCCCGCCATCAAGCACGCTCCACAAGATATTCAACAAAAACTCAATAAAATTCAGCTACAGTTGCACCTTGAACATGACACAAATAATAAATAAAACAAGAAAACAACCACCAAACTACCCGCCCAAATCGAAACAACGTGTAACTGAAGCTCAAGGAATGATTAACCTTTAAACCTAAATTGCCTATAGAACAATATAAAATATCAAGCCACTGTAAAAACAACAGGTAACGAAAACAAGGACCTTGGAAACAAAGAAAATACGCATATACTTATATATATATATATATATATATATGTGTGTGTGTGTGTGTGTGTGTGTGTGTGTGTGTGTGTGTGTGTGTGTGTGTGTGTGTGTGTGTATTTGTACTAATCAAAAAAGAAAAAATATTGGTGACACCAACAGACAATGCGTCCTGGGTATGACGATAAACTACATCCAACAGCAAGGCCTCTGCTTAGAAGTTTTGAAGAGCGTGGAACTACCTTTCAACTGCTTGTGTTCCCAATTCTACCCTGAGCCGGGTTGGTAGCATCGTATAGGTCCCAACTATGAGAAAATAGTTGACCTCCACCCCAAAAATGGGGTCAAAATCTATGAAAATATAAAAATAGGGCTTAACACCACCAATACATTTTGTAAAAAATTATTACTAGCAATGAATTATTTTGTAAGGAAAAATTTACCAGCAATACATGATTACCGGCAGTACATTTTGGAAAAAGAAAATTACTAGCTATACTTACTTTAAAAAAAGATTACCAGCAATACATTTAAAAAAAGAAAAATATTACCAATAATACATTTTTGGGAAAAATATTACGCGCAATGAAAATCTCGCCGGCATTAAATAACCCAAACCAAACCAACCCAAACAAAACTAAACCAACACCCAACTTACCAGGAAATGTAACGGATTATACAAGAAAAAATCCCGATCAAGGAAAGAAAAAAGTCAGAAATACCAAACACCTATCAAGCACCTAGCGACTCATTAAGTGCACAACGCACAGATTGCCTAGACAAACCAAAATCGCTTCCCAACGTCAACTCTTAACAAAGAATAGCCCAAGCCGTTACACGAGTTTCATGCTCTCGCGATTTTTAGACGGCTAGAACATATATATATATATATATATATATATATATATATATATATATATATATATATATATATATATATATATATATATTTGTCATTCACAGACACATATATATATAATATTATTATTAGTAGTAGTCATATAAGTATGAGTAACTACACTCGTTACTCGGAGCCAGCCTTCCCTGACGATCCCCTGAGGTGAAACCTTGGTAGGTTTGTCTGGCTCTCTAGGTTTAACTAGGTCTGCTCTACTTATTGTATTGAGAACTTTATTTAGTTAGTTGCGTATTCATATTGTTTTTTTTTTCTTTGGGCTTTGGACCTGCATGCTGAACGATTGTTTTCGACAGGCGTTCATGTTCTCAGCTCTTTCTTTTTTATATACGTTTTTTTCCTTCGACTTTGATTTGATTATTTACAAATCAAGAAACCGAAGGTTTTCCGAAACGAGTGTAGTTACTTATACTTATAAGATTACAACTACTACTAATATCATATATATATATATATATATATATATATATATATATATATATATATATATATATGTATATATATATATATATATATATATATATATATATATATGTATATATATATATATATATATATATATATGTATATATATATATATATGTATATATATATATATATATATATATATATATATATATATATATATATATATATATATGTGTGTGTGTGTGTGTGTGTGTGTATATGTATATATTTAGCGAGAGAGAGAGAGAGAGAGAGAATGAGATTGATATCGTTGGATATGTGTTTAGTATCCTCCAGGATCCAATTCTCTCTTTAAAATGACCAGAAGTTTGACCTCCACCAATTTCACAAATGCCCAAACGCCTCTGGAGATGTAACGTCTCGACAGACATTTCCATCGCTTCATAATTGGAACCATAACAGACGAACATCTTGGTAAAACCCTTTATCTGAATTCACTGTAACGCTTCTCGAACCAAATCAGGAGAGCTGTTGCAGAATCCAATGACACTGGGAATTATTATTCTGAAATAATCCCTAGTTTTCAGGGTCATATATTAGACCATTCAATAATATGTGACCAGACGGCACAGCATTATTTAATTATTTCCAAAATGCTGAAAACTGGGGTCTGTTACCTCATGGGGGTCTGCATCTCACCTAGAAACTACCTCTGAGTGCCACGTGATATGAACCATAATTATCAAACCGCGTCACTCGTCAATCATTTAGGATCTAGTATTAGCGACACCAGGTGCTATTAACCGGTACTAACTACCTTGCCCCATGCACAATTCCGGATATGGAATTGATGCCACTTGCACTGAATGCAGATTCTTAGGATCATAAATATCATTGGTCAGCAGCTGTACATTCTGCTATGGCACCTTTAGTCCCTGCATTGAATATTGCTGCCACATATGTTCTGGTGCTCCTGCTATTGTATTTAGAGATTCTTGATAAAATCCAAAGAAGAATCTGCAATATACCCAGCCTTGTATCTCGACTTCAGTTACTTTCCTAACGCCCTAATAAAACTTTCCTGCGCCTGTTGTATAATTATTTTGATGGTTATTGTTCTGTGGATTTTTTTCTCTTTGGCACCTAGACTTTATAAATTTCAACGCTGTACTAGATTGGCGGCTAGGTCTCATCATGTTACCGTTGAATGGCCAGATGAAATCATAAGTTCTATACTGATAGTTTCTTCTCTAGAATTTTTCAAATGTTGAACTCTCATCCAGCTTCTTGCGTTCCAGTCAAATTCGATCAACAAAAATTTAAATGCAATGTCAATCGTCATCTTCTGTTTACTTAATTCTTGTTCTTTTATTGTTCTCCTCACTAGTATTAATTTTATTGTAATATTTTGGTTGAAATGATTAAAATAAGAAAAGGAATGCCGTTCTTGTCAATGTATGTAATAAAAACACAAAATTCTGTGTAAGTTTTCAAATAATAATAATAATAATAATAATAATATAATTGTAATTGTCCCTCCCTTCGTTGTTTCCTTAGTTCGCACGACGGTTACGCCCTGCCAACAAAAAAATATTTAAAAAATACATAATGGACTATTCTGAACTGTAGGGTGGAAAGAGGCGAAAAGATACTATTTAGCTTCAGTGAGAAAAAGAAAGAAAGAAAGAAAGAAAGAAAGAAAGAAAGACATGAGTGTTTAACGTCTCCTGTCAATACCTCATAAATAATGGACTGTTCGACTTTGATTGCGAGGAAATACAAGACTTATCACAGATGCTTAGTGGTGTCATTAAAAACGAATGAAATAAAGACAGAAAGAAAGAAGGGAAGAAAGAAAGAAAGAAAGAAGGGAAGATAGAAACAAAGAAAGAAGGGAAGATAGAAAGAAAGAAAAAAGTTAGAAAGAAAGGAGCGAAGATAGAAGTGTTTAACAACTGAAATGGATAAAAGTTGTGCATTCCAAACCTTTTCATTTGTACCCTCTTACTTCTTAAAATAACGACCGGCATTCATATTCCTGATTGTAATGTTTTGCTAAAGTTGTTAAACTCAAATAAACGATGCGATAGGGGAATTCCTACTGATTTTTAGTGGCACAGAACTCACCATGAGGAGGCGAAGAATGTCGAGGCAATTGAAAGTAGGCAAATATTTACGTCTAAGTTCTTAACATGAACAGCTTGATTGCCTTGAAAGCTTACATCCGAAATACTTGCTTTTGAATGGGGTCGAATACGGACTACTGGCGCCAATAGGTGCTACGAGACTGTAAAAGTTAAGCAGGGGGGTGCCTAAATATGAATCTACTATTACGCCCGTATTAGAGCAACTGCATGACAAACGAATAAGCCACGTCTTATTGCCTTATTTTTACAAGTTTAACTTAGCCTGAAACAAACGTTTGGCAATGGAGCTACCTGAAGGTGTAATCGGCCTATTGCATAGGTTGCTAATTATTGTTTCTCTTTGAGTTTTCTTATTCTTGCTGTGGTGCAATGTGAAATGTTTTCTGTCGATTTTGGCACGTCTTTACGACTATGTTAAGCAAAATGTAAAACTGACGGCTTACTCGCTATATTTAATCACGGACTACATTCTTTCTGCCAATCGTCCTTCCTTCTTCAATTTTTTTTCTTTCTCCCTTTTGCTTTCTTTTTTTCTTTATTTTTGAATCATCTCTTACTGACGTTTACTTCTTTCCAGATTTTTATTGCCGTATTTTTTAAGCTCTTCCTTATCTTCCCTCTTCCTGTTTTCTTTCTTTGTCTTCAGAGAGTTTTCCTTTCATTTTTTTTCTTATTTTTGCAGACACTTTTTAAAAAAAATTTTTTTTAATTTTTTACTTGCCTTTTTAATTTTCTTATTTTGGTGTGTAATTCTTCCTTGTTGTTTTTTTTTTTTTTTTTTTTTTTTTTAAATAATTTCTTCTTTTCTAATCTGTGTTTTGGAATAATTTCGTTATTTCATTCATTCTTTCGAATTGTATAAAAATGTTGTCTTTTTTTAATCCGCGCAGTGGCTTTCGTAGGATTTGAAAGTAATTAGTTCTTTCTTTCCCCCCGCCTTCATATCTATTTCTGCGCGTTTGATTAATTCTCCTTCTCTCTGTTTCTGTCTGTGTCTCTCTCTCTCTTCTTTTCCATGCTATTTTACATGAATGATTTTTATTCCTTTAATTTTTAAAGTTTCAAATCTTCGTCTCTTTTCATTTGAAACGTATTTAATATATCTTATTTTTATCCTGTCTTGTTACTCTACATTTTCATTCTCTTTTTACATCTTCGTACTGAATTTTTCTCTCCTTTCTTTTCATACATTAATTTTTCAGTACTTATTTCTTTTGCTCTATTTAAAACAAAAAAATCTTATTTTTATGCCACTTTTTTTTTTTTTTTTTAAATACGGCACTTTTTCTTTACATTTTCGTTGTTTAATTTTTTTTTTTTTTCCCGAAATTTTTTTTTTTTTTTTTTTTTTTTTTTTCATTCCATTTCTTTCGCCAACTTCTCGCGCTCGTGTTGATGTTTCACTGATTTTTAGAACGCGGACGTGATTTGACTAAAAAATGTACCCGCAATGCAAATGACAAATTCACGTTGTGTCTTCGAGAAAGGAATTACCAACGCAAGTTCCTTGTCTTCGAAGATAAGTTTTTCCATTATTTAAAATAACTGCAAAAAAACTCCGGCGCTAAATCCTTGTGGCATTTATCTCACTGTCAATTATTTTTATTTTTTTTATTCATTCATTTTACTTACTGAAAGGAAGAAAACAGCAAAGTTATACCTAATTACAAATTCATATGCACGGTTTTAACTCTGACCTCTTGCAGGAAATTGAGTGCAGAAAACAAAAATGAAAAAAAAAATCACTGTAGTTTTGTTTATTAACGCGCGTAATTCTACCCAGTGGAAACAATCATTTACCCGGATGTCTTCCGGTTTTACGCCCAACTGAATTCTAATTGTTCAAGAAAAATCTATAAATGCAGTTTCAACAGCACCCAAATCTCAATATATTCTAATGTTTTAAAAGGTTTTTTTTTTTTTTTTTCGATAGGCCCGCTAAATTTGAAATAAAGACTTTCTAAATATAACATTTTTTTCGAATATGCTACGAACAGGAAGCTTTTAGTATCGAATATAAAGTACCATGGTATAAAATTAAGGCAAGTAAATGAAAGGGTGATGTAATGGAATAAGCAGTCACCCTCGTGAATGATTACACTATAGGTAGTAAGTACCTATAAAGTCGACTGAGTCACTTGAGCGAGAAGACGCAAGCACGTCCGACCTTCCAATTAGTGGCACTCACTACTAGATTGACCTGTGTGTATAACTGTACCGTATTTTCATATTGTACTGGTTGTGTACAATAAAACCTTTCTTCTATTATCCACCTGGTGTTACGTATTTATTCCATTAGCACGGAATATAACAAAAGGAAAAGGAAGACAGAAAATAACGACTTACCAATATGAATAATAAAACATCAATAAGTAAAAACACTCTAAAAAAAAAAAAGAAACAAACCTATGGAATAATATAGTTACGTGTATAAATAAATTTGCTGAAGTCATGACGGTCGAAACACCGCTAAAACGAGGATGGGGTTGATGTTAGGGCCAACATTACCGAGGAATTCGTAAAAGCCAGATTAAGTCAAAAATGGAATAGTACTGCTATGCCTTTACCACAGTCAGTAAAAAAACTTCAATAAATAAAAGAAAACTCTAAAAAGCACCCCCCCCACAAAAAACAACTATGGGACAATATAGTTACGTGGATAAATTTAATTTGCTGAAAGCAGGACGGTCGAAACGCCGCTAAAACACGGGGGCGGTTGATGTTAGGGTCAGCATTACCTAAGAAGTCGTAAAAGTCAGATCAAGTCAAAAATGGGAATATTGCTGTTATACCTTTAGCACACTGAATAACGAAACTTCAATAAGTAAACAAAAACTGTAAAAAACAAACAAGGCTTTTGTTTTCCCTTGGTGAGAGGCAAGTTCTACTCGGACAGTTTCTTTATACGTAGCGCTATTTGTGGAATCGATACTCAAGCAAATCCCACCTACTTTCCTCCTAGTTACTCTTCTTTTTTTTCTTCCTTAGTAATACTTCTGTTTTTTTTTTTAAAATACCTATACGCGCTGTAACTTCTTGTATCTTAGTGGCTTTATTGCCTTGATTGGGGTGAACGTGATTAAAAAAATTAAATCTAGTCTGATTATATGAACTCACCTCTTTCTCCACCAGCTATGGATTAATTAGTAATAACTGTTTCACGCAACCATTATCTCCAAAAAATTCTTTCAATTTAAAAACATTTTCTGACTTTAAATAACCTGGAAAGGGTTGGCAAGCCGTAAAAAAGAAATGACTCAATGCATTCATTTGAATTGCTCTGAATTTGTTTATTAACACAAGTAGTTTTGTCCGTTGTAAACAAAAAAAATATTCTGAACACTTCCGGTTTTACGTGCAACAGAATTCCAATTTAAAAAGATTATATAAACTTTACCAAATTCAACGGCATCCGTGAGTGTGGGACGAAAGACTGAATATATTTCAATTTTTTTTAAAACTATCTTATCGCGATATGCTTGCTAAAATTGGTAAATATTTACACTGATTGAGATAAACAGTTTCCAAATATAACAATGACTGTATAGATATTCACTAAGCATAGCCAGATGGGAAAAAAAAACACTGAATATAGAAGCATTGTGTAACGCCAATTGTTTTAGTGAGTTAAGCATGTCATTCTTTAAAAAATACATTTGGAATCTAGGCTGATGTTGGATTTCGAACAAAGATCGCATAGATCAATTTTAAAAATACTTTCTCTCTCCTGTATCCTCTAATTGCAACTGAATTCTAAACTGAGACGATATGCAAAAGTTGTACGCGCGCCTTAGAATAGCACTCAGTACATTTCTAATTTTAAAAGATTTCTGAAAACCAATATACCTGAAAGAGATCAATAAATATTTATTAGGCTTATTTTACTAGCAGGAGGAAATGGAAACTTCAGCATCGTCAAGCGGGGAACAAAGAAAGGAAGGAAGATTGTGATACGCCAAATATAGAGATGAGGAAGATGTCACAAAAACTAAGAAGCTGAACTTAGTAGTATACAAAACTGGATTGCGATAAAACGAAGTAGTTTTGGAACTGACTGCCAATCTTCCTCTCATATTCCCATAAGCTGTACCTCTTACTCCGTAACCCTCTACATAGAGTGGCTCTTGGGACTTGTATAAAGTGAGTTTTATTTAAAAAAATATGGAGATTCTATTACGCCAGCTATTTAAATAGCGAAACGAATTTCAGAGATAAATGACAGTTCCCCTACAAAGGAAAATATTTGTATATTTGTACTTACAAAAAACTATATATAAAAGCATATAGTTCATATATTTAGAGACGAAATGTCATTTCCTCCAGAACATTTAGCTTATAATAGAAAGCTTTCATAGATATTTATGGTGCTCGGAAAATAATTAGGCATTTCCCCGCTATGAATTATGAGTCAACCAGACGTGGCAGAAACTTTCCTGGGTATGACGATAAAATACATCCGGCAGCAAGGCCTCTGATCAGGAGGCTTTGAAGAACGCGGAACCACCTCTTAATTGCTGTTATCCCCAGGTCTATCCGCACCCAGGGTGGTAGCACTTGTTAGGGTCCCATCTATGGGCAAATAGTTAACCCACCTCCCAAACTGGTGTCAAAACACTATGAAAGTGTAAAAATAGATTTTTATAGTAAAAATACGAGCAATACATTTTTCGAAAAAAATTCTCAGCAATATATTAAAAAACAAACCTCACCAGCAAAATACGTTTTTCAAAAAAATTATTACCAGCAATAAATTTAATTCGACAAAAGCTTCTTTTGTCGAATTAAATTTATTGCTGGTAATAATTTTTTTTTACAAAATTTATTGCTGGTAATAATTTTTTTTT
>OZ038504.1:64373877-64378877 GCA_964036315.1 Acanthosepion esculentum
GTCAAAAAACGACATTATTTTTGCACCAACCTAATAGTTACATAGATAGAAAAATATTATATGCTTGCTTGTAGACTCGTTTATTTTAGTATGGTGCATCGATTCTTCACTTGGAAACTCACTTCTATGGTCTTGAACCCTACTAAGTCAATAACTATGAGGGTTCAATCATTTTTTAATGCCATATCCCGTCAGGACATAGACAATCATGGAATTGGAACTCAGCTCTTTGATTTCAAATTCTGAGCCCTCATCCATTACACCACCAGCACATCCAAGCTTACAACACCTGGAATTTTTTGATCATTAGAGTTAAGTAATTGCACTTGATTTGATAGGTGACTGCTCAGTAACACCAGATACAAGAATTAAATTTGCAGTTTTGTGTCAATGTAAGTCAAGCCAAATAAACAGATTTAATCTGTTAACTGCAGATGATAGGAATTTTAGTTGTTGTGGTTCCAACAACGAGTTGATATACGAGTAAACTTACAAATCAAATCGAATCTAATTCTGGAAGAGATCGCGATTAAACTCAAATTCTTTCCTTAGATCTCTGTTCAATTTATATTAAGAACAATTGACTTATTTATGCACAC
Source organism: Acanthosepion esculentum (assembly GCA_964036315.1). Lineage (NCBI taxonomy): Eukaryota > Metazoa > Mollusca > Cephalopoda > Sepiida > Sepiidae > Acanthosepion > Acanthosepion esculentum. The sequence continues at coordinate 64,374,477 of OZ038504.1, forward strand.
TTAATGAATCTGGGTAAATAGTAAAAATGATTCTTCATTAGCCAGATTTCATTGCATGCTTTTATGAAAATTCTGCATCATCAAATCTCGAGAAATAAAATCCATAAAAGTGGTTGTCTCCCGAAGGATAAGTTGTTATCATAAAATATAAACAACGCACTGCCAAAATGAACAAATGTGAAACTCAACTAAACTGTCATTGTTTACGAGATACCATTTTGCAGTTTTTGTTATACATAGTAGAAGTATTTACACTATTTACATTGTTCGTATTGTGGTCCTCATCTTTATGGTCATATTCATGTTCTAGGCTCCGGCCTTCTTCAGGTTCTGTGAAGAACACATGGCCCAGTAGATAAAAGCATTGGTTGGAGTAATCCAGTAACTTTACCCAAAGAGTTGTGAGTTCGATACGTAGGTGAACAAAATCTTGAAGAGTTGAGTTACTAAAGGAAATAACTGAAACTAATTGTTGTGGCGTTGTTAGGGCCAGAAATAAAGACACAAGAGAGGAATTGATTTAAACAAATATATAAACAGAAACAGTAATACAAACATAAACAAACGAGAGTGTTACAGCAAGAATGTTCGGTCTGACTGTCAGAGCTGACTGCTGGAAACTTCCTTCTCAAAAAGCCAGTACCTGTTTCTAGTTATAGCTGGGAGTGTGTGGTAAATTACCGTAACGCTATCCATAAAATTCCTGACACGTACAGGGGGCCGACACTATTTTTGGGACACTTTGAAAAGTGTGCTTAAAGGTGTTTTTTGCTGCCGAGAGCTTTTGTGTTGATGAGTAGGTAGTTCAGCAGTAACTGTCCATTAATGGTATGAACATTGATTGATGGGTTTGTCTTTGGTTTCATGTTTTCTTTATTTTTACTTCAACTTAGGCGACACTATTTTTCGCACATGACACAAATTCCGGGTTCTTTAATGATTTAGTCGTCGAACGTCTACAATATGCAAATTTTCTGCAGGTAAATTGTACCCTGACCATTACATTTGAGTATCTTTACCATTCACTGCGAAAACGTATTAAAATCCTGAAGAAGAATGCATTCAAAAGAAGTCATCAGTTAGAGAGAAGACGGGCTGAGCATCGGAAAGATCGCCGCTGAGATGAAGCTACCGAACTCAACATTTGAATACATGCTAAGTACAGACTATGAGCGGAAGAAGAAGAAGAAGAAGAGAGGACAGAAAAAACAATTTCCAAGAGAACAGAAAGAAGAATGAAGAGGAGTGTTACGAGGTTGTTATCATCTGGAGAAAAGTTGACAGCAAAGAAAGTAAAGGAGAAGTGTGAACTTGACATCAGTGTTCAAACTGTACAAAGAAAGCTACACGAAATTGGACTTAAGTATGCTAATATCAAGAAAAGAATTACACTAACGAGAAAACACAAGGAGGCAAGGCTGAAAAGTGCCAAAAGATGGATAACAAATAATGGAGACTTCAAGAAAGTGATATTTACTGATGAAAAACGTTTTAATTTCGATAGACCTGACGGGTGGTGTACATGGTCGAGAAAAGGTGAACCTGTTATTCTCAACAAGAGACAGATGGGAGGAAGAGGAGTCATGGTTTGGGGTATGGTATTTCCGAATGGAAACTTGTGGCTCGAGTGGTTAAAAGGACGTCAAAATAGCTTGAGCTACAGAGAACTTTTGGAAAAGAGAGCCCTACCACTCATAGAAAAAGAAATGGGAAGTAATTTTATTTTGCAGCAAGATAACTGCAGCATCCATGTGGCCAAATCACTGAAAAATTGGATGTGTGAAGCAAATATAACTACTCTGGAATGGCCTGCAAGAAGTCCAGACTTAAATTTAATTGAAAACATATGGGAAATTCTTGCAGAGCTTGTTTACGACGGGCCAGAAATAACCAGAGAGGCTGAACTGTGGCAGCGCATAAAAGATGCTAAAAATAGACTGCTAGAAACACGATGAGACGTTATTATCAATATGTACGAACATTATGAAGATAGACTGGTAGAAGGCATTGAAAAAAAGGGTGCTGCCATAAACTATTAGCATTGTTTCTGCAATGTCCGAAAAATACTGTCACCTGTGCAATCTGAAAATTTGTAAAAAAATAAAAATACTTCTAATTTGAATTCTGCTTTTCCATTTGTAGTATTGAAAAAGTTTTTAAATGTTATTACCATTACACTTAAACAGTACAGACTCCCTGTGCTACCTAAAACTTGAAAAAATAAAGTGTCTGAAAAATAGTGTCGGCCCCCTGTAGATATAGAACAATCTCCCCCAGTGGAATAAATAAAGGGTTCGTTTAGAAATTCAAAAGTATAGCACCTGAAGAAGGTCGGAGCGTACAACGACTGAAACGTCGTGAATATGACAATAATGATGAGGACAGCAGTCCGAACAATATAAATGTGGGGGGGTATTTTGTGGGAGGTATTTTATGGGGGTATTTTGTGGGGGGTATTTTTGTGGGGGGTATTTTATGGGGGTATTTTGTGGGGGGTATTTTTTGTGGGGGGTATTTTTCAAAATCTAAAGCTAAGCAGAGTATTAAGAAAGAGAAGAATGTCGTTAGATACAAAGAAAAGGGAACTGAACTGATACGCGATGTCAGTCTTCTTCTACGGCAGTGTATCCTGGGAAATCTCCCCACAGATGAAGAATAGACGTTAAACGACAATAATGGTGTTCTACAGAAGGATGCTGAGGATACTATGGAACGGACATATGAGAAACGACGAAGTTTTAGAGAAAATAGAAACAAAAAAGAAGCCTATATTTAACGTCAGGAAGAGACAATTGAAATTTCCAGGGCGAATAATAGTTACTAATCTCCTTCATATGAATCCAGGGATCAACTTAACGCTGGATTTATATATATATATATAACACGTCCCCCTTCTTCAATGATAAAAAAAATCAATATTTTTCAGTTTTAACAAACTTAGTGGCTGGATGAAGTTCAAATGATTGATAATCCAGAAACTTAGAAGAAGAATTTTTTCCTATTTTTTTACAAGAAAAATAATCAATCTATGTAGTACCATGTACACACAAGCATATTATATATATATATATATATATATATATATATATATATATATATATATATATATATATATATATATATATATTTGTGTGTGTGTGTGTGTGTGTGTGTGTATGTGTGTGTGTGTGTAAATGTGAGGGATTTTTTATATATTAATCTGACAGATTTTTATTACTTTAACGTTATTTTTAGTGGATACTCGTATTTCAGTAGACGTTCCGTTTATTTATTAAACATTATCTACTTATTTTTGTGCCCCAATCGGAATATAGAAGAAGAATGGGATAGACAGAAAAAAGAAATAAATTATAGATAGATAGATAGATAGATAGATAAATAGAGAGAGAGAGGGGGGGAGAGATAGATAGATAGACGAAGAATGGGATAGAAAGAAAAAAGATAGATAGATAGATAGAAAGAAGAATGGGGTCGATAGAAAAAACAAAGAAAGAATAGATTAGATAGACAGATAGATATATAGAAAGAAGAAAGAATAGATAGATAGATAGATAGATAGATAGATAGATAGAAAAAACAAAAGAAAGAATAGATTAGATAGATAGACAGATAGATAGAAAAAAGAAAGAAAAATAGATAGATAGATAGATAGATAGATAGATAGATAGATAGATAGATAGATAGAAAGAAAGAAAAGATAGATAAATCCGGCTTGGATAAAAGACAGATAAACATTCTGAAAAGAACAAACTTATTTTCCTCAATAGCAACTGTCCTCGGAATCAAAGGACTCCCAACCTTCATGTCGGTTGATTTGTCAAAGTAGATTAAATTTATTCGGTCTCAATCGATTTAATTAAATGAAAAGATCATCACCATATAGGACTCGAGGGAAAACGCGACAGAATAATTGCAATAGTTTAACTATATTTTTAGTTTAAATTTGCAGATTTCCAGTAAGTTTAATACGAACTCCTTTTAAAAAGATCAAACCAACGACACAGTAAGCAATTCCAACTAAAGTGATCTGGAAAAAAACAAAGAAACTTTACAGCAGTAACTCAATAAGCACACAGACAGTTGAAAAAACAAACACAACATAAACAACAGATACTTGTAATTTTCTTCCTTGTCAACCTGTTTAACAAAACGATTCGTCATTAAGCGAATAGAGCAAATATTATACAGCGGGCAATTCAGATCAAAATTAATTTTATACTGTCTGCCTGTTTCGATTTCATCAACTACAAGCGAACATGTTGAATGAAGCAATCCTTATGTTTAATATCGTAATATGGATTAGATACGATGAGCTGCTTTCGCTGGTTCCCAGGCCTCATGAATTTAAGCGTCCTACGAGGCTGGCATCCCGTTCCCGCCCCTTCACCGTTGAAACTGTTA
>OZ038504.1:64383877-64411377 GCA_964036315.1 Acanthosepion esculentum
ATAATCGAAAAATTATATAAAAAGAGAGAGAAAATTACAATTCCGTAAGAGCGAATTATTAGCGCATGCGCAAAAGATTTCTCCTGTATACACCCACAGACAAGCAAGAAGATGTCTCATGTCTTCTCTTATAAAATGAATTAAAAAAACTCTCCTCAAAGTTGAAAGAAAGGTAGCTGAAGCCTAAAATAAATTTCCTAAGATTGTACCTTGCCAATTGCCAAGAACTACGATCTTTCGGTCTTTCAAAAATACAGTATTTGTCTGGTTTTGTGCAGTAGCTATGATATTTAGTCGCTGGATTATGGTGTTCTTTGCGTCACCAGTTAATGTGAGCATGCGCTTGAGTTTCGCCATTCTTTGAAAAGAGAAAATGGGAAAACAAAAATGAAAAACTAACAGTTAAAATATGTGTGTAATTTTACCACAATGTTTGCCAGTGAGATTTGGCTTAACGCCGCCAGACGGCGTTCTATACACATGTTCTCTTTTGCCTCACTGGGTGGCAGTTAGAAGACTTGTCTAGTAGTATTCACAGGAGGATTACTTTAATTTCACGATTCAAAATGGTAGAATGCCCATCCCCACACCTCACACATTACTGATAACCAGATAAATGTTTGTCTTTCAATATTTTATCTCTATGTGCACATGTAAATATAGTTTTCTATTTCCCTGCTTTGCTGTCTTTTGTGGCGCTCTATATAAATATGTCGGCTTATGTTGCCGTTCAAATACATATAAAAATTTATATTGACCTCTATGTAAATATGGCGACCTATGCTGGCGTCCAAATAGATATATAGAATTATATTGACCTCTCTATAGATTTAGTGACCTATGTTGCCGTCTAAATCCATATAGGGAATTACATTAACCTCTCTATAAATATGGCGACCTACGTTGCCGTTCAAATGCATATAGAGAATTATATTGACTTCTATGTAAATATGGGGACCTATGCTGCCGCCCAAATAGATATATATAATTATACTGACCTCACCATAAATTTGGCGACCTATGGTACTGTCCAAATGCATATAGGGAATTATATTAACCTCTCTATAAATATGGTGGCCTACGTTGCCGTTCAAATGCATATACAGAATTATATTGACCTCTATTTAAATATGGCGGCCTATTCTGGCGTCCAAATAGATATATGGAATTATACTGACCTCACCATAAATTTGGCGACCTATGGTACTGTCCAAATGAATATAGGGAATTATATTAACCTCTCTATAAATATGGTGGCCTATGTTGCCGTCCAAATGCATATAGAGAATTATATTGACCTCTATGTAAATATGGCAATCTATGCTGCCGTCCAAATAGATATATGGAATTATACTGACCACTCTATAAATATGGCGACCTATGTTGCCGTCCAAATTCACATAGAGAATTATATTGAACTCAAAATAAATATGGCAACCTATGTTGCCATTTATATGCGTATAGAGACCTATAATGCCTTCTATACAAATATAGTGAACTATTTGTTCGCTGTTATAAAAATATCTTTATTGATTTCAAAACGTTATCATAGTTTGAAATTTATATGTCGTGAAAACATTCCTATTGAATGAATCTTGGTGACGTCACGATCTATCACCATAGAAACAAGCAGTCGCCTTGATCCTTCAACATTTTTAGTGGATTACCTTCCATTCTTGGTTTTTCCCGTGCCATATAAATATATTGATATATATTGTCCTATATATAAATATAGCGCTCTATATTACGGTCAGTGTAAATGTGACGAACTTTGTTATCTTCCATATAAATTGCCTTCTCTCTATATAGCGACCTATATTGCCCTCTGGTAACCTATGTTGTCCTCGATATAAATATGGAGAATATATTGTATTCTATATAAATGTGACGACATTCTGTCATCCATATAAATATGGCGACATAAGTTGTCATCTATATAAATTTATTGACTTATATATCTCTCTATATAAATATTCTGACCTTGTTACCATTTTCTAAACCTAGTAACAATGGGTCGCCTTAACCCTTCCACGTATTCAGCTACATATATTCTGTGTCTTGTATGTCACTATTCTTGCTTTTTTACCAAATAGTTGCATAATTCTCTCTCTCTCTGCATATATATATATATATATATATATATATATATATATATATATATATATATATATATATATATAATAAAAAGACTTAAACACTAATATTCCATGGTCATAATTTATGCCATTGGAATCGTAAATACGATCCAATTCATCAGACCTACAAATTCGAAATGTAAACAGAAAAACATCTCCGGGAATAAAAAAATAAAATTTAGTCAGAGTGTATGTATGAGAGTGTGGGGCGAATGTTAGAGTGAATGAAAGCCAAAGGGAGGGGTAACAGACGAGAGAAGAATAGGAAGGTCTCAAGATGAAGGGGGGGGGGTTAAAATTTAACCTGAGAGATTTTAAAATGTGGAGGTAAAGACGCTTTAAGTGAGAAAAATATGCATATTTTCAAAAGTCTGATACATCTTGAGATCTTCCTATTCTTCTCTCTATCTGTTACCCCTCCCTTTGACTTTCAGTCACTCTAGCATTCGCCCCACACTCTCATACATACACTCTCAGTAAATTATTTTTTATTCCCGGAGATGTTTTCTTTTTGAATTTGTAGGTCTGATGAATTGGATCGTATTTACGATTCCAATGGAATAAATTATGACCATGGAATATTAGTGTTTAAGCCTTTTTATTATATCCTTACTCTGTCCTGGACATTGAGTTCTACCAGGATTCTCTCTTCTTGGAATTATTTTTTATACATATATGTATGTGTATGTATGTATGTATATATATTTATATTTTAGATATATGATTGCATATGTATGTGTATATTTGCTGCTAATAATTTTTATATATATATATATATATATATAACTTTACTAATTTAAAAAATATGGTTCCATCACTACACAGCAATTACCATGTTTCAAAAACAGAATCTAAACCTTAAATTTAATTATAGAATTAAATTAAAATTTTTTATCTCTGATTCATTTTCAAGCAATTTCTGGAATAACTTATTTTAGGTTTAGAAACGTATACGATCTTGATATTATTAGTTATCAAGGTTATGAGCTAATTTAATCATTATTAATAAAGGGTTTAATTATTATTTAGGGAAAAATCTCTGACAGTGTCTGCAGATTAAGCAATTTTTTAATTTTTTGTAACTTAACAATATATAATTTATAATATGGAACCATATTTTTGAATTAGTAAATTTATAATATTTAAGCTGTACTGAATTGTACTAAGCACTGATTTTTTTAAAATCAAAATTATTAATAAGAATATCGGATTATAAATATTACTCTTCTATCTCATTATTTTAATATATATATATATATATATATATATATATATATATATATATATATATAAAGACATGTTATGATATGTTTAACGTTCTTTTTATAGATACAAGTATTTAAACAAATGCTTTGTTTTATAATAAACAGTATTAAATACTTGTATCTATAAAAAGAACGTTAAACATATCATAAAATGTCTTTAAATAAATTGTCGGACCTTGTCCAATTCAAATATATATATATATATATATATTCGCCACAACCCTCCCGCACATAGAAATTAGAAGATATATGAAAAAATCAAGCAGTATGTTGAGGAACAAAGAAAAAGAATGTTGCATGGTATTCTCTTGTTCGCCAAATGGCAAGTGTCTGCCGGCTCCTCTATGATGGACTAAACGGTAACAGACTTATTCTTCACGTGAACCTCAGTGACTCGTTATGACGTCAGCAAATGCGTGTATATATATGTGAAGACCGTATGGGGGCCTTCTTTGCGAAGAATGGACTTGTGGAAGAAGTGTCTTCCAGCATAAGCAAGTCTGCAATTGACACAGGGGGCCATGGTGTTATATGTAACCCTGACCCGACAGGCTATTGGGGAAATCTCAAATGTATTGGCGTTTCGCGAGAGACGGATGTTGGTGGTGGTGGTGGAGGGGCGCAGACCATATTGTTGATCATGTGGAGCCTTGGAGCACATGGCCAAACCATGCCCCGCCAATAATCCACAGTCCTCACCCCGCCCAGATGGCAACAACATCAACGGCAAGAACAGTAGCATCAGCAACAAAGAACGCTCCCGACGGTGAAATGAAGAAAGTATATGGAGGGAAAACTGCAAAAACGCTCTCGCCCCCCACCAAACAGAATGTCCTGTCACACAAAAGGCAGCAGGAACAGCCAAAGGAGAAGCAACAGGGACAGTTATCACATATTATAAACAAAGTAGGAAATTCCAAAGAAGACTTCTCAGTAGTGAGTTCCAGGAACGTCATTGTGAATTATTTCAAAGATTCGCTTTGGCATGGTCGATATTAACGTCTGCAGAAGGCTGGCTGGAATATTATTCCAAATGGTGAAGAGAGATTCACGAAGATATCCCTTATTTGGAATTGGCGTCCATTTCTATAGACACTCCTTGCCATCCACTGCAAACATTTCAATGGGGTTCAAGTCGGGTGAACACGTTGAACGCTCCAAAAGACTCACGTTATTCGCCATAACAATTTCCAATGTCCTGTGGGTATTATGGATTGCATCGTTGTCTTGCTGCAAGAATCAGTCATTTCAACACAAGCGAAGCCCTACAGTCATTAAGGATGTTTTCTTTAGCATTTTAATATAACCAACCGGGAAATAGTCATCTTTTTTTCCTTCTTTTCATTGGCTTTAAGATTTTGACCAGCAGTGTATGCATTTTATGTTTTATTTTGTTTTTTGCTTTTAAGCATTTCACTACAAGCAAGCCGGGATGCCACTAGCACGCAAGGGGTTACAGAGAGTGGGAGCCAGAGTAAAGAGGTGTGAAAGAGGAAAGGATGAAGAGAAGGACAGGGAATCGATCAAGGCATCGGGAGATGTCGATTGAGATTACATTTGACTAGTTAGAGATTATAGCTATCTGGGAAACAAGTAATAGAATGGGAATTTGATAGACGGGGAGGTGCGAGACATGAATCTATTGGAGTAGAAGAGACGGCCACATTTAACCGTTTCGACAGTGAAAGTTGGTACCGAGATGTCAGCCTAGTAGCGCGGTTAAATTCATGCAGTCTAGGAACTAGCGAAAGTAGCTCGTCGAATCAGTTACCGTGAAAATATTTGTAGAAATGACAGAGGGAGGCGACGGCATTTTGTAAGAGAGCAACTGTAGACTAGATACCAGATCAGGGTCAATCACATTGCATATCGGTCTCTGGATTTTGTCAAGGACTTTAAGGCGAACAGCAGAGGCATCAGACCATATATGGCAGTAGTATTCCATGCAAGTGAGAATGGTTGATTCATAGATTTGAAGGATGGTCTTGGACGAGAAAAACTTTCTGGCGCAACACAGGGAACCAACTTTCATTTCTGTGGATGAAGCTATTGATTCAATGTATTTGTTCCATCTCAAGTCAGCGGACTGTGTGAGACCAAGCAGTCGCAAAGACTTAAAGAAAATCTTTTAAGCAAGGGATTGTCTTTAACGTATAGATGTCAATTTTTTAATTGTTGTTTTTAATTAAAGAACGAAAATTGTCCTCTGTATAAAAATGGCGACCTATATTGTCCTCTAATTAAATGTGGCAACTGTATTGTCTTCAATATAGATATGGCGGCATATGCTGTCTTCTATACAAATATAGCGACATATTTCTATATGATGAGCTACGTTGGTCTCTATATAAATATGGCGACTTATATTGGCCTCTATATAAATATATCGACCTATATTGCCCTCTATACAAATATGGTGACCTTTGTTATCCTCTATAAAAATATGGCAACATATGTTGTCATCTACATAAATATGGCGAACTATATTGCCCTGGATATAGAAAAAATGTACAAGAATATACAAAGTCGTTAAGCTTAACGGAAAAGGTATATTTTTCTTTCGCCTTAACGTTTGAAATAATGACGCAATCACATTTTTAAGGCACGGCATTTCTAAATCAAAACTAAGTGCAAATAAATTGTATAAAAGCCAGGGATAAATTAGACACTGTATAGATATTATGAGCAGGATACCCTTGCTAAATTGAAAAAAAAATAATATTTTCCCATTCTGATAAATGCCGCCACTTGAAAAAGATCTCAAGAATTCCAATCTAGAAATCATTTTCAAAACAATTTCCTTATTTTTATGAGCGGAGCATTCGGTTTAAGTAGCACAGATCCTGGTTAATTCAAATGCCACTTAAGACTGGCAAAATAATATTGGATATCTCTTTCAAAATAAAGTTACAATAAAATGCACCATTTCCCACACGTTCAATGTCATATTCATACAAAGACGTAAATGCTTTATAATGTTGCAATTCTGCAAGAAAATAAAAACAGCCTTTAACTGAGACCAGCGAATAATAGACACCAAGACAATTCAAACATGTTTCGCCTATTCTGATTTTTAAATCGTTTTCTTGTAAAAAAAAAAAAAAAAAAAAAAAAAAACGGCTGTATGGACCAACATTGGGAATTCCGTGGAAATACAGCCATATTGGAATAAAAGAAAATCTATGAAGAATTTGCATGCATCGAGAACAGACTTCATTGTGACAGTATGAATAAGAAGTGTAAATATAAATGTTTCTTGGTCTAGTTTTAAAAATAAAATAAAATCGTAGAAAAGAAAGGTGCGTCCGAATATGGAAGACTAGTCACGAAGCCATGAAACGTTCCGTTATTAATTTACGAAGTCAGTTAACGATGGAGTAATAGATAATTACTTGAGGAGTCGGAGGACCGGTTTCGAATCCCAGCCGAACTCATTACCTTCACTTAAGTACTATTATCCGTGTGACATGTCTGAATATTTTACCTCAGCTATGTTTAAAACAGCAGAACAGACGAGTAAAAAAAGGAAAACTCTATTTCAAACCGGCGTGGAGAATGTTAGGCACGGTCACCACTACTGCAGTACATGTCAACAGCCTAGCTGCAATACATGTGTTTCTCCTACGACCCTAATGGTGTTACCGGATCCGGGAACGTGAATATCCGCTTACTATTACCCTTGGGAAAGTATGAATCTGCTACCTCAGTGGGTTATGGAATGATCGTGGGTCCCATATCCATGGGTTCCCAATCGAGGAAAATGAAAACTCTATTTCAAACCAGCCTGCCAACACAGCTGCAGTACATGTGATGCTCCTACGTCAAGGATTCGTGATCGTGAAGAAAGGCAGTTTGTTAATTCCAGTGGTGACCTACACTAATTCCATTGGCTATAAATCATTTTAGATCCTTTCAAAGTCCTCCACAGTCGAGTTGTGCCTTTAAGGATTAACTTTGCAAGATGGTTTAATTATTTACACTATTTACATTGTTCATACTATAGTCCTCATCGTTGTTGCCATATTTATAACAACGTTTCGGCCGTTGTACGGTCCGGCCTTCTTCAGGTGGTTGGAATGTCGATCTGAACTCTTTATTTCGCTCGCTGAGGTAAACTGTTCTAGTTCCACGGACCATGTCTAATGGATGTCACCTATCAGTCATCTCCTGTTAATTCTCCTCTCCAAATTCTACACCGCCTTAACCAGGTATTGAACTCACACTCTTTTGGTCCTTGGTCGGCTAATAAATGCTGAATGTAAGGAAACGGTTACTATTGACATAATATTCCCGCCCGCCACGTTGAGTACAAGCACACTTATTGAGCACTGATCTCGACCGCAACTATGAGGGTGCGCTGAAAACACCATAGGCTGACTATGAAAGACTAATTCTATACCAGTTAATTATTGAATACATTAATTTCAACTCTTATTAACATATCCTATATAGTCTACGAACCATCTGAAAGTCCTCCCTCTCTGACAATATTAAGAGGGACTTCTTTAAGGCCACATTAGAATATGTCTTGCTCTACGGCTCAACAACATGGACACTGACGAGACACCAAGAAGCATCACTTGACCGGGCATACACAAGGGTGTTGCGAGTTGCATTGGCATCATATGGAGGAAATACGCAAAGAGCCAAATGAACACCTGCCTCCTATCTCAGTTTCGCTAAGAGAGAGAGAGAGAAGGTTTCGGCAAGCTGGTCACTTCTGGAGAAGTAAGTCAGAACTTGTGAGTGACACTCTCTCATGGAACCAATTGAGCCGCAAAAGATCAGTTAGAAGACCGACCTCATGACACCTACATTGACCAACTTGTAGATGACTCTGGATGCCGCCTGGAAGACCTGCCAACGGCGATGGTTGAAAGGAAAGAGTCCGGAGAATCCGAGAAGAATTCTCGACTTGACGATGACGAATAACAACGATATTTTTTTCTCGTAGGCTCATTAAGTCTGAAGGAGCCCTTCTGGATTCCATTGAGTCTGGGTAATGCTAAAACAGAGAATAGAAAAGCATACCTCCTACAACAGCGTAAAGAAATGCATTCGTTGAAAATGTAGGCAACTCGCCGGGGTGGGGTGGGGGTACTTTATCAGTGTCTATCCGAACTGATCCGGTCTGTTAGTTTTGCTTGTCATGACTAATAAAGAAACGCGTTCTCATTTTATTTACCTCCGAATCGTTAAGATCGGATTATCGACTCACTAGACACAGAGATATTCTACAATAATCGAATTGAGTACCGATCAGCCATTGGAAGAATTAATCTCTTTCGAACTGATATATTTGTGCCAATCGGGTTTACCGTACCAAAGTGGGGATGGTGGCAGTAAAGTAATCTGGATTCCGTGTAGTAAATGGGACAAAAGCTAAGATCAAACAAGCTGTCGCACTGCAGAGAGGAATCAAACATCAACTAGAAAAGAATATTTCAAAGGCTTATCCAAATATCGAACCCATTTATTTAGTTTCTTTTTTTAATTTTCATCATGTCTAAAATCATTATAGAAAGCAGAAAAGATTTCTTTTACTGCAGATCTCAATATCAAGAACGCTAAATAGCCTTTACGTGTTGAGGGAGGATTGTAGACTTGTCGCCAGGGTATTACCAATGGGATGGAACTAAAACTAAAAAATCAAGGAGTCGGGGATCATTTCAACGGGTTGACAACTAGGGTGTCATGGACCCACAAAACAAATTAAATAATTTACCCCATTTATATTTATTCGAACTATTGTCCGCATCTTTACTGTCATATTCACGTTTCGGTCGTTGTACGTTCCGGCCTTCTTAAGGTGATATTTCTTGGAATTTCGAACCGAGCCCTCTATTTAGTCCACGAGGGTAGATTTTTTTCTAATTCCACGTGCCATGCCTTTTTGGATATCCCAGATTCAGCTAATTTCATTTCATATCTCAAATCTCTAAGTTTTTGTTCCATGTGCTTTGGGTCAAGTTACTTTTGGATCAGAAAATAAAAGCTTTTATCCACTGGGCCATGCCATGTGTCCGGTGTGAATATGTCAACACAGATGAGTACAACAGTCCGAATAAATGTAACTAGTGTCATTAGTTACAATACCTCATCTGATAAATATAGGCAGGCGTTAAATTCAATCAGTTTGTTATTTTTGAATAATAAAATATTTTTGTAAAAATTCTACTTGTAGGATTAAAGTTACTGGAATTAGATACATTAAACATAAGTCAAATTTTTGTGTTGATCTGAAAATATTAAAGTGAAGTAGTGGATGAATGAAGAACGAATCGAAATCCGTTGATCTTTCCTCTACTAATTAAGCCGGTTTCTTTTGATATCGAATAGTATCAGCTTTCAGCTTACCTTTCTGGTAAAGAGATTGCTTTTAGGCCCGAAAGAAACATTATACATACTGCACGGCTTTGTGACAATAATCTCGGGCTTGGTATTTTCTGATACATTTTCTTCTGCGGGTACGAATAAAAAGTTTATTCGTACAGATAATTTTCCTTTAAAGACAACGTAAAGATTTCAGTCGAAGCTATAATTAATTTATATTTGTTATTCCCTACGTTTCCTATTATAATTATGAACGTGGCTAATAGAAAAGTGGCTATTATAAATGTGGTTATTATGAACGTGGCTATTTTAAAGGTGACTATTATGAACGTGGCTCTTACACAGGTGGGTATTATGAACATGGCTAATAAAAATGTGGCTATTATAAATGTGGCTGTTATGAACGTGGCTATTATAAAGGTGGTTAACGTGGCTCTTATAAAGGTGGCTATTATGAACGTGGCTCTTATAAAGGGGGTTATTATGACTTGTCTATGATAAAGGTTGCTATTATGAACGTGGCTCTTAAAATGATGGCTATTATGAACGTGACTCTTATAAAGGTGGTTATTATGACGTGGCTATGATAAAGGTGGCTATTATAAAGGTGGCTATTATGAACGTGGCTCTTATAATGATGACTATTATGAATGTGACTCTTATAAAGGTGGTTATTATGACGTGGCTATGATAAAGGTGGCTATTATGAGCGTGGCTCTAATAAAGGTGGCTATTATGACGTGCCTATGATAATGGTGGCTATTATAACGGTTGCTATTATGAACGTAATTGGTCTCTGGCGGCCAATGTTTTAATTTCTTTTTAAGGCTTATCACTGGCTGAAAATGAAAAACAGTTTGTTTTTTTGTGGGATAGTGACTAACAGTGAACCGATTTTGAATATCCCGCCTGGAGACAGAAATAATTTCTGGCGGATCTTTGTTGATGTTTAATTTTTTTAAAATTTCATACGTTTTACAGAGAGAAAACCTTCGTTAGGATTTATCGAAGGGCTTCCACATGGCACTTGATTTTGTGACTTTATACAAAAGCATCCAAAACAAGTAAATAAATAAATAACGAGTTCATCTGAAATGTTTTTACTTTACGCCCGTTCCTCTAACGCAGTCTGGTTGCAAATTAAGTGGCTTTGGTATTTCCACCGATCGTCCTGGGTATGACGATAAACTACATCCGGCTACAAGGCTTCTGCTCAAGAGGTTTTGAGGAACGTGAAACCAACTCTTAATTCCTACTGTTCCCAGATCTACCGTGATCCGGGGTGGTAGCACCACTTCGGGTCTCAGCTATGGACAAATAGGGAACCCCTAAACTGGGGTCAAAACATTAACATATACAAATATTTTAGGAAAAATTACCATGCATTTACATAATAAAAAATTACAAGGAATATATTTTTGTAAAAACATATAAAAGCTCTCAAGAAAATAAAATTTCAGCATTAAATGATCCATAAAGTGTTGACATGCCGTTAAATAGATAAACCAAACCAAACTTCCAACCGATGACAGAGACCATAGTTTTATTTTAAATGAAGCCTGCTGGATAGATCGTGAACTTGAATAGCAAAAGATGCCATCCTAAATCTAAAATGATGATTGTTTTGTTTAATACAGCTATTCAAACCCTTTACAGGTTATTTAAATATTTTTGATTTGTAAGAATTGTTCTTGACTTGAAGATAATAATGGTTTAGTTATAGTTAACACAATGATTGGGGAGAAGAGGTGGATTTCTACCTTTCCCGAGGCTATTTATGCATAAATAACGAACCCAACGGGAACTGGAACTCGGCTCTCTGATTTACAATTCTGAGTCATTATCCATTACCAACCGCACATCCAAGCTTAGAGCATGTTATTACAAAGTGGTCCCCCATATAGGTAATGACCAAGCTCAACATTGCTTAACTTCGATGATCGTACGAAAACCGATGCAAAACTAATCACAGGAATATGTCGTTAGAAACAAAGATTGATATACAGGGTGTAACAGCAAAATTGTCCAGATCGTGTATCAGTGAAATTGTCCAAATCGTGTATCAGTAAAATTGTCCAGATCGTGTATCAGTAAAATTGTCCAAATCGTGTATCAGGAAAATTGTCAAAATCATGTATCAGTAAAATTGTCCAAATCGTGTATCAGCAAAATTGTTCAAATCGTGTATCAGCGAAATTGTCAAAATCGTGTATCAGTAAAATTGTCCAGATCGTGTATCAGTAAAATTGTCAAATCGTGTATCAGTAAAATTGTCCAAATCGTGTATCAGCAAAATTGTTCAAATCTTGTATCAGTGAAATTGTCAAAATCGTGTATCAGTAAAATTGTCAAAATCGTCTATCAGTAAAATTGTCAAATCGTGTATCAGTAAAATTGTCCAAATCGTGTATCAGCAAAATTGTTCAAATCGTGTAACAGCATAATTGTCCATCCCACAAAATGTCTAATATCTGCATAATCACTAAACTCATTGATTTTACTTTTTTTTTTCAGATTTTCAGATAAGACGTTTAAGCATCTTGACACTATTTGTCGTATGAATCACTGAAAAAAACCCTTTGAGTTATTCAGCTAAAAAGAGAGCAAGTTTAAACTGTGTTGTGTCACACACAGTTTCACAACTGAGCAATGGTGAGAGGAAAAATATAATTCAGGACCACCATTCATATTCTGGCTTCCATTTTCAAAATCCATACAAGGGAACTATGAATAAGTTTTAACAGGAGGGAACACTGGAGAGGAAAACTGAATCAGGACGTCACAATAGGAAGAGGGATCATCATTTCAACTTAGAGCTAGAGAGATCAGTTAGAAAATATCCAACTCGATCCATAACTCGTTTGGCACATGGGAGAGGAGTTTTAGCCATGACAGGCCAATGAGCAGTGAAAAAAAGACTTGAAACTGAAATCGTACGCGAAATCTCTGAGACACCTTGTTACTAAGATACAGAAATTTAGAAAGTTAGAAAGGGCGAAGAAGATCAATTTCATCGCGATACTTCTCTAAAGCTTAGTGAGTAATTATACATTCTTATTTCTCAAAGTAGAGTCCAATTGTGTTATTAAAACCTCGGAGAATTCCAGTAATTTTGTCATTTCTAAGATATAACGGTTTAAAGCTTAATCTAACGATTAGACAATTTTGTTGTTTCTCGATTTGGACAATTTTGCTGTAATACGCTGTAAATCCTCCTATATGGCAATGAATGCTGGACAATTTCTTCACAGGTGAGGAGAAGGCTGGCGGCAACAGAACTGGTGGGCACTTGACCATGGCAACATTTGTATTCTTTCTGCCTATTTAGCATTACTATTTTATCGAATTCTTTCATTTCTATTATGTTATTACAGAACAATAAACAAGTAAGTATTTATAGGAAAGGCAGAGAAAATCCAATTTACGGCGATGCAAATTTGACTGAAGCCGTGGTGCCAACTCAGGACCAATAGCAGGAACACCTGATATTCGAACATTATCGCAACATATTCCCGTTACTTGGACTAGTGCCAAGTTCAACTGACTGTAATATTGTACGTTGTCATGTGGCTGAGATTATTTTGCGCTGGTACAAGACTCAGCTGAAAGCACGAATTTTGAAGGTTACTTTAATCAACAGATTTCCTTAGAACATTCGTATTACAATGTCATCGTATTCACATTTCGAGGCATTAGGACTAATGGATAGCGGCCCGGATTGAGGAATCGGAGAGTCGAGTTCGATTTCCAGTTGAATCCATTACATTAACTTACGTGCTAATACCCTTGGGAAAGGTATGGACCTTCTTCCCCCACCACAGCTATGGGCAAAAACGGGTTCTATATCCCTTGAATGGCAACTGCTCCACCTCAGAAAGAAATGGCAACCTACTGCGGGAAAAAAATATGCCTTGTCGTCTTTCCATACATGAGCTAAGCGTGTATTACGCATGGCACATAACTGACTGAAGGAGGTTCGGATAGCGGTTCGGTCTGAGGAATCGGAGAGTCGAGTTCGATTTCCAGTCGAATCCATTACATTCACTTACGTGCTAATACCCTTGGGAAAGGTGTGAATCCTCTTATTCTCCCTCCAGCTATGGGTAAATAGCAGGACAGACCAGGTTCTATAGCCTTGGATGACAACAGGTCTACCGCAGAAAGAAATGGCAACCTACTGCGAGAAAAATCTGTCTCGTCAGTCATATATCGAAATATACATGATCGCCTATGCGTGTATCACGCATGGCACATAAGTGACTGATTCACATTTCCAAAGGTCATCGTATTCACATTTCAAAAGGTCATCGTATTCACATTCCCCGAAAACTATCCATCGAACAGACGAAAGTAAGCTTGCCATTATGAATTGCCTCTTGGCTGAAATACTTTTAAATCGGCGCCAGAAATCGCTGTCTGCTGATATCAATGATTTTTTAAATTTCCAATTAATACAGGCCTTCTCCACTTCCCAGATTAGCGCTATAGATTCTTTCTCATTTATTATTCCACTATGCAAATCTCTTTCTCACATACGCAACGCCGTAAGCCAGTAATGATTCTATAGCTATCTCTTTGGCAAATGTTCAGACAATTACTTTGCATAGTTTCTCCTGTTCAGATGTTAACCTCTCAAACACGGCCTGCTAATTCCAAGTAGGTGAATAACACTTATTTCTCACGTGTCTGAAAAGTAAGATGAACGTTACAGTAAGATGGATTTTTTTTCAAGGACTTGGAACAATCTCGTGCGTGTGTATCTCTCAGGACAATTTCATCTTGATCGCTTCAAATCAAGTAAAATCGTTATCTCCCAGACCCTTATTCTTATATTTTCAATTCTTACCTCCTTTTTCTTCAGTTCATAACACACGCCATTTATCGTTACCATTCTGATTGTAATTATCTACCTTGAGTAGCTTTCGAGCCTTGTGCAGGTTGCTATTTTAATATAAACCTACCCCACACGTTGCATCTTACGTTTAGCTCAAAGCGAATCTTAGACTTAGTCATTGAATTTACGCAACGTTTTTTTTATGCTTCGTGCGTAAAACAATTTACTACCACACGTGCAGAATGTTATTACTTCCTATAATGGCAGTGAATCTTTTACATAGAGGAGTAAATCCAAGACAACCCCCCCCCCACACACACATGAAGAATAAACTTGAAGCCACAGAATTGTGATTCTACGGAAGAATTCTGAGAATACCATGGACCGAGTATGTGAGCAACGACGAAGTTTTAGAGAAAATGGAAAATAAAAAAAGGACAATTTTACTTAACATCAGGAAGAGACATTTGACATTTTTTGGGCTCATAAAGAAACTTTGGAAAATTTGATACTCACAGGACAAAATGAAGGTAAGTGTTCCAGAGGAAAGCAACTCATTAGCAACCTGGCGGGCTTAAGTGAAGAGATGGCGCACCAGGGTTTGGGAGAGATGGCAAAAAGCCACAAGTTATTAAGAACTACAAAGAACAGGAAATTGTGGAGAGCCATGATCGCCAACATCCTGAGGGGACACGGCACATAGAAGAAGATATAAACAATATTAACACTATATTCATTGTTGTTATCACTAAAAACAACCAAAATTGGGACAACTGTCTGAATATAAATATTGCAAGTAATGATAATTCCTCACCCCAGAAATTCAGAGAAGAAATATAGCAATTAATTATTTTTTTTTTCAGCTAGTCCTTTTTTAAAAATCAATATAACCTTGTTGCTAAATAATTGTGTTTCTTTTTTAGTAACAATGCCATCTAAGACTAATTAAATTTTTTCTTCCGAATTTCTAATACTCTGTAATTAAATAGTACCTCTCCGTTGAAGAAAGTCATAACAAGTTAGACTATCAAGAATGTAAGTACTAAAAGGATTTTGATCTTCATTGACGTCTCTGAATTTTAGTAGATTTAGTAGATTGTTATGCAGAGAATCTCTGCTGCAGTAAATTCAATTCTCACGGGCTACCAAACATTTATGGCTCTCAGATTTGACTAAGAATACCTTAGTTCTTGGTCTGTTAGCTCATCTCACAGACCCACGACTCCTGCCGCAAATTCAATGCATAATTGACACTACAAATACCAGTCAAGTAAGTAAATTTCCTTTATATGCTTTAAAGCTGGGATCAATGTCTGGTGTCTGTTGTTCTCCTTTCGTGTTTCTGATTTCTAGAGGATCCTGGGCAGAAGAAATCCATTTATGCGAATGCCGATGCCATTGGCTCCGTGATCCAAAGAAAAACTGAGACAGACTCATTCTTTCATTTATAACTGAAAACGGTTGATAAAATAACCCGGATGTTCTACTCGCAGGATTAGTGTAGCTGCCTTCGAACGCATATAAAATCAGTATCTGTCTATATATCTGACATGAGGCATTGTGTACACTATTTACATTGTTCGGACTATCATCCTTATCTCTGTTGCCATATTTATCACAACATTTCGACCGTTGTAAGCTCCGGCCTTCTTCAGGTGGTTGGAATGTCGAAGTGAACGCTTTATTTCGTTCTAGTTCCACGTGCCATATCTAATGGATGCCAGTTATCAGTTATTTCCTGTTAATTCACCTCTAAAAGTTCTCCACTGCCTTAACCAGGTATTGAACTCAGAACTCTTTTGGGTCCTCTCCCTGGATCTAACTAACGCCTTTATCCATTGTGCCATGTGTCCTTGAGGACATCCGTGTATGAATTTCTGCGTATTATATAACTTGGAGAGGGGAATTAACAGGAGAAAACAGATAACTGACATCCATTAGATATGGCACGTGGAACTAGAACAGTCTACCGCAGCGAGCGAAATAAAGGGTTCAGTTCGACATTGCAACAACCTGAAGAAGGCCGCAGCGTTCAACGACCGAAACGTTGTGACAAATATGGCAAGAAAGACTGACGATTTTAGTCTGAACAATGTAAATAGTGTGCATATAAAGTCATTACATGTAAAAAAAAAAACAGCAAGGGGATAGCCGACTGCTGTAATCTATAATGTACGGATGGGGCGTGAATCTGATTAGCTAGGTTAGGTTTGTAGCTGCTTTAAGTAAATGGTAGCAATAACATCGAAAGTGAATTAGACTGCCACGCCGAATTTGTATGTAATAAAAGTCGGCTCAGTTTTTGGTGACCATGTGCCTAGATAGGTTCGTCTATCGCCCGGTTCGATCTCTTCCCCGGTCTTTTGAGCTGGAGTAGAGGTTAATCTCTTGTTTGCTGTTTAGGATTTTGTTATATTCCGTGCTAATAGGAATATAGAATAGACTAACATGGTGGATAAATAGTAACAGGTTTATTGTAGAAACCAGTACACCAAGCAAGCGAGTAATAGATATGCGCACGGTCGTCGCGAGTCAGTACAGTTGTGCGCATGCGGCTATCGGAAGGCCGCTAGTCTCTCAGATCCCAGTTCGACGGTATTTACCTGCCTCCCCACAGGGAAGGATGTGACACAAGGCCCAGTGTAATGTGGGGCAATCCAAGTCCGTAGGCTCGGCCAAAATTTCCCCGTAACCCCGCATAAATGGGTTTGGTTCTGTTTACATGCCCGGACGAGACTCTACCCTTTGGCATGGCCTCGTCCAGGTTCCTCTCTGTCCGCAGACAGGGAGTTCGACAGCAGTCAAGATCTGAATAACAGATCCCAGCTCGACTCTGCTGTCCGCTGTCCTAACGGATACATATAGGCGGTTACTATCTATAGTGCGCCCACTCATGGGGGTGGCAGGTTATTCCATTACATCAGATTTGATTTGCAGTTCTTTTTAAAACTTGGTTTAAACATAGTGGCCAAGAATGAAAACGATGCCCCTAACTATCCACCCCTGTAAGTGGGCTGGAAGGAAAAAAAAGATGGGATCTAAAACCTTTTTTCTCAAACTCTCTTTATCACTTTTATCAGCAACAGACAAGGTTCAATCATTAATTTCTGGTTTCAACTCTACCTCTCCACCAAAAAAAAAGCCACCATTAAATGCGTGGGGGGTGGTTATACATACATTTTCTTACTGACAATCATCTGGTCCTTGTCTATAAAATCTCTCAGTCACGCTAAAAGTATTCAGGTAAATTTTCTCACTCCTTATTGAAATCACATAATGTCTTCTCATTCGCTTTCACTACCAGTAGCCCCTTGTGTCTCAGTGTCATTATTGTTGTGTTTGGGGTAAACTGATTAAAAATAAACGTATGAGATAAGGGAAACAATTTCTCGGTTCACACGACCACTGTTACATCGGCGTCGGTATCCACTGAAAATCCGCTATAATAAAACTTCAAAGGAAAAGAGAACAGACACTATGCTTTGATCCCAGCCCAAAGGCCGAGAAATGGCCGGCTTAGGCTTTATGGTCGGATGTAACACAAATTGAATTTTATCCTCAAGGGTTGATTTAATATGGGTTGCCCATATGAATACACCGGGGCCAAAGGTAAAACTGTTACATTTACGTGGGCTACTCCTTCCACTTTAGTGCAATGGGGAAGATAATGTCGCATGTTTCGAAATCCCCAGGTCTAGATCTCTGTATTATCTAAAAAGGTGAAGATCGCAGTCTTTGGGCTTATTTGTAGTACGAGGGCTATCCCTCTCTCTTTATTTCAATGGGGAAGATAATGTCGCAGGTTTCGAATCCCCTGATCTACGTCGCTGTATTTTCTAAAAAGGTGAACATCGCAGGCATTGAGGATAAGCTTAACGAATATTTCCAGCGGCAGATATAGAAAAAAAGAATACACAAATATACGTTTGTTTGAGATGACGATATAAGCCTTGTAGGATCGAAATGTCCTATTTAAAACGCTTAATGAGAAAATCGTTAATGATGAGGTGAGGAAAATAAAAGAGCCGCTGTAATTAGCAAGCATTTACTTCCCGATCTCCTCACATACCCTTTCTTTTATCTGATCGACTCTTGATGAAAGTCGTCGGCCATTGGGCGAGAAGGACAAAGAAGACGATTAAGAATTAGCCAATCAGCAAATTTGGTGTAGATTCGTTTGCTTGTATGTCGATCGTGTTTTGGAAATGTTATTATGAAAGGCAATTTGATTGGTCGAGAATAGTTAATGACTTCTAGAAAACATCAGTCGAAACCACAAACAGCGCCAAAGAAATGTTTACATAAATACAAATGAATATAAATGAAATCAAAATAACTATTAACCTCTCTGTCACCGAACATTACAAAGATCAGAATTAGCTGTTCACGTTTATTAATTAGATTCTTCAGTCTGGCAAAATTAAACAAGTCTTGGGAGCGACTTTTCTAAGAACCACTCGAATGCTGTGGTAAAAAGGTCAGACTCATTAAATATTCAAAATAGCCGAAGTCTGGCTAAAAGCAACTTAGAACGAAAAAAAAAGGTCAAATGAAAAGAAAAAGTTAAAGGAAAGATTATATGACAATCTTCCGAGAAGCACACCTCATTCGTCTTGAATGTCGACATTTGAAATTCTGGGCTTACAAATTGGCTTAATCGCCACTCCCAATCTCTGGTGGGACATGTAGCGTAATTTTAAGTTGGCAATAAAAGATCGGGCGTCTTATTAATCGGGATGGTATCGTAGGGCTACAGAATGCGTTTATCTTCATTTGGAGGGGATACGTCACGTCAAACGACAGACACTTAATAACTTCCCTCCATACAGTAACGAAAGCGGCAGCCAAATTCAGTTCGTTTCCGCATAAAACATTCTGGCTGCTTTTTTAGACTACCAGCTATGGTCCGGGCATAGTATAAATCTGCCTTCCCAGAAGCTTACAAGTCCATGGTAGCATTTACCTTCGGGAATATATCTTCCCCCAGAAACAGAATGAAGCTCAAGCCAGCAGTTTTAAATATGGGAAAACTCAAGAACCACTGTTTTCCCCTTCGTGGACTATGTCCTCGCCTGGGACATAGATGAATCCAGCTCATTTTAATCTGGAGCATTAATCATGGCTTCTCCATACATAGGAATATCCCCACATTCATTTTTGTTTCTCCTTATGATTCGCTCTGTAGATATATGTAATATATTATTCTCCGGGTGTGACACACACACATATATATATATATGTATATATAGTTTGTGTATGTCTTAGTATGTAAAAGTCTGTCTAAGAACAAAGCATGTTTGTCCTTTCTTTATCTTTCAGCCATTTCTTTCTGTCCTTAAAGTTTAGCGTTATTATATCACGGATATAATATACTCATAACAGGGGGAAACACAAAGGAGAGAATAAATCTTTGTTCCATAGCTCTCAACCGTTAGCAGATGGTCAGATAGTGCAAAATTGAGCAAGGAAGATTTCCTGAAAAAATAAATATTTCTTTATCCACGTGTTTTATGGTTCTACTAGTAACTTATCTCAGTCACTAACTTGACCGTTTTTACAGATAATTCACACAGTTAATTAGCGGCACAGGGCACTCCTTTAATGGCAAGGAAGGGCAAAAATATTTTAAGTCAAGTGATAGCGATTGCTGTATGAGTCGTACGATTTTTGAATCAAGCACGGGCAACGCCGGGCCATGCTGCTAGTATTATATATATATATATATATATATATATATATATATATATATATATATATATATATATATATATATATATGTCACACATTATGAAGACATTTTTATGTTTAACATTCTTTTATAGATACATGTATTTATGTAAATGCTCTGTTTATAATATGAAAATTTCTCGAACATTCAGGCCGGTAAATGCTATTTAATACTTTTTATTATAAACAGAGAATTTACTAAAATACTTGTATCTATAAAAGAATGTTAAACATAAAAATGTCTTTAAATATATATATATATATATATATATATATATATATATATATATATAATGCCTTTAAATTCCTAGCATTGCAGTTTCTGCAACAAGCCAGTTTTTAAGTGAGTAAGGTTGTTAGCGAACTGGACACACCCCAACTTGGAGGGTCAGATTTTGAATTCAGAGTTCTCCTTCTCCTACACCAGTTGCCACCCAAGACTATAGAACCCAGTCTGACCTGCTATTTACCTATAGCTGGGGAGGGGGAAGAAGAGGATCCATACCTTTCCCAAGGGTTTTAGCACGTTAATGCAATGGATTCGACTCGAATTCGAACTCGGCTCTCCGATTCCTTAATCCTAGCCGCTACTTCTTACCCCACTGTGTTTCATATATATATATATATATATATATATATATATATATATATATATATATATAATACAATATGCTAAACCGTATGTGAACCACATGTGATCTCCATTGAACAATCAGGCTAATGAGCCATGTAACAAAACTCATCATCCAGCAGAATCAGGCCAGAGATAGGACAAGAACAGTGCGGGTTCGTCAAAGGCACCGGAACAAGGAACGCTATATTTATGCTCATAATGTTATCAGAAAGAGCAATACAAATGCAGAAGGACGTGTACCTGTGTTTTATAGACTACACCAAGGCGTTCGATAAAGTACGCCACAAAGATCTGTGAGAACTGCTCAGCAGCATTGACATATTTGGAAAGGACATTAGAATAATGAAGAACATATAGTGGCACCAAACTACCTGCATACGGATAGAAAATGAGTGAAGAAGATATACAAAATTATAAAAAAGTGCAAGCCAAGGATGTGTCTTCTCCCTGAGGTATTTAATCTAAACAGCGAAGAAATTCTGAGAGAGTTAGATGTCATACTAGGTTTAATTACTGGCGGCCACAGTCTTTACAATAAGATGTGCAGATAACACAGTACTGATAGCAGACACGGAAGGAAAACTACCAAACTCCTACTGAAGGAAGTGAAGGAAAGCGAGAAGAAAGGACTAAACCTAAACTGCCAGAAGACAGAATGCAAGGTTCTATGCAAAAGAATGAGCCGAAAATGCCAATGACACATCTCAGATATCAAAATCAAACAAGTCCAAAAATTTTAATATATGGAAGTGTTCGAACAGAGAACGGAAAATGCGACACTGAGATCCGAAGATGCACAGGGAAGGCCAAAGATGCATTTCAAAAGCTAAGCAGAGAATTAAGATACAGGAAATAACGTTAGAAAGAAAGAAAAGACTACTGGACTCTTACGTGCTATCTGTCTTTCTTTATGGCAGCGAATGTTGGACAATCTCCTCAAAGATGAAAAAGAAACTTGAAGCAACAGAAATGTGGTTGTACACAAGAATACAATGGACCGAACATGTGAACAACGAAGAGGTTTTAGAGAAAATGGAAACAAAAAGGAAACTTATACTTAACACCAGGAAGAGTCAGTTGCAATTCTTACGGCACATAATGAGGAAAGAAGACTTGGAAAATATGATACCCACAGGACACAGGTAAGAGGGACAAAGGAACACAGCACATGTAATAAACTTGATGATCTTGAATAAACTGATGGAGAAACTGGAGAAAAAAAAGAAAAGACACAGTTTATTAAGAGTTACAAATGACAGGAAAGTGTGGAGAGCTATTATCATCTACGTCCTGACATAATGAAGTATATGCTACAATAAACTGGTCCGTAAGACGACATAATACATATGTAAATAGCTATCTATCCAAAACTTTCCAATATTTTCTACGTATCATTTAAATAACAGTGTAGATAAAGACCGACACCATTTTTGGTGGCGTTTGTTTTAAGAGAAGGAAACTTTAGAAAAATCGACGGGAATACACAGCATTTTTAACAGGTGACCTCTGACATTTTAGTGTTGAGATGGCAGACTTTTACGTTCAGTTTTACCATTTTTCCATTTAGATGTGTTCAGGAGCGTTTAGTTTTCACTCTGCTTCATTTAAAACCATATTGGCTTTGTTTGCGTTGTAACAAATTTAAATTTATGTAAGTTGTATTTATAAACTACGTTCGGCGCCCCGGTGGTGTAATGTTAACGACTCGGAATTAGAATTCGGTGAGCCGAGTTCTAATTCCGGTCGGGTTCGTTGTATGCACTTACACACAACCAGACTTGGAAAAGATATGGCTCAACCTCTTCTCCCAGACCTCAGCTATGAATTTATTAGTAGAACTTCTAACAGTAAAAGGAACATTATTATCACAAAAAAATTCTTAAAATCTAAAAAAATACTTCTCTTTCCTTATTTTTTTTTAAGCATTCACCCCCAAGCAAGTCGGGAAGCCATTAGCACTCAAGAGGTTACAGAGTTGGAGCGAGAAAAAAGAGGAGTGATAGAGGAAAGGATGAAGAGAAGTTTAGGGGATAGATCAGGGCATCTGGAGATTGACGCAACATTTGAATAGTTGGAGATTATAGCTATAACAAAAAAAAATGGGGAGGGAGTTCCACAGGCGAGAAGTGCGAGACATGTAGCTATTGGAGTAGAAGAGACGGCTACTTTTTTATATCTTGTTTTATGCGCTATATTGTTTTGGACACCTCGACGTGAGGTAATGGTTATCAAACTTGTCTCGCTAAAACAGTTACGACTGGAGAGTGAGTTCGACCCTCACTGCGTGCCCCATACTTTCGGCCTTGTGCCACATCTAATCTACGCTTGGAAAATCATTTTATAAACTAGCTTAAAAGCCGGCTTATGAGGTCCGGAAAGCCAAAATATTAACCTAAATAAAAAAACTTTGATGGCCTCGTCAGAGCAATTGTTCCATGAGGTTGCCATGCATTGACCCCAAGATGTTCAAAGATATCTAAACTGCTAACTTATATACAACCGCTTTCACAGATATCCATTAAAAATGCCTTCGGGCGAATGAAGCTTGTATGTCTTAAAGAGGACGATCCTTATTCAAAACTCGTGAACTGGCGACACAGAATCACAAACAAAGATCTGTACCAAATAACAGAAACCACGTTAATTGAGGGCAGCAGCAACTAAAATGGATAGCGTATGTCACGCGAAAAGAAAATAAAGACATAATCATGATGTTGACATTCTACACTACACCGCAAAAAAAAAAAAACACTGGATGCCGCCAAAAGCTGAAGAGACTAATCCGAACGGCGACCTAACCCATAGCCGAAGGAGAATGGATAGATCCACACCTTGCCAAAGGTCGTCCGTGCGAAAGTGATCGTCACGTATTTGATTAAAATTTGAACTCATATCATTGATGCCAATTTTTCACGCTGATAAACGTCACGCCACGCCACACATGAAATTAAGATAGGAAAGTTTTCTATCATTTTAAAGAAGCTGTTGCTGAAATTTTACCGAAACAAGTGAAAGTGAGGGCCACATTTGCATTTTTCTATCGATAGCGCCTATGTTAAATAAATCAATAAAAAAAAAATCTCGCTCCACCGATCGTAAACTAATTCTTTATATTGAATTGTTATATTAAAATATTTGGTCAAATTAAGAAGACTGCATTTATGAAGAAAATCGATATTCTTTTCTTTCAATGCGATCATCTTGATCTTCCTTGTTTCACAAATATCTGAATTACTTAGAAATATTCAGTAAACTTGACTAAGTCTGGCACAGGAGAAAAGCGGGGAGAAAATCTGTCTCTATAATAATGAATGCGCCAGTGAGACCAGCTTGTTAACTATTATTCTACAGTAAGCATATCGGTAAATTTCAGATCTGTTAATCTAGATTTCTTAGAGATTTAGATCTTTAAATTTAGAATAACGAACGGTGAGATTTTAAAAGAAAATTGTGAGAAATAGGATATTTAAAAAAAATGTTAATTCGAAAACATAAATCTTCGAATTGACGGTGGATATTTAAAAAAAAAAAAGGGGGATTTTTAAACTAATATCAACCTATTTCAGAAAAATGTTAACTTGTAAACAAACACCGATTCGGTAAACCCGTTACGAGAAAAAAGTAGTACAGCAGTAATTTAACCAAATAATTATTCAAATCGTAAAGACGCTATTCAAATCACCTACGGACTGAATAGGAAGCATTTTCACTTGGAACCTCCTTTAGATGATAAAATTCGATTTATTTAATCAATATATTTACAGGGAGAATTTTGTAAAACTTGGCAGATTTGGAGGAAGACTAACGCTTAACAGTTAATCAGGAGATCAAACGTTAAGAACTTGGAGACGGGGATAAAGAGTACAAAAGCGGGAGTCTCACGGTACCTCGGGGAGATTTGAAAGTCTAACACTTTATAGATACTGACTTAATCAGCGAAAGGTTTCTCTCAGGCCCGGGGATGCCAACCATGCGGCATCAAATTCTGCACTGGAGCAAGAGAGGTAGAGTCGGTGTCATATCATTGCCAGCGTGACAGTGGTCGCGATGACGAAGCGAAAACATTTTGTCCTTGTCCCATATGCATACGTATGTTTATAGCGCTCCTCAACTTAAAACGAACTTCTGTCATATTTTGCCTTTGTAGGGAGTGTAGGTAAATATATATTGAGTTATTTTTATACAATAGTTCACCCAGAACATATCCCAAGCTAGAGAGTTACTGAATGAGGTTGATGTGAATATGTAGGTTAGATAAAGATTGGCCCTAGACATGAAGAGCTTCAAATCGTAGTGATGGGAGAAGCATCCACACGGGAGCCTATTCCACAAATTAACACTTCTGGAGAAGAAGCTGTCTGAGTGAAATTTCCTCATCACCAGCGGGAAAACGAAGGGAATTAGGATGAGTCGTCAACTGGCGACTCGGGTCCAAACCGTGATGTCTGAACCGGTGGAACTCAAAAATGGAGCTCGTTTGAACATTTTCCATGGAAATAGCGATAGCGTAGAGAAAAGCTTAGCTGCGAAGGTCTCAAACGGTGGGACTCAGAATTGGAGCACATATGAACATTTTCCATGGAAATAGCGATAAAGTATTTATAGATTAGTCACAGAGTGAAAAAATAATTTATCACCTGCATGGCCGTTCCATTACCTTTGAATTCCTTCACGGCTAGGAATTGATGACCAGGTTTACTGTAGCCTAAATATGTCACTAATACTCTTCTAAAGAGAGCGCATCTAAGAAGTTTTCTGTCATATTTTTCTAATCATGTCACACCAAGCAAGATTTGTTGATTGTTTGGTTGATTTTGTTTAGCGGCATATCAACAACTCTATGGGTTATTTAATGCCGAAATCTAAATAATTTGAGCACAATTTTATGACTTCAACTTAATTTATTTTGAGCGCAATTGTATGCCTTTTAGCGATCTCATCGTGGTGCATATAACAGCAAACTGAGGGAAAGAGCAATCATTTTCAGTCTTGACTATTTTGTTTTAGTTCCACCTAGAAAAAGGAACTAACAATTGGAGATGTGAAAATCAAACAACTATAGAAGTTAAAAGCGATGGGGAGGTGGTTGATTGGTTAGTTGATTTTGTTTAGCGGCATATCAACAACTCTATGGGGTATTTACGGTCGAAATCTGAATATTTTAAATATAATATCATGATATATATCTGAATTACTTAGAAATATTCAGTAAACTTGACTAAGTCTGGCACAGGAGAAAAAGCGGGCTTCAACTAAATATACTTTCAACGCAATTTTATGGTCATTTTGCTTTAAATATGTATTTTGGGGAATTTTACTATAAATATGCATTGATGGTTGGTTGATTCGTTTAGCGCTATATCAACCCCTCTATGGGATATTTAATGCCGAAATCGAATTATTTTGAAAATAATTTCATTGCTTCAACTAATTACATTTTAAAAGTAATTGTATGCCTTCAATTTCTGATAAAAATGTATTGTTGATAATTCTAATATAAAATTTTATTGTTGATAATTTTACTATAAATTTGCATTTTTGCTAATTTTACTATAAATAGATATTGTTAGTAATTTTACTTTAAATTGGTATTACTGGTAATTTTCTTTATTTTCTTTATATTAAAATGTATTGCCGGTAATTTTACTATAAAACGTATTGTTATTATTTCACTGTTTTGTTTTAGTTTGTGTGTTCACTATTTTCCCATAGCTTGGACCCTAACAGGTGCTACGACACCAGGTCATTGCGGACCTGGGAACAATATACATTAAGTGGTAGTCCCACGTTCCTGAAAACCTCCAATCTCATGATCGGAGGCCTTGCTACCGGATGTAGTTTATCGTCATGCCCAGGACTACACATATAAGGTTATAAATCCACTGTAAAGCAAGGGGTTATTGGGCGTGAAAGAATCTGAGAAATAATAATATCCAGAGAATAATATAAAATAAAATAAGGAGACAGAAAATGATAACTGACATTTCATTTTGACGATCAAATTTGATGGAAAAGTGTTGTAATGAAATATCACACACTACCTATCGCCTATGTGGAGTGAATATATCAGTAGCTATATAATTAGTTGAAGATTCATCTCCAACTGTGCTGGTCGAACTCTCTGCATCCGGGCAGAGAGGAACCCAGACGAGGCTATGCCGAAAGGCAGAGTCTCATCTGGGGTGGTAGAAGGCTATGCGACCCCGTTTTCACAGGGTCTACGTGGACATTTTGCCCGAGCCTACGGGCTCGGTTTTGCACCGCATTAAAAAACGGCCTTGTGTCACATACTGCCTCCCGGAGAGGTAAGGTAAATAACCTTGCTTCGGGAATTAATCTAGAGTTGGAAATTCATCTCCAGCTATGCTGGTCAAACTCCAGGCATAGAGAATCCCCACACGAGGCTATGTCGAAGAGCACAATCTCGTCTGGGGAAACAGCTACCCGACCCCGCGGAAGTTTTGGCCGAGCATACGGGCTCGGATACCCCACATTAAAATTGGCCTTAAGCCACATCTGACCGTGTGGGGTGGTTGGGAGATATTCTTCCTGCGGGAATTACTAGCCTGCCA
>OZ038504.1:64413877-64448877 GCA_964036315.1 Acanthosepion esculentum
TATATATATATATATATACATATATATATATATATATATATATATATATATATATATGTATATATATATATATATATGTATATATATATATATATATATATATATATATATATATATATATATACATATATATATATATATATATATATATATATATATATACATATATATATATATGTATATATATATATATATATATACATATATATATATATATATATATATATATATATATATATATATATATATATATATATATATATATTTCGGTATAAGAACTTCTAATACAGATAGAAGCTTACTCTTTTTTATTATTTTTTTGTTTTACTTCTTTTTCACATGGATTTAATTTCTTTTGCAGATGAAAAAAAACTTTGAGAGTTTTGGCGATTAACAAAGATGGCCGACCAAGAAGCATGCTCCAGGATTGAACAGCGGTCAGTTATCAAGTTTTTGGTTGCTGAGGGGTGCAAACCAGTTGAAATTCATAGGAGAATGTCAACTGTGTATGGTGCCACATGTTTCAGCCAAAAAATGTCTACAAGTGGGCTAAATTGTTTAAAGAAGGACAGAGCAGTGTTGAGGATGAAGACAGGCCTGGGAGGCCTAAAGAAGTGAGGTCTCCTGAGGTGATCGAATCAGTCAATGACCTCATTCAGTCTGACAGAAGGCTGACAGTGGATGACATTGCAAGGACTTTGAGCTTATCTGTTGGGACAAACGCAGGGGTCATCAGTCAGAAGGAGTCATCTTGCATCATGACAACGCAAGGCCTCACACAGCAGCCCAAACGGTGCAGACCATCAACGAGATGGGCTGGGAACTGCTCCGTCATCCCCCTTACAACCCAGACCTTGCCCCTTCAGACTTTCACCTGTTTGGTCGCTTGAAAGCGTTCACGAGAGGCACGAAGTGACGATGAAGTCAAAAGTATTGTGAGCGACTGGCTGAAACATCAGTCCAAAGATGTTTACGCTGAGGGAATACGGAATCTTGTGCACAGATTGGAAAAGTGTGTGACAGTGCTGGGAGACTACGTTGAAAAAATAAAAAAGTATATTTCTATCTGTATTAGAAGTCCTTATACCGAAAAATTCAGCTTATTTATTGAATAACCCTCGTATATATATATATATATATATATATATATATATATATATATATATATATATATATATATGGTGATCAGAGGCTAAGATCTAGCACTTGTTTTCCCCCTACCAGGATTACGGTATGTAGATTTTTTTTTCGTCTGTGATTGGCGGCATTGATATGTGTGTACGTGCGTGTAACTCGTGGAGGTGGAGGGTCCGTAAAAAGTGGGAAGGAGGAAAGGAAATATATTTTTTCTCCGTCGGATGATTAACATGAATGAAAATAGGAATAAGTGTAAGCAGAATGTGATGTTTGATTTCGTTTCTCTGTGTATGTGTGTGTGTGTGTGTGTGTGTGTGTGTGTGTGTGTGTATATGTCTCGGCGGGTAATCAAATCTGTACTTACCACTTCAAGCCAAGCACGCCGCCATATTCCTGATCAGATAGAAATTGTGGCTTTGTTTCTTTCCTTTTTCATGGAAGAGCGTACACTGCTGGTGAACCGGAAGTTATCCGGGATTGGAGAATAAATTGCCAAGAAGAGTCGTATGGGGTGTACTTTGGAATATGGAAAGAGTTGTAGCTGACGGAAGGTACACAAGTCGATACGCGATCAGTATCGGCTGGGTCACCGTGGAAAGGGGGTATGATATTGAAACACCCGAAGCCCCTAATGAACCTCAGCTAGTTCAGTTCATGCTGCGTTTTTCAACGATGAAGTACACTACAAGGTATGTGGAGTTGCAGAGGGGAATTGCTATGGGATATGCCATCTCTCCAGTACTGTTTGTGATAGTGATGGAGCTGTTCCTGAGAGGTCCAACACCAAAGTGCCGATTACCTGCAGAATGTGGACAAAACCCGGACATTTATGGATGATTGAACAATAATTCAAGATGATAGGAAAGTAGCACAGTTGGTCCTGGGCAGAGTTGGCAGGGTGGAGTCAGGTGGGCTTCAAACCAAAGAAGAGCAGGTCGCTGTCTATGAAGGGAGGTTCTGTCATACATGAAGTGTTTTCCATCGCAGGTGAAAAGATACCAACAGTGCAGGAGCATGGTGTGAAGAGTCTTGGGAGGTGGTATAACTTCCCTGTTACAGATCGTCACCGTGGGATTGAAATCCAGGGACAAGCGGGGGTGGGTCTGCGAGGAATAGACCAATGTGGGCTTCTGATGAAATTTAAAGTTTGGTATATGCATTTTGGATTGATGCCGAGACTAATGTGGCCGCTAACTATATATGAGGTGGCACTTTCTCGAGTTGATATAATTGAGAGGAAATTCAGTAAATGCGAACGGAAGTGGCTTGGTTTTGCAAGGATTCTGTCGTCGGTCGCTTTGCATGTACAGCTCGCGGGGGGGATTCAGTTACTTTGTGGTGGAGGTGTACAAGGTGGCACATATGAGATTGCAGTCCATATTGTGTGAATCTAGAAATGCTGTAATCCGGGAAAAATGTGCTGGAGGAAGCTAGTTTAATTTCAATATTAAACCTTAACTGTTGGATGAAAGTTTTATCCTCAAGCAATGTTTAGAATAACTCACCAACGAAATGCTTTATTTATTTATAGTGTTGTAATGGAGTTGTAATCTGGGGTTTGTTTATCATTATCAAAGGGTATCTGCTTTGATGAAAGTAGGAATGTTTATTATATGTCACGTTTTTGGTATCGTGTAAGGTTGGGTTGTTTTTTTTATCTGTCTATAATGACTAATTTTATCAGGTTCGGTTGCTTTTATTACTATCTGCTAAAACTCTCACTGATTGATATTGTAGTTATATTCTTTTTGGTGTATATTTTTTTTTTTTTTGTTGATGATTATGATTGGATTGAGTTTTTAAACCTATCGTTTTAATTGAATTTGCTAATAGATTTTATATGGTATTGTGGACATTTATTTCCATCCATTTATAAAATACTAATAATTTGTGGTATACCAATGCACAATCTCATCCACTGAGAATCTAAATATTCAAAAGATGTATATAGGATGCACAAAAAATGAATTTAAAATTAGATGAAGACTACAACTTCAATAATATTAGAAACCGAAATCAGACATCCATATATGAATATTTTGGGCATTTAAAAGAAACACTAATAGTAAAATGGGTAATAATAAATAGAACAAAACATGTAGAACTTGGGATCACACATGCCCTTTATGCCTACATGAAAACTACATTATCAAGTTTCTAAAAACAAAAAATTATTAAATCAAAGAAATGAAATAACGGTTTTCTGCAGGCACGACTAAATGTTCGCCTTAAATAATTACTATTTTATAAATAGATTTTTTAAAAAATCAATGATGTAATGAAATCATATTTTTTTTAAATTATTATTATTTTAAGCTCTACTTCTGTATCGAGCAAAGTTTTTTAAAAAATAAAACAAAAATACTGAAGAACTTCGGATCATCTATCTAACAGTGCTTGCCTATTATATCAATATATATATATATATATATATATATATATCAATATATATCAATATATATATATATATATATATATATATATATATATATATATATATATATATATATATATATACAGAAGCATTACTTAACTATAATAATCCAGATCAGTACTTGTTGTTATGTTTCCGATTCTGCGGTTTCGTGGCACTGTGCCCGCTTTTCAAGGGATTAATCCGTATATTAATATTTCCAGTTGTAATGAAGATCTGTTTATTTTTATTTATTTATTTTTTTTCGATTTTCATATTTACTTCTTTTTGAAAAATCCGTTATGGACGCGCGCATTTTTATGTTATTATATGTGCCCAGGTTTCTGTTCATTAATGTAATTTTTTCAGCATCATATGTGTATATTGCAATTTTCATTTTTCATTGATATTTTTCTTTGTCTGTATATCTTTGAATATATATATATATATATATATATATATATATATATATATATATATATATATATGTGTGTGTGTGTGTGTGTGTGTGTGTGTGTGTTGTGTTGATTATATTATGTTATATTATCAATTCAGGTTTTGTTGAATTCATTATATTGTTATATTTGTATTAAAGTTACAATATAAACATTTTTTAAATGTCTGCATTTATCCATTATTTCAGTTCTCTTGTTTAATAATTTAATTTGATTATTGAAATTTATTATATATTTCTTCATTTAAATATATATATATATATATATATATATATATATATATATATATATATATAGGATGTACTGTAGATACATACACACAGTATAAAAGTGATATATATAGACAAAGGATAGATAGATAGATAGATATGAAGGATTGTAGATACGTACACACAGTATACAGTTGACAGATATAGACAAAGGATAGATACATACATACATACATAAGTATATACATACATACATACACACAATATAAAGACGATAGATATAGACAAAGGAAAAATACATAGATAGATAGATAGATAGATAGATAGATAGATAGATAGATAGATAGATAGATAGATAGATATGAACGATTGTAGATATGTACGCACAGTATAAACATTATAGATATACATCCGCACAGATATACATACACATACAGATATTCATACAAACTGGTAATGACAGTGAAAATAATTTGTCAGAAAAGAGTTTTGTAGTTTTTCCCGGAGTCAGACAAAATGAGCACACAATTTTTAACCAGGCAAATTATCCATCATCGGATGCCACCGATTGCAGCAGGATTTCCTGCAGTGAAAGATCAATGAAAATGTCTGGCAATCATTTTCTGTTCAATTCAGGACAAATGGAAGTTGACTGTAATGCCCAGGAAAATAATAAAGGTAAATCCTTCTTCCTTCCTTTTTCATTGACATCATCTTAATTTTTTCCCCCAACTACCCTCTTGTTATTTGCTAACGTCAGGTATGAACAGACACAGACCGAAATAGGTGTAGTGCACTTGCATACAGGATTATATAGATACATATGAAGTTACATCAGTACATGCATGCATACGTAATCATCCACATATCAGTTTGAGGATTGATGCATTTAGATACATAGATATAAACAAAGTCAGACAGATATATGAGAACAAAGGTAAATAAATAGAAAAAAAACTGATAGATAGATGCGAACAAAACAGATATATATATATATATATATATATATATATATATATATATATATATATATATATATATAGATAGATAGATAGATAGGTAGATAGATAGATAGATAGATATGAACTGAGGAACCTAGATATATTTAAACAAAAGTAAATCGATAGATAGATATGAACAAAGGGATATGGATAGATAGATAGATAGATAGATAGATAGATAGATAGATAGATAGATAATGAACAGGGTGAGATAAATAATTAAAAGCCGAATACACCAGTCTGCTAGCTAGGTTAACCAACCCCTTTCGCAAATAACTGTTCATATGTTTGCAACATCCAGAGAGCTCATATGGACCATATAATCCGGGTGTCAGGATCGGGAAGTGAATAGTCTAAACGCTAGTTAGCTACCTAGCTAACTAGGTACTTGTTGACAGACGGAGATAAATCGATAAGTATCAACATAGATATATAGATATATTGGTATTGAAAGTATCTGAAAAACATACCACGTTTTGACCCAAGCCTTGTGAGTGCAATTGGGTGGACGAAACACTTAGGGCTACAAACTCAGATCAATCCAACAATATATATATATATATATATATATATATATATATATAGTTTCATTAAATAATATAGACATATTATGTCTATTATTTTTATGATTCTTACCAGTTTTCTAAGAAGATACACACTATATATATATATATATATATATATATATATATATATATATATATATATATATGTATATGGAGAGAGAAAGAATGAGAAATAGAGAGAGAGGTGTAGATAGATTATTAAATAATATAGACATATATCTATTGCTTTTATGATTCTTACCAGTTCTGTAAAAAGTTATGCTGCCTAAATACACACACTAACACACACACATATATATATATATATATATATATATATATATATATATACATATATACATATATATATATATATATATATATATATATATATATATATGTAAGCAAATATTTGGATGTAGATCCGACGGTATGATGAAAATGTGGAAAAGACAAAGCAAAAACGAAATAAAAAACAGTAAACTCACATATTCGGATGTTGCTTTGTCTTTTCCACATTTCCATCACACACACACACACACACACACACACATATATATATATATATATATATATATATATATAGAGAGAGAGAGAGAGAGAGAGAGAATGAGAGAGAACAAGAAATAGAGAGAAGGGTAGATAGATCTGAAGAGACTGATATACATTAACATAATTATGATGCATTTGATCATGTTTTAGATTTATTAAGAGAAAACGCAGGTTATCTTATTAACAGGGGCAGCGTTCTAGGATTTATCCATATCCAATGATAATAACGTTGGTTTATTGTTTTCATTTTTTTTTCACCGTATATCTACTAGATTATTTTTCTAAATATCAGCTCGCACCTTTTTTTTTTCTATTTAAATACCTACCGGTTCTTTTGAAAACACGACATTTTTTTAAGGGCCCACTCCAGGAAAACATTATCAGTTTCACAACCTCGTCGTGTAACCTTTTATTTTCGCCTGCAGTTTATTCGTAACGAATCGGTGTGCTCCTCAGCTGAACGGCACTCCTTTATACAGACCCTATACAAAAATGGAACAGCCAGATTTAATTAAAATGACAACATCCCGAAAGGAAACAACTATCGATTAACCATCTGAGAGTACATTTCTTGTCTTTCGTCAGCATGACTCATGCTAACCTACCGTAGAATGACTCATAGCGTTTTCCACTGTTGTTCTATATTGCCGCTGGACTCAAATAAGGCTATGGACACTTATATATAAAAATATATAAATAGCTTTATTGTTCGGGCTGCGGTAAATGGGCAGAGTGAGAGAGGGTTGTAATGGAATGTTCAATACTCCCTATTGCCTATTGTGGACTGACTATATCAGTAGATATATATATATAGTGCGCACACCACATACCTGACGAACTTGCTTCGGCAATTGGAGATTCGTCTCCAGCTGAGCTGGTTGAAATCTCTGCCTTCGGGCGAAGAGGAACCCAGACGAGGCTATGACGAAGGGCAGAGTCTCGTCTGGGGTGGTAGACAGCTAACCGATCCCGTTTTTTACAAGGTCTACGGGGGAATTTTTGCCCGAGACTTCGGCCTCGGATACCCCACGTTACATTCGGCCTTGTGCCACATTTGACCGCGTGGGGCGTTTGGCAAATATCCTTGCTTCGGCAATTAGTTGATTCGTCTCCAGCTATGTCTGCATTCGGGCAGAGAGGAACACAGACGAGGCTATGCCGAAGGTCAGAGTCTCGTCTGGGGTGGTAGACAGCTACCCGACCCCGTTTTTTACGGGGTCTACGGGGAATTTTTGCCCGAGCTTACAGACTCGGTTTTGACCTCGTATTAAAAACGGCCTTGGGCCACTTCAATTCCACGCGCTGACGTTAGGTAAATAAACTTGTTTCGGTAATTAGTTGGAGATTCGTCTCCAGTTGTGCTGATCGAACTGTCTGCCTTCGGGCAGAGAGGAACCCAGACGAGCTATCCTACCACACGTTTTTATGGGGTCTACGAGGATTTTGTTGCCCGAGCCTACGGGCTCGTCTTTGTCCCGCATTAAAAAACGGCCTTGCGTCACAAAACAGCCTTGCATCTCGGGGAGGTAAGCTAAATACCCTTGATTCGGGCATTAATAGCATGCTAATTGAATCCCTGTCTTTCAGTAGTGTATTCTCTTTTACAATAAGCCTCTCTTTCTTTCTTCTACGCCCGTATTGCTGTTCTTTTCACTCGAGTACCACCTTTGTTTGTCTGTAACCTCTTTAAGGATTCAACAGAGAGAATCACAAAGGTTGAGATTGTGCACACAAGAAGTGACGGGGACAAAATCTTCGTTAAAACTCTATCCAGCTTCTCTACCAGGTCAAGAGTTCGACCGTTTTTATAACATTTGGCCACCCACGCAACATCACGTCTATGCTATCTTCTGGTATGCCGCCTATGCAAATTCTTGTGTCCCGGCCTCTTCTGGCTATGTGCCCACGAACTTCGTGTGGCCATGTCTCTTCTGGCATGCACTCACGCAGGCACGCATTTCCATCCCCTTAGGGCACCTTTGCGCCCTGTTTATTCAAGGCTCAGGACACCTGTACGTTCAGGTTATTTTAGCGACTTCCTGTTTATAATATCACCCATTCCGATTTTCTTTCACTCTCTGATGCAGCGGAAGTGAGGTCAAAAAATATCAAGTGGAAAGATTATAGCTAAACAATAGCTTAGTCAGAGGCTACGTAAGTTTGTTCCCTGTGTCGTGCTAGAGAAGTTTTCTCAGATTGAATTCCCCTTGCATCTTAGTGGCATAGTCGACTTGCTTAGAGCGAAATGGTTAAAAAAATACAAGGCTTTCAAAAAAGACCATATCGTTTATCTATTAGAAAAAAGTGTATACAGTAAATGTGACATACTGTTAGACCTCAAAGGAATTTCCATCTGTCTTCTGGACTTTTTGCCAACGTGCTTCCAGCTGCGAAATGCCTTTGCGGTAAGAATCGGGTGTCTTGAACGCAAAGAAGTCTGTGAGTGTCTGACGTAATTCTGTCTCATTTGCGAAGGATTTCCCACGAAGTCTGTAATCTGTTGGTGCAAGTCCAGGAGAGTAACGTGGAAAGCACAGTGTCTCCAAGCCAAGTCTCCCTATGGTATCCCTGGTCATCTGCGCCACATGAGGCCTGACATTGATATAGGGGAACAGTACACCCTTGTTGTACACGTTCCAACTGCTGCGAATACAGGACAGCAGTGATGGCTTAACCCATTGGTGACAGCTCATAGTTCGCACCTGCATATAGTTCTCTAGATACACAGTATGGTTTGGTGTAGGTGTAGAGGTGGTTTTCTGGTTTTATGTCCCGCTTGTGGGTGTTATAAGGGATCCACATTTTGTCACTGGTGAGCACTCGTTCAAATATGAGTACGTTACCGAGAAAACAACAATAAACAGATTGTAATCGTTGTTGCTTGTTTTCCGACAGCGTGTGGAGTACGCACTTGCTCAACTTGGATGTCTTCCCTAAGCATTACAGGTGAAGTCTGAGTGTTTCATCGGAAACCTGGAAACGTTCGGCTAGGTCAGCAGAAATTTAGCTGTTGCCCATCTCTATGGCTTCCTTCAGGGCGACATCACCCATGAACTGTGGCAGCTAACGAGGGGTTTATCACAAAAGGATAGATCTTGAGACCTACTTGAACCAAAGCCACGCGGTGCGTTCATTCCTAGCGTTATCTCCAAAGGCTTAACGGATTCGGCGACTTCATGCTGTTACGGAAAAGCCTATCTTCAAGATGTGATGCAGACAATTCCGAACGAGCTGCTATCATACCGCTATGTTTCCTCACCGCTTCTCGTGCTAAGAGTGATTTTTTTGTCCAACTCTTGACCAAGAGCAATGACGTCAAGATAAGAAATAACAAGAATATAGCGGATGATACTGAGAATTGGTCTATCTTTACTAGGAAGAAATTCCAGCAAGCAACTGTACGATTTGTCGATAAACTTGGGAAGGGAAACTTTTGCAGTTTTTAATACAATGATTTGAACAAACAAGAGAGAAAGTCCTTTTATATGGAAATTCTTCGAAATCTCCTTAACTGACGATGGGTGAATTATGTACATGAATTCTGATACTAGCATTCACTTCATCATTTTGAGAAACTAAATGGTTTTTGGTCATTCTCTTATCTTTGTTTTCTTTAATCTTCTGTGCGATAATCGATGTTAGTCCTCGAATAGGAACTTACAACTCTAACTCATAACACATAAGTACGACCCCATCACATCACTCAACATTCTTTTAGTCTGTCATCCAGCGTAATTGCCTTCGGCCTCATCGCGTTTGAAACACCGGTCTCTGTACGATCACCGACGTTAAACAACGTCGAGCCTGATCATTGTCCAGACGGGTGACCGCTTGGGAATACCGGGTACTACAAGCGTGCATGTGTGGTTGGTGTAATGGATAATGTCTCGGAATTGTTAGCCGGAGTTCTAGTTCCCGTTGGGTTTACTTACGCAAATAACCCTGGGAAAATAATTAATCCACCTCTTTTCCCCCAGATATGGGTTAATTACGAAGACTTGTGCCACTAAAACCATTATTATCACCAAAATAAATATCTTAAAATCTAAAATATGTTTACATATCCTGCAAAGGAGTAATAAGTCGTATAAGAGAGAAATCAATAAAAAAACAAACAAACCGATATAATTGTTTTCATCTCTCTATCAGTTATTGGTTTAATTTTCATCTGGTGAAGGTTTTTGCACGTTGGGGTACCTTCTGAAACTTCATGGTATCATACATTTATCTACCGGATTTCAAAAATACGATACATTTCCAATAAAACGATGGGGTGTTTGTTGCAAGATTCTTTTTTCTAAACAGTCACTAAATACATTCATGTTTTCTTTTAACTCCCAAATTATTACACGTATAAATATAATTTTACTGATGGAGGAATGTCAGAACTGGATTTTC
Organism: Acanthosepion esculentum; assembly: GCA_964036315.1. Lineage (NCBI taxonomy): Eukaryota > Metazoa > Mollusca > Cephalopoda > Sepiida > Sepiidae > Acanthosepion > Acanthosepion esculentum. The sequence continues at coordinate 64,424,588 of OZ038504.1, forward strand.
AAATCGGAATGTGTTGTAAAAAAATCCACTTTTGTTCCAAAAATAGGAAGAATTAAAATAGGAAGAATTAAAATCAAAATGAATTATGCTACCATAAAATAAAATAAAATAAAATAAAATAAAATAAAAAACAGTCTGTGGTTACCTTGGGTGTCTTTAATGAATTCCTCAAAGTAATAAATGTAATACTGACCAAAATACAAACTTTTTAACAATGTGGTTTGATTAATTAATTTAATTACTAGAATTAATTGTAATATATTCTTTGTAACAATATTGCATGGTTATAATTATAATATGCATAAATACACAGATACATACATACAATATATCTTTCTCCCGTCTTCGTCTACTTCCTTTATTCTTTAAATGTTTAAATTTTAAGCTCTAATTTTATTTCATTTTTTCACACCTCTCAGTTGGCAAGGCCTATGTGTAAGTCTTTGTGGACCAAAATAGGAATTTCTACGGGATAATTTTGGATTTCTTCTCTATGTAATTGTATGGAACACTGTTTTTTGAAAATAAAAACAAAAATACTAAATAACTCCGGATTATTTACCTAAAGTGTTCTTTCCTATTTTTCTATATATTTGCACACACTTGCACACACACACACACACACACACACACACACACACATATATATATATATACATATATATATATATATATATATATATATAAAGAAATATTGTCTTAAAATGTGCTATATTTATGGGATAAAGTGCTCAATATCAGAGATAGAGCGTGTGTAAATGTAAAAGTGAACATAAAAGTCAACACTTAGAGGCGACAGTCTGTTTCATGCTAAATGCAATCGTCAGGCCACGAGTGCTGTTATTTTTCTCGGCTATTTATATATACGGGTCAGTGGTGCATAAAAGTATCGTTAGTAACGCTATACTCGTTGCATAAACCCGTACAGCCATAAACAACCGAACGAAAAACAGCGAAATATCTTATGAAGGTAATAAATGGAAAATATGCATATTTGCTATGATGGTATTGTATAATACGCTACTAATATGCGAATATTGCATGCATTACTATTAGATACATCAGTTTTATCAAAATCATGTTTATTTTTTTTTAAAAATACAGTAAATAAAGAAGGAGGTTCGTCAACGGCGTATCTAGGGTCAGTATCACATATACTAATTTTAAATCACGTGTATGATGCAACCCTCTAAAAATTAGCTTTAAAATTAGATTTTCAAAAGTCGCATGATACGTGAGTATATACGGTGTATTCAGTAGCACGTGGATAGTGTGTATTAGATTTTTTTTCTTATTTTCAAACAGTTAAAAAATAAATACATTTTTTCACTTCTAACATAATCATTAAACTGTGCATATAAACACATAATGGTAATGATAGACGATTGGCAAACTAGGATATTCATTCCAGAAGGTGTTAAAAATCTCCATTGCACCCATAATATCCAACTGGAAAAATACAAGTTAAATGAATTACGACAAAGAACTAAACGAACCGATGATCGGTTATCATCATGGCCGCCTTCATTAAATCAACCGGTGTTCATCAAAGCAGTAAAAATTACTATGACCAAAACAAAATTCACTTTGCAGTCGACCTCGATTAACTGATTAAGTTAAAGAAATTGACTTTAACTAAAGAGAAAACGTTGAATATATTGTTTGTAGTTAATTAAATCAATTCAAATTGCGAAACCTTTAGTGCAATAAATCAGTTCAGGTATCTGTCTCTATTTTTGAGATGAGGCATTGTAATAATTTACACTACATTGTTCGAACTTTTTTCCTCATCTTTGTTGCCGTATTCACGAAGTTTTGGCAGTTGTACGCTCCGGCTTTCTTAAGGTGATTGTACGTGGAACTAGAGCAGTCTACCCCGGTGTAGGAAATAAAGGAGTCATCTCGAAATAACAATCATTTGAAGAAGACCAGAGCCTTCAACGGCCGAAACGTCGTGAATATGGCATCAAAGATGAGGACAACAGCCCGAGCAATGTAAATAGTTTACATACTTGCAATACCACATCAGAGAATTATAGACAGATCCTGAAGATGGCCGGAACGTACAAGGGCCGAAACGTTGTGAACGTGACAACAACGACGAGGACAAGAGTCCGAACAATGTAAATAGTGTAAATACTTATATTACCTCATTTCAGAAGTATAGCCAGATCCGGAAGAACGCCTGGGCGTACAAGGCTGAAACGTCGTTAATATGGCATCAAAGATGAGGAAAACAGCCCGAACAATGTAAATAGTTTACATACTTACAATACTTCGTCTGAGAAATATAGACAAAGCCGGAAGAAGGCCGGAACGTACAAGGGCCGAAACGTTGTGAACGTGACAAGAACGATGAGGACAACAGTCCGAACAATTTAAGTAGAGTAAATACTTAGAATACCTAATTTCAGAAATATTGCCATAACCGGAAGAAGGCCTGAGCGTACAATGGCCGAAATGTCATGAATGTGACAAAGAAGATGAGGACAAGTGTCCGGAGAATGTAAATAGTGCAAATACTTATATTAGCTCAATTCAGAAGTATAGCCAAATCCGAGAGGAAACCAGAGCGTTCAACGACCGAAACGTGTGAATATGGCATCAAAGATGAGAACAACAATCCGAACAATGTAAATGGTTTAAATACTTACAATACCTCGTCTGAGAAATATAGACAGAGCCGGAAGAAGGCCGGAACGTACATGAGCCGAAATGTTATGAACGTGGCAAGAACTATGAGGACAACAGTCCGAACAATGTAAGTAGAGTGAATACTTACAATACTTCATTTCAGAAATATTGCCTGAATCGGAAGAAGGCCTGAGCGTACAACGGCTGGAATGTCGTGAATGTGACAAAAAATGATGAGGACAAGAGTCCGAACAATGTAAATAGTGTAAATACTTATATTACCTCATTTAAAAAGTATAGCCAGAGCAAAAAAATAAAGAAAAAAGGCCTGAGAGTACAACGGCCGAAATGTCGTGGATGTGACAACAGAGATGAGGATAAGAGTCCGAACAATGTAAATAGTATAAATACTGATATTAGCTCAATTCAGAAGTATAGCCAGATCCGGAAGAACGCCTGAGCGTACAAGGACTGAAACGTCCTGAATGTGACAACAAAGATGATGACTAGAATCCGAACAATGTAAATAGTGTAAATACTTATATTAGCTCAATTCAGAAGTATAGCCAGATCCGGAAGAAAACCGGAGCTTTCATAGTCTGAAACGTCGTGAATGTGATAAGAAAGATGATGACTAGAGTCCAATGTAAAAAGTGTAAATAATCAAATCAGGTATGTGGTTCTGCAAACACCAGTTGCATTCCAGAAGTTTTGAGACTTTTTTAGGTGAGGGGTGAGGTTGTTGTAATGTTAGTATATCATTATTATATTCATCGAAAAAGGATGTGAAAATCCGCGAATCTAAAACCTGAGCCGTCTTGAATAAAATGGATGCAATCAGGAAATCTGATCTACTAGACTGCCGGAAATGGAAATTCTTTCGCGCCACTGAAGAGTCGGTTTAAATGTATGATGCCATCCTTGGGAATAAGCTTGGCAGAACCTACATTCTTGGAGACAATATCCAACTATCCGTCCCTGATATTTTTTTCAACCTTATGTGAACCCAGTATGCGCTTTGCAGGTCGTTGCTTTGAATACTGCTGTAAAATCTGGACTGATCTCCTGCTGCATATTTAGAGATTCTTGATAAAATCCAAAGAAGAATCTGCAATCTTATTAATCCTAGCCTGACATCTCGGCGTCAGTCAGTTTTCTACCACCGTAATGTAGACATTTCTATTTATACTTTCATGGTAATTGTTCTGATAAACTTTCCTCTCTTATATATAGACTTTATGAAAATAGCGCACTACTAGATTGACGGCAATGTCTTATCATTTTAAAATTGAAATATCTAGATGTAACCGTAAGTTCTATGCTAACAGTTTCTTCTGTTGAACTTCTCACTTGTTAAACTCTCTTTTGACTTCTTGCATCCCTGTCAACTCTGATCTTCAAAAATATAAACGCTATGCCAATCATTATGTTCCGATTTCTTACACCCGTGTGCAAAATAAATGGAACAACCGCTTTCGTTTTCTTTCTTTCACCATATTATCAGTTTTAGACCCACTGAAGTGACAAGATGTAAACGATTTCTGTTTTTCCTCAGATTAGGCCGTTTGCAGTGGTATACAGTAATATGAATCTATGTATGATGAAATTTCTTTAGCTTTGAAAAATATTGCGTCATCTCAGATTTTTATCACGCCCAGACACTATTGTCACGACTGTCGATTAGTTGTCATACCGCTTTTGTCTGCGATGGACGTTACTCCAAGGAAGCGTACGAATATGGTTACACTACACGAACACACTGGCATGCCTTACCAGTGAGCAAATCAAAGTAGTATAAACTAAACCCGTAATCTATCCTGATTTAAATCCAATCGAGAATCTGTGGTTAATCTGCAAGGAACGACTTCGTGGAATGGACATACGAAATACTAACATGTGAACTGGGTCATGTTTCATTGGGAAAATACGAAAAAATGTAAATAATAACCGAATTATTAATTTCCTTTCAATTAACTGTCTACATTTCTGAGATGAGGTATTATGTACATTATTTACATCATTTGGACTATTGACTTCATCTTTGTCGCCATATTTATTACAACGTTTCGGCCGCTGTACGCTCCGGCCTTCTTCAGATGGTTGGAATGTCGAACTGAACCCTTTATTTCGCTCACTGGGGTAGACTGTTCCATGTGCCATGTTTAATGCTATCAGTTATCTCAGTTAATTTCCCTATGAATGTTCTTCATTGCCATAACCGGGTATTGAACTTACACACTTTGTGTCCTGTCTTTGAAGACACATGGCACAGTGGGTAAAGGCGTTGGTTAGATCCAGTGACAGGACACAAAAAGTGTGAGTTCAATACCTGGTTAAGACGGTGAAGAACTAGGTGAGGAGGAATTAACAGGAGATAACTGATAACTGACATACATTTAAAAATGGCACGTGGAACTAGAACAGTCTACCCCAGTGAGCGAAATAAAGGGTTTAGTTCGACATTCCAACCACCCGAAGAAATGCCGGAGCGTACAACGTCCGAAACGTTGTAATAAATATGGCGGCAAAGATGAGGACAATAGTCCGAATAATGTAAATAATGTCCTTTCAATTAATTTGCACATTGGTGTAATTCTTGTTCTTTCATTGACCTCTCTCCTTGGTAGTATTTTTCTAATATATACTAACACTCGATAACTCTTTGTGTCTTAGTGGCTCTGTTCACTTGCTTGGAGTGGAAAACATAATGAATTTAACGAATAGTTTATTGCAGTTTAGAAAATTCGTCCTGACATTTTAAATGAAAAACACGGTCGTTTACAGCGGCTATTTATTTTGTTGTGAACACTGTCTAAAAAAAAAAACTTCTTAAAGAGAATTGCTCAAATATTTTATACAATTTTGTCTCACTATTTTCTTTTTATCTTTCTTTTGATTTTCTAGACGACAGTTGTCGTCTACAGTTTCCCGTTGTAATCAACAACACTGCCCCGAAATACCATTTAATCACCGAGATCAGACACGCGCTAGTAATCAAATCAGTGATAGTTAAACACGGCAAAGTCGTCACTCAACGGTATTTGTCCAGAAAATTCATGAAATAACGAAAACATTTCAAACTTCGCAGAGAAATCATAGTGGTTCATGGCAGAACATCGTGGAAGGACAATTCACTCAACATCCAAGGGAGAATGGTAAAACAACTAAGAAAAATATGCTATTATGAATAACACTGTCCTACAGATGCTTTAGTGAGAATCAACTCTTACGTCTTCTTACCTAATTCTTGGGATGACAAACCTCTAAAATAAGGTCCATTTTTATTGGTCACACTCACATTTTCCAGTACAGAACCTGGGTACATTTGTCTTGTTCTAAGTTAGAAATGGAAATTTTATAACATACAGGGTGACCCCAAAAAACGGGAAGTTTTGAAGTGCGTATTGCCAGACATGAGCAAGTGGCAACACTGCAAGACAGTGACCTTGAGCAAGTAAACATTTCGCCATTTTAGTAACGAGAATGAAATTCACAGTATTCCACCTGAGATGTTGCAGCAGTCAATGAGGAATCTCAACAGTAGGTTTCAAGAATGCATTCGTGCAGGAGGACGCCATCTACAGGACGTAATATTTAAAAAATGAAAATTCCATCATTGTTTCTTAAATGGCATGTTTTAAGGTTTCAATTACTATGAATTAAATATTTTTCTTCCATCACTCATGGTTTTATTGGATTGTTAAAAAGTTCCCGTTTTTTTGGGTCACCCTATATATATATATATATATATATATATATATATATATATATATATATATATATATATATATATATATTCATACATGTTTCATTAAATAATATAGACAAGTGTTGTCTATTTATTTTATGTAAATTCTTTTCATATCGTATGATAAGCTTAATAACATTATCATTAAACGAAGAATGAAAATCACAATATTGATACATATTTTTTAATCCAATCTAAATATATATATATATATATATGAAGAAATATAGTTTTAAGGTGGGCTATATTTATGGGATAAAGTGCTCAATATCAGAGAGAGTAAACATAAATATAAAAGTGAACATTGAAGTCAACACTCAGAGGCGACAGGTTGTCTCATGCTAGACGCAATCGTCGGGCCGCAATTGTCAGGCGGCCTGATTGCGTCTAGCATGAAACAGCCTGACGCCTCTGAGTGTTGACTTCAATGTTCACTTTTATATTTATATTTAATATATATATATATATATATATATATATATATATATATATATATATATATATATATATACATATTTGTCATCCACAGACAGACTGTTCCGCTGTTTCACGGCTCACGGCAGGGTTGAAGGTGAATTTTAGCGTGTTTATTTCTAGATTTAGATAAACACACAGTGACTGACAGTGACTCAATTCTGCCGAAGAGTCATGCAATATTAGCTTAAATAGTCACTGTTTACAAACTCACACCTCAATCCAAAGAGCTCAACCGAAATTAATTTTTTCAGGAGCCAATATTTTTTTAATCCACAGACAGACTGTTTCGCTGTTTCACAGCTCATCAGTGTGGCTAGACGTCCGGTTAGCCTCTAGCTAGGATCGAAACCCGACTGAATTGGCGTCAGTCGGAACTTCTACCGTCGGCTCACGGCAGGGATGAAGGTGAATTGTAGCGTGTTTATTTTTAGATTTAGATAAACACACAGTGACTGACAGTGACTCAATTCTGCCGAAGAGTCATGCTATATTAGCTTAAATAGGCACTGTCTACAATGTATAACGGGTTTAACAGCAAAATTGACTCAATCGTGCAACAGGATATCTGTCAATTTCACAAATGTTTAATATCTCAAAAAAAAAATTAATTGAATTTGTCTTTTTCCAGGTTTTCACGTAAGACACCGTAAGAATCACTGAAAATCCCTTTGAGTTATTCAGCTAGAAAGAGAACAGGTTAAAATCCTTTTGTGTCAGCACCGCTGTCTTACCAAAAGAGCAATGGTGAGAGGAAAAAGATCATTGAGGTCTTTAGTAATATTACCAACATGCATACTCGGGCTTCAATCTTCAACGTTAATTCAAGAACGATCAAGACAACGGTGAATAAGTTTACGAAAGAGGGAACAGCAGAGAGGGAAACTGGATCAGGAGGTCGCAGCAGGAAGAGGCATCATCATTTCAGCTAAAAGATAAAGAGATCAATTAGAAAAGATCCAACTCAATTCATAAGGCGTTTGACATTTGAGAGAGGAGTTTCAGCTATGACAATCCAAAGAGCAGTGAAAAAAAAAGACTTGAAAATAAAATCGTGCGTGAAACCTGTGAGGCAATTTGGAATTCCAGGAAATAAAATTAGAATGTTAGAGAAGGGAAAGATCATCTTGAATAAGGTTGAAAATGATCCTGGAATACATATATATATATATATATATATATATATATATATATATATATATATATATATATATATATATATATATAATTTATTTCAATACTTCATCATTCCAATCCTTATATATGATTATTCATTTTATAATTAGGTTAAGCTCTGAACCGATGTGTCTTAGAAATGATTAAAGATATCTTACTGGAATTGTCCGAGATTTAATAAATTATTAGACTATACTTTGAACAATAAGAATGTATAATTACACTCCAAGCTTAACAGAAGAATCACCATGAAATCAATTAAAAATAAAAAACACTTATCCACAGCAGAAGATGGTTTGGTCCCCCAGAAACCACCTACATTGTCCAGTTATGCTATAACACTGAATGTCACCTTAACGACCGTCCTACCGTGAATTATTACCCAATGTATGTTTCTCAACATCTTCACTAGGGCTTTACTCTCACCCGACCTACGAATAAGGACACCTTTATATCATTCCTATTTTTTTTAAATGTTGTTATATGTACAAAATTATTTGTAATTCATTTCCTATAACCCTCAATTCTCATATCCACGTCTCCTACGAAATACCTGCAAAAATAAACTTGGAATCCACAGAGTTAGCCCGAAAGAACAAAAGGAAGAGCGAACGAAAACCCCACAATCGGAACACCTACTTAAATAAACATACAATAGGACACTCACTATCTCAGCTTTCCCGCGACCATACAATAAAAGTCGAAGTTACGTCTCTATTCTCGTTCGCATTGGTGAGCACAAAAGCTGGGAAAGTTCCACTGCACGCACACAATGAAAGCTCACTAGAAAAATGAACGTTATGACATTTAACGAAGATTCGAACTGTTACTAATATATTTCGTTGTTTATTTCAGAATTCTCTGGTACAGTCTGGAAAGGTAGTTAGGTGGGATCAGCATTTACCACTTCTGACATCTTAGATAAAAAGATCATTTTTCTCTCTCAACCATCGAGAAATCTTACCTTCTCTTACCAATTTTCTTGGTATCTTTACATCACGACACGCAGCTTTTAACTCTCTTTGCTAAAGAGCAACTCTGCGCTCTTTTAATTGCAACCCTGATTGTTAATATAAGCCTGTGACCGGAAAACGTCAACGTCCGATTTGTTTCCACTTTTTGCCCAAATTTGAATTTTCTTACCTATTATTTTATTCATTTCGGGTCAAGTTGGTTTGCTGGTTTTGGAGACCTGACTTCATAGATTTTATTGTTGGTAACAAAACGCCCGGTTTGTTGCCACTTCTTGCCAAACGTTTTCATTTTCTTATCTATTATTTTATATATTTTGGGTCATTTGGGCGGCTGATTTTGGAGACCACACTATATACACGTTATTGTTGGTCATTAAGACTGAGATAAAATCACACACTTATGTCGGTGCCCCAATAAGTGTCACACTCTGTCATAAAACTAGTGATCACTATAAGGATACTGGATATCGAACAAAGAAAAGTTTTCTTCACATTTCCCTTTATCATTGTCTTCGACATTCTGGCTTGATATTTTTCGTTTTTAGAAATTTTTTTTCTTGTCTTTGGCAGACGATCATTTATTCAGAGAACATGTAATTCTCACAGCTATTTTCTCCATTACAACGACGAAAAGGAAAAAAAGAAATCACCAATACATCGTAAAGCAATTCAACATTTCTCATCAGTTTCTTACTGCGCCTAATTCCTTAAATTATATGCTTTTGTCTTTATATTACGTTTCTGTCTTTGAAGCTGCCATTTCGCTTCTACTATGCGACTGCTTTTACATTATGCTCCAGTAACTACAGCTACGCTAGGCACGTTACATGTCGACAATAAACGGCTGTGGACTATGAAGAATTTCAATTTTTCCGTGAATGGGTCGGCGTGACAAAGAATCAAGAAATGTACGTACGCAGTTACACTAAGGAAGTTATTCAGTTCCTCTAACGTTGATTACTGCAATGTTTCTAGGAAGAAAATTTGCACATAGAAACTATTGAAGTCTATCTCCGATGTTTGTTTTTTTTTTTATCATTTCATCCCAAACAAGACAATAAGGCACAAACACGCAGATAGTTAATGAAAGGGAAAGAATGAGAAACAAATTATTAAGGGGCGACAACAATAAGAGAAAAGGAGATAATAAGTCACTAGATAACGAGTTAACGTTTTGAAGATCAAAGTTGACCAGAAAGCAAGAGGCTAGAAGAGAGTTGCACAAGAGAGAAGTGCGACAGGAGAAACTGTTAGTAAAGAATTTACGGTTATCCCGAGCTATTTCCACTGTATAATGATGAGACCTTATCGCCAATCTTGTACTCCGCTTAAATACATAGTGTATCGATACGATAAAGGAAAGTTCATCAGATCAATTACCACGAAAGTATTAATAGAAATGACTCGGGTAAAATACGTTACGCCGATTGGAAAATGACTGAAGCCGAGATGCCAGGTCAGGACCAATAACACTGCAGATTTTTCTTTGTATTTTATTAATTATCTCTAAATATATAGCAGGAGTACCAGACCAGATGTACCAGAAATACTAGAAAAATGGACGAAAAGCAGACCTATGAATATGTAAGATAGATTCTGACGAAAAAAAAAACATTTCTAGCATGACACTGTGAATCAATTTTCCGAGCAACAACATAATCTTCCCACTTTATTTAAGTGGGTAACGTCAGCTCCAGAAGGCGAAACGCGTCACTCTCCTGGTGGAAGTCAGAACGTCTTTTCTCAGACGATTAATAAAGGCGATATTTGGAGGCGTTGAGATTAACAAAACATTCCTTGCTCCAGGTAACAATAGCATGGAGGTAATTTGTTTGATCAACTGCCAATTCGACCTTAAAAAGAAAGAAACTCAGAGCCTTTTAAGGAGAAGAAGAAATAGATCTGTAAATTACCTGTAAAAATTCTTCATTTTCCAACTTAAAAAAAAATACATGTTCTCTTGTGACCGCTGTGGCAAAGCACATTAGTCCTCGTATGGACCTTTTGAAAGTTCAGCCGTGTGGCCTCATAAGTGAAAAGCCGTCTTTGATTTTCGTTTCCGAAGACAAAGCAAACACGCATACACACACGCACGCACACGCATACACATACACCTATACGACATATAGGAACAGACATTTTTGTATTTAGTTGTGTGTGTGTGTCTTTAATGTACAAGAGATTGCACGACTATTTCAATAAGATAAAGACGAAGTAACTGCACGTATGGATGTCAGCTCTGACCAGATGGCTTTCTAGTATCTATATTCCTTGGACGCAGATATAATCACCCATATGTATATAAAGAAAAAGGTTAACTGGTCTAAAAAATGCATAATTGTTTTAAAGGGACATTAATCAATGCAGAGCTGCTGCCTAAATACATATCATATACATAGAGCGATGGGTAAATTGTAAACATTTTTAATTGCGCGCATGCGCGTTGTTTGTTTTTTTTTTATTTTGTCGACTGCGCAGTATAGTAGGGCCAGTTGGGCACCTGTTGTATAGCCCGCACGTGCTGGAGAGCTCTTGGTCACTGCACCCACTAATTATAATGTTGTATATCTTTTCTCTCTCCTCTCGTTTTTTCACGCCCGGGTGGCGAAATGTTTTAGGGTCTAGAGATTAAAGAAATTTAACACAGGAAATTTTAACTTTTTTATTAACCTTGACGTATACATCTCCTAAATATCCAGTGGGTTCGCTCTCCCCAAATGTGGAGCAGTTTCAGGCACGAAAGGAAACACGTCAGCATTATTCGATGATTAAGAAACAAGAAAAGAAGAAATTTAAAATTTTAATGCCTATAATACTAGTCCAAAACATTACTCATTTTACAGCCTATAATACTAGTAATAAAAACATTACTCATTTTACAGCCTATAATACTAGTTCAAAACATTACTCATTTTACTGCCTATAATACTAGTCGAAAGCATTACTCATTTTACTGCCTATAATACTAGTCCAAAACATTACTCATTTTACTGCCTATAATATTAGTTCAAAAAATTACTCATTTTACTGCCTATAATACTAGTCGAAAGCATTACTCATTTTACTGCCTATAATACTAGTCGAAAACATTACTCATTTTACTGCCTATAATACTAGTCGAAAACATTACTCATTTTACTGCCTATAATAGTAGTCGAAAACATTACTCATTTTACTGCCTATAATAGTAGTCCAAAACATTACTCGACATCCCTTATTTCCATGAAGGACCCAAACACTAACATATTTATCTGATATATCCAATGTAGCGATACCTTCATCATGAAAAATTACTGCTTTCAAATTAAACGTTTCTCCGAGCGATGTTTTATTCAAGTTGTTCATTTGATTCCTTTCCTGTCTTTAACTGATATTCCCAATCTTCTCTATCTTTTCTATTTGCAACGTAAACTCCATTACATAACTTATTGTTGATCCATCGAAATTTCTTATTTAGATTTACTCAAATTATATTTTAAACGAACATGGAGGTGAAAGGATCGTAAGGCGACAAATAATGCTTACAGCCATAAAAGAAAGGAAGTTGTCGTGAGCCATGATCGCCCACGTTCATAAGGAAAACGACACATCAAAAAGGGAAGAAGGTTTTATTTTTAATCATTTTACTCCAAAGAAGGAAATAAAGTTACTAAGACAGAAGTAGTGACTGAATGTGAAAGAATAAGAAGAAAAAAAAATAGCATTATTAAGTGAGGACATTAAATAAAGAACAGAAATTAAGGAGATACACGATAAAGATTGACGTTGTGTATATTCTTGCAAAGTTGTTCTTTTTTCTTTGTTGTTATATTCACTGTGATAGGGATAGTTTTTTTTCCAAGAACGCATATCGCCATAAAAGCAAATATATAACCTAACAACTCATGATATCTTCTTGAATTTCTTCGTCAGATCTAGATTCTTATACAGCCGGAAGTGGCAACTCAACACCGCCAATTTAAAACCGTCGGCTGAGTGCCGGAACAACTCAGGACCGAGACAACATTTTTTTTTATAACCGAATAAAAGTAATTTGTTCAGGATTAAAACCTTAATTAGTGAATATTTTTCTATAAATAAGGCATTTGAAAAGGCATTAGGTAAAATTTGAACCATATTTTTTGATTTGAATTATTTATTATAAAGCAAATCATGAATAGATTTATTTTTTATCGTATTTTATTGAATTATTTTTTATATGTCAATTTACTTTATTAAAAAATAAATTTCATTATGATTTAATAATTAAGGTTTAAATACTTAATACATTACTTCTATTCGGTTATAAAAAAAAGGATTGTGCCCCCGAGAGCCACGACTACTATCACCAATCGGGGGCACAATCCTTTGTTTAAAGAACTTGGATGAGTTCCACCACGGAATATGTGAATGAGCGGCGCTATGTCGAGTTTAATTCGTTACATCTTCGTCACCGGGCACAGGTGGTATGACGCTTGCTTAATAACGTAACTGTCCGAGTTTCAATTCCTGGTAGTGGATGCGCACTGCTGATGAGTCCCAAATATAAGACGAAACGGCCGTCCAGTGCTTTCTGCATTCTGTTGAGGTTTCTTCTAAAACTCGATGATTTACTTAATTATGATATTTATATCTAGATAAATAAACTGGTGAAATGTTCCCTTATTTTGTTCCTTACTCAAAATTTCGCGGGGATTATGTACACTCGTCAAGGAGGTTGATTCTAAATATTCACGTTTTAGATTTTGTAATCAAGGAGTGAATGAAATTTAATTTTATATATTTCTGTCAATGCTCTATCTCATTATACTGGACCCTGTAATTACGAAGTCCGATAGACGCAATCTTAAACGTAATAAAATACAGCTAGTATATTTCTTTAGCTACGTCACCCTCCAGCAGCGAACGCAGCTTCAACGGACAACATGGGAAAGAATTATATGCAGAAGTAATACAAGTATACATTTACATATAAGTGTAATTCAGTTTAACGCAGATGGTAGTATTTTACTATCATGTCTCAGTCACAAAGCTCATTTGGTTTAATCACTAAATATTTATCATTCCAGTATGGATCAGGTAGGTTTTTTTGTTTTTGTTTTCAAGGGAATAGTAAACTACGCCTTTGGTAAATTAGGAAGACCAAAAAAGACACGATCAAACAAACGAGTGTCAGAAACAGATATAGACTTCTAAAATGAACATCCACATGATGCTGCAGGCTAATGGTGGATAACATCGACAGGTATGTATACACGGATATGCGATAGTATCAAAGTATTTATAAATCTAATCTGGGCATGTATAATTCAATGAATGCATACACGGCTCAGTAATGAATTGTGTAACTTTGTGTTGTGAGTCTGCGGAGGTGAGAGGTTATGCGCCCGTGAATAAAACATCGAATATTTGTTTGGTTATGTTTTCAATGAAAAACTTTTTAAAGTTATCGGAAACATAATTGGAGTAAATAAACACACACACACACACACACACACACACACACACACACACACACACACGCGCGCGCGCGCGTGCGCGCGCAAATAAACTCAGAGATACATCTCTACGTATATACATACATAGATGCCTCTCAAAGTACTTATCTATATCTCTCTGTCTATATATATATATATATATATATATATATATATATATATATAGTTAAGTTACGAAAAACTTGGTAATCCGTATTGGTAGTCCCAGGGAGGATAAAATCCTGAGAGCTCAATGTAAATTCAGAGCTAATAATTTAAGGAAAATAAAGATCACTTTAAGACTCCATTGTAATATTTTATTTCACCAGAGACCATTTAAAGTACTCTGTATCATCAGACATCACTTTCAAAAGGTGAAACGAAAAATGAAATGAAAATTTACACTTTTGACGGGTAGTATTAAGTTTATGTAATTTAACAGAGAAGGTAGCGAGGAGTGGTGTGAGAGACATGGTCGAGTTTAGAGAGGGTTTATTTTTATATTTCTGTCTATCATACTTAATATTGAGGAAGGAGAGGGTAAGGATCACACATTGACCTATTAAATCGGTCAACTCAACGGAAATGATATGTTGAAAGGAAAGAGAGAAGAGAAAAAGAAAAAAGAAAAAAGAAAAAAGGAGGAAATAAAGAAAAAGAAGATGTATTTAGGGTTTACGTCTGAAGGAGAGGGGTGGTATAGTTTTAGCGATTTAGGTAAAAAATGATTTTAACATTTGTTAGTAATTTAAATGTTCAAAAATTCCACGAAGAATTTAATTTAATGCTTGTTAACAATTTAAATATTTAACTCCTTTACAAATAAATTAGGAATTTAATATGAGTTAAATATTATATTTAAAAACAAATTAATAAAAAAACTAAAAATTAAAATATTAAATGTTCTAATAGTAATCTTTTAATATTGTAAATGACTATAAAGGTAACATCTTTATCAGTTTGAGTTTAATTCATGAATGTAATTTGTAACTATTTTTAGATGGGTAATCTTTCTTACTTAAAGTTTAGGATTCAAATTAAGATGGAGTAATAGTTGAAGGTAATATTAAAGAAATTTTGTTTTTTCTTACATATATACCACATATACACTTATGTAAATCTCCCATATCCATACGTTCATTTACATGTGCAATTACACACATAAGCACACGCATATGTATCGAAATGCACAGGTACGTATGCATATTCATATATAAATACTTACACATACATTTGCAAATATTTACACATATTGATATTTATATTTATTTAAATTTTTCCTTATATTTTTCATTTAACGTTTAGCGTTAGGTGGTGAATTAAGTGTTTAAATCATCCCATCAAAAATGTTATTTTTAATTTTAATACTTATATTATCAAGACTAATAGTTAAAGAGTAATATGTTTAAATTTAAGTTAAATCATCAATTTAAAATGAAATTATCCCCAGATGATTAGAAATTTCAATTCTAAGTTCTAATTAGAAAATATTTAAAGAGAAAGTAAGATGAAACATTAATAATATAATAATTTTATGTCCTTCTATTAGAATTTTCTTTATATATATATATATATATATATATATATATATATATATATATAAAGACAAATCTATACCCATATATATCTAAATATGCATATATATTCATATTACTATATGCCACATAAATATTCACACATATTACATATACGAACTCACAAATATTTACATATATCTACATACACACACATATACAGACCACAAGCAATCCTATATACATGAATCGATATATATATACACATATTTTCCAATTAAGTTAATTAAGCCGTTCTCCAACAAATTCCAATAATGTTTTTATAGTGCTGTTTGTTGTTTTTTAGATCCATTTGTGAAGGACTGGCGATGGTTATAAAACCGTTGCTTCCAATTTCCCGCAGATATTCCTATATATATCCTTTTCTGTTTTACATTTTCCTTGGGGAAAATTGTAGCTTCGTATATCACGTTTTCTGCCATGCATATTACCTCTACTGGACAATTTGATCTTGCCCTGCAATTACAGGCAGATGTTTTCTTTTGGTTTGCATTAAGATCTCTTTGTAAATGATTATTATGAAATTCTCTAATAATTCTGCTATTGTGAGAGCTTATAATCTTTTCTACATTGCTCATACATGAATAACTAATTTTGAAATTCATTTTATTAAACTTCTTTTTCAATAGTTCATTTTAACTAAAATGTTTGTCTATTAGCTTTAGGAAGTATTTCCCTATATTGATACTAGATAGTTTACAGAAAGGTGGGCTGAACCATATAATCTTCCTTTTAATATTTTTGGACTTAGTGAATGCGTTATTAATTGATTTATCTATATAATTTAATGTTAGTTTAAATTTACTTTTTAATAGGGCTTGATTATATGTCGATTTATTTTGGTTATTTTGGTTATATATATATATATATATATATATATATATATATATATATATATATATATATGGAGAGAGAGAGAGAGAGAGGGGGGGGGAGAGGGGGAGAGAGAGTGAAAAACACTGACAGAGCAGAGGCAGAGAGTTACAAACGATGGAATTGTACTCTATTCGTTCTCATCTTGCCTTGATATATATATATATATATATATATATATATGAAAAAATATAGTCTTAAGGTGTGCTATATTTATGGGATAAAGTGCTGAATATCAGAGATAGAGCGTGTGAAAATATAAAAGAGAACTTTGAAGTCAAAAATTTGCTTCACGCTAGACGCAACCTGACGATTGCGGCTAGCATGAAACAGACTGTCGCCTCTAAGTGTTGACTTCAATGTTCACTTATATATATATATATATATATATATATATATATATATATATATATATGTGTGTGTGTGTGTGTGTGTGTGTGTGTGTGTGTGTGTGTGTGTGTTTGGGCAGCAATCACTCCTTTATATATGTTTCATTAAAGACTACTGACAGGGTACTGCGATTATTTTTTATTTTTTAGCCATTGTCAAGGGCGATTTTTAATTTTTATTTTTAACTGAATGTGTGAATGTGTACGTTTCTATCTATTTGTCTGAAATTATTTTCCAAACACAGTCAGCACATTTTGGCCATGTTTGTAGCTAATGTTATTGAATGTTGGCTTTTCCTATTTCTATTATTAGGGCTTCCAATATTTTTTAATCTTGTGATAGATGCTATTATACTTGTATTTTCTACTAGTATGTTTCGGATGGAGTTTGGCAGGCTTTCGTGTGTGTTTCAATGTGTCCTAATTGAGCTATGGTCGGATAGATGTACTGGATGTCGTCTAGAGAGGCATGTAGTAGTTTGACCAATGTAATTATTTATGAGTTTGGCTTGATGAAGAACACAGTTCCTTAAGGAGCATTTGAACACATAAATAATGTTGGTTATTTGTAGTTTTAATTTTGCAGGTGTGTTGTTATTTTTTAAGATAAGATTAGCTGTTTTACATTTTTTGGAATAGATAATTAAATACCTTGTTCTGGTCAACTGGGGGGATATATTTCTTTATGATATTCCTAAGATAAAATTCGCCTTGCTTGTAGTTAACATGTATTTGGCTTTTGTAGAAGATATTAAGATTATTGTTTTTATCTGTATATTCAATATTGCTATTAGTTCCTTTAGAAAGAAATAGTTGATGATCTGGTGATTGATGAAGTTGTTAGGAAAACCATTGTTAACTAGCGTCTGCTTTACATTATTGAGTTCTTTAAGGAAAAGGGGACGAGATGATGAATTCTCGTATGCTCTCTGTAGCTAATTTTTTTTATAAGTACTATTTTATTACTAAGTGGTTTATTTATGGGTCATTTAATGCCAGAATTTAATTTTCTTGGGAGCTTTGTTTTTTTTTTCTTTTTACAAAAATCTATTGCCAGGATTTTATTTTTGTATTTTTTAAAAATCAATACTTTATTTCTTTAGACAAGTTTGTGGCGGTTTTTAACGCACAGTGGCCGTTAATAATTAAGTATAACTCAAGACATCAATGTTAAGATAAAACGGTATTTAATTACAACCGCAAATAAATACTTAACAAAGACAAAGAATTAAAAGTCAACCAAAGAAAATTAACCATTTCAGTGAATACCTTTTTAGTAGCGCGGCTTGGCTTAACGTCCGGTAAATCCTAAATCAAAACCCAAATCATCGACGCACAATAATTCGCACTAATTCGACTGGATAGTTCCATTCAATAATCAACTGCAGTCAGTAGCCTGAAACCTCTATTTATACACCTGGTGGGAAACATATTCGTAAGTCCAGAATGTCACGTAGAGTGTAGTTACGTATTTTCTTCCAATATGACAGGGGTTCACTATTTGCCTATAGCTGGGACCCTAACAGGTGCTAGGACCGCGGGTCATGGTAGACTTGGAAACAGCAGCAATTAAGTGGTGGTTCCACGCTTTTCAAAACCTCCCAATCAGAGATCTTGTTGCAGGATGTAGTTTATCGTCACACCCAGAACGAGAAAATAGTATTAGATAGCTATGTGATACACATTCATTTATATGCCAGTGGTTGTTATACAATCTCCCCATGGAAGTAATAAAAAATTTGGTTCTAAAGAAGGATACTGAGAATTCCATGGACGGAAGCAACGAGGAAGTCTTTAAAAAATGGCAACAAATAAGAACACTTAAACTTAAAAAAGTGACCGCTGCAATTCCCTGGACAGGTAAAGAGGAAAGAGCGCTTGGGAAGCAACATTTACGGAGATTCTCGTTGCATATCACTAGGCCTGTGCTAGAGAGAGAAACAGCAACACCTAGTGTAGAGAAGCTCTGACTCTATACTCCCCAGAGGAGTCTATAAAATTCGAACGGGATTCTACGATTCTGCATTTGATTTAGTGGATCAGTTTGCAACCTGGTCATTACCGTCTTCGTTTATCAGCTTTATTCTTCTATATAATAAATGAGAACGTCAGTGTGTCACGGTGTCACACTTTTTCAACTTTGCTCCTAGAGGCCGTAGCCCAACATATCATATCATTTTGGCATCGGGTCGACTCCGTGAGCAAATTCAAATCATTCCTGGACAGATACGAATCCTGAAATTTTCGATTTCGAAATTTTCATTTCTGAGATTGTTTCCTGAAACCGCCATATTGGTTTCTACTGATAAAAACAATTCAAAAGAAAACAACTCTCTAACTTTCAATAGCACATGTTCAAATTAAAAATATACTTTCATAGTGTTTTTGACACCAGTTTCGGAGTTAACTATTTGCCCATAGCTGGGATCCTAACAGGTGCTACCACCCCAGGTCAGAGTAGATTTGGGAACAACAGCAATTAAGCGGTGTTTTTACGCTTTTCAAAACCTCCCGATCAGAGATCTTGCAGCCGGATGTAGTTTATCGTCATACCCAGAACGAGACAATAGTAGTGGATTGCTATCTGATACATATTTACTTATAATATCAGTGATTGTTAGACAATCTCCCCAGGGAAGCAAATAAAAATGTTGCTCTACGGAAGGATACTGATAATTTCATGGACGGACTAAGGAATCAACGTGGAAGTCTTAAAGAATATGGCAACAAAAAAGAACTCTTAAAATCAAATCAGAAAGAGCTGCAATTTCTTGGATAGGTAAAGAGGAAAAAGCGCTTGGGTAGCAACATTTACGGAGCGTATCGTTGCAAGACAGATAAGGGAAGACAGCAAGCACGTGATTGGTTGAATGGATCGCGGAAAGGGATGATGGGAATTTTGGCCAACAGAGAAAAACTGTTAGGATCCCAGCTATGGGCAAATAGTTAACTCCAAAATAGGTGTAAAAAATACTATGAAAGTATATTTTTAATTTGAACATGAGCTATTGAAAGTTAGAGAGTTGTGTCCTTTTAAATTGCTTTTATCAGTAGAAACCAATATGGCGGTTTCAGGAAACAATCGCAGAAATGAAAATTTCGGAATCGAAAATTTCAGGATTCGCATCTGTCCAGGAATGTTTTTAATTTGCTCACGGAGTCGGTCCGATGCCAAAATGGTATGATATGTTGGGCTACGGCCTCTAGGAGCAAAGTTGAAAAAGTGTGACACAGTGACACACTGACGTTCTCATTTATTATATAGAAGAATAAAGCTGATAAACGAAGACGGTAATGACTGCGGAGAGACAAAAGAGATAGGAAGTTGTGAAGAGTCATAATTGTCCACGTCTTGTAGCGACACGGCACGTAGTAGGTCTATATAGCTTACTCACATAAATGTGTGTATGTGTGCTTTCCTATTTGGATGCGAGTGAACGCACCGGGTGTCTGTGTGAACTCCGTGTCTGCAGAGCTGCGACTTTGTGTTCGTTATCGGAATTTATAATGTCGCTGGAGGACAGTTTTTAGCATGAAAATATGAAATGTCACTCGCACCTCAAAAAAGATATTGAAAATCCGCTAGTCTTTCTATTGATGTCTATGCTAATCATCGCGCGTTTGATTGCATATATTCTCGTTGGGCCGTTCGTCGGCAATCAAGACCGACGACGCCATTGTGCAAAAAAGCGATCAGCAAAAACGCAACTGTGGCGATGGCAACTTAAGGTGATACATAAATATATAGATATAGATACATACACACGCACACACATCTCTCTCTCTCTCTCTCTCCATATATATATATATATATATATATATATATATATATGTAGTGCATGGAAGTTATATAGCCAAACATCGTAATGATTTAGAAAAATGGGTCAGAAAGAAAAAGCCATATATATATATATATATATATATATATATATATAGAGAGAGAGAGAGAGAGAGAGAGATGGATAGATAGGTTTACGTATTTAGGCAGCAATCCTTCTTTCATGCACATTCCATTGAATACGACAGACAAGGTACTTTAATTTAGTTTTTTTCACAATTGCACATGCGATCTAATAATTTTTTTTTTCTTTTCGGATGATAAATTATATAAAAACTGTTCGAGTTTTCTTTTCCTTCGAGCGCTTTCGGCTATACATATAGCCATTTTCAAGGATGAAATGATTTAACTGTTAAATAAGAAATAGTTTGTTGCATGTATGCTGTATAAAAAGTTTTAATTTTTCATTTGGACAGTTTTTACATAATTTATCAGCCAAAAAGAAAAAAAATATTATCAGATTGCATGAGTGAGAATATATATATATATATATATATATATATATATATATATATATATATATATATAGTGTGTGTTTTTGTCTATATATATGTTTTATATTACATTATATATGCATATATAACATTATATTTTATCTATCTATCTATCTATATATATATATATATATATATATATATATATATATATATCAATAGGAGTTATTTTATACTTTAGGCAATCGTGGGCGAAATACAAAACAATAAAGACACAATAATAACTAAAGCGGAAGGAGAGTTGGAATGCGGTTAAAATACAATAAATTTTAATTGTAATTAAATAATAAAATGAATAACAAGTTCCACAAGAGTATAACATGGAAAAAAAGAAAAAACATTCCCTCGATCAACCGTAAGGAGCGCATAAAATGCTTCTTTTGTCTGCTAAAGTCTCGGCTGGTGGAATTTTATGTACACAAACTCAAGAACTCTGTCGAGTATCGATACCGACTTGAAGCCACACTGAAGAACTGTGATATAGCGAATCAGGCTTGTATGTGGATGACTATCTATCTATCTATCTATCTCTTTCTGTCTCTCTCTCTCTCTCTATCTATCTCTTTCTGTCTCTCTCTATCTATCTCTTTCTGTCTCTCTCTCTCTCTCTCTATCTATCTATCTATCTATCTATCTATCTATATATATATATATATATATATATATATATATATATATATATATATATGTACATTATACATGAAGTTGTACTAGACATAGATGCTTTTTTGATTATCTCACCTAGATTCGTTTATATCTGCAGGCAACATCAGGTCGTGCCAGACAACGTTTTTTGTATTTTTTCCCATTTGTGAATTATAACAGTTTGGTTTTAAAGCAATGAAATGTTTTTTGTTAAGAGATTTTTCTCAATTTTTTACTAAATATTAGAACATTTTCCAAATCGCTGTCGAAAGCGTTACTCCAGATTGTTGAGTATCTGAGTGTCTTTGGTTTTCAAAAGGTATTATTTGTTTTCTTGGGTTCGTCATTTTTTTTTTAAATATCGCTTCTTCAAATGTCATGTTGGTTTTTCACAACATAACAAAAATAATAAATTCCTTGAAAGCCGAAAGTATTAATACATTGAATAATTTACATTTAATCTTTCAACGCCAACCAGGAGGAAGTTCGAGAAAAAAAAACACATTAAAGTTTCTGTCCTACCTTGTATCTACGGTTATATATACATATCTATCTATCTATCTATCTATCTATATGTATATATATATATATATATATATATATATATATATATATATATATATATATATATATATATATATATATATATATAACCGTAGATACAAGGTAGGACACACACACATACAGACATATATATATATATATATATATATATATGTGTGTGTGTGTGTGTGTGTGTCCAGATAAAGAGAAAGATCAGATTAATAATCCATAAATTTAGTTTTTAAAAAGTGCTCGATACAAAATAGAGGATGATATTTTATATATATATATATATATATATATATATATATATATATATATATATATATATATATATATATATATATTATATCTCTATCCTATTTTAATTGTTCACTTTTATATTTAGACACGCTCTATCTCTGATATAGAGCACTTTATCCCATAAATATAGTATATCTTAAGAGTATATTTCTACATATATATATATATATATATATATATATATATATATATATATATATATATATATGTAGAAATATACTCTTAAGATATACTATATTTATGGGATAAAGTGCTCTATATCAGAGATAGAGCGTGTCTAAATATAAAAGTGAACAATTAAAATAGGATAGAGATATAATTACATAGATAGATATGAACAGTCAGAGATGGATAGATAGATAGTTAGATAGTTAGATAGATACATAGATAGATAGATAGATAGATAGATAGATAGATAGATCAATTAAAATAGGATAGAGAGATAATTACATAGATAGATATGAACAGGCATAGATAGATAGATAGATATGAACAGGCATAGATAGATAGATAGATAGATAGATAGATAGATAGATAAATAGATAGATATTACGAATTGAAGACTAAAGAGGTATAATTATATATTGTTTGGCGTTGGAACTGAGATAGTAAGTGTCGGTCATGGGGAAATGGCCAAATATTGAGTTATTATTCCACTCTGAGGTACGCTTTTTGTCTTAATTTTCAATCTATTTATCAAGCATAATTAATATGTATTTACATTTTAGATATAGCAACACTGTCTTGTTAGAAACATTTGCTTTAATTCGTAACTACTGACAATTTGTTTCCTCCTAATTTTCAGTTCCTACAGATCCCCGAAATGAAACCCCTATTTGTCTCTATTTTAATTATAGTGAAACATTATATATAAAAAAAAACTAATTTGTATATATTGAAATGCATAAAACTGCTTACACTGAAATATATTGATGAAAATTTGAACTCCATGAACTTACATGCAAAAAAATATATTTTCTCTAAATATCTGAGAAGTGTTTTGACAGACAATGGAAAATGTGAGACGAACCCAAAGATGCTTTGAATTATTGAAAGATGTATTATGGAAGTCAAAGAACGTACTAAGTAACAGAAAAAAGATTCCATTAAGAAATAAGATATTAGGTTGGTGCAAAAATAATGTCGTTTTCTCACATTAAGTTAAACGT
>OZ038504.1:64453877-64518877 GCA_964036315.1 Acanthosepion esculentum
CATCATCATCTGATCGGATCCCAGGAATATTCACTTACGCCTTTATAAAGAAGGCACACCCTCTCATTTAGATCTGCTTGCTCGATTAATTTTACTGATAGATTCTTCAAAATTACGAAAAATCTTTCTCAGACATGGAGGAAAATCCGTGAGAAACTGCCTGAAGTTCATTTCGACTTTTTAAAGTCATCATCAGGGTAGGTAGTTTCGTAGAACTAGTGAGTGTTGTGATGTAGGAAAGCTGCGTTCTCTGTGTGTTTTACATACATTTGAGGATACAAGTTCTTAAGTTATAATTGTTTTTATTTATGGATGGTTGCATTTTCAGTGTTTCTATTGGACCATAAGTCTGTTTTACTATTGGAATTGACGAGTATTTTTGTCTGTTTTATTTAATAAAATTTATCTTTAAGTACATTTACTGCTAATGAAGAGGCGATTTGGTTGTATTCACTTACGCGAAGATTCCTTTGGGAAAGGTGTGATTTCACCGCTTCTCCCCCTCGGATATGGGTTAATTAGTAGGAACTGTGTTAGTAAATAATTATTAGCTACCCAAATTCTCACAATTTAAAATTTTAGAAATATTTTCTGGCTTTAAATACCGCAAAAATATTGAGATGGCTTTAATATGTATATATATATATATATATATATATATATATATATATATATATATATATATATATATTATAAATTAACTGATTTAAAATATGTTTTTTTTTCGCTACACAATAATAACCATGTTTCAAAAATGGAACTTAAAAACATCAAATTTAATTTTGTAATTAAATTAAAAACTTTAGTTCCATTTCATCCAAAATTCGCTTGAGGATGAAATGGTAATAATGTTTTTAATTTAGTTACAAAATTAAATTTGAAGTTTTTGGCTTCCATTTTTGAAACATGGTTATTACTGTGTAGCGAAAAAACATATTTTAAATCAGTTAATTTATAATATTAATGCTCTGTAAATTTACATTGAGCACTGTTTTGTAAAAATAAAAATAAAAAAACTCAATTTTTTTTTTACATACAACGTGTGTTAACACGTGCAATACTCTGTCTTCATCAGCCGCCGACCAGGGGTGATAACACGGTTTCGGTGGCTATGGCTATGGCTATATATATATATATATATATATATATATATATATATATATATATAGGGTTCATCAAAAATACTTCTATAAACTTTGGAGGCATGTTCCTCACACTAAACAAGTACAAAAATCCATATATACATATGTAGATAAATCCTTCTTTTTATTAGTTATTAAGTGCAAAGTTTACAGTAGACGCTGTTAAATGTACAATCCAAGGTAGAATCGAAAAATACTTATTATATGAGTTTGTGCTTCCACGGATGCTGGCTCAAGAACGCGACGATAAACAGCAGAAAAGGTTGGGTGCTAAAGGTTGCAGCTTCCCGGCTCTATGTAAAAATCATATCTGCTTGCTCACGATAGCACAACTTGTAGATATGTCAAAACAAATCAGTACCCGAGGCAAAAAGTTAAAAAAAAAAATATCAAAACAGGGCGAAACAAATCGTCCAGTATATATATTTACCTCAACAAAACGTAAACATTGGACCCAAATGAAAAAAGGCAAATGATTTGGTTCGTGGAGAAGGTATTGTTATAATCTGAACGCATCAAGAGTTGCTTCCGAAATTATATGTTGGAACTTTTTCGCTGTACAGCTGGTTTAACCTGAAGATCCGTTTAGGTGAAACCTAGGTAGGTTTTCCTGGCTCTTTACGATTTATTTTAGTTATTCCCGCTCTGCTTAGCGTATTGAGCACTCTACGTTTTAATCTTAATACTCGCTTGTTTTTTTCTTCTTCTTTGGACTAAAGACTTAAGGCACTGGACGTTTTGTTTCGCCCTGTTTTGATGTTTTTAGTTCTTTCTTTTTTCAAATTTTTTCCACGGGTACCCATCTGTTTTGACATATCTACAAGTTGGGCCATCCGAGTTTTTCTTTTCCAAACCAGTATTACTATTAGTATATATATATATATATATATATATATATATATATATATATATATATATTGTTTTCCTCAACAAAAAGTAAACATGGACAGAAATGAAAACTGGACAAATGGTGTGGTTTTATGGAGAAGGTATTGTAATTATCTGAACGTATCAAGGGTTGTTTTCGAAATTACCTGTTGGAACTTTTTCACTGAACAATACTTCGCAGTCGCTTAAAACAGGTGAGATTGATGAGGACCAATCGAAACTCCACTTTCAAATAATCATCGTTAAGCAATTAAAAAAACATTAATTTTGCCGCATCTTGATTATGTTAGATAATTTTTTTTATTTGTTTTTCGCTCTGATTCGTTACAAAACGTTTTGGAAGCTTAATGAAGGACAATAACCTGTTCATAGTTGCAAAAAAGAAGTGAGAACGCTAGAGAACGTGACGCAAGCTAAATGAAAAAAAAACATGCACCATCGAAATGGTCGACCGTCAACCAAAAAAGACGATGATCAGTAAAAGGCCGGATTTGAAAGGAATGTTCTACTGTGTACTTTTGCCGGAGGGCAAAACGTTTGATTCGAAGCAAACAGAATTCTAGGGAGGAAAAGCTTTCGCAATTAGGTAATTTCTTTGGTCACCAGTAAAAAAAAAAATTATGTATCGTTATGACGAACATTCATCTGCTTTATCAACAAGTATTACGTCTATCGATAACAAGTGATTTTGGTCATTACTAAATAATATAAAGGAAAAATTCAATTCCATGGGAATCTGCAGATGGCATGTGGAAGTGTATTTGCTGAGGAAGATGAGACGTCATGGGTGGGGTGGACTTGTGCAGTTGTCGAATCGATGATAGAAGATCGTTGAAGGAAAACTTTAATATATTCAATAAGGTGAATAACGAACAAAATATGTAGATTTTTACGCTTTGAACCATAAGGCCGAAAAAAAGTGTCTTGTCTTTTTACACAAGGGAAACCGTTCTTTTTTTACGATAGCCAATAATTAAATACATACATAGATATTAGCAAATACAAATAAGAACAGAAAGAATAATTAGAAATAGATAGATAAATTTATAGATAGATAGACTGATTGATGGATATGAACAGATTGAGAATAGATAGATAGATACATAGATATGAACAGCCTGAGATAGATAGATAGATAGATAGATTAGAAAGAAATTAACTTAACGCACACAGATAGATAGCTAGATAGATAGATAGGATAGGATAGATAGTTAGATAGATTAGAAAGAAATTAAATTAACGCACACAGATAGATAGATAGATAGATAGATAGACAAACATACAGATTATAAAGAAATTAAATTAACGCACATATATATATATATATATATATATATATATATATATATATATATATATATATATATAGATAGATAGATAGATTAAAAATAAATTAGCACACACATAGACAGATAGATAGATAGATAGATAGATAGATGTGAACAGAATGAGATAGATAGATAGATAGATAGATAGATAGATAGATAGATATGAACAGACTGAGACATTCCAGTCTCCGGCGCACGATAAAATTAACTAAGAACGGCCTCAACCGATGGAAAACGTCGACACGCTCACGGCAATATCGACCAGGATCAACCAGCATCTCCGCGCTCACATGGACAAGGTCTTCCTACGCACCCAGGGAACTTTTCACTCACAAGGACACATCTCTGGCCAGCCGGTCCCCGTATACTGAATAAACAACAAAGTTGCTAGACAGCACACGAGCACCGACGTCGCAAACAAAGTGTTTCTCCTGGATCGCAGCCACATCTACGCCGAAGGACAAGAGATCACGGGAAGCCTTACCCCGATCTCTCAGGCTCCTCGCATTCAAGCTAGCTAGCTTAACAGACATCTTTTAAGACTCCAAATTCTGTGGAGGTCAAGACCCCGACGTATTGGCCCAGCCTACCGGCACCTACAAAGGACGTAATTCGTCATTTTGTGACAATACTGCTGTCGTCCGTTAGAAAGATTAATTTAAAGACCCTAGGGGTGGAGGAGAAACGGGACCCTCCCTACACAAATTTGCGCTCATTTCTTTAGCTCCGGAGACTGTCTGTGCCATTCGGAGATTCGGGAAGGTATTTTTATCTCCCGCAAGATAGTCCCAGACCTTAAGGTTTCCCTCGGTGTTTTTTATAAGGCTAATAACACCGTGAGCGCCGTGAAAGTGCCTTGGATCCTCTACTGACTTCCCGTCAATAGCGGTACACTTGAACAGAGGCCTCATCATTTGACCTGAGAGCCAACACTTTCCCCCAATATTCAAGGCCTTGAGCGTCTCCTCTATCATTTCCCTGTTGACAGCAATGAATTTTCGCGTCGTGACGTAAGCCGTCAACAGGGAGATGGATTTCGTCGTAATTACTTCCATTACAGAAGGCACTAGCAAAAATTCATGGCCTGAGATGGAGGTATACTTTTCTTTCAGGCCCTTGAAGTATTCTGCTTCTTTTTTGCGTGTTTCCGACACCCATGCTGAAGTCGACGATAGTCGACGGTAGTGTGGCCAATGGCTCTTTTACCTGGGGTACCTCCCGCATAGCGAGAGGGTATTTCCCTCTCGAAACAAGGAAAACAAACGGAAAACACAAAAACACGTCTCAAAATTTAGAAACTTCAAACTGACTATTTCGACAGGCTAACACAATATACAAATGAAAGTTGCCAGCTTGGATTTATGGGGCAGACGAAAAAAAACAAAGATAGGCTCTAACTGAATACAGATCCACCTGTCTAATTCAAAACTCAAAGAAGTTCCTTTCAACCTCCACTCTTTCAACCGCCACACTTTCTACCTCCACTCTTTCAACCTCCGCTCTTTCAACCTCCACACTTTCAACCTCCGAACTTTCTACCTCCACTCTTTCAACCTCCACTCTTTCAACCTTCACACTTTCTACCTCCACTCTTTCAACCTCCACTCTTTCAACCTTCGCACTTTCTACCTCCACTATTTCAACCTCAACTCTTCCTACGTCCACACTTTCTACCTCCACTCTTTCAACCTCCACACTTTCAACCTCCACACTTTCTACCTCAACTCTTTCAACCTCCACACTTTTGAACCTCCACTCTTTCAACCTCCACGCTTTCTACCTCCACTCTTTCAACCTCCACTCTTTCAACCTTCACTCTTTCTACCTCCACTCTTTCAACCTACACTCCCTCAGTAAAAGAGCGTGCTACTTATCTTTTTGATCAGTCCATCTAGTGGGGGTGCTTCAATACTCTACAACAACTATATGTCATGTCATTTCAGTAGATAGGCGATCATTGCTCTCCACATCTTCGTCTACATCTTAGGCCTTCTTCTTATATCTATTTTCACAAATTCATTATGTAGGTTAAGCGTTGTTTCGCTCTTACCTTCCGTATTTCATGTGGCTGTCATATTTTCTAGGCCTTCTTTCCTCATTAGGTGTCTGAGAAATGTTAATTATCTTTTATTGATTTTTTATAGTTGTAATTTTTGTTTCTATTTTTCCTTTAAATTTCATTGTTGCTTACAGGTTTCGTCTATGGCATTCTCATCATCCTGCTGTATAACAACATTTCTGTTTCCTCAAGTTTTCTCTTCAGTTGCTCAGGATTTACTGTCATATAGTTGTACTGATATTACATAGACATATTTTCTACCTACCGCACCCTGGAACCCCCCCACCTCGCCAAAAAAAAATGTGGAAAAATATTTACGCTTGTTGATGAATAGAAAGACACCAAGCTAACGCCCTGGACAACAAGGTGTGGCAATTCGCAGGGTGCCTACTGATTTCGGTGTTAAATTTTCCGACGTTTGTTATAGTGCTTCATAGGATAAAGTTTTATTTTGCTATAAAGCAATACGCCAAATGCGGATGAACACTTGAAATTTTTGTTAAAAAATTGAGCAGGAATAATAATAATAATAATAATAATAATAATAATAATAATAATAATAATAATAGTGATAATAAAAATAATAATAATAATAATAATAGTGATTATTATTATTATTATTATTATTATTATTATTATTTCCATTGATTTCTTTTTTATAAACCTCATCTTCCGGGTCCCAACAAGAGATCTAACTTCAAAAATGGCTTCATGATATTTTGGCCAGATGATTTATATAAAAGTAAATGAATAGGTAAAAACCTAAAATCACACACATTTTACATTTTCTTCTTCTTCTTCTTCTTCTTCTTATTATTATTATTATTAGTATTATTATTATTATTATTATTATTATTTTCTTTGATATCTGGCGTTTACACATTTCTTTCCGGGTCCCGCCCAGGGACCTAAGGTTAGAAATGGTATCATGACACTTTTCACTGCAAAATTAAAAAAAAAAATGCAAAGAAATGCTGACTTTACAAAGAATGAAAAATGGAAAACAGAAAAAGAAAAATGAACTATGCAAAGATGAAAAAAATCTCTTCGAGCTTATAATGAATGAGAAAGGCCAAAAAAAAAAAAGAAGAATAAACGTAGTCGGTCTCATCGAGTCATTGCGAATAAACCTACCATTAGAATGTGTTGCGCCAGAGTTTTCCTACTCCTAGATCGGTTGCCACGTTAATCTGTCTTACTGTTTAACAATAGCTGGTGGAGGGGTAGTTTATACCACTCCCAAGAATATTAGCACGCAAGGGAATGTAATGACCTCAACTGAAATTCGAATTCGGCTCATCTCAAATTCCTCAATCCAAGCCTCAATACATTATTCGATCGTGTCTCTAAAGGGAAAAAAGACAAATTTCTGCACTATATAAGACAATATTCCTAAACAGAACTATTTTTGATATGAAAATCAAAACAATCCTTGAATAAAATAACACTAATGAAGGACAGTTAATTAATGAAATGTACTTTTTTAAAAATCAATATGCAAATTAGTTAAACTTAAAGAGTGATACCACCTAGAAGTAAATAATATATAATACAGATAGTGAGCTTTCCTGGTATAAATCCTTATTAAGTAATTCATACATTATTTATCATCTCTCAGTTGCGTCTCTGTCCTTAGAAAGAGTGAGCTCAGGGGTTTCTCTGTCGAGGGGCAACTGAGAAAACAATACTGAGAGGTACCCGACCCTCGGGAACAGCTTCTCGAGACTGCGCTCTCCAATTGCACAAGAGGGATGGATCGGTGCTCGCACCGAGGCCAGCGCAACCGATGGTTGCGGGGGCTGTGGGCAAATTTTGTCCCAACCCGGGGGCACGCGCTCGGGGCCCCACTTTAAAAAGACCTTGTGTCACATCTCATTTTCGTGGGGGAAACTTTGTAAATTACTCTCTTGTGGGTTATACATATTCGGATAATTGCCGGTCACAGGGATCCGTCCCTGCGCTTGTAGTATCACAGCTATGACTAGCTTGGAGCGGCTCTGACGAGCTTGGATCAGCTAAGACCAGCGGCCTGAGTGAAGACACTCAGGTCCCCATGTTAAAACCCGAACTTGTGTCACAACCTGACTCAGTGGGGTGGTCAAGTAAATACCATGTAAATTACTCTTTCGAGTAGTTTGTAACACATTATTTATCATCTCTCAGTTGCGCCTCTGTCTTTGGGCAACTGAGGAAAATTATACTGATAGGTGCCGGCTCTGGGGGACAGCTGCCCGAGGCCACGCCTTCTCATTGCACTAGCGAGAAGGATCGGTGTACGCACCGAGGCCAGCGCAACCGACAGTTGCGGGTCTCGGGGAATTTTTGTTCCTTTCCCGGGTTCACGTGCTCGGGATCCCCACATTAAACCGACTTTGTGTCACAACCTGACCTCGTTGGGGGGTGAGTAAATATAAATTATTCTTTTTGAGTAATTTCACGTATACTTATCATCTCTCAGTTGCGTCTCAATCTTCGGGCAGAGTGCACTCAGGGGCGACTCCGTCAAAGGACAGAGTCGCAACTGAGGAAAATTATATTGAGGGGTGCCCAGCTCTGGGGAACAGCTGCCCGATGCTGTGCACACCCATTGCACCAGAGGGAGGGAAAGGTGCTCGCACCGAGGCCAGCGCAAGCGACGGATGCTGGGGCTGAGGGGAAATTTTGTTCCTGTCCCAGGCGTACGCGCTCGGGTCCCATCTCGTCCTAGTAGGTGGACAGATTAAATACCGTGTGTAAATTACTCTTTTTGAGTAAGTTCACGTCTGCTTATCATCTCTCAGTTGCGTCTCTGTCTTTGGGCAGAGTGCGCTCAGGGGTTTCTCTGTCAAATGACAGATGTGCAACTAAGGATAATAATACTGAGAGGTACCCAGCCCTGGGGAACAGCTGCCCGAGGCCGCACCCTCCCATTGTACCAGATGGAGGGTTCGGTGCTCACACCAAGGCCAGCGCAAACGGTTGCCACCTAAAAATAGACCTAGTGTCACATCTCGTCCTAGTGGGGGGACAGAGTAAATACCTTGTGTAAATTACTATAAAGTAGAGCTGGAACTTTTTAATCTCAGAATTCATGGGAGAGTTAAGTTACAGTTTCGCATTTACTTATATAGATGTCATAACATAAGTTTTACTTAATTAGCTATAATGTTTCTCTAACTCTTCAAATGTTGAATGTATAACTAATTCTAATTTCTGTTTTACCATCTTTACGCTATATTAATTTCATCTTATAAATTGTCCCGTTCTGTCACCCATGAAATAAAAATAATCATTTGTACAGAAAATAATAATATACGTACATCAAATCGTCTTTAAATTAAGTGGCAACAGAAGAATTATCATTGAACTTTTAAAAGGTAAGCTTAAACATTAATTCAATACTTAAATGAAACAATCAATTTTAGAGTTCTTCTGTAGTTTATTGATGCCTATCCTCCATAGCTATTGTGATGATGGCCAAAGCAAGAGTCCCCCACAGGAGCTAGCTTAAATGCCATCGGATAGGGTAGCTTTTATGCTAGTTTATAATAGAATGTGCACTGCAATTTATGATACAAAAAGAAAATAAGAGTTACTCCCCTTGAAACATGAAAGCAACGATAATGGCTAGTATAATATATTAATATATATTTTTAACCTCACATAATCTGGCAACCCTGAATCTGAACTCAATGAAAATCTTTCCCTGCACCTAACTTGTCTAAGGCTTTTGAATGAGCTATGAATCATTGAAATTGGAGCAGAGTGGCTTGAAGACAAACATACTGAAGAGTGATATCACCTAGAAGTAGACAATATGTAATACAGATATTTTGGCTTGTTTTTAGGATATAAATTACTATAAAGTAGAGTTGGGACTTTTTAATCCCAGAATTCGTTGGATAATTGTGCTCCAATTTAGCATTTATTCATGTGGATTCCATAATATAGGTTTTACTTAATTAGCTATAATGTTTCTCTAACTCTTCAAATGTTGAATGTATAACTAATTCTAATTTCTTTTTCCCCATCTTTACACTATATTAATTTTTTTCTTATAAAATGTCCCCTGTTCTGTCACTGATGTAATAAAAATAATTGTTTGTTCAGAAAGTAAGGATCTACGCTTATCAAATTGTCTTTAAATTAAGTGGCAGCAGAAGAATTATCTTTGAACTTTTAAAAAACTTTTAAACAATAATTCAATACTTAAATTTTTTTTTAATCGTATCACCCCAAGCAAGGCCGGAGGCCACTATTACGCAAGGGGTTAAAGAAGGGTTGGAGGAAGAGCAGATAGGAGTGGCAAGGGAGGGGATGTTGATAAAGAGAAAGACAGTGGGTCGATCAAGGCAAGGGGGCCACAGAAGATCCGGAGCGAGAGCAGATAGGAATGAAAAATGAAAGGATGTGGAGAAGGGAAGTGGATAGATCAAGGCAACTGGAGATGTCGATTGACGCTACACTTAAACCGTTGGAGATTGTATTTGTCAGGAAAACAGTAATAGGGAAGGGAGTTCCACAGGCGAGATGTGCGAGACATGAAGCTATTGGAGTAGAAGAGACGTCTACATCTAACAGTTTCCACGGTGTAGGGGTGGGAGCGGGATGCCAGCCTGGTGGGGCGTTTAAATTTACGAGGCCTGGGGACAAGCGAACGCAACTCCTCAGAGCAATACAACAATGTCGAATTCTTCTGTAGAAAGAAGAAAGAAAGACAAGAAAAAGGAAGAAAAAAGTAAAAAAAAAAATGAAAGAAAACGAAAAAAAAAGAAAAATGGTAAGGAATAAATAAAGAAAGAAAGACAAAAAAGAAAGAAAGAAAGAAAGAAGAAAGAAAAACGAAATAAAAGAATGAAGTATGGAAAAAGGAAGAAAGAAAAAGAAAGAAAAAAGTAAGAAAGAAATGAAAGAAAGAAAGAAAAGAAAGAAAGAAAGGAAGAAGAAAGAAAAACGAAGGAAAAGAATGAGGTATTAAAAAAGTAAGAAAGAAAAAGAAATAAAGAAATGAAAGAAAGAAATAAAGACAAAGGAAAATAATGAAAAACGAAATAAAAGAATGAAGTATGAAAAAAGGAAGAAAGAAAAAGAAAGAAAAAGTAAGAAAGAAATGAAAGAAAGAAAGAAAGACAAAGGAAAATAATGAAAAACGAAAGGAAAGAAAGAAGTAAGAGAAAAGGAAGAAAGAAATGTAGGGATGATGAAAATAAGAAGAGATGAATAAAATTCAAAAGGCAGACATGCACAGAGATTAAACACAAGGAAAAAACGAATGAAAAATAAAGAAAGAAAAAATTATAATGAATGAGAAAAAAAAGAACGAAAGGGAAAAAGAAGTAAATAAATGCAGCGATTATAAAGAAAGAGAATTGGGGGGAAAAAAGAAAGAAAAGATCCAGTCAAATAGATGAAAAAGAACGACAAAACAATGAGAAAAATAAAATAAAATAAACATGATGCAGAATTACATAAATAAGACGTTGCTAAATAAATCCCAATAGAAAAAAATGATTTCAGTTAAAAGCAGAAAAATAATCTCTAGAAACGGGACCAAAAATTGCATCGGAAATTATAGCAAAATAATAATATTCCACTTGTGAGAAAAAAAAAAAAATCAAACGTTAGAGTGGGACATAGAGATATAAAGACAGAATATAAGCATCCGCTCCCGCACTTTCTATCAAAAAAGATAATAAATCCTCCCCCCATAATATAAAACGGGAAGAGTTAAAAGGGCGCATGGACTGGCGAACGAGCCATCTCTGAAAATGTGGCGCCAACCAGTCTGAGAGGCAGCAAGAATCCAATGGCAGGTCAAGCATATTTACCCAATTCTAAATATCAATGGCAAATATTTTCGGCCCGTTTAACCGAAACGCTGCGAAATCGATTCCAACTGCGTAAAGAAAAAGAAAGAAACAGAATGAAACACATTTATTGGGAATTAAATATATCGGAAAAGAAAGGATGGATATTCCTTTCCTTTCATTTCATGTAAAAATAATTGCGAATGGTATGTGAGATCAGGCCGTGGAAATGGTCGCTCTATCTCAGACTGTTCATAAATTTATGATCAATATCTTTATGTCAATCGTTCTTTCTTTGTTTTATTTCTTTCGTTTTGTCTTTCTTTTTCTTTATATCTATCTATCTATCTATCTATCTATCTATCTATCTATCTATCTATCTATCTATCTCATTCTCTTCATAACTATCTATCTGTTCTAGCTCATTCAAATTTCATCGATTCGTTTGTGAAACTGAACGAAACGTAGAGTTTTAAATCTCGACAAAAATGTTAGCTATAAGTTCAACAATACTAAATATTGTGAAGATTTTGACACGCACCAGCGTTGCAAAAAAAATAAAGTCTAGTATTTATAGAAAAGGCAGGGGAAGTGATTATAGACGAGATGCCAGATCGGGAACGGGAATCAAACAGGTATCTCTTCTTGCGAAAATGCCGTATCTTTTTAATTCGCACTTCCGCTGTTTACGTGGCCTCAATTCTTTCTGTACATATCTATCGAACTATCTATCTGAATGTTCAAGAAGTGTTGTTATGGTTACTATTAAAAAGTGGAATTGCTGAGCCGATTCTGGCTGATTTATTTTCAGCAGATAAGCGACATGGGTTTTGTAAACAGTTTGAATTAAGTCTACAGGCCTATGCATTCGAGTCACTTAAGGAAAATGTGCTTTACGGCAGAGATTCCCCTTTCTCTCTCTCTCTCAAATGGGCAGGCTTGTAAAAGTAATTAATCACTTAAAAAACGGGCCATCTACTCAATTTACGTTTATATACTTATATTTCCTTGATAAAATGTTCTATGAAGCTTTAAAATAAAATGTTCTTTCACATTTAGACTTTTTCTTAACATCGTTCTGATCTTCATGCTCGCTACTGTATAGCCGCTACTGTTCAAAAGTTCGTAGCAACTTCCAGAATTAGCATGGGATGAACGTGACAGACGAGTAAAAAAAAAAAAAAAAAAAAAAAAAAAAGAAAGAAAAAGAGATCTTAGAATCATTAAGAAGAGAGTTAAATCAAATATAAAACTTATACCTTGAGAAACTTTTGCAACCAATGCCAAAAAAATGTGTGCTGCTGTAATCAAGGCTAAAGGAGGATATTTTGACGAGAGCAAAATTTAATCATTTTTTTTTCTTTTTGTCATAATAATATTTCTCATAAAATATGATGACTCACATATTTTTATCCATGTATAAAGTTCAAAGTACAAACCAACTAATTTTGGGGCCAATTTTAAAAAATACCATCAGTGACCTTACATTTTTGAACTGTAGTGCACACACACACACACACACACACACACACACACACACACACACACACACACATATATATATATATATATATATATAAAAGTGAACATAGAAGTCAACACTTAGAGGCGACAGTCTGTTTCATGCTAGATGCAATCGTCAGGCCACGAGTGCTGTTATTATTCTCAGCTATTTATATATACGGGTCAGTGGTACATTGTGGGTAGTCTATTTTGGCGGTTATTTTACCGGAAGTCGTTTATTTGTTTATTTATTTATTAAATTAATTTGTTTATTATTAAATAAATAAATAATCAAATAAACGATTTCCGGCAAAATAACCGCCAAAATAGACTACCCACAATGCACCACTGACCCGTATATATAAATAGCCGAGAAAAATAACAGCATTCGTAACTTGACGATTGCATCTAGCATGAAACAGACTGTCCCCTTTAAGTGTTGACTTCTATGTTCATTTTTATATCTACACACACTCTATCTCTGATAATGAGCACTTTATCCTATAAATATATCACATCTTAAGACTATATATATATATATATATATATATATATATATATATATATATAATGCGTACCCTCTCTATACCTATTAGGAAACGTAAAGTAAAGCGATCGGTAATAAGACGGAAAAGAAAGTAGGAACAGAATAAGTCGGAAAGAAATTAAAATATATATATATATATATATATATATATATATATATGTGTGTGTGTGAGTGTGTGTGTGTGTGTGTGTGTGTGTGTGTGTGTGTGTGTGTGTGCGTGTGTGTCTGTACGTGTATTTAAGCAGCAATCATTCTTTCATCCACATGTCCTTGAATACGATAGACAAGGTTCTTTGATTTATTTTTTACTAGCAGCATGGCCCGGCGTTGCCCGTGCTTGATTCAAAAATCGTACGAGTCATACAGCAATCGCTATCGCTTGACTTAAAATATTTTTGTCCTTCCTTGCCTTTAAAGGAGTGCCCTTTGCCGTGCTGATGTTGTTACATGCCTTACTTCTTGCCTATCTCACACTGCGAATTTTTTCTAAGCTCTATACTAAACATTAGATCTGTTACGAAAAAGGAACTAAACAAAATGAACACAAAACGATCAGCTTTAAAAACGGACTCGTAACTGGAAAAACCGAATGAAAAAAGAATGTTAACAACAAATACTTTTTCACACTCAACCCGGTTCTGCGGAATCAGAATCAACGTTAAGTTTAAGCAAGCGAATGAGCCAATTGGAGTAAAGTGCCATGCAGATTAAAATTTTTCCCACTTGTGACGAATGCAGCTATCGATTTTTTTTACATGCTAGCATGCTAGTTAACATTCGTGTCAGTCAGCTGTTGGCTCTTACGCTGGCCAATAGAATCTTCCTGCCTCTTCGTGGCAGCCAGCTATAGGCTCTCACTCTGGCCTGTAGAAAATGGCCGCAAACTACATGAAAACTGCCGTAGAAGCATGAAAATTCGATTATTTCCACTATCGTTGGGAGTTGGGAAATGCAAAATCGGTCTTGGCCTTCCCGCTAACTTGGAGCATGTGCATGTAAATTTTGGTGCAAATCCGTCGAATATTGCTGCCGTGCATTCGTTACACACACAAACACATCCTGCATTTTATAGAGATACAATTTGTTATGTGATTGTAATTTAATAATTTTTTATTTCTTTTCTGATGATAAATTATATAAAACTGTCCAATTGTTTATTTTATCCTAGCATCTGTACATTTAACTATTTCAAGGTCGAAATATGTTAACTGTGAACAAGAAATAATTTGTTGTATGTATGTATTTATATAATGTTTTCATTTTCATAAATGAAGCCTTATTAATAAAAAAAAACCAAAATGCCAACACTCAATAATATCAACTATGAACATGGAAACAATATCTTGACTTGTTTTTTGAAAATGAAAACATTATATAAATATATACATGCAAGAAACTATTTCTTGTTAACATTTAATATATTTCAACCTTGAAAATGGCAAAATTTACAGCTAAAAGTACTCGGATGAAAAGAACAATTGGACAGTTCATATATAAATTAATCTTCCCAAAACAGAAGTTTTTCATCACATGAAAAATCGTATAAAAAAACTAAATCAAAGCAAAATGTCTGTCGTATTCAATGAAATGTACACCCCCCCCCACACATATATATATATATATATGAACGCATCATATCTTCCCAACAAATTCCAAATGGATTCAGGGTTTATAGGATTTGGCAAAAAACGTCTTACAAATCAATGCCTCATAGTAAATAAATATTAATTTTAGCCAACAACGCGTGTAAATGAAAACTCGTGTTCTTTTTACCGATCGTGATTAGGAAGGAAAAATATCGAACTATTAAACTTGAGCCATGCTGTCATAGAATTTGGAACGTAGTTTGAAAAAATCAATATGTCCTAATATTCAGTGAAAGATTTTATGTGGAAAAACTCATTTTTCTTTCACGTTTCTTTCCAGCACAAAACAATATATATATATATATATATATATATATATATATATATATATATATATATGGTACGAGATGTCGAGTCTGTATGGAGAACATATTTTAAATAGTATTTGTTAAAGAGACTAAATAAGTCGGGCTTACTAATACAACAGGCTTACTAATTCTACATCTACACCAGGCATACCGAAAAGTCACTTCCACTTGTTGCATTAGAGATTTTCAACCCATTAATATATATATATATATATATATATATATATATATATATATATATATATATATATATATATATATATATATATATATATATATATATAAAATGGGTAGCGGCTTGGATTGAGGAATCGGGGACCTCAGTTCGAATTCTAGTTGAGTTCGTGGAAATTGTCTTGGAAAAAGGTATGAATGAATCCTATGGCTTTAGTTGGCGACTGATCTAGAAAGTTTCTTTCCAACACACAGAGTATATACATATATATATATATTTTAGTACCAGAAGCCAAGTCTGTATGGAGAACATATTTTGAATAGAAATTGTTAAAGAGACTAAATAAGACATCGCTTCAGGCTTACTAACGCGATATGATTTTAATATTCCCTTGCAACCATGCGTCCATTTCAGTTCGTTTAAAATCTACACCAGCCATATCACGATACCACTTGTACTTGGTCAGCTTGTTAGATTAGAGTTTAATATTTCCAACTGATGCCAATGGCTGAGTGTCTACACGTTCGTTCTTGGCGGATGCGATTTAACACTGTATACAAGTCGATAAAATAATCCCACACGGGAGTGTCTGTTTACACAAGAGCAGTAAAGTTCCTTCTAAGTAGTTGTCAGAGTTGGAACTTTTTCTTTTAATCCGAAATAAAAAGAATTTATCTTTATTGCTATAAATGTCTGTGAACGTTGCTTGTGCGTTTGCCAGAAGTCTTATATAGAGAGTGGTGAAAGCAAGATATGAATGTATTATCGTGTAGGAAGTGTGGGGGGAGACAGAGAGAGAGAGAGAAAGGAATAAAAAAACGCTCTCTCTTTTCACTCACTTCTCTATCTTTTCACTCACCTCTCTCTCTTTTCACTCACCTCTCTTTCTCACTCACCTCTCTCTCTTTTCACTCACCTTTCTCTCTCTCTCTCATTCACCTCTCTCTCTTTTCACTCACCTCTCTTTCTCTTTTCACTCACCTCTCTCTCTCTTTTCACTCACCTCTCTCTCTCTCTCTCACTCACCTTTCTCTCTTTTCACTCACCTCTCTCTCTCTTTTCACTCACCTCTTTCTCTTTTCACTCACCCCTCTCTCTCACTCACCTCTCTCTCTTTTCACTCACCTCTCTCTTTTCGCTCACCTCTCTCTCTCTCACCTCTCTCTCTTTTCACTCACCTCTCTCTTTTTCCACTCACCCCTCTCTCTCTTTCCACCTTCCTGTGATTTTTTAAATATTTTTATTCCAACTTTCTTTAAACAGACCATTTTTTACTGTTGAAAGTAAAATTCAATGTTTTAGAATCTGAACATTCATTGAGAAATATATGATTTAAAAATATTATTTGTTTATACAGTAAGTATTTTTATTTCAGCTTTCTTCAAACAGACAATATTTTTAATTTTGAAAGCAACTTCAATAACTGCAAATAAATGTATTTTTAAAATATCTCTACTCTCAGAAAACTCTTCATGAAACTTAATGTAAACAGTAAACACAACAAGGTTGACCGAACGGGTCACGGGTGGTCTAGTATTTACTAAAATTCTCATCAATTTCTCACAGAACAAGGCCCTTTCACTGCATTCCACTTGAGTGAAACTTTGCGATAGCCCCAAATGTGTGCGACTTGAGTACGCTAAGTGAAGGGTCTAGATTCGTGCTCATCCCGATAAACAGGACAAAATCAGATTTTTTTTCGTCTTTTATTTTTAAATTGTAAAAAATTTCTTGGAAGTACTTCGAATAACATCCGCACTTACGAAATTTGAATAACTCCCTGATTTTTGGTAATTTTTCGAGGTAAGCTAAACAAATTTTCATTAAAATTTATAATTTCAAAAGAATGCCAAACATTTCAAAAAACAAAGAAACTTTGATTTAAAATTTATAATTTCTTTGGGTGAATTAATATTTGCGATAGGTAACTTTTTATTATTTGGGGCGAATTAACAAAAAAAAATCCTTTGATTAATATGAAGGGCGAGAAACTTAAAGATATTCAGAATGATTGGACATACTTTCTTTATATGCCTTGTACGGAGCGGGGTACCTCGAGGTGGTGTAATGGTTAGCAATCTTGTTTCGCTAGAGCAATTACGACTGAGTAGTGAGTTCAATCGTCACTGGGTGTCCCTTACTTTCGGCCTTGTGCTACATCCAATCTACGCTTCGAAGATCTCTGTACTTTATACAGAACGTATTTTATTAACGTTCACTTGGTGTATTTACAAACATATCAACATTTCTAGATTTATATATGTTTTTTTTTTTTAAATTATACCCGGCGCAACAGATGAAGTTCTGTCTTTGTTTATAAAATGATATAAATGATACCACAGATCAACATTGCAAGTGTTTATACTTGTGATCATAGGTAAATATTGAATGAGACCTTCAGTAAAATTTGGTCGCGCTGATACTAGATT
Organism: Acanthosepion esculentum; assembly: GCA_964036315.1. NCBI lineage: Eukaryota > Metazoa > Mollusca > Cephalopoda > Sepiida > Sepiidae > Acanthosepion > Acanthosepion esculentum. Next base: position 64,471,689 of record OZ038504.1, read on the forward strand.
TTATAGGTAGCTATCGGCCTTGTTTATACTTGAGTCTATAGGCAAATATTATTAGTGTGTATACTTGAGGCAATAAACAAACACTGAACCCATTTAGAATTGAGTATGTCAGTGAACACTGGATGTGTTTATATGTGAGTTTATAGACAGAAGGTGGAGTAATGGATAGCGGCACGGACTGAGGAATCGGAGAGCCATTGTATTCACTTACGTGCATATACCCCATGAATCATCTTCTTCTCCACCGCCCCCAGCTATGGGTAAATAGCAGGACAGACTGGTTTCTATAGCCATGGATGGCAGCTGGTCTACCGCAAAAAGAAATGGCAACCAACTGCAGGAATAAAATCTGCCTTGTCGAAAGACATATGATCGCCTAAGCGTGTATCACGCCTGGCAAATGACTGACTGGTTGAAAAACAAAAAACTAGTAATGCCTATATTTGAGTTTATTTAATCCATGGGCCTATAGAAAACCTTTGTTAGGTTTATACTTGAGTCAATATTAACGGTGTTTATAATAGAATACTTATACAAACATTGGTCGGTTTTATAACTTGAGTTTATAGAAAAACATTTCTCATGTTTATAATTTATTCCATTCAGCAAGATTAGGGTTATACTGCATAATGTCGGATTGGAGTGTAATAATCAGCCTTTCAAAAAGCAGGGACGACTTTTCTGCCTTGTCAATCGACACCCAGAAAGGCTGGCTTTTGGGAGGGTTCGAACTCAGACGTCTAAGAATATTGAGAAAAAACACCGTTCAACTCAAAAGGTATAACTTCACTTTCTTTTAATAAATAGATAATATTATATATCTATATTTTTCACCTTCTTTTCATTCATATATACATTCATATATATATATTTGTCATCCACAGACAGACTGTTTCGCAGCTCATCAGTGTGGCTAGACGTCCGGTTGCCTCTAGCTAGGATCGAAACCCGACTGAATTTGCGTCAGTCCGAACTTCTACACGCTAAGCCATCGGAATGGAGGTGAATTTTAGCATGTTTATTTTTAGATTCGGATAAACACACAGTGACTGAGAGTGTCTCAATTCTGTCGAAGAGTCGTGCAGTATTAGCATAAATAGTCACTGTTTACAAATTCACACCCCAAACCAGAGGGCTCAACCAAAATTAATTTCAGGAGCTAACAAATCGATGCTATATATATATATATATATATATATATATATATATATATATATATATATATATATATATATATATATATAGCATCGATTTGTTTCGTTACAAACTGATGTTGATGATCTGATGATTTGTTCGTGTTTTTTATTTACGCCATATAAGTCAGTAGAGCCACTAAGACAAACGGGGTTACTTAGTGTGTGTATATACGAAAAAAAAATAAATAAAAAGAAACGTTATTAAGTAGCGAGAACAATAGAAGATTATTCAAGAGTTCAATAGATTGAGGTTGCATTTAAACTTTAAATCACCCGTGGATCTCTCTTCTGGATCCTTGATTTTCGTCCGGTTGCCTCTAGCTAGGATCGAAACCCGACTGAATTGGCGTCAGTCAGGACTTCTACCACTAAGCCGTCGGCTCACCGCAGGGATGAAGGTGAATTTTAGCGTGTTTATTTTTAGATTTAGATAAACACACAGTGACTCAATTCTGCCAAAGAGTCATGCTATATATATATATATATATATATATATATATATATATATATATATATATATATATATATATATATATATATATATATATATATATATATATATATATATATATATATATATATATATATATCAGCGTAAATTCATCGTTCCTTTCTCTTTGTATGCGTGCCTGGAGACCGACTAATTTTCATAAATGTTTTTTTCTTTTTTTATTAACTCATTATTGGTTTTTTCTTTACGTTTTTCTCCTCGTGAAAAATCGTTGAAATTACTTTTACCTGGCCCAGTTTCCCTTCGCTTTGAAATAACTTTCCTTCATTACCGATCGCTAATTTCTTTGGTGATTATTTTTGGTTCTGAAGCGTTATCTGTAATTTACTAAGCAAAATGCTCGAAAAAATTAAAGACCGAAAGAAGGACAAAGTATGGAATTGGAAGATCGAACGAACGTAGAAAAGAAAGAAACAAACAAATGAAATTAAGATAAAGAAGAAAAACGGAAATAATTGAATAAAAATGGTTACTGATGTTGCAGAAAATCGGAGAGGCAAGAACTGAACGATATCAAAACGTAATTGAATAAAGAATGCGTAAAAGAGACAGGAAGGAACGAACGACAGAAAAAGGAAATGGTTTCAAGAAAGTTGGAAGAAAGGAAGAAGGAGAAGAAAGGCCGGGAGTGAAAAATGAAGTAAGTTAATAATGAATTACAAGAAAGAGAAATAAAAAATAAGAAAAAAGAATTAAGGAATTCTCTTAGAAGAAAAGAAAGAAAACCAGAAAATAAGTGATTCAACGAATGATAATCACAGAATACAAAAAGCTCTAACATAAAATCGGGGAACAAGAGTGAAAGCAAAACGGAGAAAAAGAAGGAATGTTTAAAGACATAAAGAAGGAAATGAATGTTAAAGGTGGGAAAGCAGAATTCTAACGGAGCGAAGAATGAAAGAAAGGAAGGGAAGAAAAAGAAAGAAACGAGTAAAAAATAAAAAAAGGGAGAAAGAAAGAACGAAAGAAACAATCAAAGAAACAATGAAAGAGAAAAGAAAATTATAGAATGAAAGAAAGAATAAAAAAGGAAATGAAAAATTAAACCAAGGGATGAAGAATGACTGAATGAGAGAACGAACTAAGAAAGAATGAAAGAAAGGAATGTAAAGGGAAATAAAGAATGAAAGAATGTAAGGAATGAAAAAGAAAGAAATGAAGAACGAAAGAAACAATGAAAGAAAGAAATGCAGAATAAAAGAAAGAACGAAAGAAAGGAAGAGGGAATAAAAAAGGAGAAATGAAAGAAAGAAAAAATAGAAGTGAGATAAAATGAACGAAAGAAAAATAAAATAAAAGAAAGAATAAAAGAATTAAGGAAAGAAAGAAAGAAAGATAAAATAAACGAAAGAATAAAGGAATAAACGAAAGAAGGGAAGGGAGAAAGAAAAGAAAGAAAAAAGAAAGAAAGAAGGAGAGAAAGATAAAATGAAAAAAAGAATAAAAGAATTAACGAAAGAAGGGAGGGATAAAACAAAAAAAGAAAGAAAGAAAGATAAAATAAAAAAGATAAAAGAATTAACGAAAGGACGAAAGAAAGAAAGAAATATAAAATAAACGAAATAATAAAAGAATTAACAAAAGATAGGAAGGACAAAAGAAAGAAAGAAAGAAAGAAAGAAAGAAAGAAAGAAAGAAAGAAAGATCAAATAAACGTAAGAAGGGAAGGACAAGAGAAAGACGAAAGAAAAAAGACAGAAAGAAAGAAAGAAAGAAAGAAGATAAAATAAACGAAAGAATAAAATATTTAACGGAAGAAAGGAATGGAGAAAGAAAGAAAAAAAGAAAGAAAGAAAGATAAAATGAAAAAACAATAAAAGAATCAACGAAAGAAGAGACGGACAAAAGAAAGAAAGAAAGAAAGAAAGAAAGAAAGAAAGACAGAAAGACCGAAAAAGAAAATGAACGAAAGAATAAAATAATTAGCGAAAGAACGGAAGGAAGAAAGAAAGGAAGGAAGGAAGATAAAATGAAAAAGAATAAAAGAGTTAACGAAAGAAGGGACGGACAAAAAAAGAAAGAAAGAAAGAAAGAAAGATAAAATAAACGAAAGAATAAAAGAATTAACGAAAGAAAGAAAGAAAGAAAGAAAGAAAGAAAGAAAGAAAGAAAGAAAAATTAAAGGTAAGAATAAAAGAATTAACGAAAGAAGGGAAGGGATAGAGAAAGAAAGAAAGAAAGAAAGAAAGAAAGAAAGAAAGAAAGAAAGAAAGAAAGAAAGACAGAAAGAAAGAAAGACAGAAAGAAAGAAAGAAAGAAAGAAAAAATTAGCGAAAGAAGGGAAGGACAAAAGAAATAAAGAAAGATAAAATGAAAGAAAGAATAAAAGAATTAACGGAAGAAGGGAAGGACAAAAGAAAAAGATAAAATAAACGAAAGTGAACATGGAAGTCAACAGTGTTGGCTTCTATGTTCACTTTTATATTTGCACACGCTCTATCTCTGATATTGAGCACTTTATCCCATAAATATAGCACCCCCTAACACTGTATTTATTCATATATATATATATATATATATATATATATATATACAGATTTTTCACAAATATATATATATATATATATATATATATATATATATATATATATAAGTGAACATTGAACTCAACACTCAGAGGCGGCAGGCTGTTTCATGCTGGACGCAATCATTGGAACAATTATAACCTTTTCCATATATATATATATATATATATATATATATATATATATATATATATATATATATATAACAGAAAAGGCGCTCATTTGAATTCCAGCCGCGCTCAACACGCGAAGCTTGGAATAAACTCTCCTATTAGTATTCAAAACCAAAGCAACGCAAGAAACAACTGTCAAATGAACATAATGTAATAACAAACCCTCAAACAAACCCTCTTGAAAATGGTTAAAGAATTGAGTGAAAGTCCTTGCGACAATTTGCAATACGGTCAATGTTTGCCTTTCTTTACTTCTATGAAAAAGAAAATAATCTAAGAATGCTTGAATAACGAAATAAAAAAAATGAATTATTTTTTCTTTGTCTGTCATATTCAACGAAACGTGTTTAAAAGAATGGTTTCTGCCCGAATATACATTAATATAAGGATAGTAAAACCAACCGAAAAAACCTAGCCTCGATACGCTTAATAACACATTGATCAGCATATATAAATCGTTGATCTACCACCCAAACACGTGACCTGAAGATTGCCTTCAATCATGTGTTGACGTCAGTGTCTAAACTTATTTTTACACACAATATATCCCCGATATTCAACACTTAAATATACCATTACTCAAAACTATATTTTTATAGTTTTTATATATTATCTTTACCACAAATTCCTTATTCTTTTTTTTTTGTATAGAAATATAATCTATATCTGTGTAAAATATAAATTCTTCCTTTTATGTGCCATGTCCTTTCAGGACGTAGGCGATCATGGCTTCCCACCTCACTCGGTCCCTTCCAGCGCTTATCAAGTTCCTTCCCTCTGCTTCCTCCCCCAGACCCCGTTCTGTCATCCACTTGCTTAAGTCTACCAAGTATGCCACGCGCCACTTTCCCTTGTCACTCTTTCTCGTTATTCGACCTGTGAGTATCAGATTCTCCAAGCCCCATTCCTTTTTATGTGCCCCAGAAACTTCAGCTGCCTCTTTCTGATGTTAAGTATCAGCTTTCTCCTTGTTGGTAACCTCTCTAAGACCTCATAGTTGCTCACATGCTCGGTCTATGATATTCTTAGCATACCTCTGTAAATAGGAAAACAAAAAACGAACATTTAGAAACAATAAAATACTGACATAAGCGAAGAGGCATGAAGCAATTAATGATCATTTTCTCAAGTCATCTGATCTGTAGTGATTATAAGGGCAGTTGCGTGTCTGCAAGAGATCTTACATTTCCAGCACATTCCCCAGTATCCTCACAAACCCTAAAGGTGACGTTTTCTTGGTCAGCTCAATTATTCATTGAACATCTAATTCAGCCACTTGTTTCGCTACCGTTTTATTGAATTAACTAGATCGAAAAATCACGTATCAAATACAAGTAGTCTCGAATGCTATCGCCTTCTCTGAAATCAGTTTTTAGAGCTACGCGTACAACTGAAAAAAATAACCTGTGTCCACAGATCAAAAACATGTTTATAAACCTCGGATGCAACCTAACATAGACCGTCATCTATACAAATAAATTATATCTAGAAAAATATTTCTCGTATCTTCTTTGTGTCGACCCAGATCGACCCCTTATTTTTCAAAAACAGGAAACGATACTCAGGCGAACAGTAAGGAGCTGCAGAGATCACAAGCTTTGCCCCGGGTGGATCTGGCTTTCTTTCTTTCTCTCAAGTTTTTTTTATCATCTTTGCCCAAATAAATGGCGTTTCCTTTATATTCTGCCAGTCTTAAATAGGCCTCCCATTTATCAGAAGCCACAACAAGAACAATCGCCAGCAACACCGCTCCATCCAAGGCTTCAATCATAATTCTTATGTCTTTGGGCAGCGTTCCATCTATGCCAACTCTTAGAGACGCATCTCTGGCTTTCAGGAACAACGTTTTTCGAAGCTCCCGGGAAAGATTCTTAATTTATAGTTGTTGCTTTCTGTAATCCGTTGGTACAGTTTCTTTCAGGGTCTGAGTTTTTTTTTTTTGTTTTTGTTTTTTGTTTCTCATTTTAAACAATCATGAGAACAGAACTTCTTGCTGGATATTATCAAGTTTTATACAATTTAAAAAAAAATTATACGCAAACTATTAAACTAACACATTGTGCAATCGCTAGCAAACTCCTCCAGCAAACTATTAGTACTAATTTTGATCGTTGTAGCTTCGCGGTAAGATTTAGTAAATAACAAACATGAACTGCGCAAGTTCGTAAGAAAAGATAAGTTGTCTGTTCGAAATGCTGCGGATGGCGTAAGCTTGTCCAGAGTAGAAAACTACCGGCCAGAAAACCCCTAACAGTGACGTATTGCCTTTGTTTGAGATATTGTTATAAGACAAAAAAAGGTGGGAAGACGACTGCTAGAATTTTATGGGCCAGTACACCTTCCGTACTAGATACTTTAATAAGGCAAGTCAGCACTTGGTGAGAAAAATCTAACAGGAGATTGGACATGCGTTCTACTGATCATTTCCATTTCGCTTCCTTCTAGAAATGATGCTTCAACTACTTTGCTTCATCTGATAAAACAAGGTAAAAAATAAGGTTGATCATCACTTTCTGTCTGGAGCATCGAAGCCAGAAACGACATGTGTCCTCATTCATGTCATTTTAATTCATGAAGTCTCACTGTCGTAGATTGACAACCTGATGGAATGACTATGAAATATCTTCAATTATTATGCCGTGTTCAATCAGTCCTGCGTAATGATGACTCTTAGCAACTTCTAGTCCCTTATAGATGAAAACAACGTTTCGCTTGTTTTGTTTTACGGTATATCAATCTGAATAGGTTATTTAATGCCGACAAGATTTTTTATTGTTGGTAATATTTTTTATCTATCTATCTATCTATCTATCTATCTATCTATCTCATTATATATTGGTTTAATTTGTTTTGTTTTACGGTATATCAACCTCAATGGGTTATTTAATGCCGACAAGATTTTTATTGCTGATAATATTTTTTTCCAAAAATATTTTACTCGCAATACTTCTTCCATCAAAAATCTATTGCTAGTAATAATTTTTCCTCAAAAGTATATTACTGATATTAAAACCTTTTTTTTTTTACACATTTATAGTGTTTTGACACCAGTTTACGGGTTAACTATTTACCGATAGATGGAACCCAACCAGGTGCTACCAGCCCAGGTCAGGGTGCGCTTGGGAACACCAGCAGTTAAGAGGTGGTTTCACGCTCCTCAAAACCTCCTGATTAGAAGCCTTGATGTTGGACGTAGTTTATCGTCTTACCCAGGTCGTGGGTGTATTTTATCGTCTCACTCGGGACGTGGATGTAGTTTATCGTCTTACACAGGACGCGGATATATTTTATCGTCTTACCCAGGAAGTGGATGTAGCTTATCGTCTTACCCAGGTCGTGGGTGTATTTTATCGTCTTACTCGGGACGAGGATGTAGTTTATCGTCTTACTCGGGACGAGGATGTAGTTTATCGTCTTACTCGGGACGAGGATGTAGTTTATCGTCTTACCCAGGACGCGGATGTAGTTTATCGTCTTACCCAGGAAGCGGATGTAGTTTATCGTCTTACCCAGGAAGTGGATGTAATTTATCGTCTTACCCAGTTCGTGGGTGTAGTTTATCGTCTTACACGGGACGCGGATGTAGATTATCGTCTTACCCAGGACGCGGATATAGTTTATCGTCTTACCCAGGTCGTGGGTATATTTTATCGTCTTACTCGGGACGCGGATATAGTTTATCGTCTTACCCAGGACGCGGATATAGTTTATCGTCCTACCCAGGATGCGGATATAGTTTATCGTCCTACCCAGGATGCGGATATAGTTTATCGTCCTACCCAGGATGCGGATATAGTTTATCGTCTTATCCAGGATGTGGATGTAGTTTATCGTCTTGCCCAGGACGCAGATGTAGTTTATCGTCTTATCCAGAACGCAATCGAGGTTTGATTGATTAACATACTTCCTCATGCCGCTCTGATATCAATACGCACAAACTCGTTAGGTAGTTTACTCGCTGTTGCATTAAGTATACCCTGCACAACTTTATCTCCTTTGTTGCTGAAGGTAACATTTGACGTTTTACCTTATGTTTTTTCCTTATTATGCTATCAGCATAAAACCGAGCAGACGTTTACTCGCTTTTTCCTGATGTTTCTCCTGCTGGTCCTGGGCATGTTAAATCATGGCTCTCTACAATTTTGACTCATGTTGGTCTTGGTATGTTTTAACGATTTACAATCCCTCTTGTTAAATTGGTTCTCTTACCTTCCCTATATCTTGTGAGCGTTTAATTCTTCAAGTCGTCTTTCCTTATTAATTATGAAAGTAATGAAAACGAATAATTGAAAAAATCATTACTTGCATTTCGTGTTAACAAAAAAAAATACCCGTCTTTATTCTGTGCCATGTCCCTCCCCAATTTACTTTATAGCTCGTAATAATTAAAAAAATTTTTTTTTGTAATCTCTCCTAAACCTTGTTCCGCCACCCACTCACTTAAACTCACTAGGCAAGAGGTTATACGACGTCTTCCTCTGTCTCTCTTGATTTCAATTTGTTCTGCCACTGTCAAGTTTCAAGCCCCATTTCTTCATTATGTGACCCACAAACATCAATTCACTTTTTCTGAACATAAGTATGTGCCCTTTTTGTTTGCATTTTATTCAAAACTTCTTCGTGGCTCACAGGTTCAGTCCATTGTATTTTTCCCTTCTATAGAACCACAATTTCTGTTGATTTAAGTCTCTTCTTCATCTGTTAGAAGTTTCCCAGCATTCATGGACTGGTATTATATAACAGTTCAGTACACTTTTATTTGTTTCTGTTGCTTCAAGTCTCTTCTTCATCTCTGAAGAGATTGTCTAACATTCACTGCCATATAGGTGGACTGTTATTATATAACAGTTCAGTACATTTTTATTTGTTTCTGTTGCTTCAAGTCTCTTCTTCATCTCTGAAGAGATTGTCTAACATTCACTGCCATATAGGTGGACTGCTATTATATAACAGTTCAGTACATTTTTATTTGTTTCTGTTGCTTCAAGTCTCTTCTTCATCTGTGAAGAGATTGTCCAACATTCACTGCCATATAGATGGACTGGTATTACATAGCACTTCAGTACTTTTTTCTTTGTTTCTAGCGAACTTTTAAAAAATTTTTCTAATACTTTGCTTAGCTTTTTGAATGCATCTTTGGATATTCCAATGCGCCTTCGGATTTTAGTGTCGTACATTCCGTCCTTGTTTGATTTTGTCTCCTATTTGTTATTTGCATTTTGGGCTGGTACTTTTGCTATCCACCATGAATACCGTTTTCTCGCAATCGATGTTTAGTCCTTTCTTCTCGCTTTCCTTCTTTAATTTTTTCTGCTATCAATCCAGTATTATTTGCATATATTATGTTTTTTTCTACATTGTAGGCGCCGGTAGGTCTTCTAATTCTCTCAGAATCGCCTCATAGCATAGGTTGAATAAGTCCGGTGGGAAGACACAACCATGTCTTACAGCCCTTTCTGTTTTTGTATATTTACTAAACTCCTTTTCTATCTGTATGGTATGCAAACTATTTGCTGCCAGTATAGGTTCTAGATTATCTAGTATCCTTCCGAAAGGTTACCCATGAGTTCAAACAGGTCTTTGTGACTTACTTTATCAAACACTTTTGCATAATCAATAAAACACAAGCACACATCAGTCTACAGTTATATTAGCTTTTCCGACATCATTCTAAGAATAACTATTGCATTCCTTGCTCTAATATATTTGACGAAACTTCACCCTTCTTGCTCTATATCCGATATGATTATGCTGCGCGATCTACTAATCAGAAATCGGGTGATAAATTTTGTTATGTGACTCATTAGGTTGTTCCATGGAGTTCATATTCGTTTGCAACTGGCTTCTGAGAGAGTTTTATGAAAAAAAAAATCTACTTAGATTTCCCGGAATATTACCTGTCGTAAAATATAATTATGTAGAAATATTCACTACTATTTCACTAGTAGATTAGATTCCAAGGTCAGGATTAGTTTTAGCTACCAACTGTATCAACTGCTATTTGCATATGAATATATTACCACTGTTGTAGATTTAATTTATTATGTCTGTAATCTTGTCTATGCTGAAATCATCTAAGTTCAACTGAAATCATTCAAGTTTCTGTTCAGTTTGGTCATATTGATTCTACTACATATTTTAACATTTCTGGTCCTTCGATATTCCTGTGTATTGCCGGTTATTCTCTTTCACCATTAAGAGTTCTCTCATATATTTGAATTTCTCTAATATCACTGTCCTGTTCTTGGTATTTATGCATCCTGTTGATGAGCATGTCTTTTGTCCTTTTGTTCTCTTATTTTGCGTGAATACCTGCTTTATCTGTGATACTCATTCTTTCTAGTTCTGCGCATTTTTCATTGAGTCGTTCCCCTTTTGCTCACGTGCATCTGTTCCTAGTTTCTTTGTGCAAAATCTTACATAATGTGATGAAATGAGGCAATTTATTTCGTCTCATTTTCATCATCTCGAAAATTACATCTGTCATCGATTCCTTTCTGTTTTACTACTACAATGATATTATATCAATATTATATTACACTAACAATATAATATTATAATATTATTTTATTATCTATTATATTACTAGAGCTTCACTTAAGGAGTCCCACTTTATGTTTCCATTCTTATTTTGCCTATTATATCTGCTTTTAACTCTCCATATATTTCTCCTTTACATTCGAATCATTCCGGGGTCTGTCGTATTGTATTTTGGATACCACTATGGCCCTCTTCAATTTCTGTAGTTTCAATCTAAGTTTACATATCATTGAAACGCCGCCGCTCCAGTCAACACACCCATATGTACAAATTGAAGATATAAGTTTAATATAAAGGTAGGTCATATTTGATTGGTTGATCAGAGTAAAGCCCACAAACCTTATAACCCACACGTTTTCTTTTTCGTAAAAAGAGGTTCTATTTTGGTTTTAAATCGAAATAAATCGTTCACTCGGCAGTAATTTACAATCGCCTGATGAGGTGCATTGATACGCATCGAAACATGACTGCAGTTGTGTTGTGATTTTGACATGTTTTGTAATATGCCAAAATAATATGAATATATCCAGTGCTTTCTGCATTCTGTAGAGGTTTCAGACTTGATGTATCATTAAAAATAATTATCAATTTCTCCTAATACTTTCAAATTGTATATCATTGCTTGAACCGGCTTCTAATGCTCTGGAGTGAGCGGCTTGGTGATAGTAGTCGTGGCTCCGGGAGACACCGTCCTGTGGTTAAAGTGAATCTCAGTAGAGTTCCACCAAGGAATTTGTGAGTGAGCAGCGCTGTATTGAGTCTGATTTGCTACCTTTTCGTCACCGAGGAACAGTTGGTATGGTGTTTGCTTGACAACCTAACTGTCAGGATTTCAATTCTCGGTAATGGTATGCGCACTGCTGATGAGTCCAACATAAAGGACGAAACGGCCGTCCAGTGCTTTCCGCATTCTGCAGAGGTTTCAGACTCGATGTATCATTAAAAATAATTATCAATTTCTCCTAATACTTTCAAATTGTATATCATTGCTTGAACCGGCTTCTAATGCTCTGGAGTGAGCGGCTTGGTGATAGTAGTCGTGGCTCCGGGAGACACCGTCCTGTGGTTAAAGTGAATCTCAGTAGAGTTCCACCAAGGAATTTGTGAGTGAGCAGCGCTGTATTGAGTCTGATTTGCTACCTTTTCGTCACCGAGGAACAGTTGGTATGGTGTTTGCTTGACAACCTAACTGTCAGGATTTCAATTCTCGGTAATGGTATGCGCACTGCTGATGAGTCCAACATAAAGGACGAAACGGCCGTCCAGTGCTTTCCGCATTCTGCAGAGGTTTCAGACTCGATGTATCATTAAAAATAATTATCAATTTCTCCTAATAATTTCAAATTATATATATATATATGTGTGTGTGTGTGTGTGGCATCCTCACCGTTCCGAGCAGACGTTTCTTTTGTAATAGCCCTATTTCCAGATCACAATTCAGTATCACCAAATTTGCACATCTTCTGATCCAAGAGCTCAGCGCTCCAATGATTGCTTTTACTGCTTTGTCTTTCTGTGCTCACCCCCTTCTGAAATGTTCATACTTTAAATCATTGTAGTTTCGGACTTTTATTTTTCAAGTTAAATGTACATGAGACTTTGCTCAATTAGCAACCCTTTTCTGTTGTCCATATATGATTTAATGTCTCCCTCTTCTTCTTCTTCTTTTTCTTCTTCTTCTTCTCTCTCTCTCTCTCACTCTCTCTCTCTCTCTCTCTATATATATATATATATGAAGAAATATAGTTTTAAGGTGTGCTATATTTATGGGATAAAGTGCTCAATATCAGAGATAGAGCGTATGTAAATATAAAAAAGTGAACATTGAAGTCAACACTCAGAGGCGACAGGCTGTTTCATGCGGTCTCACGATTGCGTCTATATCTATATATAACTTAATGATTCGATGCGTATATATATATTTATATATATATATATATATATATATATATATATATATATATATAAAAGTGGACATGGAAGTCAGCACTTAGAGGCGACAGTCTGTTTCATGCTAGTGCAATCGTCAGGCGACTAGTGCTGTTATTTTTCTCGGCTGTTTATATAAGGGTCAGTGGTGCATTATGGGTAGTATATTTTGGCGGTTACTTTTACCGGAAGTCGCTTATTTGTTTATTTATTTATGTCAAATTATTTTGCTTGTTTTTTTGTTTGTTTTTTTATTTTTATTTTTATTTTTTATCTTATAATTTTATGTTTCTGACTCCTCACTAAATTTTATGTTTCTGACTACTCACTAAAAAACATACCCACCCCTTCCCCTTACATATATAAACTAAAATTATTTGAAAAAACAGAAAGTTTCATAAAAAGAATGAGATGGAAAGCACATTTTTTAAACCAAGATCTTCACAATAATAATAATACACTCAAGGAAAAATACGGGTTCAAAACAAAAAAATGTCCCCCCGCAACAAAAAGAATTAGATGACTTCGAGAAGGACTTAACTGACCTAGTCAGAAACATAAAATTCCATAAAAATCAAGACGCATTCCAAAAAAAGCTAAAAGAAGATATAGCTAAAATAAACAGTTCAGCACATGTATTTATCGCAGCTGACAAAACAAGAAATTTATACAAACTAACCCCTACCACGCACAATAAACTACTAAAGAACAACATAACCAAAACATACAAAAAGGCACCCAAAACAATAGAACACGATATAAATAAAGAAGCTAAAGCAATCGCTCAAAAATTAGACCTAGATGACCGAATAAGTTGCATGAGCAAGACGCAAGCCTTTATCACACTAAAAGACCACAAGGAAAATTTCAAAACCAACCCTGCATGCAGACTCATAAACCCAGCCAAAAGCGAACTAGGTAAAATAAGTAAAACAATACTAGAAAGAATTAATTCTGAACTTAGGAAGAAGTTAGGAGTAAACCAGTGGAAAAACACAAAAACAACCATTGACTGGTTCAACAGCATAAATAACAAACAAAATTGCCACTTCCTACAATTAGACATAAAAGAATTTTACCCATCCATAACAGAACGTACACTAGATAAGGCCATCAACTTAGCTCAGGAACAAATAATAATAAAACCAAACGAAATCGACATCATTAAGCACTCCCGTAAATCATTATTATTTCACCATGAAGAAGCATGGATAAAGAAAGATGGGATATTTGACACTACAATGGGAAGCTTTGACGGTGCAAGGACATGCGAAATCGTAGGTATTTACTTACTACACGAAATAAGCAAAATAATAGATAGAAATGACACAGGGCTCTACAGAGATGACGGTCTCATAATCTTAAGAAACTGCAACAAACAAAAGACAGATAAAACTAGAAAAGCAATAATTAAAATTTTCAAAAATAACGGATTCGAGATAGATATAAAAACTAACCTAAACGAAGTAGATTTTCTAGATGTCACCTTCAACCTAAGAAAAGGCACACACAAACCATACAGAAAACCGAATGATAAACCACAGTACATACATATATACTCCAACCACCCGCCTTCTATAATCAAACAGATACCTAAATCGATTAACCGCAGGCTTTCCGACAATTCTTCCGATGAATCTATATTTAACAAAGCCAAGAAAGACTACGAAACAGCCCTAAAAGATAGCGGATTCCCAGCAACACTCACATACTCACCACAGAACACAAAAAAGACCAACATAAAAAGAAATATCATATGGTTCAACCCACCGTACAGCAAAAACGTAAAAACAAACATAGGAAAAATATTCTTCAAGCTTTTACACAAACACTTCCCGGAATCAAGCACCCTACACAAAATATTCAACAAAAACACAGTAAAAATCAGCTACAGTTGCACCGAGAACATGGCACAAATAATAAAAAAGCACAACAGAAAAATTATTAACAAACCACACGAACAAATTAAACCCACGTGCAACTGCAGAATAAAAAACGAATGTCCCTTAAACGGTAATTGTTTACAAAACAACGTAATCTACCAAGCCACGACAAAATCAGCAGATAATGAAGAAAAAGTATACATAGGAGTAACCGAAGGACCATGGAAACAAAGAAATTATGTACACAAAATGTCTTTCACAAATAGTAAATATGCGAACAGCACAATGCTTTCTAAGTATATCTGGGAAATAAAAAACAAAACACACACCACACCAAAAATATCTTGGAAAATAAGGAAAAAATCATCAGCCTACAACAACCTATCAAAAACTTGCAAACTTTGCTTGGAGGAAAAAATAGCTATCATTACCTTCCCAGATCAAAATAAATTATTAAATAAAACATCCGAGCTAATCTCAAAATGTAGACATGAAAACAAATTTTTACTACGTAACTTAAAATAGAAAAATAAATAAATATATAAACAAACAACAATAAAATAAGCAAAATAAACTACTCCAAACAAATCACAAAACCACACCTGTTAGAATATGCGAAATAAAATCAAAACAAAAGAACGGACGAAAGTTATAACTGTTATACAAATAAAAATAATAATAATAAGTAAAACAATTTGACCCAAATAAATAAGCGAACAAGCGATTTCCGGTAAATGACGGCCATTATACACTACCAACAATAAGCTATATAAACAAATTTTTACTACGTTAACCAAAAACACCGATCAAAATAAAAGAATAAATAAATAAATATATAAGATAAAAAATAAAAATAAAAATAAAAAAACAAACAAAAAAACAAGCAAAATAATTTGACATAAATAAATAAACAAATAAGCGACTTCCGGTAAAAGTAACCGCCAAAATATACTACCCATAATCCACCACTGACCCTTATATAAACAGCCGAGAAAAATAACAGCACTAGTCGCCTGTCGATTGCACTAGCATGAAACAGACTGTCGCCTCTAAGTGCTGACTTCCATGTCCACTTTTATATTTACACACGCTCTATCTCTGATATTGAGCACTTTACCCCATAAATATAGCACACTTTAAGACTATATTTCTGCATATATATATATATATATATATATATATATATATATATATACAAAATAATAATTCGATCCTAGCTAGAGGCAACCAGATGTTGAAGAGCTGTGATGCAGCGAAACTGTCAGTTTATGGAAGACTATATATATATATATATATATATATATGCATATATATATATATATAAATGGTGGTACTCACTAGGAAAAACCAAGGAAAAATGAGGAATAAAAAAAAGAAAGAACTAAAAACATGAAACTGAGGCGAAAACAATTGTCCAGAGTTCAAGCTCAGAGTCCAAAGAAAAAAACAAACTCCAAAATGAGTAAAGGCAACTACGTAAAGTGCTCAATACACGAAGTAGAGCAAATCTAAGATAAACCTAAGGAGCCAGGCAAACGTACCTAGGTTTAACCTGAACGGATCGTCAGGGTAATGCTTGCCCTGCATTACCCTGACGATCAGTTTAGGCGAAACCTGGGTAGGTTTGTCTGGCTCCTTGGCTTTATCATATATATATATATATATATATATATATATATATATATATATATATATATTATAAATTAACTGATTAAAATATGCTTTTTTCGCTACACAGTAATAAACATGTTTCAAAACTGTAAGCTTAAAGCTTCGAATTTAATTTTTGTTATTAAATTAAAGACATTAGTTCCATTTCCTCGTCAAGCGAATTTTGGAGTAATTTTTTTAAAAAATTTACAGTTTTAAAGGCACAGCAAAGATTCATAATTGAATGTTTCCAAGGATACAGAGAAATCCACTCATCTAGACAAGGGGTGCTAGCTTGTTAAAAATTCAATTTTCGTTGTATCAGTTAATAGTTACATTCGAAAGCGGGGTTATGTTTAGGGATGGTTAGAGATGTATTTTTCAACAAATTCTGACATCCGCTAAATGCACGTCGTCTGTTTTTTTTTATAAAAATTTTATTGTTAACGGCAAAATTCTTACGGCATTTTTTCTATTTGCATACTTAAAGATTTTTGGGGACTGTTTAGGCTAGAATATGTTTAATTTTACTACAATTCTAAAAATGTTTCTTTTTAATTTTTAATAGACTATATTTCTTTTTAAAACCAAGTGAATGTATTAGAATTACTTACAGTATGTAAAATTATTTTTTCATATCGCGATATGAAAAAATAATTTTACAATATTTATAAGCATGTATATTACCAGGTATAATTTTACAATTTTTATAAGTATGTATATTACCAGCTTACATTTATTTTAGTAAAATTTATGACAATGACGGCAAAGATAGCTAAATTATTTCACTGATTCAGTAAACTTTAATTTTTTATAAACTTAGTAATATATATTTTTCTCGTGTATGTACAAAGGACATGGGTCATTTATAGTCCTACATATTCTAACTTATCATATTAATTTCATTTAACTTTAGGTATTATATTGGATTCTTTTAAGTGCTTGAAGTACTTTGAGAGAGGTGTTAAGGTTAGAATGCGTTTTATTTAACTACAATTTTAAAACCAATTTTAAAATATTTTTACTTTTAAATTTAATCGACCATATTTTTTTATAAAACAAGTAAATGCAATAGAATTACTTGCGGTATTTAAAATTATTCATTCACAAAATTTAATTTTTAAATATTGTTTTTAAGAACATTGACAATGACGGCACAAAATAGCTATTTCATTTCTCTGATTCAGTAATTTTTTATTTTTATAAACTATGTATGCACCAAGGACATGGGTCATTTATGATTTATATATTCCAGCTTTTCTTATTAACTTCCATTTTACTGTAGGTGTTTTATTGCATTCTTTTAGGTGCCAGAAGTACTTTGAGACATATGTTTGATTTTTATAGTTATTTATCCTAAACGAACTTTGATGTTGGTAGAACCATTTTTTTAACTCATGTCTAGTGCAACCTATATATATTTTATGTTTTCAGGATTTTCAATAGACGATATATTGCTTTGGTATACTAATGATTCCGTGCAACATTTATTTTGTAGAGGACAGTTTTGAGGGTTTCTACAGTTACATAATTTTTGTTTATTCTCATCAGTTTTTGTTTTTATTTTTCCATTGTCTAAAATTTAGTCACCATGATTTTCAACTAATTATGATCATTAAAAATTTAAATGCAATGTCAATCCTTATCTACTTCCCTCTAGTACTTTCGACAATTTGAAATTGTCATCTTCAGGGCGCAATAACAAATACACAATAACTCAAATATAAGGATCGTATTATTCGAGGAAATGATAATAAATTAATATCTCATGATGATGTACTTAATTGGTCATAGATATGTATATAATGTATTGATTAGTCAAAATTTAATTCGGTTTTTAAGTAATCGACCACACTTTCTGGTCCAGGACAATATATATATATCTATATATATAGATATATATATATATATATATACATGTGTCTGTGTGCGTGTGTGTGCGTGTGTGTGCCTGTGTGTGTGTGTGTGATGAACTCTCCCGTCGTTTTCGGCGTATAAGTGTCTTTCAGTTCAGTTTTTATATTAATGTTTCGTATGAGACAATAATCCTTCACGGGATTTGCAAAGAAATCCACACGAAGGGCATACTGAAGGATTGACCGTCGTATGAGCTGATGTATTAGCCTGAGATTTAGTGTTAATTCTTAATTCTCTCACATGGTTGATACGATTCTTTTCATTCTGATGACATGACCAGCACATCTAAAATCTGATGAATCGTTACATTTGAATATATATATTATATATATATATATATATATATATATATATATATATATATATATGTGTGTGTGTATGTATGTATATGAATTTTTATTGATGTTAACAGATCAAAGAAATGTGCTATAGCAGTTTAAATTTCTTTTATTTACATTTCCCAAGTACTTTCATATAGTTTTGTAATAATTGCAGCCCTGAAGATGATATTGTAAAAACTATTAACAACAATACACGGAAGGTTATTCGTGAGTATAAACGTATTTTGTTAAAATTTAGCAGAAATAATGTATGTAATGTATTCAATCAGAAATGCCTAAAACAGAATTTGCTCCATTAATACACAAATATGTGTGTGTGTGTGTGTGAAAATTCATTAACACATGTAGAAATACATGTACACGTAGATGAAGCGCATATATATATATATATATATATATATATATATATATATATATATATATATATATATATATATATATATATATATATATGTATGTATGTATGTATATATATATATCCCGTCGTTTTCAGCGTATAAGTGTCTTTCAGTTAATTTGTTATATTAATGTTTCGTATGAGACAATAATCCTTCACGGGATTTGCAAAGAAATCCACACGAAGGGCATACTGAAGTGTTGACCATCATATCGACTGATGCATTAGCCCGAGATTTAGTGTTAATTCTTAATTCTCTCACATGGTGGAGACGATTCTTTTCAAAGTTAGTCATACCTCGGTAGCAGGTGTTTCTCCAGTTTGCTCGGTTTTCAGCAGCAAGTTCGAACTCCTCCATAGCGATGTTTGCAACAATTAAATTGTATTTAAGTTTGTCCTTATATATATATATATATATATCATAAACTGATCATATATATCATGTTCTAAAACTGAGTTGCAACCAGTTATTTCTTATTCTTCTTCTTTTTCTTTTCTTCTTCTTGTTCTTCTTCTTCTTCTTCTTCTTCTTATTATTATTATTATCATCATTATTATTATTAGTATTATTATTAATTATTATTATTATTATTATTATTATTATCATTATCATTATTATTATTATTATTATCATCATTATTATTATTAGTATTATTATTAATTATTATTATTATCATTATTAATTATTATTATTATTATTATTATTATTGCTCATTTTCTTCTCTTTCATAGCATCTTTTCCTTCTGGTAATCAACCCGTCCTTTTTTTCTTCATAGTTTTGTATTTCTTCCTCTTTTTCTTCACCCTAATTTTTATTCGTTCTAATTCTTATCATTTCTATTTCAGCGTTGTTGTTATTGTAGTTGATGATGATGATGATGATGATGATGATGAAGTTTTTTTTTTCTTCTTCTACCAGTCATATTTCTCCATCTATCTTCCCTTCTTTTTTCTCCTCATCGTTCATATTGGTTTCCTTAATCCGCATTTGTTCATTATTCCTCTCATCCTTGTCGATTCGTTTCGCTTTATCCAGGATCTCTTTGCCTTTTCTTGGTTTTAATCGCCATTGAGAAA
Organism: Acanthosepion esculentum; assembly: GCA_964036315.1. Classification (NCBI taxonomy): domain Eukaryota; kingdom Metazoa; phylum Mollusca; class Cephalopoda; order Sepiida; family Sepiidae; genus Acanthosepion; species Acanthosepion esculentum. Next base: position 64,491,829 of record OZ038504.1, read on the forward strand.
ATATAATCAAGCGAGGGACGTGAAATGAATTCTAACATTGCTTATCAGTCAGATTTTCCCTCCGTATCGCCCTCACACACAACCACTGTATGGATTTCATATCCCGACATGCATCAGCCATTTGAATGGCGTCAAGCATAAAAAAAAAAGTTAATACTGCGCGGAATTTAGATTTTTTAGGACTTGAGGCTCGAGAAATGTTATTTAAAAAAAATGATCGCTTTTTTTTTTACCAATGATGTTGCCCAAATGACCAGTATCGATTCCTGGCTTTTCTTGTTTTTTTCTGGGAGATCAACGATATTTGGATTATATATATATATATATATATATATATATATATATATATATATATATATATATATATATATATATATGATAAATTGTAGATCGTTTCTCAGAAAGCAGTTCTTTCGAAAGTATTTTCTTAATATTTCCTTTTCTTTGATAGGGGTCCCTTAAGTATAATTAAGAAAATTATATACTCCTGAATACATAGCTTTTACTATATGTTTCGAATAAACCGCGTTCATCAGTTTGCCAATGGCTCTTAAATTGCAAAAAATAAGCATCTGATCTCGTACATTTCTGGAGATTCCTGCAAGAGTCGACGTTCAAGTGTATGCAAATACCCCCACACATACATGTATACATACATACATATTATATATATATATATATATATATATATATATATATATATGTGTGTGTGTGTGTGTGTGTGTGTGTATGTGTGTGTGTGTGTGTGTGTGTGTGTGTGTGTGTGTGTGTGTCTTTGAATAAATTGTAATTGCTCAGATGACATTTCCGCAAATGGTACCTAGACTTTATGAATTTAAGCACAGTACGAGATTGTCGGCAAAGTCTCAGAATTTTACAGTTGAAATGCCTATATATATGCCTATGCTAACCGTTTCTTCTATAGAACTTCTCGCTTGTGGGACTCTCTTCAGGATTCTTGCTTTCCAGTCAATTTTGTTCTTCAAAAAATTAAATGCAATATGAATCGTAATTTTCTTTCTTGTTAATTCTTATTCTTTTATTGTTCTGTGTCATTAATAGCAGATATTCTCTAAAACTCAGCAACCCCTTTGTCTGAGTGGCTTTATTGCCTTCCATGAGATGAAATAATTAATCTTTACATATATATATATATATATATATATATATATATATATATATATATATATATATATATATATAGTCAACGACGAAATTATTTGTACACCCATCAATTTTGAATATTTTTATCCATTTTTCAGAATCTCATACCTGTATTATGCCAGGTTAATAAGCTAAAAAAAGGAATATAAAACTCAATTTTCAGAGTAATTGGTTAAATGCAACCAACTTGACAAGCGAATTCTACAAAATAGGAAAAGACAAAATTATGGCCTCTCATATTTATAATATGCTGCAATCGTTTTATGAAGTTTTTTTATGAGATTTGAACAAGTCTTTTCTTGGATTTTCTTTCATTCATTAATGATTACACGTTTTAATTCCTGAAGATCTTTTGGTGACCGAGGATTTTTCGAACTTTCAATTCTTGCCATAGATTTTCAGTAGGATTCAAATCAGAATTCATTGAAGACAATGGCAGAACTATCTTCTTTTACTGAAGCCAGGCAGTCACTTATTAACACGTATGTTTGGGATCATTAACTTGCTGGAAAGTAAATAGCCGATCTAGATGAAGATTTTGCGCTGATAGTTGTAGATTTTCATCCATAATTTTTATATATTCTGCAGATTTGATTATTCATCTTATTTCAAGTGAACTGTCCAATCTCCCTTGAGCTAAAACAACCCCAAAACATCATCAAGACGCCTCCATGTTTTAATGTTCCCATTGTGATCTTTAGGAGGAAAGCCTCAACTTTCTTGTGCCAAATTTTCTATACATCATTATCGGAAATATAGCTTAATTGTTTGTTTAATCACTCCATAGTAATTGTTCCCAAAAGCATCTTTTTTTGTCCAAGAACGTTTTGACAAAATTAAACCGATCTATAATGTGACATGGCTTGTGAAGAGGTGTTCTTCGTGGTCGGTTTCCATACAACCCATTTTTATTTAAACAACGTTGTGCTAGTCACTTACTCTGATATCTATTGTATTCAACCTTTTAGTGATATCTTTCAAAACATCTCTTGGACATATATAAGGAAAGTTGGTTCCCTGTGCCGAGTCAGGACATTTTTCTCCCCGGAATCGATCCTCCAAATCTATAAATCAACCATTCGCCCTTCCATGGAGTATTGCTGCCATATATGGTCTGGAGCTCCTGCTGTTTGCTTCAGGGTTCTTGATAAGACGAAATACGGATATGCAACGTAACTGGCCCTGATCTGTCATCTCATCTGCAGTCGCTCTCTCACAGATGCGACGTTGCCTCGCTCTGTCTTTTTTACAAATACTTTCATGGTAACTGCTCCGAGGAGCTGCTTTCGCTGGTCCCTGTGCCTCATGAATTTAAACGTCCTACGAGGCTGGCATTCCGTTCGCACCCCTTCACCGTTGAAACTGTTAGATGTAGACGTCTCTTATACCCCAATAGCTTCATGTCGCGCACATCTCGACTGTGGAACTCCCTTCCTTATTCCTTTTCCCTGACAAATACCAGTTGCCTTGATCTATCCACTTCCATTCTCCACATCCTTTCACCTTTCATTCCTATCTGCTCTCGCTCCAAATCTTCTGTAACCCCCTTGCCTTGATCGATCCACTATCTTTCTCCACATCCTCTCCTTTACCACTCCTATCTGCTCTTCCTCCAAACCTTCTGTAATCTCTTGCGTGCTAGTGGCTTCCAGCCTTGCTTGTGGTGATAAGCATAAAAAAAAAACCCAAAAAAACTCACGACATAGTTTTCCTGCAGTTCTCAGTGACATTTTGGGTGTTCTTTCACGCCCAGGTAAATTCTCTGTCGTGCCAAAATATTTGAACTTCTTTATAACGGACTGAACCGTAGATATAGGGATAACTAATCGGTTTGAGATAGGGCTGTAACTATTTCCCGACTTGTAGAAGTTAATATTACTCTGTCTCAAGTCTTTGCTAAATTTCTTTTGTCTTCCTTATCATGTTGTTAACGTAATCACAGTGGTGACACCCTATGCACAACGTGATGTTCTTTGCTGGAATTATCTCAAATATTCTACTGAATAAGACAAAAGGTTTCACCGATGAAATAATTATGTAAATTACTTATACTTACACGAATCAATCAATTAATAAAGATATTTTCTACTGTACTAATAATTTCGTCTTTTCCTATATTGAATGATGCCAAATTTGTTGTATTTAACCAAATGTTCTGAAAATTGAGTCTTATATTCCTTTTTTGTGCGTATTAACATATAAAAACATATCATACAGCTATTATAATCTGAGAAATGGATAAAAGTATTCAAAATTGATATGTGTACGAATAATGTAGTAGTTCACTGTATATATATATATATATATATATATATATATATATATATATATATGTGTGTGTGTCTCTCTCTCTCTCTCTGTATGTGTGTGTGTGTGTGTTGCCCAAAATTTTATTCGATTATCAAATATGCGACCGCACTTTCTAGTCCAGTCCTATATAAATGTTTCTTTAAAGATATTGATTCATCTTTTTTTAAGTTCATGTGAAAATGTCGTCAATATATCTGTCATATATTGAGGGCTTGTTGAAGTTATTAAAGACCTTGTTTCTACATTGTTCATGTAGAAATTAGATAAATATGACCCAGGAGCGAGCCCATCGCTACGCCGTCAGACTCTGTGAAAATGTTACCATAGTGATCCTAAAATGGTACTTATGTGGTGCAGGACAGTAGGAGTTTACGTAAAATATTTGGAATAATATTAGCAGGTGGAAGCTAGGAGTGATTATATAAGATCTGTTTTAATATTTCTATAGTTTACTGAACAGGAACATTAATAAAATAGGAAAATCAGTCTTCTGGTGAGGTTAGGATGCCATTTTTCAGCTTAACATAACTAACACCAGATTTAATTATCATTGGATTAGTTTATATAGAGTTTTAAATGAGTTGTATATTCAGAGATTGTGGGGCAGAGAGCGAGTTTTGTTTAACGATATTCTCATTTCCGTTTAAATAGCCGGGAAAATACTCACCTACAATTTTGTTTAGTTTCATTGATTCAATGTCTTGGTGATAGTAGTCGTGGTTCTGTGTGTGTGTGTGTGTGTGTGTGTGTGTGTGTGTGTGTGTGTGTGTGTGTGTGCGGGGGGTCACAGTCCTATGGTTACAGAGAATCTAAGTAGAGTTCCACCACAGAATTTGTGAGCGAGCGGCACTATATTGAGTCTGATTTGCAACCTCTTCGTCACCGTTGGAACAGTTGGTATGATGTTTGCTTGACAACAAAACTGTCAGGGTTTCAATTCTCGGTAGTGGATTCGCACTGCTGATGAGTCCCAAATTTTGGACGAAATGGCCGTCCAGTGTTTTCTGCATTCTGTTGAGGTTTCTTTCAGACTCAATGAATTACTTAATTATAATTATCAAATCCTCCTTACAATTTCTATCATGTGTTTATCATTGCTTGATCCGGCTTCTTATGCTTTAGTTTGAGCGGCTTGGTGATAGTAGGCGTGGTTCGGGGGCGGGGGCACAGTGTCTTATAACTAATTTATTTCTATTCGTGTCTAAAACGATACGTAGTATATTTTTTTTAATTTCTTAAATTTGTCTGTATTATTTAAGATGGAAGCATGTTTTCTTTGTTTATAGTCCGTCCTGTTTCAAATAAGAAAAAAATGTTAGACTTATCAGATTTATTAATTACAGTATACAGTGTAACCCGGATATAAGATACCCTGATATAAGAGAGATTTTATCTGGTCCCAAATTAGAGCCTGTGTTAATAAATTAAAATAGATCAAACCCGGATATAAGAGACTTATTCACCGGTCACGACAACTTTCTTATATCCGGGTTACACTGTATTTTTTTTCTTTCAGTTCTTTATAAGTTTCAAAGTTGGCATTCTCTTATAAGGCTATTCCCAGTTCATGCTTCCTGCTTCAAGCAACATTTTTAATCCAGAGTGAATAGTGATGAGTTTATTATCTATATTATTCCTTTAAAATTCCTTGAGGAACACAGGGCCGCAAGATATCTATGCTGTAACTATTTTCCTGACTTGTAGAAGTTAATATTACTCTGTCTCAAGTCATTGCTAAAGTCCTTTGTCTTCCTTATCATGTTGTTAACGTAATAACAATGGTGACACTCTATGCACCACGTGATGTTCTTAGCTGGAATTATCAGAAATATTCTACTGAATAAGACAAAAGGTTTCACCGATGAAATAATTATGTAAATTACTTATACTTACACGAATCAATGCAATTTATAAAGATATTGTCTACTGTACTAATAATTTCGTCTTTTATTATTTTGAATAATGTCAAATTTGTTGTATTTAATCTAATGTTTCTAAACTTTTCGGTTTCTATAACTAGCCAGTTTTAGCCTACTGCACAATCCCCAATCTGGAGGATCAGGTTTTGTCCTTCACCTAGACTAGTTGCCATCCAAGTCTACAGAACCTAGTCTGTCCCATATCGAGGAGGGGAGAAGAAAGAGGATTCATACCTTTGCCAAGGGTATTAGCACGTAAGTGAATATAATGGATTCGACTAGAATTCGAACTCGGCTCTCTGTTTTCTCACAACAGAACTCCTATTCATTATCAACCGTACCTCTGTGAGGAGTTTGCAATTCTAATATTTTTTATGTAATATTTCAGTCTCTGATTTTTATACAAATTGGAATAAGGATGGCAGTTTTGTCCGAGGCTCATTAATTCCATTTGCTGTTTAGTGAGTTGATAAGCCGAATAATTTATAAAGTTGTCAGTAGAATTATGCAGATTTTGTTTTTATATAAATCATTCATATTCTTCTTAATTTGTTTCTTATTTTAGATTTCATATGTACCTTCTTAGGATGCAAACAAGGAGGAGGCTTATACTCAATATCAGGAAAAGGCAGCTGAAGTTTCTGAGGAATTGGGGCCTGAAGAATCTGATACTCACGGGTCGAATAGAGGGAAACAGTGACAAGGTAAAACAACGCCTAACATACCTGGTGAACATAAGCAAGTGGATGACAGAACGTGGTCAGCGGAGAAGAAACAGAGGGAAGGAACTTGTTGAGAGCTGCAAGGGATAGAGGTGGGGTGAGGAGACATGATCTCGTACGTCCCGAAAAGAACATCCACATAGAAAGAAAGAATGTTCCTTCTTAGTTGTATCAGAAAAAAGGAATTAGGATCTCCTGGTAGTTTTCAGAAGGAATAGAAAATTTCATTTTGTTGTCAATTTTATTTCTTTCCATTTGTAGATATTTGGTCTCGTCCTTCGATGATTTAATCTCTCTTTCTTTGAGAGAACATCCAAATTTTGTGGTGCCATTGTCCTTGTATGCTCCAGTATCAAATACTTTAAATGAGGTGTATTTCCAATAGAAAGATTTCTATGAAGCATGTCTGGTTGAATAATTTCGCCCTTGCATGGAGTATTGCTGCCATATATGGTCTGGAATTCCTTCTGTTTGCCTCGGGATTTATGATAAGATCCCGAAACGGGTATGCAATGTAATTGGCCGTGATCTGTCATCTCGTCTGCAGTCGCTCTCTCGACAGACGCGCCGTCACCTCGCTCGGTCTTTTTTACAAATACTTTCTCGGTAATTGCTTCGATGAGCTGCTTTCGCTGGTTCCCAGGCTTCATAAATTCAAGCGTCCTACGAGGCAGGCATCCCGCTCCCACCCCTTCACTGTTGAAACTGTTAGATGTAGACGTCTCTTCTACTCCAATAGCGTCATATCTCGCACATCTCGTCTGTGGAACTCCCTTCCTTTTTCCTGTTTCCCTGACAACTATAATCTCCAATTATTCAAATGTAATGTCAATTGACATCTCCAGTTGCCTTGATCTATCCACTATCCTTCTCCACATCCCTTCCTCTAACACTCCTATCTGCTCTCGCTCCAAATCTTCTGTAACCCCTTGCGTGCTAGTGGCTTCCAGCCTTGCTTGGGGTGAAAAGCTTAAAAAAAAAAGTTTGTCTAACAATTTTTTGTATAAATTTTTTCAAATTTCCGAATATCTGTTTTATGCAATCGGTAAATTTACCAAAGTTCATATTTATTTTTATTTTATATTATTTTTTCCGTTTTTTTGATTAAGCATCTCACATCACAGGACCTTTTCTCAGATAGCCACTATACCTTTCCTTTCTATAGGTCAACTGCTAATCTAAAGGGTGTTCCAATAACTTGGTCCGATTTTAAATATGAATTAAGTTTAAGCGTCTAATGACGTTTTTCTTTTTTCTTTCAGATTCGGCGGACATTAGGGCGATATTATGTTTCACACATAATTGCTATGACGTAAATAATATGATCCAATAGAGAAATAAATAAATTTTCACCAATAAGACTGATTTATTTACTGCTGACTTTGATCCGTCTTAATGAAACACCCTTACAAATAATCCTTCTTAATGAAACACCCTTTATATTAATATTACATGCATTATTATTGGATACATCGGTTTCATCAAAATAATGTTTATTTTAAATACAGCTGTGCTTTTAACTACAGTAAATCGATATATATTTTGGTCAACGGTGTTGCCAGGGTCACCAGTACATACGCTAATTTTAAATCTCATGTATGATGCACCCCCTTAAAATTAGCTTCAAAATTAGGTCTTCAAAAGTCGCATGATAAGCGCGTATGTACCGTAAATAAAAATATGTATTACGTCTTATCTGTTATTAGTTTATTTACTGCTAAATGAAATGTGCACATCATTTAAATGTACTATTAAGGGGTCTCCCCTTTTTCAGACAATGGACTCAACCGAAGTATACATATACGACCACCAATGAATACCCGGCAGTACGTTAAGACAGTCGAGAAGTCAGTACGTTGAGTAGTATTAGATGAGGGTAGCACAATTTACTGCTGACTTTGATCCGTCTTAATGAAACACCCTTATATATAATCCGTCTTAATGAAACACCCTTTATTCGTAATGACGAAAGAGACCATCAAGATCTGAATGCTAAAGCTCTGGTGGTTGCTTTGGACATCTCTAAAGCCTTAAAAGCAGGGTTTATCATATATATTTTCTTCACAATTTAAAAGGTTATGGTGTCTCCAGTCGAATCTAGGAACTGATTCAGTCTTTCTATCAAATCCCGAAATTAAAGTTGTCCGGTCCTCTCTTCTAGATCCTTTTATACTAATGTCCTTGGTACTACTTTCTTCTTAATTTTCATCAATGACCTCCCCGATGGTATCAGCTCTCAACTTGATAACTATGCTGATGACACAGACTATTTACTACTATCTTAATAGTAAGTCTGATCGGTTCGATAAGATCAAATTGGTACCTGATCTAAATTAACCGAGAGAACACTTTCTGCTTTCCATCAGCATGGTTGATAGCAACCTCCAGTAAAGTGACTCGTTACATCTTTTGGGGCTAACATTCTCTGTTGACATGAAGGGGAAACACTATATGGAATCCATCGCTAGGTTTTCTAAGAATATGTTATGGTAATCTACCCATGTACGTGTGGATTCTACCAGCTATAAATAGGAGCAGGTACTGCCTTTTTTCGAGAGGGAAGTTTTCAGTAGTGCGCTGTGAGAGTTGAACCGAACATTCTTGCTGTAACACGCTCATTTATATATGTTTGCATTACTGTTTCTATTAATATATTTGTTTAACTCAATTCCTCTCTTTGTGTCTTTATTTCTGACCATAACAAGGCCACAACAGAAAGTTGGTTCACTGTGTCTCGCTAAACAATCTTCATAGCTAGAATCTATCTTACATATTTATAAGTCTACCATGCTTTGAATATTGCCGCCACACATAATCCGGTGATCCTGTAGTATATCGATAGATTCATGATTAAATCCAAAGAAGAATCTGCAATATTTATTGTCCTTATCTGGCACCTCAGCTTCAGTCGCTTTCACACCGCCATGTTGAAGCTTCCCTGTTTCTTTTCTACAAATACTGCGTAGTAATTGTTTCTGTGAACTCTTGGCTATGGTAGCTAGACTGTATGAATTTAAGCGTAGTACTTGATTGGCAATAAGTTCTTATTAATTTACTGTTGAATTAGCTAGATGTCACCGTAAATTCTATGGTAACAGTTTCTTTTCTAGCACCTCTCACTTGCAGAACTCTCTTCAAGCACCATGATTTTCAACTAATTTTGATCATTAAACATTTAAATGTAATGTCAATCCTATTCTACTTCTCTCTTGATTACGCTTCTATTGTTCTCGTTCCTTAATAACATTTTTCCTTTTGGTTATTCTTTCACACTAAATAACCCCTTGTATCTTAGTGGCCCTACTGCCTGGCATGGATATGATTAAAAAAAAAAAAAAAAAAAAAAAGAATCGTAGAGTCGCCAATTCGTCTTTTAGGTATGAATGCTAAATGAATTCTATCCGGATCGTTGGAAAAAAAACGGTTTAATTCAACCATTGTTAATATCTGCTGATCACCAATTAAACATCAGTTGATGATGCCATCGTCGAAGGATTAACTGATTCGATGTTTTTCATAATTAGAAGAGGAGGGTGGGCACTTTCGATATGATTAGATGTAGGAGAATTTTGACATTGCCATAAAGATATTCGGGCTGATATCCGCCAACCAACATCTGTAGTTTAATAGATTTAATCTTCGTCTTATTAACAATCATAATAAAACTTTATCAACCGTGTATAATGAATCTTGTCCTCTGCAGCCATAATCTGTAAGGAATTATCCAATAGTAAAGAAACACTTTATAATAATGACTTTCTTAATGACATCGTTGATGCTCAAATAAAATTATTTTGCATGTAATTAATCATCAGAAAGGTTGTTCCAATGACATGGGCCGAGTTTAAACGTGAATTAATTTTAACCGTCTAATGATTTATTTTTAATTCAGATTTGGCGGACATTTGGGTGATATTATATTTGCCATGATTTAAATAACATGACCCAATAGAGAAATAATTTTTTTTTTTACAAATAATACTGATTTATTTACTACTGACTTTGATCCGACTTAATGAAACACCCTTATATACCATCCGTCTTAATGAAATACCCTTTAATATATGTAACAGATGAGGCACGGTGGGGAAATTGATAGCGGCTCGGAATGAGGAATCGGAGATCCGAGTTTGAATTCCAGTCGGATCCATTACATTCACTTAGTTCTAATACCTTGGTAAAGTTATTAATACTCCTCTTCTACCCCAGCTATGGGTCAATAGCAGGACAGACTGGGTTCTGTAGCCTTGAATGGACAACTCTGAATTCAAAACCTGCGGAGGGTCGTTTGGGGACCTTATGGCACGTGGTGCACCAAGTCTCTTCATTCAGCTCTTCAAAAAGTGTGGTTAGCTCTGCACTCAAGCTTCACCACCATAATCAAACTATCTACTGTCTGGCGGTCGGTTCCTCAGAACGACGAGAGTGTCCAGCATATATAATAAGTACAGTTAACTTATTTTGCTGCAACCCAAATTTTTAGTGTTCTCTCAGGTGCCTCCATGACAGACCAACCCAGACCTCAAGTGGAACTCGTACACACGATCCATCGCTAAAGGTGCCGGAATAATGGTCGGTTCCACTCCAGCAAACATCTGACTCCGCCTGCTATATTCTGTCTTTACAAGAGCCAGATCATGAGTAAAATGAATTACTGCTGCTATATCTGTGCAGGCGACGACCAGTCTTCCCTTTCTAAACTCGATGGTTCAAAAGATTCTCCAGCATCCCTGTGGGTGATGAATTATTTTCCACTCTGCAAACACTTTCAAAACACTCCCGCTACTCCATCGCTATTTTTATGGAAAGTGTTCTGAGGAACAACATTCCTTAGTTCCACCAGTTCCAACCTTCCGGTCTGAAACATGGCAAGGCACGCACAATGTGGCGAACCAACCTGATTCTTTTCGTAATCCATTGGTGAGATGTAAGTTCCAATCGAGTAGTTTCTTCCCACGAACTGCTGTTTTGTGAAACTGATTTTCACTATACCTTACTTTGTAACCTTCTACTTCGAGTGGCTCTTGGCTCTTGCACAGGATGAACATCGTGGTAAAACGAAGAAAAAACCCAGATGTACTAGCTACACAGAAAACAACATTAAAGCAACGATAAAGGACAATGGTTTACATTTTTTTCTGAGGCAAGTATGTGGATAGATTTTATTTTTACTAATTTTGAAGTGGTGAATTCAAATTTCTAAACAGTTTTCCTCTGTTACCTATAGTTCTTTTTGCATTCACAGATCACATTTTTGCAATATTGCATATTAAAAAAAATATATGTTTATTTTACCGAGATTACATTGGCATATTACAGAAAAAAAAAACAACATAGATATAGACCTTTGACGAAAATAAATTCCTTAGATCAGACATGGTCAAACTTTTCCGACCATTGGGCCACATCAGATATGGCTTATCATATGGCGGGCTGCACTACTAAAAAGATTCAAGGTCATTTTTCGTTGACGCTGTCTCGGCCATTTTCATTACAGTAGAACATACGCGTAAGCATCTTCCTTGGAAATGGTGAAAGGTTGATTGTTTTTGAAAAATGATTTCTCAATAAAAATGAAATCCCTTTCTAATTTTATCAGAGATGACACTGATTAACACATACTGTTGCATGTGATTTGTTATTTATTTTAAAACACAAAAAATAATTTTTAAATTTAAAAAAATATATTTCTTCTCTAGAGAAAAATATGTTTCTTCACCAAAAAATATTATGAACATCCTGTTTCTAAAACAAATGATATTTACACGCTGGGAAAATGACCGACCGTTTAAAATGATGAAGACGTTACATAAAGTTATAAAATTCAAGAAACGTTGTCCTTAATCACTTTTTATGTATATGGTGATGCATGAGAAAATGTGAGGCGGAAACGATATCGACAAAATCTTAACAATAATACTTAATTTTAAATATCTGATGTTATATAATATATAGTTAATATAAATATATTATATTATATAAATATATATTTAATATAAATATATTATTATTTATTTACTTGAAAACACAAAAAAATAATTTCTAAGTTAAAACATGTATTTCCTCTCTAGAAAATATATTTCTTCTCCAGACAAAAAATTATTATATAAGTCTTGTTTCGAAAGTAAATGATATTTACACGCATGGTCCCCCTTAGCGAAAATCATCAATCGTTTAAATACCTTAGAATCATAGCTAAAAATATTTCATTATCAGGGTTCAGACTCCATGTTTTCTCCAATATCTGCGAACATTTCCACTTTCAATGAAGCCCCCTGCGCTGAACCTTTGTTATATCGCATATAAATTCAAAAATTATATGTTCATTTTACCCATTACAATGGCATATTATAGGGAAAAAAAGCATAGATATAGACCATTGACGGAACTAAATTACTTGGATCAGACAGAGGCAACCTTTTCCGAGCATTGGGCCGCGTCAGGTATGGTTTATCATATGACAGGCTGCACTACTAAACAGATACAAGCTCATTTTTCGTTGAAGCTGTTTCAGCCATTTTCATCACAGTAGAACATACGCGTAAGCATCTGCCTTGAAAATGGTGAAATTTGATTGTTTTTGGAGAAAAGATTTCTCAATAATTAAAAAAAATGAAGTCCCGGTATAATTTTATCACAGATGACAGTGCTTAACAAATAGTGTTGCATGTGATTTTTTGCTTATTTATACATTTTAAAATACAAAAAAATAATTTTTAAACTAAAAAATATATTTCTTCTCTAGAGAAAATATATGTTATATAAAAAAAATACATTTCTCCGGAGAAAAAAAAATATTATGAACGTCCTGTTTCTAAAGCAAATGATACTTACACGCATGGTCTTCCTTAGTGAAAATCACCAATCGTTTAAAATGATGAAAACGTTACCTTCAACGAAAACGTTACCTTCAAAATTCAAGAAACGTTAATCATTGTTTATGCGTGTGGCTATGCAGGAGAAAATGTGAGTGTACAAGTGAGAACGAAATGAAATAAAAAAAATATTAATAAACCTTATTTTCCTCATGGAATTGGGCCTGCCATTCGGAAAGCGAAACGGAACACGTGACTGACTTAGATAATACCATATATACCCGTCATTATACAGCAGACAACTAGAAGAGAGTTATTTTTGACGAACTTGCGTACTTTGCCTCCGACATGTCGTGCAGGATTATTCAGCAGAAGTCCACCATAATTCTGGGTTTCCTCTTACCTTGGAAGTTTCTTTCCATCTTAGTAATATTTTGGTGGAACCTTTCGTGGTTCGAAAGAAAGTAGTTAATGTATTAGTGGAGAAAGGGAATTTTGAGGGACATTCGACGTCGCATATATTCATAAGCCTGTAACAACTTCTCCATGCACTCTTGGTAATCTGGTACCCATGTGTTACCAAGGAAGCCATGACAGACTGAGATAGGTTTTTCCCATGCTCTCAGTTTATTTAAAGTAAGATGCACCTCAAATATATTACCCTCGCATCTGAACTCTGAAAAAGATTCCCTCCTTGAGCTTAGAAGAATAGAGGGCATGGAATAAAGTGCAACGGTGTTGAAAAGCAGAAACATTTTTTTCCAGGCCCTTCACGAAATTCTTCATAAGACCAAACTTTATATGAAAAAGGATGAAGAAGTGACTTGTTCATGACCACCAGAAAATTTTCTTTGAAATTTTTTTCACCCATTTTTTTCTGCTTGTAGGGTTTCATTTCATCAAAATAAAACTGAGAGTATGTACATATATACATATACGTACATGTATACATTTATTATTTGATTTTGGTTGCGATTGTTTCACGGTATATCAACCACAATGGGTTATTTAATGCCGACCAGATGTATATTGCTGGTAATATTTGTTTTTTCAAATTCTTTTTTCAGAAATGCATTTCTGGGAATATTTTGCCAAAAATGTATTGCTGGTGATTTAAAAGAAAATGTATTGCTGATAATAATTTTTTCCGAAAAAGTATTGCCGATAAAAATGTATTGCTAGTAATATTTTTTTCCAAAACGTATTGCTGGTAATAATGTATTGCTGGTAATATTTTTTTCCATAACGTATTGCTGGTAATAATGTATTTCTGGTAATAATTTTTTCCAAAACGTATTGCTGGTAATAATGAATTGCTGGTAATATTTTTTTCCGTAACGTATTGCTGGTAATAATGTATTGCTGGTAATATTTGTTTCCAAAACGTATTGCTGGTAATAATGTATTGCTGGTAATATTTTTTTTCCAAAACGTATTGCTGGTAATAATGAATTGCTGGTAATAATTTTTTCCGAAACGTATTGCTGGTAATAATGTATTGCTGGTAATATGTTTTCCCAAAAAATATTGCAGGTAATAATTTATTGCTGATAATAATTTTTTTCTTCAGAAATTCATTGCTGGTAATAATATTTTACAGAAATTTATTACTTATCGTTATAGCCAGGACGGTATAAATTTATGTGCTTGTATACATTTGCGTACATGTATAGATTTTTATCTCAAAAGCTAGAGGTGATGAGTGAAAACGGATTTGGTATCTTAAATCATCATCCAAACATTAGATTGCAATAAGTACTTTTACGCTTTCTTCGAATTTTTCTCAATCAGAGATAATAAGGAAAGTCATTCAACTTCCGATTTCCACAAAACTTGCTTTACCTGCGTCATATACAGCAAAAAAAAAGATTTAGAAGCCGCATGTTTACCAATGAAAAGTTCTTTTCTATAAAGAATAATTTCAAGCAGACTAATGTTGAATAACAATTCTCTTCTTCTTTGAGAGGCCCTCTCTGTCGATAAAAAAAGAAGTATTATATAGAGAAAGCCTGTCTCTTACCCTTACCCGTGTTACTCTTCCTTTCATACACCATATATATATATATATATATATATATATAGAGAGAGAGAGAGAGAGAGAGAGAGAGAGAATCTGACTGAAATAATAATAAAAAAGAAAGAATATTGATATACAACCCAATGTGTCTGAAGATTTTAATTTTTTGTTTTTTTAATATTATTTATTGTTCAATATACAAATATATATATATATATATATATATATATATATATATATATATATATATATATATATATATATATATATATATATATGTGTGTGTGTGTGTGTGTACAGGTATGGTGAGAACGAATAGAGTACAATTCCAACGTTCATAACATTTAATTTAAAAGATGGTTCAATACAAAGTAGGGCAATATTCTTTATTTTAGGATATTACATCGATAAACATGTCAAAATCGCTACGCATTTGCAGTCGGGTTTCGATGCGTAACAATGCATCTCATCAGTCGATTGTAAATCACTGGCGAGTGAGCCATTAATTTTGATTTAAAACCAAACTACAGCCTCTTTTCACGAAAAAAAAGGTGGGAGGCTATAACGCTTGTGGTCTTTACTCAGGTCAACCAATCGAATATGACATTCATTAAATTTAAACTATCCTAAAATAAACTATATATATATATATATATATATATATATATATATATATATATATACTTTTGTGTGTGTGTGTGTGTGTGTGTGTGTTGGATCACTGTGTCATGCTAGACAAATTTTTTGACCAAATCCATATTTATAAGTCTGTCATTCGTTCAGGCTTTGAATTTTTCTGCCACCTATGGTCTGGGCCCGTTCTATATATTTAGAGATCCTGAGAAGTATCAGCAATGTTAATGGTCCTGCTCTGGTATCTCACCTTCATTCACTTCTCACCGCTGTAATATAGGTTCGTTGTGTCTTTTCTATAATTACTTTGATCACCAAAAATTTAAATGCAATGTCAACGGTTAGAATCTGTCTTAGTTTCTGTTCCTTTTTTCTTTTTCCTCTTTAATATTTTTTTCATTTTTATTATATTTTTTGCCATTCAATAACCTCCTCTTGCGTCTTAGTGGCTCTGTTGTCTTGCTTAGGATGAATATATATTTATATTGATTTCATTTTTGTTTGGTTTTTCTTCACTGACTTATTCTTTTCGTTCTTTCTTTCCCGCCTTTTTATTGATGCAATTACTACGGTAACTATTAGACATAGAGGTCGTATTTTTGTGAGATGATTTTCCGATCAACCCACACACGGTCTAATAACACTCATCATTAACTTCGCACTTTTTGACACTTTGAAAGCTTATCCAGTTCCCTTTTATTTAGAACCCCGTTTATTGCATATTGAGCAAAATCCGATCCCGATTATTTAAAACTGCTTCGTATGAAGCACGTAAGAATAATTTCCTTCTATAGTTACTTCCCCTTCTTTTTCTTTTACAACGTATCTCAAATCTTTCTTCCCTTTCTTTTCTCACGCAACGATTTTATTTTATTTCAAATCAATAAGCTTTTAAAAAATACAATTAAATTTTTAAATACCAGCAGATTTCTTTCTAATGACACAGATATAAAGTTCTGTGACAAAAGAAAAAAAAAACGAAGATAGCATATGAATAATAGTTGGTCATCAAAGAAACTACAAAAAAAATTAACAATAACAAATACTAAAAATAAACAAGATTAAGAAACCATTCACGTCTATTGTTAGCCAATAAAACGCCATTACTATTGAGGATTTAAAACGATTGGTTAACAAGCTGAAAACAATGGCGACACTTCGAAGCTACGCACGCGCCAAACAACTGACGGTGAAAACGAAACTAGTGCCAGCCAGCGAAGCTTCAAATTTTTTTATGTCGACTATAAAACTTGTGAAAGGCGGGAAATCAAACTTCTGTCGGCCATCACAGTTAATCTATATTATTTAATAGTATCTATTATTCTTATTTACACAACCAAATGGTCCTATAATAATCTTTTTTTCCTTTGTCTTTTCAGAAGTGCTTTTATTTTCTTCATTTATCTTAAACCTTATTTGAAGTGTTTTAATTCTGTTCTTTTCCTTCCATCTTTTATTTCAAATTTCTTAATTTTATCTTTCTTCACCAGTAAAAACTTTCATTTAAAACTATATATAAAAGCACTAATTTTATTATTTTTTTTTTTTTTACTATTTATTCACATAAAACAATGCCGGAGAGACACTCAAGTTAGAGGTTTACTGAATGACATGGTTATATGAACGAAAGAGCAGGATTTGTTTTGGGTTGTATAAATACTTATCAAATCTTCATGGGTCAGTTGATGACGAAATTTAATTTTCTTGGAAGCTTTGGAATTTTTTTTTTTTACAAAAGATGTATTGCTTGTAATTAAACTCCAATAATACATTATTGGTATTTTTTTACTATGAATATTTATTGTTGGTATTCTTATTACAAAAATGTATTTTTATAAATGTTTTGACCCCAGTTTGGATGTTCACTGTTTGCCCATGGATGGGACCCTTGCAAGTGCTACCACACTGGGTCTGGGTGGATCTGAGAACGCCAGCAACTAAGTGGTGTGTCCACGCTCCTGCAAACGTGAAAATCAGAGGCCTTGATGCCGGAGGTAGTTTCTCGCCATATCTATGTACTTGTGTAGCTTATGGGAACATATGGGGTAGATAACGGTTAATATTAGACTTGAAAAACTTAAAATTTTAGTCATTGGCGAAGAACCCACTCGGGAGTTTGTCCCACAAACTTTGCGGTTATTGGTAATGGATATTCCATCTTAAAAAATGGAATCCAAAAAGTAGGTGATGATTCGTCTCAGATTAAGTGGCATGACGAATCTTACCTGTAAAGGCGAGAACTAGTAAAACTGATGAATTCAGATCGTCTTAACTATGGAAATATATATAGAGCAGCGATAGGGTTCCGACCTTTACACTGTGCAAAGAGCGTTGCAGGGCTGGAAATAATTAAGCACTCTTCTTCTTTGTATGTGCCGTGTTCCTTCAGGACAGGAGGTGATCATGGCTCTCCACTTCTCCCTATCCCTTGCAGTTCTCAATAAGTTTGGTCCCTATACCACCTCCCTCAGACCACGTTCTGTCATCCACCTGCTTAAGCCCGCCAGGGCGGGCATGCGTTGCTTTCCCTTGTCTCTCTTTCGTTCTATTCAGCCTGTGTGTATCAGATTCTCCAGGCCCTCCTTTCTCATTACGTGTCCCATAAATTTCAGCTGCCTCTTCTTGATGTTAAGTATAAGCCTCCTCCTAGCTTGCATCCTCTCCAAAACCTCATCGTTGCCCACGCGCTCGTGCCAAGATATCCTTAGCAACCTTCGGTAGAACCATAACTTAGTTGCCTGGAGTCTAAGTGGCTTTCAGCACATGTCGTTCAGCTTCAGATTACACAGTTCTTCTTTTATGTGCCGTGTCCCTTCAGGGCATAGGCGATCATGGTTCTCTCTTTCCTCCTATCTCTTGTCTCTCTTTCCCTATATCAGATTCTGCAAGTTCTATTTTCTCATTACGTATCCCAGAAATTTATTGATGTTAAGTATAAGCTTCCTCCTTGTTTGCATCCTCTCCAAAACCTCATCGTTGCCCACGCGCTCGGTCCAAGATATCCTCAGCATCCTTTGTAGAATCATACCCCCGTTACCTTGAGTTTCTTATTCATCATTCACGAGGCCGCATTGCACCAGGAATTAGAGGATACGTGAAGTCAGCGTATTCATCTCAAATTCTTAATATTCTTGGCACATATTGTCTGGTATTCCTGCTGTATATCTATAGATTCTTGATATAATCCAAAGAATCAGCAATGTTATTGGTCCTCACCTGTCGTCTCGCCTTCAGTCATTTTCCCGCTACCGTAATGTAGCTTCTCTCTGTCTTTTCTATGAATATTTTCATGTTAATTGTTCGGATGAACTCTTCTCTATGCTTCCTAGACGTGAAGAATTTATGCGCAGTACTAGATCGGCCCAAAGGTCACATCAGTCCACAGTGCAATTGGCTAGATATAACCGTAGGTTCTATGCTAGCAGTTTCTTCTCTTGCACTTCTTCGTTGCATTTAAACTTGTCAAAATCAAAATTGACTGAAAATCAAGGATCCAGAAGAGAGATCCACGGGTGATTTAAAGTTTAAATGCAACCTCAATCTCTTGAACTCTTGAATAATCTTCTATTGTTCTCGCTACTTAATAACGTTTCTTTTTATTTATTTTTTTTTCGTATATACACACACTAAGTAACCCCGTTTGTCTTAGTGGCTCTACTGACTTACATGGCGTAAATAAAAAACACGAACAAATCATCAGATCATCAACATCAGTTTGTAACGAAACAAATCGATGCTATATATATATATATATATATATATATATATATATATATATATAGCATCGATTTGTTAGCTCCTGAAATTAATTTCGGTTGAGCCCTCTGGTTTGTGGTGTGAATTTGTAAACAGTGACTATTTATGCTAATACTGCATGACTCTTCGACAGAATTGAGACACTCTCAGTCACTGTGTGTTTATCCGAATCTAAAAATAAACACGCTAAAATTCACCTCCATTCCGATGGCTTAGCGTGTAGAAGTTCGGACTGACGCAAATTCAGTCGGGTTTCGATCCTAGCTAGAGGCAACCGGACGTCTAGCCACACTGATGAGCTGTGAAACAGCGAAACAGTCTGTCTGTGGATGACAAAAATATATATATGTATATATACTAATCGATGCTATTCGGTATTTAATTGAACGAGATCGATGATCAATTACTGAAATAATGTCAAACAACCTAGACATCTCAGATGATCCAGCAGAAACAATTTTTATCTGATAAATTAACGGTGAGCAAACTTTATCATAGTTGGCTATTTATTGCCTTCAACATCCCCGACCGCATATAAAACGCACATAATCACGCACTCGCGCATACACGCGCGATCGTGCATATACACAGGGTGTATAAAAATACTAAATTTAGAGGTGGTCCTCACACCAAAACAAGTATAAAAGTCCATATAAACATAAGTCCGTAAATCCTTCATTTTTGCGTTATTGATTTTAAAAAAATCACGGTAGATGGCGCTCTGTTACCATTTTAGACTAGGTTACATTTGTCATTCGTGTACATTTGCAGATAGTCTGTCTTCACCGTTTAACGTGTGTAGTAGTGATTGAACTGAGAAGTGTTCCGTTATAACAAAGGCAGGATATTCATACCGTGAGCAGGCAGATAGGATTTTTACATACGGGCGTGCGGATGGCAATGGGCGCGAGGCTGCACGGCTGTATCAGATTGCGTTTACAGACCGATAGACATTTTACTTTGTTTTGATGTCAGGAACACGCCCCCAAAGTTTCGCTCCAGACTATATATATATATATATATATATATATATATATATATATATATAAGCAGAAAAACTATTCTTCCTCGACGCGTATTCTCTAGTGAGGCACTTAATTAAGGCAATATAGGACTTATTTTATTGCATGTGTTTATATAAAAAGCGAGGATGTCATTGCTATATATATATATCTATATCTATCTATCTATCTATATATATATATATATATATATATATATATATATATATATATATATATATATATTTCTTGAACATTACTCATTTTTTAGCAGATTTTGACTTATAATGCTTTGGGACCTCCACATATTTTGACTAACCTTTCAACTACCTGATGAACATCCAAGAACGTTCTCACATTTACAAGCTTTGATAAACCAATGACACCCTTGCTCTTGCATATAAACACATCCAACAAAATGAAACCAACATTGCCTTGATAAATGAACGAAAACCGTCAGCTAAGAATAGTTTTTCCTTTATTTATTCATTTTGTTCCTTTACAGATACACTCTATAATTCACACGCACACACAAAGAGGTGTGTATATATATATATATATATATATATATATATATATATATATATATATATGTATATATATTGTCAAAACAGTAGATTATTAAAAATAAGTTTTATCGTATCTTTTTTCTGCTTTACTAAAGACATTATCTTTAGAGACGGATTTTTTGATGTTATCGCTATATAAACAAGCTAACGTCGTTAACTGTCGACAAAATAATATTATTTTCTTTTCATCAATTATTCAGAAGAAGAATACAACAATAGTTTTTGTTTAGTTTTTGTTACAGTTTATGGTGAAGAGTTGTAAACATGATACACGTCAATTTCTATGTGATTTGCCTACCAGGGGGATGGACATTTTTTTTTCTATGAGATACAAATGTGATATTATTATGAACAAAAAATAACAAAAAATAAATAAATAAAATGAAATAAAATAAAAGTAAATGTTTTAGAGGTTTTCTTCCATCTGTGATGAACCCAGTTGGCTTTGACTCAACCTTATAAAACCAAAATATGATATATATAAGGCGAATTGAAACGGTAAAGTGTTAAACATTTGCCGTGTTTATATTTCCAAGAGAGAATGGTTCATTCGGAATTCTATTGCAGATTAGGCACGGTGGTGTAATGAATAGCGACTCGGTTTGATGAATCGGAGAGCCGAGTTCGAATTCCAGTCGAATCCATTACATTCACATACGTACTAATACCCTTGAGAAAGGTATGAATCCGCTTCTTCTCCCAACTTCTCTATTGTGGGGGGGAGCTATGGGTAAATAGCAGGACAGACGAAGTTTCTTTGGATAGTAACTTGTCTACCGCAGAAAGAAATGGCGACCGACTGTCGGAAAAATCTTCAGTCATATATCGGAAGATATATGATCGCCTAAGCGTGTATCACGTATGGCACACAACTGACTGATTGAAGATTATTATTTTCATCCACATAATTTCGTTTTTATAGACAGTATCACAAATATCACCGAATATCACTATCATATAGTGTTGTGGTAGGATCCACCTAATCTGCATAGGTGACTACCGACTATATAAATAATGGTTGGTACCGGGAAGACGAGGAGGAGCGAATACAGAGATCCAGCTAGAGACTCTGCCCGACTGCGACTTAGTCAACACATTCTCCAGGAACGTCTTCCCAGAAATATACAGAAATACTATATGTAAATATTGTGTACACTTTCTTGTTATAATACATTCTTGTTCTAAGTACATTTTGTGTTGCATTATTATTCCATGCATTAGTCGAGATTCAACAATGAGTCAAGACTCAACATATAGATTTAAGAAAAAGCATCACCATCTAGTCATTACATATCAGACTAAGTCTCGGAGGTATACACGATGGTATTTGATGTTCGGTGTAAAGCTTCTTGGAAATGAAATCATTGCAGACGAAACAAGGAAGAAAAAAATCGGAGACATCGAAGTCATTCCAAAATCGATTATTCAGGAAATGAATTTTCCGAAATCGCTCTTCATTACATATTATCGGAGATATTTTCTAACACGTTATGTTTCGCCCGAAATCTTAAGATCTTTGGGGGAAATCACGTGTTTCAAAAACCCTATATACATATATATATATATATATATATATATATATATATATATATAATTATGTAAGCGGAGACATTGGAAACCCATGGTAATATTTTATTTCGCAAAGCTTCGGTTTATTCTCATCAGACCAAATTGTTTCAACAATAAATCGATTTAAAAAAATAATTTAACAGGCAAAGAAATATGATTTAAAATAAGGATTCAATATGGGTTATATATATATATATATATATATATATATATATATATATATATATATATATATATATATATATACACACGTACATATCTTAATTCAAATTGTAAAGAAAATTTTCTCTGTTTAATGAAAATAAACATTGAGCGTTCTTTTGTGAGTCATTTTTAGCATATTTCAAATTCTATGTTGTGTTGTCTTGCCTGGATTATACCAACGGTTTACTATATATATATATATATATATATATATATATATATATATATATATATAAGTGAACATAGAAGTCAACACTTAGTGGGGACAGTCTGCTTCATGCTAGATGCAATCGTCAGGCCACATTTAAACTTTTCAAAATCAGGTGGCCTGACGATTGCATCTAGTATGAAACAGACTGTCGCCTCTAAGTCTTGATTTCTATGTTCACTTTTATATTTACACACGCTCTATCTCTGATATTGAGCACTTTATCCCATAAATATAGCACACTTTAAGACTATATTTTTTCATATATATTGTTATGGGAACTTACCCATAATAGTAATGGACTATCCCGTACACCATAAATACTGCGCCTCAAGAGGAAGCAGTAGTATGAGTCAGTCACAGAGAGTGTGAGTCAGTCAGAGACAGAGTTGCGTCAGACGATTACTGTAAGACATTGGAATAGTGATACTGGTCGAGACAACATAGTTCTCTCTAACGTAACCTGATTGTTAATACTAACACTTCTACTTCTTTTGTACATATATTCTATTTATAATATATCTGTGTTATGCCATACCTGTGTTCGAGTTATTCTTCATTGGTTCTACCTTGGACCATCACCGTGGTACAGGGAACCTGGACCATAACAGTGGCGACGAGGAAACCCCTAAAAGAAATACGAACTTTATTCGCGGAGAACATACTTTTTTGCTATCCGTCGCACATAACAGTGGTCGACAAGTAAACTCTATAAAAACCAAGTTCTACGCAAGATTCTAAAAAAAATCAAACTAGTTCTACTCGAACACACAAAGAAAAAAAATTCTTTTTGGATATCAAATTTCACTGTCAACAAAGGAAATTTATTTTTGCGTACACAGGTTACAGATTATCAGGTTACACAAAAATACGTCAACATGGAAGGTTTTAAGTCAACCATTGTGGAGCTTATCAAAATCCAATTTGAGGAGCAGCAAAAGTACGAACAGAAACATCTGGAATTGCAAGAATTATTGCTACGTGTAATGTCAAATAAGGAGCCAAAATCTGAGAACGAAACAGTTCTCTCACAAGACACTATTTGGAGTACTATCGAAGATTTCAAGCACGCACTCGACGAAGATAAAACTTTTGCAAACTACTTCCGAAGGTACGAAGATCTATATGAATTTGACTGCAAAGATTGGTCAGACGCACATAAAGTACGTCTATTACTATGAAAACTAGGCACATGCGAATATACCAAATTCTAAGATTATATCTTTCCCAGAAAAACAAGTGAGCTAACGTTCAAATAAGCCATTAAACTGCTAACAGAACTTTTCAGCCATAATACTTCACTATTCCACAAAAGATGGAAATGCCCGAACCTTACAAAAAAGGACAACTAAGATTACATAACTTTCGCGTCCATTGTCAACAAATATTGTGACGACTTCAAATTATCAGAACTCAGCGCGGACAATTTCAAATGCTTAATTTACGTCCAAGGTCTGGTCTCATCCAAAGACGTGGAAATGAGACGTAGAATCCTTACTAAATTGGAGAGTGAACAAAATTTGACACTTCAAAAACTAGCCGAAGACTGCCAGAGATGCATCAATGTGAAGAAAGACTCAAAAGACTTAGACGAAGCTGGCATAGCGCACATACATAAAGTACGAAGACAAACCAACTTACTCTCCTCACAAACAAACCAAAATGATTTTCTCCGCTCAAGAATAAGTAAAACAAAATTTTCTAACTATAAATATCAATATAAAAAAACTACCACCCAGTCCATGCTATCGTTGTGTGACTTGGCATTGGTTTAAAGACTGTACTTATCGTTAAAACTTGTCTATCATGTAAAAAAATAGGCCACAAAAGTTCTCACTGTTGGTATAGAAGAGAAAACAAAAGCAGAATAAGAATTTCGAGTAGTGAACAAGCAGATGAGACTAACATAAGAAAATACGTACAAGTTGGAATGCAAAACAGAAAAGTTATGCTACAGCTGGATTCTGGCTCAGACTTAACTATCATAAATCTACAAACATGGAGAAAACTGAATAAACCTGCCATGTTAAAAACTGATAAAATTGCTAGATCCGTTACGGTGAGAAAGATAAAATTCGAGGGTGAAGTAATTACAAACGTAACATTTAATGGAATGACGAAAAAACTAAAAATGTACGTCTTAAAAAATACCGAAAACCTGTTCGGAACGGACTGGATTCAAAAATTCGAACTGTGAGATCTACCTGTAAGTACGTACTGCCAAAATGTAAAAAGCTTACCAACTGAGGCAGACAAATTAAAAGAAAAACTAAAAACGAGTTTCCCCGAAGTATTTTCAGCAGGCCTAGGAAGATGTAAGAAAATGGCAGCAAATATCGAAGTAAAGGAAAACGTTCAGCCTATTTTCAAGAAAAAAAAAAGGAGCGTACCGTTTGCGTCAATTGAAAAAATTGATCAAGAATTAACCAGACTCGAAAACACTGGTATATTGACAAAAGTAGAATACATAAATGGGCCGCACCGACGGTTTACCTCAAAAAGAAATCAGGCGAAATTCGAGTTTGGGCTTATTTTTGACAGGTTTGAATGCAGCAATAAAGGACTACCATTATCCTCTATTCAGTCTAGAAGAAGTATTCACTAAATTAAATGGCGGAAAATTTTTTTCAAAAATTGATTTAAGTGAGGCGTACCTGCAAATTTCAGTCGATGAAGAAAGTTCAAAACTACTATGCATAAATACACACAAAGGACTGCACAGATACCAAAGATTACCTTTTGGAATTAAAGTCGCGCCGGCTATATTCCAACAGACAATGGATACGATGCTTGCCGGACTAGAGTACACAATTGCATACCTGGATGACGTATTGATTAATAGCGAAAGCGTTGAACAACACAAGGAACATGTACAGGAAGTATTTAAAAGAATACAAAGCTATGGATTCAAAGTAAAAGAAAATAAATGCAATTTTTTCACGAAGGAAATCAAATACTTTGGCCATATAATAGATCAAGAAGGTAGACGACCAGACCCTGAAAGGTCAACAGCAATTAAAAAAATGCCAGTTCCTAAAAACATAACAGAACTACAAAATTTTCTAGGATTAGTAAGTTACTACCAGGAATTCATACCTCACATGCATAAACTTCGCGCACCACTGAACAAGCTGCTAAAGAAAGAAAAAGTTTGGCAGTGGACAGATCAATGCCAAAAAGCATTTGTCGAAATAATCAAAATATTGATTTCAGATTTATTTTGGCACCCTACGATCCTAAACTAGAAATTATTGTAGCAAGTGACGCTAGCGCCTACGGAGTCGGAGCGTGTAATATTACATAAAATGTCAGATAGGACAATAAAACCCATCGCACATGCTTCTCCAAAGCTACTACCAGCGGAGAAAAATTATTCACAAATAGAGAAAGAAGCTCTAGTAATTATCTTCGCAGTCACGAGGTTTCATAGGTACATATATGGTAGACACTTTACTCTTCAGACGGATCCCAAACCGCTACTAACAATTTTTGGTTCTAAAAAAGGTGTACCGGTTTACACTGCAAATAGGTTACTTAGATGGGGAACAATTCTTCTGAACTATAATTTCAGATTGGAATATTTACCAACGAAAAAGATCGGGCATGCGGATGGTCTGTCGAGACTTATACCAACAAAGACAGAGCCATTGGAAGATAAGGTAAACGCAGCCTTAAGAAACGAAGAAGCCATGGCCAGAGACTGATCGTCAGTGGTCAAGAATACACGCAGATTATGCAGGACCAATTGACGGCTTCTACAATCATTGTGGATAGCTATAGTGAATGGCCGGAGGTGTTTCGTTGCAAAAATCCTACTTCAGAAACAACCATAAATTGCCTCCACGAGCTATTCGCTCGGTTTGGTGTAGTGGATTGGCTAGTCACAGATAATGGAACACAATTCACATCAGCAGATTTCCAAGAGTTTTGCGAAATTTATCAAGTAAAACATATAAAAAATCCCCGCCTTATCACCCAAGATCAAATGGGCAGGCGGAGAGATTCGTTGATACACTCAAAAGAGCGCTACGAAACGCCTACGATGTGTATACGGAGTAAGCATTACAGCAATTTCTTCAGGTATATCGAATTACGCCAAATAATGCTACACCAACAACACAATCACCAGCAGAAGTGATGTTTGCTAGAAAGATCAGATCTG
>OZ038504.1:64521377-64523877 GCA_964036315.1 Acanthosepion esculentum
AATTATTTTATCAAAAATTCACGATGCTCCTATCTTGAGAACAAAGCTAAGAATTATTATATGAATCCTGAAGAGAAAACATTGCGAAACACTGAGTCGATCTTCATAAATATTGAAGTGATTTACCTTCCTGTTTTCACGTCATTTGACTTATTTATTGACTACTCTTGATTTATTTGTACATTTGGTGATCTTTTTTTTCCCTCACGAACACTGTATTTGAAAAAGAATTTGCTCACCTTGAGAATGTCCACCTTCAGAAATTTTTTGGTCGATGCGTATTTTTAGACCTTGACGAAAACCTTTGAAAACTTTACTTGATGATATAAATGCTAAATTTATTTCAAAAAATATTTTAGATACCACGCATGATTTTAAATATTTACATTATTCGGACTATTGTCCTCATCTTTGTCGCCATATTTATTACAACGTTTCGGCCGTTGTACGCTCCTGCCTTCTTCATCTGTTTGGAATGTCGAACTGAACCGTTTATTTCGCTCACTGGGGTAGACTGTTCTAGTTCCACGTGCCATTTTTAATGGATGTCAGTTAAACTTAAGGAATCAGCACATATGCTAAGCCACAAAAATCTTCTGAGCCGACCAAGCATAGAAATGAATAGAGTATGAGAACCAGTAATAAGGAGTGCCAGAGAAAAGCGATAATAACAACAACAAAAATTGCAATATGAGCTCTGGTAAAAATATACGATGATAACAGCAAAAAAAATACAATATGAGCACTGGTAAAAGACGGTTGCTGAGGTTTATAATACTCAGAAATTCATACACTGGGGTAGACTGTTCTAGTTCCACGTGTCATGTCTAATGGATGTCAGTTATCAGTTATCTCCTGTTAATACCCCTTCTCCAGCCTCTTAAGGTAAGGCTTCAAAAACACAAAAATACACGAGGAAAAGGCAGGCGTTGCTGACCACATATGGAGAGAAAAGGGAGATCACCACCCTCCGTGGAATCAGGTTGAAATCATAGACAAAGAACATCATTGGAAAATTAATAAACTTAAGGTATCAGCACGTATGCTACGTCACAAATATCTCCTGAGCCGACTAAGCATAGAAATGAATACAATATGGGAACCAGTAATAAGGATTGCCAGAGAAAAGCAATAATAACAGCAAAAATTGCAATATGAGCACTGGTAAAAATGGTGGCTGAAGACATTAAGTTTATAAATCCAAGAAATTAATACACAGATGTATTCAAGGAGACATGGCACAGTGGATAAAGGCGTTGGTTAGATCCAATGACAGTGTGAGTTCAATACACGCTTAAGGCAGTGGAGAACTTGCAGTGGGAAATTAACAGGTGATAACTGACATCCAAATCCGCTATTTATTCCGAAGAGAGAAGCGCGATGAGAATTCAGTGAAAAAAGGATCATGTACACAGGTCACCAAATAAAATAGTTTCGTGAGGTAATGATGATAATATTTGTGATAATGGGACAGACTGAAGGAAAGAGACCCAGTAGACTCGGGGGTTAATATTGTTCAGCGAGGAACATCGGACTTTCTTTCGATGCTCTGTTTAAGATGGTACGAAGTAGCAATTCCCAATAAAACTCACCCAAAGAAATCTTTCTTTTACTAAAGTTCACCCAATACAAATCTTGAGAACCATCGAAGGTATAGCGTTACTAAATCAGGTGTGTTAATTGTTTTTAAGCATTTCACTCCAAGTAAGGCAGGAGTGCCAGGCAAGGGGTTACAGAGAATGAGAGTAAGAGTAAAGAGGGTTGTTTGAGGAAAGGATAAAGAGAAGGACGGTGATCAAGATCAAAACATCAGAAAATGTCGATTGACATTACATTTGAATATTTGAAGATTATAGCTATCAGGAAAGCAAGTAAGTGGAGGGGAGTTCCACTGTCAGGAAGTGCGAGAGAAGCTGTTGGAGTAGAAGAGGCGGTTTCATTTAACTGTTTCGATAGTGAAAGGGTGGCACCGAGATGCGAACCTAGTAGCCCGCTTAAATTCATGTACCAGTGAAAGTAGATCGTCAGAGGAGTTGCCATGAAAATATTTTCAGAAAGGACAGAGAGGAGCCACATAAAATCTGTGAGAAAGTGACTGTAGTCGAGATGCCAGATCAAAACCTATCATATTGCATATCCGTCTCTGGATTTTGTCGAGAACCTCGAGATGAACAGCGCACCAGACCATATAGGGCAACTGTATTCAATGCAAGGACGAATGGTAGATTTGTAGATTTGAAGGATGGACTCAGACGAGAAAAACCTTCTGGCATCACACAGAGAACCAACATTCCTTGTGGTAGATGAAGCAATTGATTCAATGTAGTTGCTCCACTTCAGGTCAGTGAAAAACTTGAGAGCAAGAAGGCGCAGAGAGACGCTGTGTTGGAGTTGGGCATCAGCCATGCTGATAGGAGGCAGGAATGTAAGTAGTAAGAATTCAAGATTATAGCATTTTGGGAATTACGCAGTATATTGGTTTAAAAAGCTGCTTGAGTGG
>OZ038504.1:64531377-64571377 GCA_964036315.1 Acanthosepion esculentum
GACTTATGTAAATTGGGCTAATTTGAATGCAGTGGAGATATACAACGAACTTTAACTACAGTTTTACATTAAAAAATGTTGAAGATACAGAGACACTCAGCAGAAAACTGTAACCTGCATGCTTTACCATAAAGCCAAAAGACACCATGAGTTACCCTACTTAGAAAATGTGCATCTCTTGTAGGGACCATTCAAAAAGTCCCACTGAGAGTTGCAATGGCTTTTCATGGCTTAACGGTAAAGCACTCTTAGCATAAAGTGGCTTCCCAGTACAGGTTTAATTCCTGTTGAGAGGCACATATTCTTTATTAAGACTTTCAATCTCTAGGCTGGGAGACAGACATTCTACTAAGAAATGTTTATCTTATAAATATAACATTTATAGTAATAAGAAATAATGTTGGATTAAAAAAATATATTGAATGCTTTTATATACATATATAAGCACACCGAACTTAAAACAGTTTCCCCAGTATAAACCAGATGTGAAAGGCACAATTTTTTAAGACTCAAATTCCAAGACTGACAGAGGTTAAATAAATTGTTAAAAAACGAACATGTATATCTACTCGAATATGGATAGCCACTAAATATACTCAATATATAAAACATGAAGTTTATATTAATAACAATATACTAGTTTTAACCCATGAAATTTTATGGTTTTCCTATTCTAATTCTTAAATTAATGATTGAGTAAGCTCATGGTAAGTTCAACAACAACAAAATATCCATACAAATTCCCCTATCACATAGTTAAATATTTGAGCTTAACAACTTTAACAAAGTATTACAATAACAAACATAAATATGAATTTCTACATTCTTTTTAAAATAATTGTCGGACTTTGTCCATTTCATAATGTGTGACGTCATTTGTTTACATTTGGATACACTTTGAGCAGATATGAATGCACGTGAGAGATTCATGGAAGATTGAAGTTTAAAGGCAGTAAATTCGATCGTTTAAGAGCACGTCAGGCTAAATGATGGTTCCGTATAGGATACCGGTTCGATTCCTGTCGGAGTGACGAATATTTTCTATAAAAATTTCTCTGACATACAGACCGGTATATGGTTATCAATGCTGTTTATTATAAAACAGAGCATTTACTTAAATATTTGTATCTATAAAAACAATGTATTTTTGCAATGTCGAGATGCGTATCTAAGACATTTTTATGTTTACAAAAATGTCTTAGAATAAATATGAATGTTGGTTATTATTTTAATAAGTAAGAGGGTCCAACTGAAAATATTTCAAATTGACAACTTTTCCATTTCACTGAAACAGACGATGAGCACATATCTTTCCTTATTTTTTTCATTTTCTCACTGAAATCAAGTAGTGTCTTTTCCCGTCTTTCTACAGGATCAAAACGTGATAGTTCATAATTTATGAGGTATTGGTAGTAGACGTTAAACATTCTTTCTTTCTTTCTTTCTTTCTTTCATTACAGCCAAATCCTAGTCTTACGTACATTTCTCTTCATAATAATTTTAGAATAATTCAGAAGACGATGTTATTTTACTGAATTTATGGTAATTGGATTTCTGGCGATTGCCAAACTCGGTTTCCGTCCTTCGAGACTGAGCGTCTAGATAATGACCTTTTTCTCGAGCTTCTCTTGCTTTTTGGACTAAGATCAAAGTGTAGTTGCATAATAGATTTTAGATGCATCAAGGATAGTCTTCGGTGATGCACTGACTTCATTGCCGATTTCGGGTTTTGCCTTATATGGGCTCAAACAGCAACTCTAACCTAACCACGGATAAGTCAGACCGCCTCCTTGAAAGCGTCGTGATACGCATCTCGACATTGCAAAAAATAATCTGACATGGTTAGGAGTCCGACCGTTCTTATTGACATACATCAGTTAACGTCAGCCAATGAAAAAGTAGCTTTTTAGTACACGCCCCTACTATATACTGTTGTCTTTTTTGCATTAATCCTATGTTTTATACGTTTTAATTACTGATCCCTTTACACTACTAACTCTTTACCTAAACCTGCATGTATACCCAACCCAATCTGTCTTAACATTTATGATTCCCCCAAAATTGAGTCTAACTTTCGTCTTATATTAGCGTTTCTAAACAAATATCCCCTATTCATAATATCAGATAAATCTTTAAGTCTACATTTACTCTTAGTTAAACGAAATTCCACAAAAAAATCCTATATATGTTTGTACGTCCTCGCATCTATATATAAACGTAGTAAAAGTACTGTTGTGAGACCAATACTTCCCTACATCATGGACTCTCCCAGTACTATATTATTATGTGAATGGTAGTATCATGGGAGTAGTAGCACCAGTAATGCGCAGCCGCGTACGATACCAATATCGGACACCACTGGATAGTAAGCTCTGCTTACACTATTCTTTGTAACTTTTCTGTTTAATATATCTTTCTTATCTCTAACCCGTGTTCCGTGTTTTCCTTCCGTGGCCCCTACTTCGGGTCCACATCAAGTACTGACACGCACATGCAAGGACACACATGCATAAATTCTATCTCGCATTTCCATTCATTTTTAAGAAAAAAAAACCATTGAAAAATTAATTAGTACTATTTATTTGAAGTTCCTTACAAGTTTTGTGATTTATCGACTAAAATAATTCCATGGTCTAATCCCAGAAAAAATAAATAAATAACCTACTTTATTAAATAATCTATACACATATCAACTATCTTTTAAATATTACTCGAAATAAATCTAACTAATTAATACTAGTATCGACATTTAACATTTTCAAAACTGTGTTTATTATTCTACTACTTTACATCTTTGCCCTCTGAAATTACATTTATATGAAATAGGCAATTTAAACATGAACTTAAACATAAAACTGCAAATAAGTGGAAACAAATGGCAATCAGTAAACGAAAAGCAAAAAAAAAAAATAAAAATTCTAAAAAACCTAACTAAAGAAGTGACGGAGAAGCACAATTATATTTGGATAATTCCTGCTCCCACGAATAAAGCACTTCTTACTCCTTAACATAAAGGGTAAAAGGATATCAATAATAGAACATTCTGTCTGAGTTGACATGTAATCAATATACACCTTATTTATATTCCATTACTTTTCAGATGGTCGAACAGAGAAATAAATAAAATGCGGGAGAAATTAATAAATAAAGAGACATGCCAGCAAATCCTCAACAGCAGCAGCATTAAGAAAAGAAAAGTGATTATCAATGGAATCAATCAGGACAGCAGCAGTAGCATTGTCAACAGATATAAATATTTTACTGGTCATTCAGTGATAAAATGTCTTGCTATCCATTTTACTATAAATATGTATTGTTGATAATTTGTTTATATAAAAATATATAACACTGATATTTTACAATAAAAAATTCACTTTTATATCTTCATGGTGTTTTATATTTGTTTGGGGGTTCACTATATCCCATATCTGGGAGCCTAGCAGGACCTGCCACTCCCGGTCAGGGTGGACTTGGGAACAAGGGCAATTAAGGGGTGGTTCCGCGATACTTCAGACCTTCATTCTCCCAATCAGAGGCTTTGATGTCGGATGTAGTTCGTCGCCATATTATTAAAATAAAAAAACAAAACTGATCTTTATTTAACCATGCTAAACGAAGTTGTCTATTCTGGACCAACAGTAATAACAACGAATACAAAATCAGAAGAAACCTAAGAGGAAACCATCGAAAAAAAAACAACTCTATGGCGATAGGGAAAGTGATTGAAATTCTACGAAAAGAATTTTCAATCTTGGAGAAATTCTCAAACGATTTGAAAAATAATCAGTAATGTCTTCTCACTCATTAATTCCTTCTTATCGCGCAAAATGTCTGAGGACCAACTTCTCGAGAGTTCCTCTCTGCGGCTGCTCGGTCTCACGCTGTCCGCTGATCCGAGATGGAACAAATACATCGAGTCAATTGCATCATCCACCGCAAGAAAAGTTGGTTCCCTGTGCCGAGCCAGGAAATTCTTCTCCCCGGAATCGATCCTCCAAGTCTATAAGTCTACCATTCGACCTTGCATGGAGTATTGCTGCCATTTATGGTCTGGGGCCCCTGCGTGTTGCCTCATGGTTCTTGATAAGATCCAGAGACGGATATGCAATGTGATTGGCCCTGATCCGTCATCTCGTCTGCAGTCGCTCTCTCACAGACGCGATGTTGCATCGCTCTGCCTTTTCTACAAGTACTTCCACGGTAATTGTTCTGAGGAGTTGCTTTCGCTTGTCCCTAAGCCTCGTGAATTTAAGCGTCCTACGAGGCTGGCATCCCGTTCCCACCCCTTCACCGTTGAAACTGTTAGATGTAGACGTCTTTTCTACTCCAATAGCTTCATGTCTCGCACATCTCGCCTATGGAACTCCCTTCCCTATTACTGTTTCCCTGACAAATACAATCTCCAACGGTTCAAGTGTAGCGTCAATCGTCATCTCCAATTGCCTTGATCTATCCACTTCCTGACATCTTTCATTCCTATCTGCTCTCGCTCTATATCTCCCGTAACCCCCCTGCCTCGATCGACCCTCCGTCCTTCTCTTTCTCCACATCCCTTCCTTCACCACTCCTATCTGCTCTTCCTCCAACCCTTCTGTAACCCCATGCGTGATAGTGGCCACCGGCCTTGCTTGGGGTGATACGCTTAAAAAAAAAAAAGTCAAATGAAATTTGTTGTTAATAACTACTCTTCTGGGGCGTATGCGATCAATACAGGCGTTCCACATGACTCTCACTTCGCCCCTACACTTTTTTCAGCTATACGTTAACGATCAGTCCTACAAAATTCTAAGACCATTAATGAATATATATGCAGGCGTCACCACGATTTATGAGAGGACAACGAAAGATATAGTAGTCCAGATTCTGGTAGCTGACATCTTACTCGAACGGCAAAATGGAGGAAGCTTGTAACATAAAATCCCTCCAAATCCAAGCTTCTAGAGTTTCATAATCACGGAATAGAGCCTGGGTTCTTTTTCCACACATGACATACGATTGTACTCTCAATGAGGTTACTTGTTTCGAAAAAGAGAAAGTAACCAAGCTGATCCATTGAAGGGTGAACACGTTCGGCTTCGGCAGAGGGAGAAAGTCACAATTATGCAATTATGGGTCTAGTCACTGCATCTCATAAAACAGTGGATAAAGGCGTTGAAAGAGGCATAGCACGTGGAACTAGAAAAATCCATACTCGGAGGACGAAATAGAGAGTTCAATTCGAAATTTCAATCATCTGAATAAGGCCAGAGAGTAAGTACAAGGGTCGAAACGTTGTGAATATGGTAATGAAGATGAGGATAACAGTTCGAATAATGTAAATAATTTAAATAACCTGTAAAAGATTGAAACGTCATGACAACAAATTAATTAATTTTAAGACATTTTTATGTTTATACATTCTTTTTATAGATACACATATTTAAGTAAATGCTCTGTTTATAATAAACAGTATTAACAACAACTAACGTTCTCCGCATATTATTGTAAACAGAACATTTACTTAAATATGTGTATCTATAAAAAGAATGTATAAACATAAAAATGTCTTAAAATAATTGTCGGACTTCGGCGATTTCATAATGTGTGACGTCATTTTTTACATTTGGATACGCATCGAGCAGATATGAATGTACGTGAGAAAATCATGGAAGATTGTAATTCAAAAACAGTAAAATCGACCTTGCTAACCGAAATGTTCCTCTGTGGCGAAATCGGTAAAAGCACGTCAGGCTATATGACGGTTCCGTATAGGATACAGGTTCGATTCGCGTCGGAGGACGCATATTTTCTATGACAATTTCTCGGACATTCAGGCCGGTAAATGTTGTTCAATACTGTTTATTATAAACAGAGCATTTACTTAAATATTTGTATCTATAAAAAAAATGTATAAACATAAAAAAAATATCTTAAAATAATTGTCGGACTTTGTCCATTTCATAAATTAATTAATCTATTAGCAATCTATAAACATTCTGTGAGAATTCGATGGTTTCTTAAAAACGCCAGCAAAATACCTCCATGGAAGGTTATCTAGAACAATGTGTTTAGGTAACATTCAAAATAGATAAATTATTACGGTGAATAAAGGCAAGTCAAAAAGCCTCTCTCACGATGACTGTTGACTTTGTCTTAGCAAAATTTCTGGTGAATTTTAAATAGCTTTTTCCACCCAATTTCATAATTGCATTTGGTATCAACTAAGAACCAGAAATTTAGTCTTAAATTAATGTTTTAGTTGTGTGAAACCGATAAGGAAAGCGAGATTAAATTCATGAAATGAATTTGAAGTTATTAGCACCTGAGAAATGTATGCTCTTTTAGAATTTAGAAGAGATACAAAGAATACAAGTGTTACAAAATTCCTTACCATGCAGATCAATTGCGAGAGATGCGTATAAGGCGTTGACGTGATAGAATCTTACAGACAAGGCTACAAACATGGATCCTGAAAGTTATCTTGATTTTAAAATGATTGGATGTTACAGCGTTTTTGTCAGTATCGTCATTGTCTACATCCGTCCGACTCGGGAGACGATGGAGTAGCGCTATCGGGTTGGGCTTTTGACCGGTAACTGTCACTTCCCGTGTTGTGCAGATGTCTTACGACGTCGTTGGAGTGTCCTCTCCAGTGCGCGAAGAGCCTGGGCGGGGTGTATGGAGAACTAGGGCTGTCCGGACGTCTAGCTCCACCTCTCGGCCTTGCTAGTAGAGTCCAAAGGCGAGGATGAACCAATACAGTTTGGTACCAGCGCGGCTACAGGAGTTACCGGAAGGTAGCACAGAGTGCCGTCCATCCGCTTTAGTCTAGGGTTTACTCCTTAGCCTTTTCTTCTCCCGAAGATTTCCACAAGGCAGTGGAGCTATTTAACCCATAGGCGGGATTTGGTTCATGGGCGTGTCCAAACACCGGTGGCCCTGCATGCCGTGTTTTAAGGGGGCCAAACTCCTTCCGCGTCACCTGTAATTTAGGCCAAGTCCGGAAGGTGCTCGGTTGCCATGTGTCGCCACTAGGAGGCATTATATAGGGCTTGCTGATGGAGAGGCTATATACTGGCAGGGAAAGACTTACGCACTCGGCACCTCTTTTCGCATTGCTGCTAACCAGCGGCGGTAGCTGAAAGCGACAAGCACTACGACTATTGACTACCACACTAGACGCATCACAACTGCTGTTGAGACACATGCCAGTATAAAGCCAATAAAACGCGACATTGAATTGTCAAAGAAAACTAGATACCTAAAGGTCTATAAATGTACTTTTAAAATAAAATAGATGAAATACAAAACGTAGAGGCTAAAATGTAAAACCAATAAAAAAGTAATACTCACAGAAATCAGAACAAAACAAATGGGGTGAAAGTCTATACCCACCCCCTTATTTCTAAACCCTTTGTAATTCAATGCGCGCTAGTCGAATAACAAACTCTGAATCGAAGTTCAAATTTAATCAAGAAAACATAGTCATCAAATTTGAAAATAATAAAGAAATTCCCTGAAAGAAGTATTAACTTTTAAGACATTACATCGTATATTTCAGCGGCACAGTCAAGGAGTCGAGACGGAACGACAGAAGAGTAGTAGAGTAAGTCACACACAGAGACGGCGGCAAGCGTCACAGTTAGTGAGCACGTAGACTCAGTAAGGAGTCATACCGCGATACTTCAATACCAAGACTGTATATATATTAGTGCTACTAACCCGCATTCCTGGATCTACTAACCCGTATTACCAGTTTGTATTATTACGTTAATAAATTTATTTTCCTTATCCATTCCTGGCGTTTGTTATTCATTGATATCGGATTTAATCCCGGAATCCACAACAAATTGGCGACGAGGAATTCGAACTCACACGGGAAGAAGAAAAAACAATTTTCCCTCGTCGACAACAACTTGGCGACGAGGTATTCGAACTCACACGGGAAGGAAAAAAAATTCTCCCTCGTTGCCCACAACAATACATAACAACCTAACACTTGTTTTTGATATCAAGAAAGTCTAGATAAAGGAGAAATGAGAAAATAATGTTTTAGACGAGATAGAACGATACTTGAAAACTAAATTAAATGTAAGAAAAAAAATTGAAGTTATTAACACTTGAGAGATAATCTGTTTTACTTTGTCTGTGTTAACATAGAAGATAAAAGAGATAAAAGACTTAAAGTACCGTATAACATTTCTTAAGCAAACATAATGACATGAACAAAGACCCCAACTGTTTCTTGAAGCGGGAAACGTTCCATTTCTCCGCGACATCACAATAGACACCGGTCGCAATATACAATGTCTAAGACAATAGAACATATCTGTCTATATTCCAGAGATGAGGTATTATGGTTACTTATATTATTTACATTATTCGGACTGTTATCTTCAACTTCATTGCCATATTCACAACGTTTCAGCCGGTGTACTTACTCTCCGGTCCTCTTCAATTGATTGGAATTACGAACCCAACCCTTTATTTCGTCCATCGAATCTAAAAGGAAATAACTGAAACTGAGATAGCCAAAAAGTGCATGGCATGTGGAACTAGAACAATCTACCTCGGTGGATGGAATGAAGGGTTCCGTTCGAAATTCCTATCACCTGAAGTAGGCCGGTGTGTACAACGCTCGAAACGTTTGTGAATATGGCAATGAAGGTGAGGATAACAGTCCAAATAATGGAAATAATGTAAGTAACAACAGACCATATATAATGATAAAAGACTTCTAGGAACCTAAAGTGCTTTAGCATAGACATGACAATTATGTCTGACAAAAATATCTCGGCAACAGAATTTTAAAGAATTTCAAAATATATGAGCCTAAAACTAGCCTGCTAGATAAGACTGTTTTAACCTAGAAAATGTTACTGAATGTGGAATAACCAAAACGGAGGTTCGAAATGAATTGGTAATCTTTACAACATCAACAAAATACAATACTCGCCAACGCGGTGAAGTAGGTAAACCACTGCAAGTGGTGAAATAATTAGACAGCATATTACCCCCATTTACAATAGTGTCCAACGTTTTTATTGAGCTTGGGACATACCCATTAGTGTTCATAGATACGATATATAACAAAGACATTTAAATTGCCCTAAGTTATTCAAAGGGGAACAGCCAGAATTGTTAAAAAGTACATTGCTACACATTTAAAAAAAATAAACCCATTAATATCTGAGATACAAAGGATCGTTCAATAACTGTCTATATTTCTGAGATGAGTTAGTGTAATTATTTACACTATTTACATTGTTCGGACTGTTGTCCTCATCTTTGTTGCCGTATTCACGACGTTTCGTGCGTTGTACGCTCCGGTCTTCTTGAGGTTTTATACGTTGGAATTTCGAACCGAACACTTTACTTCACCTACCGAGGTAGATTGTTCTAGTTCCACGTGCCATGCCTTTTCTGGATAACACAGTTTCAGTTATTTCCTATTAGGAACTCAAATTTCCAAGTGTTTTGCTTACCTCTGCTGTGCTTGGAGAATTGAGTTGCCAAAGGGAAATAAGTGAAACTTAGATATCCAGTAAAGGCAAGGCATGTGGAATTAGAACAATCTACCCACATGGATTAAA
The DNA here is from genome assembly GCA_964036315.1 of Acanthosepion esculentum. Classification (NCBI taxonomy): domain Eukaryota; kingdom Metazoa; phylum Mollusca; class Cephalopoda; order Sepiida; family Sepiidae; genus Acanthosepion; species Acanthosepion esculentum. Next base: position 64,540,950 of record OZ038504.1, read on the forward strand.
TAAAGACACCGGTTCGAAACTCCAGCGTATATAAAGGCCGAAACGTCGACAATAAAGACGTGGACAATAGTCTGAACAATGTAAATAGTGTAAATAGTTACAAAGGTTCGTGTTAGTAATGGCCCCACGTATACAGAGAAATGCAAACTGAACGTTAAATAAACGATATACTTCTTAGAAAAGACCTTTCTTTGCTTCAGATCTAAAATAAATGGCTGATACACATATTTTCTTACTCGACCCGCAAACAAAGTGATTTCTTAGCGGTAAAAATGAATCTAGGGGCACGGTAATAGCGGCTCAGATTGAGGAATTCCAGTTGGATCTATTACATTCACTTTCGTACTATTACCCTTGGGAAAAGTAAGAACTCTCCTCTCCCCACCCCTCAGATATGGGTAAATAGCAGTACAGACTGTGTTCTATAGCAGTATAACATTATTTCCTCCTAATTTTCGAAACTGCTCCTAGGGGACGCTCTCCGACACTGTAAATACTCTGCGATAATTTTTATCTCTTCTTACATTTCCGCTTACACGACAACATGTAACGTTCTCGCGGAAGATCGCGTTTTTCTCTTTTTGGGAAATGCATAAACAATACATACGTACACATATATACGTACGCACATTCACTCACTTCACATACGTTGGACCAAAATATTTGCACATTCATTTGTTACACACATTATTCTATTTGTCACTTGTAACCCTTTTGTTGTTAATACATTATCATTTTTTTTTGTATATATATACAGCGAAACAGTACTATCTGTGAATGACATAGTTTAGCTCTTGAAAATATATTTCAATTGAGCACTGTTGAGTGATAAGCTAATTCTATAAACAACAGCCACCTGCACTAATGCAAAGCTCTTCAGTAAAATGAATGGAGCACTTTGGCCGATTGGCATTTGTAAAAACAATACTCTAGATTTAATTCTGTAACTCTACCGAGTGAAGATAGCTCTGGCTGACACAAAATTAGTTGTGTTTCAATCCTGGCTTCAGACATTCGGAAGTCTAGTCGCACTGAGGAGATGTGATACAGCGAAACAGTACTGTCTGTGAATGACATAATTATATATATATATATATATATATATATATATATATATATATATATATAGTTTACGAAAAACTAGGTAATCCGTATGGGTAGACCCAAGGAGGATAAAATCCAGAGAGCTCAATGTAAATCAGAGCTAATAATTTAAATAAAAACAGACCACTTTAAGGTTCCATATAATAAATTATTTCACCACAGCCCTTTTAAAGGACCGCGGATCATCAGACTTTACTTCCAAAGGTTGAAACGAAAAATGAAAAGAAATTTACACATTTTTGACGGGCAGTACTAAGTATATGTAAATTAACGAAGTGAGGAAGTGAGGGGGAAGAGAGACATGATTGAGTTAGAGGTAACATTTCTATTCTTTCAAATTTAAATTGTTTGAGGAAAACCAGACATTGACACATTAAATCATGTCTCTCTACCCCCTCAATTCCTCACTTTGTTAATTTACATATACTTAATACTGCCCGTCATAAATGTGTAAATTTCTTTTCATTTTTCGTTTCAACTTTTGGAAGTAAAATCTGATGATCCGCGGTCCTTTAAAAGGGCTGTGATGAAATAATTTATTATATGGAACCTTAAAGTGGTCTGTTTTTATTATATATATATATATATATATATATATATATATATATATATATATATATATATATATATATATATATTAGTTTGTTGTTGTTTCGTCACACTTTTTTAGGTGGACTCATATTACAAGTCCGTCATGTTTGTTTATCTCACAAACGTACCACGGCCCGCAACAGAAGGAAGTAATTCTGAATTAAAAACTGTATGCAGCCCTGGCATAGCACATACACACGTGTATATGTATGTGCGTGTGGTATGTGTAGGTGTCAGATAAATGTCAAAACTTTATGTATACTAGGGTTGAGTCTGTTTTCTGTACTATACAAGATTATCCTAAAGTTGTATATTTTGAAAAAAAATAGACAAATTCATCATACAAAGAATTTGATTTATTTTCCTCGAGGCGAGGCCCTGTATTTTTTAATTGAAATAATTAAAAAAAGAACAAAAACAACCCTTACGAAAATTAGAAAACAAAGAAAACAATTTAGAAATAAAGAAGAATGAGGAAAATTCAATCGATTCTTTTTTCTCATTTCTTTTTCATTGTGTCAAATTGTTTGGTGAATCTTCATTTATAAATGTTAAAAAAAGCGACAGGACAAAGGAAGCAAAATAAAAAAAGTAATTTTTGATTACTCATTTTCCCGAGATGATGAACCCTTTAAATTACACCGAGCCATAAACACTCAAACTATCTATCTATATATATATATATATATATATATATATATATATATATATATATATATATATATATATATATATATATATATATATATATATATATATATATATATTATTTGTATTCATATATATATACTTATGGCTACTTTTGTCGTGATTTTATAACATATTTATGTTGTAATATTCAAATAAATAATTATATATATACTTATATATCTATGTATATTAGTTGCATGTATGTATATATATATATATATATTAGTTGTATATATATATATATATATATATTAGTTGTATGTATATATATATAAATATATTAGTTATATGTATATAATTATATATATATATATAGTGTATATATATATTTTGTTGTATGTATATATATATAATTTGTATATATATATACGTTTTATATATAGATATAAGTTGTATATATAATATACATTAGTTGTATGTAGGTATGTATATGTTGTGCTTATATATATATATATATATAAATGTATATATAATAGTTGTACGTATAATAAGTTGTATGTATATATATTAGTTGTATGTATATATACATATATATTAGTTGCATATATATATATTAGTTGTGTGCATATATATATGCATTAGTTCTATATATATATATATATATATATATACATTTATATATATATATATATATATATATATATATATATATATATATATAATTCATTTTGATCATATCTATCTCAATCTGTTCATACCTATTTATCTCTCTTTCTCTCTCTATATAGTTCACCCTGTTCATATCTATCTATCTATAATTTACCTATCTCAGTTTGTACATTTCTATCTATGAGGATGCGCTAAGTGTAGCTTAGATGTGGCATAAGGCCAAAAATATGAAACATCCAATGAGGATGTACACAGACGTAGTTGATCTAGCCAGACCTAGTGAGGATTGAACTCATTAATCAGTAGTAATTTACATGGCGAGGCATGCTTGCTAACCATTGCTCCACGTCAAAGTGAAAAAATGGTTTTCTAAGTGTAGTTTATATGTGGTACAAGACGGAAAGTATGGAACACTCAGTGAGGATCGAACTCAATATTCAGTCGTAATTGATCTAGCAGGAGAAGCCTGCTAACCATTACACCACGTTGAAGTGTCTAGTGATTTTCTAAGCGAAGTTTTGATACAAAAGTATGAAACACCTAGTGAGGATTAAACTCACTAGTAATTGATATCGCGAAACGGTCTTCATAACCATGACACCACGTCGAAGTGATTGATCTATATGTCTACTCATGACTATCTCATTCTGTTAGTTCATATCCATTTATCCCTGCCCATATCTATCTATGAAGCTATCTACGATTACGACCATATCACGTTGAAACACCAGTTCTTGTACGATCACCGAAGTTATGAAACGCTGACCCTGGTTAGTATCTAGATGAAATACCACGTGATGTGTGCTTGGATGTTTCGGGTAATGTCATGGATAATGGCTCGGAATTGTTAATCGGAGGACCTAGTTCGATTCCCACTAGAGATCGTTATATTCACTTACGCACAGTTACCATGAGTTTTTTTTCAGCACTGGGTTAATTAGTCCAAGTTGCAAAAATCATTATCATCACCAAAACCTCTTGCAATCTGGTATAAATAACCTGTAAAGAGTAGATAAGACATAAAAAAAACAAATGAATATATTCAACATATACACTGTAACCCGGATATAAGAGAAACCCGGATATAAGAGAGATCTTCTCTGGTCCCAAATTAGAGCCTCCTTAAATGTATATATAATAGACCAAACCCGGATATATGAGAAACCCGGATATATGACTTCTTCTCCGGTCCCGACAATTCTCTTATATCCGGGTTACACCGTATATATATATATTTTATATATATATATATATATATATATATATATATATATAATGTCATGAACCGCAATGCGATATTTGCTTCCTGTGTTTTATTGCACGAATTTATCGTTGCATAGCAATCTTCCACGCAACCAAAACAAACTATCATTGTTGCAATGACCGCATAACCATTCTAAAACAATAATTACCATCTCTGTTATTTAATTTATTACTTAATTTATTTTAATGTACTTGTAATCTCTGATGATGGCTTATGTAAGCCGAAAGCTTAGACAGGATTAACAATAAAAACATGTATCTTTTCAGTGATAATTCTAAAAAGCTTATTCGACAATATGAAAGGAATTTACTTAAAATAAAAAAAATTCTATATTACTTTTCGAAACATGCATATATATATATATATATATATATATATATATATATATTGTATTTATTGGGACAACAATTTCTGTTTTAAACAAGTTTCATTTAAGCAAACTGACAAGGTACTCTGTTTACGCTTTTTATTTAATTTTTTCTTGCGTTTGTAAAAGTGCTTTCTTTTCTGGACATGAAGAATGTAAAAATTGTGCGAATGTTCTGCATAGCCGAGCGCTTTTGGCTATTCTTTTAGTCATTATCGAGGATGATGTTTTATTTTTTATTTATATTTGAATGTAAGTTTTTTGTTTTTTTTCTATGTAACTAGAATTTTAGGATTGCTTTATTTTCCAAAGACGATAAGCCCACTGTGACTGTGATCGCAGTTGTTATTGATTGTTGTCTTTTCCTTTTTTATTATTAGTCATTCCATATTTTGTCTATTTTGACATGTGGATGAGGCGATTATCCTTGTATTTTTGACAAGTATGTTGCGGTGAGAGTTTGGTAGGTTTTCGTGTTTGTTTAAATGGATTCTAACTGAGCTAGATTCAGAGACGTCCAACGTCATCCTTCTCGATAGGCTTGTCCGATATAATTATTCATGAGTTTGCTTTGATTAGGACACAGCTCCTTCAGAGGCATGTGAATTTGTAAATAATATTGGTTTTCTGTATTTCAGATCTTGCAGGTGTGTTGCTATTGTTGATGATATGCGTTCAGAGGGAGAATATTTCCCCAGAAGTTTGGACTCGGCCGTCGGACAAAAGATATAAAAATACTCCTACACCAAGAGGAGATAACAGTAGCAGCAGTAGCCTTTGAGGAAAACATTAATTCGTGGCTAAATATTCTCTTCTACATTATATTTCCCTGTACCAAAAAGTAATGAACTTGATAAACCAATTCCAGTTTTTGTACTGTTGTTTTTGATAACTCATTTACAACAATAAGGTTAGCTATTTTAAATGATTTATATAAGATAGTATAATTTCCATGTTCTGGTTGACTGGGGTGGTGTATTTCTTTGTAATATTTTTAAGAGTAAATTCATCTTGATTATAGATAACGTGTATTTGTTTTTTTATAGAAAATGTTAATGTTATTGATTTTATCTGTATGTTCAGTATTACAATTAGTTACTTGAGAAAGAAATAGCCTGATTTGGTAATTGATGAGAGTTTAGTAGGAAAAAGAGGAGACAAGAAATTATTTATAACGCCTATTTTATATCTAAGAGGGCATTCACTCATAAAATTAAAGAACTCAGTAGTGTGAAACAGACGCTAGATAACAACGGTTTTCTGAACTACATCATCGAACACCAGTTCAGACTATAATGTCCAGAAAATGAAAAACTTATACGAACACAAGATAAATTAAATAAAGATCTTAAAGTACCTTGTCAGTCGTTTTTCCTGAAACACACACACACACATTTTATATATATATATATATATATATATATATATATATATAAGAAAGACAGAGATGGATGATGGAGTAATGGGTTGCAGCTAGGATTGAAAACTCAGAGCTGAATTCGAATTCGAGTTGAGTTCTTTACATTCCTATATGTCCAAATACCATTGGGAAAGGCATGAATCCATCTCTTTTCTCGCTATCTATGGGTATGCAGCAGGTCAGACAGAGGCACACTTGAGGAGGCAACCGGTCTAGGAGAATGACAATTCTTAAGTCATGAAGAGGGTCGTCAATATCAATCAATAAGTTTCAAGGACAATCATTGTAAGTAACTGGACTTCATCTGATGGAACCCTGCTTTTCTCACGGCCAGCTCTATGTTGGTTGTTCAAGTATTAGGAATGGGAATAAACCATTCGTCCAGACCCAGAATGGGGAAACCGAAAATGTTGTTTATCATGCAGCTTTGCAATATAAGTTCCAAATAGACAAATGATACCATTTTCATGATAACTATTAATTGTTTGAGATATATTGTCCAAGTTAAGATAATAAATAAAATTTAATATGTAATCAGTGCATGAAGTGTCATTCTTGGGCCGAAGGCCCAATCAAGGTCCCTATGTAGGGTGGCTTTTAAGCTAGTATATAATAAATATGAATTTTATTGGCAGAATTGGAATCATTTTGTTGACTTTTTATTCTTAAATTTATTAACTGGCCTATTGAATGATATACATACATACACACACACATAGGTGAGTGTGTGTGTGTATGCGTGATTTTCTCATTTCGTTTACAAACTATACAATATTCCTTTCACAAAAATACCACATTAATACATTAAAGTCCTAATTGATCCCCATAAGTACAATTTGTCTGGGTGGGGAATTGAATAACAAACTTAAAAATAAATCTCCTAATGAATACTTGCTCTACACACACACAAACATATATATAAGTGGATGTAATTAATGCGGACTTGGATGAATTAAGAAAAAACAATCATTCGACCAACCACATACACAACTACATATTCATCAGACACGACAACAATTACGAAAAATAACACTCGCAAAACGAAAAGTGTCACACATCCACCAGAGAACTGACATTTCTGTTCACCTAACGGGGAGGCGGGGGTGAGGAATTAAACTTAAAGTGAGGGCAAAAATAAGAGGGGCTAATGAGCATACATCCCCTGGCTAAGTTAACTAGGCGTAAAAAAAAAAAAAAAGCCTAAACTGCCCCACTATTTTGGGCGGGGTTGCCAATATTTAATACAGGGCTCCCAATATCCTGATGCCTAACCGTCATCAAAATGCCCCTCTAAGTCAGATCCATTTTACTCGATAGATACGTGTAAGACACACCCACCTTTTGCCAAATTCTAATGGAGCGGGGAGTCGGTTTTCCGTCCTGAACTTTGACTAAATTCATGCTTATAAAGCAAGATCAGTTGGGAAAAGGAACTTCTCGTATCGATAGAATTCCTTTTGTTGCGTCGTCTATATCACAACACCGCATAATAATTAGCAAGTGGTGGTCCCAAATAAATCTTTTTAACAGCTGACATTTTTCGGTTATTTCGGCTTTTCAGATTTTTTCCAACAAAAATGGTTTCCTTTTTTTTTTCCAGACAAAAGGGGAGTGAGTACCTGTTTTTTTTTTTTTCTTAGGCGAAAGTGAAAAAATACAACAAAAACAAATTAAAATATCTATAACGGAGAAAATAAAATATAATCGCAAATTAAACTATTCCTAAAAAGAGTGGGAGAAAAAAAACTAGTTTAAAGTATAGTAATAATGAGAAAATAAAAATGAAAAAAACAAAAAATCCGGGTTTATCAGCAGACGAAAGAAATTAAAGAAAAGGCTTGATGAGTGAAAAAAAAAATTGCTTTAAATTCCCGAACAATGAAACAACGCGAAAGGGGGTTCTTTTAAATTAAAAATGTAAAATCAATACAAAATATTTAATAAGGAAGACGGAAAGGTATTAAGTGAAACGCACATGTAGCAAAAAACAAAAAAATAAGGTTCGCCTATACAGAAAACAAAATGGCCGAAATAAGAAATTTGTCAAACAAGTCTGGCGTATAAAAAATTTAAAATTAAACTGGAAAATAAAATTAAAAAACTTAAACCGGAAAGTTTCAAGGAAAGAAAAAACTTACAGTTAAAAAATTAAGAGCAAGAAATGAAAAAAAATTTATCGTAATGTTTAGTGTAAGAAATAAGATTAAAATAAAAAATGACATATTGCCGTGGTGTGAAAACGGATAGAATAAACTGAAAATAAAAGCAAAATACGAAAATCGCAACATAGTTAAAGTAAAATAAATATATTCAAAATCACTTGAAAAAAATAAATGGAACGTGGATTTAAAAAAGAGTTATAATCTACACAAAACTTAATTGGTAACACTCTGAAGAAAATGTTTTTGTCAAGAAAAATCTGTAAGCTTTAACGAATATTGGGCTGACTCCAACAGACTGGTATTTACCAGTCATCCCACTACGGACTAGATGCAACACAAAGTCAAGTTTACTATCTGGGAAAAAAAAGAGATTGTTTCCAGCTGTGCCACAAGTCAAAATTTACCCGCCTCCGCAAAAGCGGGTTTCTTATTTCGGCCATTTTGTTTTCTGTATAGGCGAACCTTTTTCTTTTTTTATTTTTATTTTTGCTACACGTGCGTTTCACTTAATATCTTTCAGTCTTCCTTATTAAATATTTTGTATTGATTTTACATTTTTAATTTAAAAGAACCCCCTTTCGCGTTGTATAGATATTTCAATTTGTTATTGTTGAAATTGTTTTTCACTTTCGCCTAAGAAAAGAAAAACAGGTACTTCTGTCTTTCTCAGCCGAGACTTTACTCGAAGACAGAGCCCCGACTGAGCCATCCTCCACCCGAAGTAGGAGGTCTTGTCTTGTCTTGTATTCTCTTGTCGCAAACCTGTGACAGACTGGTATTTACCAACCACCCCACAAGGCAGGATGGGGCATAAGACCGATTTTTATGTGGGCCGAATCCGAGCCCGTAGGCTTGGGCAAAAATTCTCCATAAACCCAGCATGCATGATGTCGGGTTTGTATACCTCCCCAGACGAGACTCTGCCGGTCGGCATAGCCATATCTGGGTTCCACTCTGTAGGCAGAGAATTCGCCAAGTCACCCGTGAGCCTGGCAGGGAACTGTCTGACTGCGACGAAGTGGTATTTACTAGTCGCCCCACTGCGGATTAGATGCGACACAAGGTCAAATTTAACGTGGGGAACCAGAGCGTTTCCACCCAAGCCAGTGTTCAAAATTTACCCAGTCACCGCCACAGTGGGCTGGTGTACAGAACTGGTCTGTTTTTCTCAGCCGAGTCTCTATCCGAAGACAGCCCGATTGAGTCATCCTCCGCCCGAAGATGGAGGTTATGTCTTGTCTTGTCTTGTCTTCTCTTGTCGCAAGCCTGAGACAGACTGCGACGAAGTTGCCTGACTCACTTGGAGTTTTTTTATTTTATCATACATACATATATATATATATATATATATATATATATATATATATATATATATAATGAAATGGACAAAGTCCGACAATTATTTAAGACATATTTTTATGTTTATACGTTCTTTTTTAGATACAAATATTTAAGTAAATGCTCTGTTGATAATAAACAGTATTAACAACATTTACAGGCCTGAATGTCCAAGAAATTTTCATAGAAATTTTCGGAGGACGCCTATTTTCTATGGAAATTTCTCGGACAATCAGGCCGGTAAATGTTGTTAATACTGTTTATTATAAACAGAGCCTTTATTTAATATTTGTATCTATAAAAAGAACGTAAAAACATAAAAATGTCTTAAATATATATATATATATATATATATATATATATATATATATATATATATATATATATATATAATATATGCTATAGGAACAAATTAGGGGCCACACAGCCTTATTTAAAGTCCTTAAAATGGCATTTTTAAAAGTAAATATATAAAATTTCAGTAACTAGAGCGTAGTTGCTATTACTTTGACAAAAATAAGCACTTAACTATAAAAAATTACCATACAACAGCATCTTATTTTGTTTCCGTCAATAAAACAACCACATGACTTAATTACTGCTTTACAAATTCTCGGCATATTTTCGGACAGTTTCTGAGAAAGTAGATGTCAGCTTTTTCAACGCATTCTTCAAGCCCTGAAAAAGCTTATTCTCACCTTTTAGATATTCTTTTCCAACACTACTATCCAATTCATCCCATGTTAATTCAATGAGAATGGTCAGGAGAATGAGGCGACCAAGTCATAATTTGTAAATTGTTGTTCTACTTTTCGACTCGAGGTAATTTTGACATAATTTAGAAGATTGATTTGGATCGTTGTTTTGACGAAGGTTGAATTATTTTCCAATTATGCGTAAACAAAGATGCTATCGCATTTTTTTTGCAAAGTCTTGAATGATTATTTACATTATTCGGACTGTTATCCTCATCTTAATTGCCATATTTACAACGTTTCGGCCATTTTACGATCCGGACTTCTTCAGGTGATTGGAATTTTTCTTCAATATCTGTCTGTATCTCTGAGATGAGGTATTATGATTACTTAGAGTATTTACATTATTCGTACTGTTATCTTCACCTTCATTCCATATTCACAACGTTTCGGCCATTTTACGATCCGGCCTTCTTCAGGTGATCGGAATTTTTCTTCAATATCTGTTTGTATCTCTGAGATGAGGTATTATGATTACTTGCAGTATTTACATTATTCGGACTGTTATCCCCATCTTCATTCCCTATTCACAACGTTTCGTCCGTTGTATGCCCCGGCCTTCTTCAGGTGATTGGAATTTTTCTACAATATATGTCTGTATCTCTGAGATGAGTCATCATGATTACTTGCAGTATTTACATTATTCGGAATTGTATCCTCATCTTTATTGCCATAATTACAATGTTTCGCCGAGGTACGCTGCGGCCTACTTCAGGTGATTGGAATTTCGAACCAAGCTCTTTATTTCGTTCAAGGGGCTAGATTGTTCTAGTTCCACGTGCCATTCCTCTTCCAGGTGTGAATATAGCAATAAAGATCATGATAACAGTCCGGGTAATGTAGATCTTGTCAATAATCCTAATACCTCATCTCAGTGATATAGACAGATCTAGAATGATATTTTTTTTCATGATTCTCTTGACCTGAAACAAATTTCCAACCCTCTCTCCACCAAAATGCACCCACATCATAACAGACTTACCACAATGCTTAAATGTTGGAAACACACATTCCTCATTCAGTCTTTCTATTGGCTTTTCGTTTCACATAGTTTCCGCTTACGAACAAACGGTTCAAATTCGTTCTCATTTGTCCACAATATGTTTTACCACGTTTCAATATCTAGTACTTACGGTTTTTGCCCATAACAATCGTTTCTGCTTATTCACCTTCCTTAACAGGGGTTTCCTAATGGCACTGCACCCACCAAGAATACTGATTTTTCAATCAATACTGGTTGTTGTCGAGAAGAATTATGTTCAGCTGTCAACTTTCGAGCAATTTTCTTTCTAATTCTTTTGATCTCAATAATCAAGGTTTCACCATCAGAAACAATTGTCACATTTGATGTTCTGTTTTTTTGTCAACAAGCAACTTCTAATCGCCATATAACGGATATTGCACCCCTAGAAATATTTAACTTCTTAGAAATGTGAATTTTTGCCTTCACCTCATTTCTGTGCTACTTTGATACGCGTTTTTGCAGTCAGTCAGTTATGTTTCTTTATTAGGTAAGGGCTAATATGATAATTCCAATTTCTTTTTGTGCGTAAAAAGCCTATAGTAAGAACGAACATTCTATCCGTCACATAACTTTTATTACACTCAGTCAGTTATGTGCCATGCGTGATACACTTGCATGCGATCATGTATCTTTCGATACATGAGTGACGATGCAGATTTTTTTCCCATAGTACGTTGCCATTTTTTCTGCGGTAGACCAGTTGCCACACTGTCCTGCTATTTACCCATTTTTTGCGAGGGGAGAAGAAAAGGATTCATACCTTTCCCAAAGGTATTAGCACGTAAGTGAACGTAATGGATTCCACTGAAATTCGAACTCGTCTTTCCGATTCCTTAATCCGAGCCGCTGTCCATTACTCCACTGTGCAAATTGGTTTTAAAAATATTAAAAGCTATGAAAATATTGTACTAATGTCTCAATCTTTTTTGATTGGTGAGATGGCTGGGATGGGTTAACGATTACAGTTAACTCTGCTTGTCAAATCTCTACCTCCGAGTGAAGAGGAACCCAGACGAGGCTATGCCGAAGGCAGAGTTATCGTCTGGAGTTAGTAGACAGCTAACCGACCCTGTGTATACCGGGTCTATGGGCAATTTTTGCCTGAACGTACGCGCTCGGAAAACTACACGTTAAAATCGGCCTTGTGCCACATCACACCTTATGGAGAAATCACGGGTAAATACCCAGATAGCTACATATATTCAGTTCTGAATTAACATTTTGACCCTTTATTAACATTAAATATAATATTACGTTAAAAATTTTCGTAAACTCAAAAAAACATCTCCGGAGGGGTTAATGGTGAAAACAAAATATAATTTTTCTCATACAAAATATTCATAATTTAGCGAAATGTATTACGGACAGACGAATCAAAATTTGAATATTTTAGTAGTTAAAGGGACCTGTATAAAGACTGGAAAATAAAAGCAAATACACTAATTACTGAAGTGTTATCTTTTACTTTTAAGAAAATACAAAAATATCTCATTTTAAGGATTTTTTAAAAATAGAAATTAATTTTTGCCTTAAAATATTGCCTATATATATTAGAATAAGGCACCTCGAGGCGGTGTAATATTTGCAAGTTTGTCTCGCTAGAACAATTACGACTGAGTAGTGAGTTCGATCCTCACTGGGTGCACACTACTTTCGGCCTTGTGCCAAATCTAAGCTACGCTTAGAAAATCACTATATATTTGGGAGAATGTGATGCATGTGTATCTGTATATTAATATAATATAATATTATTCAAATAAATGACAAAATGGAAAATATTGTCTAACGCGTTTTGTCGTCTAGAAGGACTTCATCGGAAGAAAGTAATCATAGCTATATCCCACAGCCATATGAACAAAAAATATTTCAAACATCTTCAGCGTTTTCAAGTGTTGAAACTAAATGGCTATTTTTGTATTGATTTTATAACATTTTTTTTGTGATTTTATAACATTTTTGTTATAATTTTCGAATAAATGATTATATTTGCTCTACTCAGTATTGAGCACTCATTTAAGAATAGTATTGGAATTTATTCCGTATACACCAATCCTATTACTTGTGTGTATATATATATATATATATATATATATATATATATATATATTGCTTCAGAGGAAGTAAAGTCCGAAAGGCGCCTAAAATCTTTTTCTTAAATGAGATACTTTTGTATCTATTTTAATATAAAATAATATATTTTCCTTAAAGACATCTTGTTTTGGTGTGGTAGTAAAAAAAATGTTATATATATATATATATATATATATATATATATATATATATATATATATATATATATATATATATATATATATAATCTGCATTGGGGCAGCAGATCATTACTTAAACATATATTGTTAACTTTATAAATGTCTGTTATGTTTAACAATGTATATTTTCGTATAGTTGCTTTAATTTCTGGAGAAACTAAAGACAAAAACTCTCCAAAATTTGGACATATTTAAATTATGCTCTTCCTCGATCTAAGCTTTCGGCTTACATGGACCATCTTCAGGAGTGGTTATACGGACTTTTCATCAAAGATGATATTCTGTTATGTGTACAAAGAAGTTTGGTATGCGATGATAACGGTCACAGAATAGCAGACGTAGGTCGTAAATTCCCAATCCGATTTTATGAAGTTTTACCACGTGAGAGAAGAAAATATTAACAAAATCGTATGTTTAGATGCAATGTAATGTGTTGTGGATGCTTGAAATGTAATTTCAAACTAGTCCCAACATACACACACACACACACACACACACACACACATATATATATATATATATATATATATGTGTGTGTGTGTGTGTGTGTGTGTGTGTGTGTGTGTGTGTGTGTGTGTGTGTGTGTGTGTGTACTTGAGAAAATGGTAATTTTAAAAACAGTGCCTCCTACAGCAATTAACGAATTGCTCTTCAAATGAATCCGGGCCACTGGCGTATTTCGTAAAGAAAACATTAAAACTTTCCTTACTCTCTGCCGTGCGACGATAGGCCCGGGGCAGGATGTCAAATTGGTTGGGTTTCGATCCTGACTTGAAGCAATCGGACATCTAGCCACACTGAATCTGATCTGCGATACAGTGAAATAGCTTGTCTGTTGATGACAATATATATATATATATATATATATATATATATATATATATATATATATATAATATATAAATACACGTAAATTAATAGTACCTTACTCTGACGATGTCCTAAAAGGAAGAAACGCGTCACACGAAAATATTTTATTCCTTGCTAAAAATGTTCTTGATATGTAACAAAAATATATATCCTTTCCCCCACATATGTGTATTTGAGTGGGTAACTATATATGTGTATCAATTTCACTAGTGCAGGTCTGTTTCAAGTTGTAGACAATAATTTTGGTACCTAGTAAACTGAAATTTGGCAACGGCTACATCTTTTGAAGATGAAGTCACACTTATCAGAGTGGAGTGCTATAAAAAAACTATATCAACCCACAATCTACAATATTTTGGGCGAAAAAACTAAAGTTTTACGTAAATTAAATTGACGAAAACATCTCGCGCCATAAGAGAGACCCTGTACATCAAACATACCCTCCCCCATTTCACCTTGTTTAACAATGGAAGCGGCGTACTGAAAGTTTTTAAAAATAGAAAGTCGTTCACTAGAATTTCAGCCATACCTAACAAGCGAAGGCTCGGAATAAACGCTGTTACTAGTATTCAAAAACCACGCAAATACATCTCACGCAGTTAAATCATGAAAAAGATTAACACCCCCAAAACAAAGCCCATCTGAAAACCGATAAAGAAGTGACCGAAAGCGCTTGGGGCAATATTGAGTTTTACTCCTTCAATCCCACCAAACGGAAAAATGTAAGAACGCTGGAAAAAAATTAATTTAAAATTAATAGCATTTTTCTAGTCCGTCATATTTAACGAAAGAAGTTTACAGGAAAGGCTGTTGCCCAAATATACACAACAGTTCAAAATTTATGAAGCGCTCCACGACTATCATGGGAGAGAAGTGTGAAAAAAAAATGAAAAAAGAGCTCTTAGAGTCATTGAAAAAAGAATGGAATCAATTATTATTCTTTAAGAAAATTTTGCAACGAATTGCAAAAATTTGTGCTGCAGTAATCAAGACTAAAGTAGGATATTTTGTTGTGAGCATCAATTGATCATAATTTTTTTTTTGTCATAATAAAATTTCTAATAAAAATCGAAATTTGGAACTGTAGTATAGGTGAGAATAGTACTCCACAAATTCTTTTTACTTTATTATCCGTGAACTGCTATACATACTTTGTCACACATACTGTACAATTTTTTCTAGGTTTGGAATAAGAGAGAGAGAGAGAGAGAGAGAGAGAGAGAGAGAGAGAGAGATTGTGTGGACATGGAAACTGACAGTTCCCCAATTTCTATATCTCTCTCTCTCCGACATTGAGCACACTTCCCCGCAAATTTACACACACACACACACACACACACACACACATATATATATATATATATATATATATATATATATTGATTCAAATGTTTTAAAAGGGAAAATTTATGAAAATATTCTGTTCGACTCACACAGTCTCTGACCTTTAACTTCAAAAAGTGTAGCCTATGCCAAATTTTAGTTTACAATGTACAAATGTTTTGTCTACAACTTGAAACAGACCTACACTAGTGTTCGAAAGTTTGAAGCGAGGACCTCCAGAATTGGCATCAGATGAGTTTGAAAGAAGAGTCAAATCGATTTTGAAGCGAGGAAGGGAATTAGCATCAGATGAGCTTGACAGAAGAGTCAAACCTTTTTTGAACCGACGATACCCAGAATTAGCATCAGGTGAGTTTGACAGAGGAGTCAAAACTTTTTTTGAAGTGATGACCACCAGAATTAACATTAGATGAGCTTGACAGAAGAGTGAAACCATTCCATCTAAAGAACGACAAAGAGCTCTTTGACTCATTGAAAAAAAGTATGGAATCGTTTATCAAACTTATACTTTCAGAAAGCTTTTGCAACGAATGCCAAAAATTTGTGCTGCATTAATCAAGTCTAAAGGAGGATATTTTAACGAGAGCAAAATTTAATTAAAAAAATACTTTTTTTGTTTTTTGTCATAATAAAATTTCTATTGAAAAAATCATGTCTCACCTTTTTAACAACGTATAACCATTTTCTCGTTTTTAAAGTACAAAAGAACTACTTTTGAGGCCAGTTTAAAAAAAATTACCAGGAGTAACATCAAACTTGTGAACTGAAGTTAATATATAATAAAATATACATGTGTGCATGTGTGTGCATTGAAAAGCGTTATTGGCATGCTGAGTAGATATCCCAGTGTGAATAATAAGTGTAGAACTGAAATAAAAGAAAAAAACTTTTCAACAGATTCTAACAGAGGATTATGGAATGACAGGAACATTTTCTCAAAGATGGTGCCTCTGATCTAAAATGAGAAGAAATGATGTCGGATTCAGATTTCGTCTGATCGTTCGAATAATGCAGAATTGTTTGACAGGGTCATTGCCGGAGATAAAAAGTCGGCCTTTTCAATGTAATCTGCTGACACCTCTGACATCGAGTAACACGTGCCTATATCCAAATCTGTTTTCAGCAAAGTCACCTCCTCACGAAATGTATAACATCACAAGGAGACGATTTTAAAGATGACAGCAACCAGTTAAACAAATTTTACTTTCACAGGGACATTCCGGGAATTAAGTTGCTAAGTCACACATACACACACACACACACACACAGAATATATATATATATATGGTATCAACTGATTGTATCATATGGTATCATATATATAGCTATCACCCAAGCACTAAACAACGGAGTTTCCCTTCACACAAGCAGCATTAAATTACCAGACAACAGGAAACTCTTTGTGTCACAACACATCCACAAATGCAACGAGGCAAATTTAAAATTATGCCAATATATCTCACAGGCAAATATTCTTATCTACAAATACAAGAAAATAGATAAATTTAAACCAGCACTAAGCAAACCATAACTCAACACACATAAACACACACCATGCACACATAGTGGACAAACACACTACTCGGACCACACACACACATACACACACAATACATACACACACATCAGTCAAATATGTATGGAGCAGGAATATATAGACGCATACTGGCAAACAAAAACACTATACAGACTACACGCACATACTCACGAAACTTCCACACCATATAAAGTTTATAAATGTATTGCAAGTAATATTTTTTAATGTATTGCTGGTAATAATTTTTTCTTCAAAAATTTATTGCTGGTAATAATTTTTACAATTTCTGGTATAAAAATTTATCTAGTGTTTTGACCCCAGTTTGGGGGTTAAATATTTTCTCTTTGGCTAGGACCCTAACAGGTGCTACCAACACAGGTCAGGGTGATTCTGGGAACACCAGCAATTAGGAGGTGGTTCCACGCTCCTCAAAATCTCCTGATCAGAGGCTTTGCTTTTTGGACGTAGTTTATCGTTTTACCCAGTGAGCGGATGTAGTTTAATGTCATACCCAGGACGCGGATGTAGTTTATCGTCATACCCAGGGCGCGGATGTAGTTTAATGTCATACCCAACGCGGATGTAGTTTATCGTGATACGCAGAACGCGGATGCAGTTTATCGTCATACCTAGGACGCGGATGTAGTTTAATGTCATACCCAGGACGCGGATGTAGTTTAATGTCATACCCAGAACACGGATGTAGGTTATCGTCATACCCAGTCCGCGGATGTAGTTTATCGTCATACCCAGTCCGCGGATGTAGTTTATCGTCATGCCCAGAACACGGATGTAATTTAACGTTATACCTACGACGCGGATGTAGTTTATCGTCATACCCAGGACGCACTCAGTGAAAGACAAAGAGTTCGAGGGTTTGTGGCTTGTATTCTGCATCAGCAACATATATTTTCATTTCTTGATTGAACAGTGTCTTGTGATGAGAAACGTGTCCTTTATGACAATCGTAAATGACAGACGCAATGGCTTTATCATACCGAAACATACATACACTTTCCAAAAGGGAATTTGCACCAAGAGAAGATTATGGTGTCTCTCTGGTGATCCGCCATTGATGTTATTTAGTACAGTTTTTGGAATCTAAGGGGAACAACACCGCCGAACTTTACTGCCAGCAACTGGATTAAATGCACATTCAGTTTAGCAAAATGCAACAGGCACTGGTTAATAGAAGAGATCCAATTCTGCTTCATGACAATTCTCGGTCACATGGTGCCAGGATGACACTGAAGAAACTCTCCGACTTGTATTACGAAACTTTCGCACATCGAACATATTCCTCTGATCTGTCGCCCTGTAGCGATTGCTATGTTTTTCCCCCGCCCGCATTTTATTCGTCTGCGATTGGCTAATAAATCAATACTACCTTTCTATAGGACAATTTAGCCATCGCAGTCGTTTCTTTGAATCCTTCGGTTTTGAGCTTGCTTGCCTGTTTTGTTAGTACGAATGTAGTGATTGGTTAATTTTTAATCAATCACATATTTTAATGCAAGATTATCTTTTCTCGCGCTTCTGTGGGAGCCGGTCCTTTTCTTTAAAAGAGGCGACTTTTTCACAAGTCGGCAGTATTATCCAGTAAATTTCGCCTGTCGAAACAAATCCACGAGCTTACTCATAACATTTCAACTGCACACACACACAGAATTTTGTAATACAATCTCACACTTCTCTCTGTGACTTAGCCAAGCTCAACCAACCAGGACACTGTGATTTCGAACCATTCTATAACACAACACATTTTTGATCAATTGTATTCTTGTGTTATCTATTCTAACAAACAGACCTTGTCCTAATATTGATTCCTGAACATTTTTCTCTCAAGAGAACGAACAATCAATTTCAAATCAAAATACAGTTAAAGGGGAACAATTTCTTTCCCTTAATCTCTACATTGAATACAATTTTATTGCATGTTTTGTCTTTGTATGTTATTTTAATATATACTTGTTGATTCACATTTGGAATTTTGTTATTTACTTGAGTCCTGTACGTTGAGAGTATAATAATATAAATAGTATTGGTCCATCTACCCACCGGTCCATTACAAACCGTGATTCTTACGCAACCATGAGTCATAATGGAAATATATATGCTCCTTCGGTTGAGGTCTCTAAAGAAGTTTGAGTTTGTAAACAGTGACTATTACGGAAAATAAGGCAAGACTCTCCCGTAAAGCGAATTGAGTTCTCTCAGTCACTGTGTTTATCGAAAAATAAATACGCTTAAATTCACCTTCATCCCTGCCGTGCGCCAACGCTTGACACCAATTCAACCGGGTTTCGATCCTAGCAAGAGGCAACCGGACGTCTGTCACTTCTTTCTCTTAATCGATATATTGAATAAAATCTTATTGCATGTTTATCCTTGTATGTTATTTCAATATATACTTGTTGATTCACATTTGGTGTTATTGCTGTTTACTTGAATCCTGTACGTTGAAAGTATAATAATATAAATAGTATTGGTTCATCTACTCACTGGACCATTACAGCCCTAATGACTACCGATTCTTCTAATGAATCTTGTGACTCGATGACAGAAATAGTCAGAGGTTCAGGATTCCTCTTTTGCCTGATTTATACATTATTTAAATACATCAATTCAGGAATAAATTTTGATTCTAAAATCGGACATAATTTTCGGAACAAACTAATGCAAAATTTAATGTGAACACATATATAAAATAGCTGTTCTAAGAAAAAAACACGAAAGGCAAGATTAAATTGAGAAAAAGAAATTCCTCATTGCACATTTATTTTTTTTGAAAGAACTGAGCAAAAGAAAACAAGTAATTCTCAATCAGAAAGTCATCGACAAAATAAAATTAGGTTTAAAGAATTTTTGAAAAATATAACAGCACTTCTGATACAGTGGCATTGCCTTACTTTGCTTACTTTGTCTTCACATAAAGCCCACTGCGTGGCGTTGTATAAAACAGTATGAAAGGGAAAGACAAAAACACTCTCTCGATTCTTCCTTTCTTCAACAGCCGTCTCTCGTTTTCTCACTGTTCGCATTGCAGGTAACACAATACTATAACTACTGACTCTTTAGAAAGAATCACCCGACACACACACACACACACACACACACACACACACACACACACACACACACACACACACACACACACACAGTGGAGATAGATATGTCAAAATTTCAGATAGAGCATTATCTGTAAAAGGACAATATGAATAAAGGCAAAAAGACAACTAATATTATAGACGAAATATTCCGGCATAAGTTTTCCTTTTGTCGATATATATATATATATATATATATATATATATATATATATATATATATAGAGAGAGAGAGAGAGAGAGATAGATAGATAGATAGATAGATAGATATAGATATATGTATATATAATACAGGACACTTCGGTAAAGCGAATCGAGTTCTCTCAGTAACTGTGTGTTTATGTAAAAATAAATACGCATAAATTCACGTTCATCCCTGCCGTACTTCAACGGCTTAGGTGTAAAATCTTCGACTGGCGCCAATTCAGCTGGGTTTCGATCCTAGGTAGAGTCAACCGTAGAGTCATATAGGAATACGACAGAATGATAACATAAGCAACAAATATGTAACGCTTATAAAACTAATATGTTTCACTTTTATTAAAAACTTCACCAGAGAATAAAATATGAAGAAAAAGAAAAAGAAATTCTCGGATTTTTATTATTGTGTTGCTTGACTTGCATTGGTTAATTTCATTAATGAAAATCAAACAAAATAAAATTAAAAATCTGTTAATCAGGCTTTAACCAATGGAAATCGAACAACACAAAAATAAATAATAGCAGAATTTCTTTCTTTTTTCTCTCCATATCTCCTTAGATTTCTAATCTCTATATATATAGAACATATATGTGGTGCAGTTCAATTTATTTCCTGTATTAATTGATCTATTTACTTACAACAAAAAATTCTCAAATTGCCATATTAGTAAAAAAAATTCAACCTTAGCGTTGCAACTGCACGCTCCAAAAGTTTGTATCTGTTATCAATATCACATTTTTTTTAAAAATACATATTGCGATTTGCATTATATTTTTTTGTCTTGGATGCTACCTGAATTTTACCAAAAACAAAATAATTTCCATGCCTGAAGATGACTGAATGTACAGTCAAAAGTACTTGCATATTAAAGAAAGACCTTATACAGCTTATAATTTTTAAAAACAAGGATCATAACATTCATCGAGTAATTTGTAGGTTAATACACCTTTAAAATTATGTTAGCGAAGGGATTTCGCCATTTTTATATCATTAAATTTACTAATCTACTTTTTGCATGATTGATTCATTGTAATATATATAAAACAAAGGATGTGTACCTGTCTGTGTGTTTGTTTGTCTGTGTGTCTGCCAGTCTGTCTGTGTGATACATTTTTCACTCGAGATCCATTTAACCGATTTTGACTTAACTTAGCACATACATTGTACTTGTAAGAGATAAGTTCTTAACGTAAAAAATCGATAATTTAAAAAATGTCAATAATTGATAAAGCCGATCAAAAATTGATAAATTCAACTTTTTTCCTCCGATTTCGTTCAAACTCAGTATGTAGGTTACTTGCATCATGACGAGCTCAATGATACCACATTTTTATTTCCTTGCCACTGTGTTTGACGAAAAAGCGCGAAAAACGAAAAATCGATGTCAACACAAATTTTAAACCAAAAACTCTCTCATTTTTCAAGCAATGTAATACAAACTTCACACTAAGTTGATTGTTTAACAGTCATTCAATTTGATAATTGTATCCACTCATGTAGCGAAAACCCGCGTAAATAGCAAAAATGGTGATTTTTTACTGCTTTCTTTCTTATTTTTTGTTGATCTTTTAACCAATTTTCATGAAACTTAACAATAGCTTTATAAATGTATCCTCTTTTACATCCCTGGTAGCACACTGACAAATTGAATTTCAAAATCTCCAAAATAATTGTGGTCTGATGTGAGTCTTCATGTTGCCTGTTTTACACCTTCATGTCCTCGGTTAACATGGATTTAATAAATACAGACTACTTCAGTAACTGCATTAATTCAAAATGCTTTTTAATGTCTTTAAAGTAATTGAAGAAGATAGACTCTGTTACATCTCAACATAATGTTCTTTTTGCTCCATTCTAATTGAACGATTTTTTTGATCGACCAGTTGGGTCGGGCTGATAGTTTACTATAAAAAGTTTTAAATAATTAACCTAAACATTGCCAATAATTCAAGACATCAAGAATCATCCTGAACTGAAAACAGCGTTTATCCATTATGGTACCTTTTGCCGGGTCCTATTTGTTTTGCTTGTTGAGTTCAATGGAAATGCGCTGAGCCTACTGAATCAGTCTATTAGTAGCTTTCGTTGTATCTACCCGAGATTGATTACAATACTAACAAATTTATATTACAATGGCTCTGTGAGGTTTATGATCTATAAAATAAAAAAAATCAATGAAATAATACCAGCTTCAATTTTACATAAAACACGGCAAAATTACCGAAAATCCGAAACGAAAATGATTTAAGTTTAACACCACGGCATGTGCGTTTCAAGGCCGGTCGAGTGTTGGTTCACATTATGAAGGACTAGTGTGTCCAGTAACTGACAAAATGTCAGAATCTATAGAAAGGAACAATTGTGAATAAACAATCTATTAGCTCTTTCGCCTGACGAGAATCAGTTATGGATTGTCCAAGGAGAAACAATTCCGTAACATTTATTTTATCACCTCGTATATCGCGAATATTTCTAACAAGAAGGTTTTAGCCAATTTTAGCATTCACCATTATTTCTTTTTCCTTACCAGAATTCCTGATCGATCTTTCACTACAGAACATGTTTAGCATATTATTAATATTCCAATACTTGTTCGGATAATTGAACTTTCCTATCAGGTTCATGATTTTCCTACCAAAATGTTTCATCTAGCACAATCATATAGGTTGCAAGAATAGAGGGTGAAGTTTTATTCAGAAAATAGTAGCAAAAAATTCTGATGAATATAAAATTCGAAAGGATATGAAGGAATTCTATTGTCTGAACAGGATATATATATATATATATATATATATATATATATATATATATGAATTAATAAATAAGCATATTATGCGTAAGCACGACTCGGTATATATATATATATATATATATATATATATATATATATATATATATATATATATATATATATATACATACATACATACATATATATATATATATATATATATATATATATATATATATATATATATATATATATATATATGTGTGTGTGTGTGTGTCTGTGTGTATAATCGTAAATGATCGGCCCCATGTCTTGGGCCACTATATATATATATATATCTCCGATGCGATGAGAACGTAAGTAATATATGAATTTCAACGTTCACAGCATTAATCCAAAATAGGGCTCGATACCGATAGTAGAGCGATAATTATTTATTTATTGGAAATTCCTATCACTTTTATTAAAAACTTTATCAGAGAATAAAATATGGAGAAAAAGAAAAAGAAATTCTCGTATTTTTATTTTTGTATACCTTGACGTTCATCAGTTAATTTCATTAATGAAAATCAAACAAAATAAGATTAAAAATCGGTTAATCTGGTTTAAACCAATGAAAATAAAATATACCAGAATTTCTTTTTCTTTCTCTCCATATCTCCTCAGATTTTTTATCTGTATATATAAAACTGAGTATTTCTACCTGTCTGTGTGTCTATTTGGCTGTGTGTCTTCCAGTCTGTCATATATACATATATATATATATATATATATATATATATATATATATATATATATATATATATATATATTGGCTCCTGAAAAAATTAATTTCGGTTGAGCTCTTTGGTTTGAGGTGAGAGTTTGTAAACAGTGACTATTTAAGCTAATATTGCATGACTCTTCGGCAGAATTGAGTCACTGTCAGTCACTGTCTGTTTATCTAAATCTAAAAATAAACACGCTAAAATTCACCTTCATCCCTGCCTTGAGCGGACGGCTTAGTGGTAGAAGTTCCTACTGACGCCAATTCAGTCGGGTTTCGATCCTAGAGGCAACCGGACGTCTAGCCACACTGATGAGCTGCGAAACAGTCTGACTGTGGATGACAAATATATATATATATATATATGATGATGAATATGACCATGGAATATTGGTGTTTAAGTCTTTTTATTATATCCTTACTCTGTCCTAGACATTGAGGTCTACCTGGATTTTATCCTCTTGGAATTATTTTTTATACACATATGTATGTGTATGTATGTATATTTATTTATATATTTTAGATATATGATTGCATATGTATATTTTCCACTAATATTACATATATATATATATATATATATATATATATATATATATATATATATATATATATATAAATATAATAAAATAGGCAGCATATAATTTTATATTACAAAGAGTTAATCATACCTTGAATTAATTAGCAATATTAATGCAATTATTGGCTAAATCTCTTCTCTAGTAGACATAATTATAAGCATTGTGCTACTAATAATCCAGTGAATGATGAGACCCTTATGTATAAAATGGATATGGTTTATTTCTTTTTAATTCAGCTAGTACTTTCGAATGCATCAGCATTCATCATCGGGCTGTATTTTTTCCTTTACGAATCAAAACTGGAAGACGTAATAAATGTTTTTTTCCGACCGAAAGATGTTTTTAAGAATGAGCTATTTATTAACGGCTATGTATTGTTGGAGCGTGCAAATCGCAACGCTAAATTTAAAAAAAATACACCATATCCATTTTATACATAAGGATCTCATCATTCAGTGGATTATTAGTAGTATAATGCTTATAATTATGTCTACTAGCGAAGGGATTTCGCCAATAATTGCATTAATATTGCTAATTGATTCGAGGTATGATTAACTCTTTGTAATATATATATATATATATATATATATATATTTCAATTAATAAATATGCATATTATCCGGAAGTACGACTCGGTGTTCTATGCACAACGCAATCTCCAGGTGTGAATGTGGCGACTGATCTTAATATAATTTAAATTTTAATAATAATAACTGCTTATCACAACACTGGCGCAGTTCATATATTATACGGGGATTTTGCTTTCTTATTAAGACCATAGATAAATCTATATGTATTAGTTTGTCTAATCGGGTATCGGATGGTAATGATTTTTCCCTGCAATCTCTGACGAAGCTTAATTAATTTAAAACATGTTAGATTGTTACGTTTCCTATTTTTAATCTTATCACACACACGCGCACGCACACACATACACACACACACATACATATATATTTATAATCATATATATAATGTATACGGTGCTATGTATAAATTGTCGTCTAAATTACAAAAAATGAAAAAAAAAAAAAAAAATCGCCATTGGCTTCAAACCCGACTTCCAGACGACTTCGGAATCTCTTCCAACTCATCTGGACAGTCTCCTTGATCCAGTTGGTGAATGCTGCCATAATCCTTGCCTCCAGTTCATCTTTGGTCTCACAAGGAGTTTTGTTGGCCTTTCACTCAACTGCACTGAACACATAATAATCAAGGGAGTCTAGGGAGTTAGGTGGCCAGATGTAAGCGGAGATGTGGTTGCAGAAATTGTCTGACAGCCATGACTGTGTTCTGCTTGTGTTACATGGTGCAAATTCCTGTTTCCAGACATAGAATCTCCCAGCAGCCAGCCTCTCGACACAGGGCAGCACTACCTCCTCGAGGCAGCTGATGTAGGACTTCGTGTTGAGTCTAAGGCTTTCAGCAACAAATTTGGGAGTTCTTTTCTTAACAGAACGATCAGAGTAAGTTTACCGAGTTGCCGTACCTTCGTAATCACCATTAAACTCATTCAAGTCTTTCTTAATCCTCTGCACTGTCCTCAGATTGACACTCAAACTCTCTGAAATGTTCGTATTGGAGCTTCTGCCGCGAATGCCAAACAGTACAGCCTGTTGTTTCCAAATTTTCTGGCGGAGTGAATTGCCTTTTTCTCACAGACGGTGCCCAACTGACCGTACTATACTGTGCAGTCAACAAAATCAAAAAACAAACAACGCGCATGCGCGAAATTAAAAGTATGAAACGGCGACAATTTATCCATCGCTACTGTGTGTGTGTGTGTGTGTGTGTGTGGTGAACGTTCTTGTCACGGACGACAATTGAGGGCTCAGTAAAATAAAGATGAGCTCCACATTTATGGTCACGCATGTATCATGCCTATATATGTTAATTTATTCTTCCTTTTCTTTTTCCCCACTTTTTCCCCTCTCACCCCTCCTTCCACATTTGTTTTCTTATATCTTTTCTTCTTTTTTCTCTTTGTCTTGTTTCCTGTGATATGACTTATTAAATAGGTCAATGTCTGGTCTTTACCCTCCTCCCTTACTCTTAAGTATTTTAATAAAAATAATTGTAAAATTGTTCCTATCTCTCCCTTCCTTCTCTAATATCCACCATATCTGTCGTCGTCATCCTCCCCACTCTCTGTCATCTTACATCAGCTTGAAACTACCCTTCAAAAATGTATAAGAATAATACGTAAATTTAAAATCTTTTTTTATGCTTGGAAATGTGATCTGAAGAATCAGGAAAAAACACCTTCCTGGGGAAATGAAATATAATCATTGGACCCTTAAGGTTGTCTGTTTTCTAATTAAATTTATATATATATATATATATATATATATATATATATATATATATATATATATATATATGAATGAAGAGTGTAAGGTGTGCTATATTTATTGTATAAAATGCTCTTATATCAGAAATTGAGCGTATGAAAATATAAATATCAAAGTGAACATTGAAGTCAATATTTTGAGGTGACGGGCTGTTTCTTTCTAGGCTCTATTGTCAGGCCACGAATGTTGGATTTTTCCTCGACTATTTATATATATGGGTCAGTGGTGCATTGTGGGTAATCTATTCTGGCGGTTATTTTTGCGGGAGAAAGCACTGTTGACATCCATGTTCACTTATATATATATATATATATATATATATATATATATATATATATATATATATATATATATATACACACTCAGATGTGGAGTATAAGCATCTGTAATTAATATAGAAATGGACAGAGATACACAGAGATGCATACAAAATGTTTATATTTTCCTACCAGTTGTAAAGTCATTTCTCGTGTGTGCCCCCACGTGTCTCACAGTGTTGGCAGTTTAATCCTTTGGTCACCTGGCTAAATTTGGGGCGTCCATTTGAACAACGATTCTTCGTAATTCCTGTTGAGAACTAAAAGAAGGATAGAGGGTAGGCCTTTAGAAACTCCATAGGAAGGTCGAGTCGCAAAGGCTGAAAACGGAACACAATCATCCTAGACGAAAAGAAAATGAAACAAGAGGATCCTTTGTTGGATAATACACGGGACTAGGATCAAATAGAAATGCCGGAACTGAAAAAACGTTTATGGAAAAACCAAGGATGGGAAACAAGGAAAATGTGTAAATGTCAAGGGTTTAAATAAAGGAACAACAAAAGAGAATTAAGGAATGAAAGAAAGAAAGAAAGAAAGAAAGAAAGAAAGAAAGAAAGAAAGAAAGAAAGAAAGAAATGAAGGAAGAAAGGAAGGAAAAAAGAAAGAAAGAAAGAAAAATAATGAAAAAAAGAATTGAATTATTAGACTGAAATCCATTCGAGAAAATCAATTGAACAAAATTAAAATAAATAAACATACAAACAAGAAAAACTAACAATCAAAAATAAACTGAAAAAGAAAGAACCCTCATCTCGGATATATAGATAGTCTTGTCAGGTCGAGACTTTCATACGGATGCCGTGCAGTGCACCAAATTCGTTCAGAAATATCTAAACTGTCAGCTGTATTGAACCGCTTTCTCAAAACGATGGTCTCGAGGGTTTGAAGCATGCAGATCTCAGCGAGGACCTTCCTTTTCTGAAACGGGCATACAAAAATCAAACGGAAGGAAACTCGTTTCTTAGGTAACAATAAGTAGCTGTAAGATAGAAAAATATACTAGATTTTATTACTCGATTGGCAGCTAGGTCTCTCCATTTCATAATTGAAATGTCTAGATAAAACCGTAAATTTTTTGTTGTTTTTTTTATAACAGTTTCTTCTATCAGACTTCCCCTTGTGACACTCTCTTCCGGCTTCTTGCTTCCAAGACAACTATGATCATCAATTACTTAAATGCAATGTCAATCGCTATATTTGTCTTCTTAATTCTTCTTCGTTTTTGTTCTCTCTTCTTAATATTGTTTTTTTTTTCGCATATTCTATAACACTCACTAATCCCCTTTGCATTTTAGTGGCTTCATTGCCTTGCTTGGGGTGAAATGATTCAAAAATGAAGAAAAAAGGAAAAAAAAACAAGAAAAACCAAAGAAGTATTGGTTTGTTTTTGTCGGCTTATTTTGTCTTTGCAAGTTATTTAATGCCAGAAAATATTTTTAGATTGTTAGAATATTTTGGAGATAACAAAGACTTACTGATACAAGTCTTACTAATTAATCTATAGCGGGGGGTAGGGTAAGAAGTGGATTTATTTTTTCCCATGTATATTTGCGCATAAGTGAATATAACGAAGTCGATTGAAATTGAAATTTTGCCCAGTCATTTCAAATTAGAAAACTTTATCTTTTATTCTCAAGCGCTCACACATCTAGAACCTGGCTCGACGTTGCTTAACTTCGTAAGTATTAATATAAACAATCATTTGAAAAAACAATGAAGCATTAATTATATCTGAATAAACAAAACTTATTCTTGAACGTCTAGATCCCTCGTGGTTTCAAAAGTCTCAACCAAACGACACCGGCGGATGTCAGCGTTGCTGTAGTCTAAGTAGCAAATAGATCTTTACGGAGTTCAGTTGATAGCCCAACACCAGACCAGTTTCGAATTCACAGTTGCCTTTCTCTTACATTGGTTGCAAACCAATTCTAGAGAATCTACACAGCCTTGCTATTTAATCCATAGCTGGGGATAGAGACTGCGTAGACTTATACCTTTCCCAATGGCGCGTATAAGACCTCGACTAGAATTTGAACCCGGCTTCAAGATCTCACATTTCGTGAGGATAACTGAAAACGAACACCAAAAATTATTTCAGGCGCAAAATATAACAAAAATAATTAGCTCTACATTACAACTGGAGAATAAAGGGAGAGAAATGGATAAAAGCAATTGCGAGAGAATTCGGGAGAAATTTAAAAAAAGAACAATGGTAGGCATTTTTTTAACGAAGGAAAGAAAAGGGTAGGAAGGAAAAGTTTTCATGTGAACACCTTGTCTATTAGAAAGGAAGAACAAATCAGACATAGGTCGATAAAAGATAGCAAAAAGAAAAATGTCTTAATACTTAAGATTCCACGCAATGTCTGAAAGAAAAATATGAACCAAGAAAGAAAGAAAAAATGGCGGAAACTTAGTATGAAGGAAGAAAGAAAGAAACAAACAAACAATGAAACTAATACATAATGTAAAAATAGAAAAAGAACTGGTAGAGAAAAGACAAATGTATGGCGTATTTAAATAGGAAGAAATAAAAGGTTTAACGTGAACGCTTCAACCTAGAGAAAAACGAACGAATGAATGACACAGAGGTCAATAAAAAAAAGAAATGAAAGAGCGAAACTAACTGAATACCTAGGATTCAATAGAAACGGTGATAGAATGAAATTAAAGGAGAAACAAGCAAAAAAACGATGTAAACGTGGAATGAAGAAAGAAAGAAAGAAAGAAAGAAAGAAAGAAAGAAAGAAAGAAAGAAAGAAAGAAAGAAAATATATCCTGGTGGATAGAAGCCATTTTCACTGTAGAGTGAATGGGATAAATAAAAATAAATAAATAAATAAAATAAATAAATGAAAGAAAGAAAGAAAGAATGAATGAAAGAAAGAAAGAAAGAAAGAAAGAAAGAAAGTAAGAAAGAAAGTATATTCTGGTAGATAGGAACCAGTTTCTCTGAACAGTGAATGGAGTAAATAAATAAATAAAGTAAAAATCAATGAATAAATAAATAAATAAAGAAAGAAAG
>OZ038504.1:64573877-64588877 GCA_964036315.1 Acanthosepion esculentum
AGTGCATGTCCCACTCACTGGGCAAAGCAGCCTTAACTCTACGGCTACTGGAAGGTTTGTTCTCCCGTGACTCACAGTCGCGAAATTTTCTTAAGATATGCTTGTTTTGGGAATTAATTATATTTTCTACTTTACCAACACATGAGTAATTGATTTTTAATTTTTTTTCCGTTGAATATTTTCTTTCAAAGGATTGTCATCATTAATAAAGTGTCTATTTATTAACTTTAAGAAATATTTGCCAATACTGATGTTGGATAACCTGGAGAATGTTGCGTTAAACCATATTATATTCCTTCTTCTATTCTTAGACATATTAGGTGTATTGTTTTTCAGATCTTGTTAGCAATTTAGCTCTTGTGTAAAATTACTTTTTCTAAGAGCCTGATTATATGTTAAATTATTTTCATTAAATTTTTTTTTTAGATGATAACTTATTGATCCTGGTATTGACAATGTTAGGAATTTGTTTTAAAATTGATCTCGGGTGGTTAGAACGGACGTTGATATATATGGGGGTTCGATTTTGTTTATGAAAGGTCTTGCAAGAATCATTAGAAAGATTTAAAGTAACGTCTAGGAATTTAACTATTTTGATGTTGGAAGATATATCGATTTTAAATCCCAGAAGTTGAATGACCTTTATGAACTTTTTTTATATTTTGGAAGAACGGTGACAATTATTATTTGGGATAACTATTATATAATATGAATAAAATATGAATAAATTTGTATAAAATATGAAACCATATGATATCATATAAGTTTGGTATTTGAAATCTTATATGAAATCATTAAAATATATTAGGCCTTTGCAAAAGTTTTCAACAGTTTTATTTAAATTCATCTCGATTATATGTTGTGTATTTATTCACAAAAAAGAGGAACTACAACATATGACATTCAGTAAGTTAAAAAGTAGGAAAAATATTTATTAAACTCATACACAAATACTTCCTCCGTCTAGCACTCACCAGAAGATATTCAACAAAAAAAAAAAAGAAAAAAAAGCTACAGTTGCACTGAGAACATGACATTAATAATAAAAATGCACAATAATAAAACAACCAACTACCATCACAAATCAAACCCACGTGTAACTGCAGAGCAAAGTACGAATGTACTTTAAAGGGTAGTAACTTGCAGAACAGTGCAATATACCAAGCCACTGTAAAACCAACAGAAAACCAAGAAATATATACATAGGAGTAACTGAAGGACCCTGGAAACAAACAAACTACACACACACAAAATATAATTTACAAATAGTAAATACGCGAACGGCATAATGCTTTTTAAAATTATCTGGGAAATGAAAAACAAAATCACAGAAAAAAATCATGGAAAATAATGAACATAGCATCAACCTACAACAATAAATAAAACGACCGTATACTCTGTCTGGAGAAGAAAATCACCATAATTACCTTCCCAGACCAACACAAATTACTTAATACACGATCAGATGCCGTCTCAAAATGCAGACACGAAATCAAATTTTTACTACGTTATTTAAAAATCGAAAACTAAAATGGAACAAAATAAATACAAATAAGACTATATAAATAAGTAAAATAAATTAATCTAAGCCAATAATTAAGTAAATAATAAACAAATTAAGAAACTACGAACGTACACATAAACACAAGTAAACGTTATAATAAAAGTCAACAGCAAATAATACTATAATCAATAATAAATAAGGAATCCAAAGTTAACAAAGGACACTCAAAATAAGAACCTGACTGCATTCGGATTCTCAATTATTTCAGTTTAATGGCCACTCGAATAATTCGAAACATAACCGTTAATGAAAACAAAAAAGCAACTTTAAATAATATTAATTACTAACACAGCGACAATGTTCTTACTGCCTTCAAGAATTAAACCCATGATACCATCACATCTTCATATTAAGACAAACAAAAACATTCCAAATAATGGCTAACAGATTAACCGAAAGCGCTTGTTTCCAAAGATTTTTTGAACTGTTCTTACACACTATATGCCCAATAAAGAAATCTCCTCTACGCATGCAAGGACATATTAAAATTTAATTGCTATGCGTAGTCGATCATCTTCATTAAAACTTGTATAAAAGAGAGGTTGCTACGCAAATACACAGTCATATATTAATTATTTATACTATATATATATATATTGATATAGATATATTAATACTATATATATATATATATATATATATATATATATATATATATATATATATATATATATATATATATATATATATATATATATAGATATATTAATACTATATATATATATATATATATATATGCCCATAGAAAACACTAACATAATAAACTCATCTAACTGCAGAAAACGTTTAAAAATATGGCAACCTTAATAATAAATGACAAAAAACAACACTTAATAATGCTAATTAGAAACTCAGCCACAAAATACCTCAAAACAACAAAAAACTTCACAAACTACATATTCAGTCATCTTCAATCATATATATATATATATATATATATATATATATATACATACATACATATGTATATATATATGTATGTATATATATATATATATATACATATATATATACATACATACATATGTATATATATATGTATGTATGTATATATATATATATACATACATATATATATATACATACATACATATGTATATATATATATATATATATATATATATATATATATATATATATATATATATCTTCAGACAAACAAAAACATCTTTCATAATGGCTAACAGATTAACCGAAAGCGCTTGTTTCCAAAGATTATCTGAACAGTTCTTACACACTATATGCCCAATAAAGAAATCTCTTGTACGCATGCAAGAAAATATTATTAAAAAGTTAATTGCTTTGCTACGCAAATGCACATGAAGTGTGTTTTCGGCAACAGCAATTGTTTAAGTTCTGTCTATTAAATTTTATATTAACTTTTTTAAATTTGCGAATTAGTTGTATTATTTTATAGGATGTTAAATTATATAAAAACTGGACGAATGTTCTTTTCATCCGATCGCTTTCGGCTATACATTTAGCCATTTTCAAAGCTGAAATATATTAAATGTTAACAAGAAATAGTTTGTTGTCTGTATTTATATAATGTTTTCATTCTTCAAAACACAGTCAAGATATTGTGTCTATGTTCATAATTGATATAACTGAGTGTTGTTGTTTTTAATAAGGCTTCCATTATTTCTAACCTATTTTTGCATATAGATAATGCTATTATATTTGTGTTCTCAACAAGTGTGTTACGAATTGTCTCTGGCAGGTCTGCATTAATATTTAAATTATATATATATATATATATATATATATATATATATATATATATATATGCACATTTCTTTGAATACGACAGGAAAGATGCTTTGATTTATTTTTTCATACAATTTCTCATATGATCTAATAATTATTTTCTTTTCAGATGATAAATTATATAAAAACTATCCAAATGTTCTTTTAACCCGACCGCTTTCGGCTATGCATTTACCCATTTTCAAGGTTGAAGTGTATTAAGTGTTAGCAAGAAATAGTTTGTTGCATGTATGTATTTATATTATGTTTTCATTTTTCAAAACATGGTCAGAATATTGTGTCCATGTTCATAGTTGATATTTTTGGGTGTTGTTTTTTTTATTTATTAAGAAAACTATTGATCGTTTGCACCACTAGAGTTCCTTTTTATAGCCAGAATGGTGATATTTACAGACAAAGTGATGTAGTAAGTATGGAAACCCTCTCGGACCGTGCTTCTCCAATTATTATACGTCTTGTGTTAAAAAAAAAGGTTTTTACCAAAGTTATTAAACTTAAAATATATGTTCGTTATGTAGACGATATATTTATTTTAGCTGAAAACAAGAAGGAAATAGAAAAATCTGAAAGCTACATTTCAACAAAATTCCGTCTTAAATTTTACTTATGAACTTAGTGAAAAAATAAGCTTCCTTTCTAAAAATGTTATCGTCGATTTTAGTAATAATACTTTTAAAATTTTCTTTATAAAAAAAAAACAGCTAGTAAAAACTCTTGCCATTTTAATTTCTGTAGTGAATGCCCTCTTAAAAATAAAATAGACGAAAAAATGTCCTCAAGAGAGCCCACGGGAATTCATCGTCTCGCACGCTTTTCTTTAAAGAATTACACAACGTAAAACAAACGCTTATTAATAACGGATTTCCTATTCAATTGTTGGGATGCGACCTGTGCGGATACATTTTCGGTCGGTAATTTGATCAGGTCCGCGGCTGAGCCGGGGTCCGTCGCCAGAGACGCAGAGATGAAAAAAATAGTTAAATATTCTTCTCTTGCTGATAGATTTTTTTTACTCCTGTGGCAATGGAGACTTCAGGGGTTATTGGCCCTCGTTCGATAGCGTTCCTTCGGAGGATTGGCGCGACTGCGTCTCGATTAAGGATCGAGCCTGGCGAAACGGAGTGGCTATTGCAGCGTGTCTCACTGGCGATGGTTCGAGGTAATGCTTTCTCCATCATTGCGGCTGGCAGTGGATATAAAAAATTGTATATAGTTACGTTGTTCTGGAATTGTCATCAATGGTCGACTGAACTTGCTTTGTTTCAATGACTTTTGTTTTGTTATTATTAGTTACTTTGTTCAATAAATGATTTCTTATTTTCTGTTAACAATATGAAAATAGCGTTGCCTACATTCCAGTGACTAAGAAATTGCTGGTGTTCCATATCAGTCATTTTCTGTCTAAGGTCGCCAATAGCAACGACGACAATAGAAACAGAAACAATAACATTAATATTTTTTATAAAAATCAAATGAATGAAAATTATAAACAAGACGAAAGTAGAATTAAGAACATTACAAAAAAATGCATAACACCAGTTGACAATAGCAAAAAAAAAAAAAAAAATAATAATTAAGACTCTCTCTACACCTTTCTGACCATAGCTCAATTAAATCTCATTTAAATATTAATGGAGACCTACCGAGCAAAAATCGTAACATACTTGTTGACAATACAAATATAATAACATCATCTACATGCAAAAAAGGCTAAAAATAATGGAAGCCTTATTAATATATATATATATATATATATATATATATATATATATATATATATATATATATGTGTGTGTGTGTGTTAAATAATTCATGGATGAATTACTTAATTATGATTATTCAAATCCTCCCTAATAATAATTTCTATCATTTGCATATCCTTGCTTGAACTGGCTTCCAATACTCCGGATGGAGCGGCTTGGAGGTGAAAGACGTACCCGTGGGGACACAGTCCGTTGGGATAAGTAAACTTGGATGAGTTACACGACATAATTTGTGAAGAGCGGCACTATATAGAGTCTAGTAGGTTAACACTTCGTCACCGAGACCGGTTGGTCAAATGGATATGACGCTTGTGACATATTGTAACGGCCCGGGTACGATTGTCAGTAATAGATGCGCACTGCTGATAAATACCGAAACTGCCATTCAGTGCATTCTGCTGAGGATACTTTTAGACTCGACGAATTACTTAATTATGATTAGTCAAATTCCCCCTAATAATAATTCATATATATATGAAAAATAGAGAAAAATAACAGCACTAGTCGCCTGACGATTGCACTAGCATGAAACAGACTGTCGCCTCTAAGTGCTGACTTCCATGTCCACTTTTATA
This sequence comes from Acanthosepion esculentum, assembly GCA_964036315.1. Lineage (NCBI taxonomy): Eukaryota > Metazoa > Mollusca > Cephalopoda > Sepiida > Sepiidae > Acanthosepion > Acanthosepion esculentum. The sequence continues at coordinate 64,579,547 of OZ038504.1, forward strand.
TTTACACACGCTCTATCTCTGATATTGAGCACTTTACCCCATAAATATAGCACACTTTAAGACTATATTTCTGCATATATATATATATATATATATATATATATATATATATATATATATATATATATATATGTTTAATGTTCTTTTTATAGATACAAGTATTTAAGCAAATGTTTATAATAAACAGTATTAAATAACATTTACCGACCTGAATGTCCGAGAAATTTTCATAGAAAATTTTCGTTCTCCGACAGGAATCGAACCTGTATCCTATACTGGACCGTCATTTCGCGTGACGTGCCTTAACCGTTCGGCCACAGAGAAGCGTCGATTTTGCTATCTTTAAACTTAAATCTTCCATGAATCTCTTCTATTCATATCTGCTCTTAGTGTATCAAATGTAAACAAATGACGTCATACATTTTTGAATTGGACAATGTCCGACAATTTATTAGAGACATTTTTGATATGTTTAACGTTCTTTTTATAGATACAAGTATTTAAGCAAATGCTCAGGCCGGTAAATGTTATTTAATACTGTTTATTATAAACAGAGCATTTGCTTAAATACTTGTATCTATAAAAAGAACGTTAAACATATCAAAAATGTCTTTAATAAATTGTCGGATTTTGTCCAATTCAAATGAAACAGAGGTCAGTAAAAAATAATGAACGGACGTCTCAGTTATTTCCTTTTAACACACCTCTCCAAGTTTTGGTTCACCACTGCTGTAGCTTGGAATGAACTCACAACTCTTTGGGCTTAGTCACTGGATCTAACCAAGGTCTTTATCCACAGCTGAGATTGAGTCATGCAAACCATGAAAATACCCACTGATGGACAGAAGACGTGTTCTCTGAACAGTGAATGCGGCATAGAAAAAAATATAAAAAACATTAAAAATGCAGTAAGAAAGGAAGAAGAAAATAAAGTAAGATTAAAACGTAAAAATTAAAAAAATAAGAAACGAAAAAGTTAAAATAACTGTTTACCTAGGATTTAAACAGTCATTTAAAACATTATAGACATGCAATTTATTTCTTAATTTTCTTCTTATATAGCGCCTTGTTTTTTTTGTTTTTTTTTTCTGGTTTTCATAGAATGAATCAACATTTGTTTTTAAAGTTTTAATTTGTAAGTTTCAACACTGAAAGCATTATTTACATCATTCGGACAGTTATCTTCATCTACATTGCCATATTCACAATTTTTCGGGCCTTCTTCAGGTAATTGCAATTGCGAACCGTACCCTTTATTTCATCCACTGGAGTAGATTGTTCTAGTTCCACGTGCCATGCCTCTTCCGGGTGTCTCACTTATTTCTCTTTAGCACAACTCTCCAAGTTTTGGTTCACTATTGTTATAGCCTGGTATTGAACTCACAACTCTTTGGGTCTAGTCATTGGATCTAACAAATCCACTGCTGCGATTGAGTCAGGCAAACCATGAAAATACACACTGATGGATAGAAGACATTTTCTCTGATCAGTCAATGGAGTATAGAAAAAAATATAAAAACATTAAAAATGCAATAAAAAATAAAGAAAGATTAAAATGCAAAAAGTAAAAAAAATAAGGAACGAAAGAGTTCAAACACCAATTTAAATTATTAAAGACATGTCAGTTATTTTTTTTTTAATTTTCTTCTTATATAGTACCTTGTTTCTACCTGTTTTTTTTTATAGGATTTATCAACATTTTTCTTTTAAATTTAATTAAAAAAGTGAATTCAAATGCCAACGTTAAAAAATTAATTTGTAAGTTTCAAAATTTAAAGCATTCAAAAACAAGTTTAATTTACATTAATTTGTTGTCAGCACCCGCTCGCATGCGATCATCGGGATCGTCATCCTCTCTCCTTATTCCCTTTGTACCAGCTGCTGGTGGTGTGAATCAAGCAGAGTTTGACGGGGCCATTTGTGTGGATTTGATTTTGGTGGATAATTCTGCTGGGTGGAGAGGCCACACACTTTGCCAGAAGCGCCTCCCTCGCGGCTCAAAGGGGATTGAATCAGGAAAACCAAGGAAAAACCCACTGATGGATAGAAGACATTTTTCTCTGAACAGTGAATGGGGTATTTAAAAAAAAAATTAAAAATGAAATACGAAAGAAAGAAGAAAAGCAAGAAAGACAGATTAAAATTGAACGAACGAACGAACGAACGAAAGAAAGAAAGAAAGAAAGAAAGACATTGAAAAGACAGCAAAAAAGACTGAAAGAAAGATGTAAAGAAAGGACAATTGATAAATAGAAAGAAATATAAAGTGAAAGAAAGAAAGAAAGAAAGAAAGAAAGAAAGAAAGAAAATGTCATGTTATTGTTCATCGTTCCTCTTTTCTCATTTTAGGCAATAACCACAAATAAAATATCTCCGATTGTCAAAACTACAGACGGGTATTTTTTTATTGTGATTTTTGTAAAGGAGGGGTAGAAACAGTTATGAGAGAGAGAGAGAGAGAGAGAGAGAGAGAGAGAGAGAGAGAGAGAGAGGGGGGGGTGCAGGCAGGCGCTAAAAAGATCTCAGCTAGAGGAAGAAGCTGTTCTCCCACCTCAACAAAAAAGAAAATAATATTTTTATCTTTGGCTATTTGGTAAAACTTTAGATGTGTTTCAGGAAAGAAAAAAAAAAGAAGTTTTTGCCCCTAACATTTATTTATTCACTTTTTGCTTTGAACCCCGTAAACTCTTTTTGACGTTTAGGGTATGTCATCGCAAATACCTTTTTATGAGGTACACTTAATATCCCCATTAGCAACTGGTTTTAATTCATCTTGGCTGGTTGGCAATCAAACGTACAGAGTCCTGTCCGTCCTATGATTAACCCCATGATGGGGTGGCGGAAAAGAGATGAATTTATACCTTTCCACGTGTATTTTTGTAACAGCGAAATTCAACAGAAAATACCAAATTCTCTTTCCGTGATGAGTTTTGCTACTCAACGCACCCATCAATGTTTGTTCATTTGAAAATAAGAAATAAATAATAAACAAACAAAAAACTTGTTATCGCCAAGAATATTTTCAAAATGTAAATATGTTTATTTTTAATATATTTTTAGGAAGGCTTACAATGAAAAAAAAAATGGATTTTTATTTTTCGAAAATTCATGAACAATTAGAGTTGTCAATGATTATAATAAAAATGTAATTATCTATTTACCAATGATTTATTTGGATTCTTGCAATAAAAGAAAATGTATGTAATATTCGAAATTCTAAAACCGTGCGTATATGATATAAGGAAAGTACATTAATTTTTATTTGTCTAGTTGTAGTCTATTTGGAGAAGGATAGTAAAAACACGTTATCTCCTAAACTTAAATAATGCAACGATATAATGGATTATTTGTTCATTATTTATTTAGAATTTGACAAATAAATGTGGTTTACAATTCGATCCACAAAAAAAATCAACGGTTTAAAGAGGTTATATTGGATCGAGACTGTTTAAGCTTTTTATTTTGTACAGTGTAACCCGGATATAAGAGCAACTCGGATATAAGAGAGATATTTTCTCTGGTCCCAAATTAGAGCCTGTGTTAATGTATATACAGTGTAATCCGGATATAAGAGACCCGGATCTAAGAAAACCCCGGATATAAGAGAGATTTTATCTGGTCCCAAATTAGAGCCTGTGTTAATGTATATACAGTGTAACCCGGATATAAGAGACCCGGATCTAAGAAAAACCCGGATATAAGAGAGATTTTCTCAGGTCCCAAATTAGAGCCTGTGTTAATGTATATACAGTGTAACCCGGATATAAGAGACCTGAATCTAAGAAAAAACCGGATATAAGAGAGATTTTCTCTGGTCCCAAATTAGAGCCTGTGTTAATGTATATACAGTGTAACACGGATATAAGAGACTTCTTCTCCGGTCCCGACAACTCTCTTATATCCGGGTTACACTGTATCGGACTGTGGTAACCAAAGAAAATGGCCGACATCTGGAAGTTGAACATATTTTTTTTGGACAAGACCATTTATCAGTTAGTTTTTAGTCTGACAATGTTCATTTATGAATTAATATTGAATATAGATAGAAGTAAAAAGCTTGATAAGCGAAATGGCCAACATTTTGAAGCTAAGAAAAAGAAAATAAAATGACGTTAAAGAAAAAAATCATAATTTGATTATTTTTTCTTAAATAGTCCACGTCAACTTTGAAGCTACAATACTTAAGGATAGAAAACAATGATTTTGTATAATAAATCCGTCTTATTTATTTCGTGTTTAGGCTTCCAGCCATATCGCGTTGAAACACCGGTTCCCGTACGACCAGCGAAGTTAAGCAACATCGAGTTTGATCAGTGGAGCCTTGATGAGTGACAGTTTGGAAATTACATGTGCTGTAAACTTGGATGTATCAATGGTGTAATGGATAACGGCCCGGGCATTGGAAACCCGAGGGACGATTTCCAATACGAGTTGGGTTCGTTAGGGTAGAGTAATGGATAGCGGCTCTGATTGAAGAATCGGAGAGCCGAGTTCAAATTCCAGTCGAATCCATTACATTCACTTACGTGCCAATACCCTTGAAAAGGTATGAATCCTATTCTTCTGCCCTACACCCCATCTATGGGTAAATTGTAGGACAGACCGTGTTCTATAGCCTTGGACGGCAACTGGTCTAACACAGAAAGAGATAGCAACCTACTGCGGGAAAAGAAATCTGCCTCGGCAGTCATGTATCGAAAGATACATGATCCCCTAAGCGTGTATCACGCATGGCACACAACTGACTGATATTTACTTACGTGCTAATATCCTTCGCAAAGGTATGAATCCTGTTCTTCTTCCCCAGCTGTGGATTAATGAGTAAGACTTGTATCACTAAATCAATTTTATTTAAAAAAATTTAATACAAATTATTTTCAGGTTTTAAATAACCTGAAAAGGGTTGACAACCCGTAAGAAACGAATCAATCAATATTCAGTGTTTAAAAATGGACAAATTTGTTGTTTAAAAGAGAACAATTATGTTAACTATATATAATGAAGTTTCATGTTATTTCTGTATTGTTCATTTGTACTTAAACATTCTGATTCCATCTTCGTTGCTTCAAGAAAGAAAAAACAATGTTTTTAAGGTATAAAATCAGATATGATTATGTGTTTAATATTATTAACTTCTAAGCAAAATTCAAAGCAGAAGGAAATCTTTGAAACTCAAGACGTTTGTGGTGATAAAATCTGTTTGAGTTATTTCCCCTCGCTATTGCAACACTTCTACATATGTAGCTATAAAAGGCGTCTATACGGTACCATGTTATAGCTCAATAATCTTTGAGTAAGCACCACTCTAACTCTGTGCATATTTGTCACGGCCGCCTTTGGCCGCTTCCAAATAGAAACGAACAGGAGACTTCGTCCTTGACCTTTTCACCGTGTTCCCTACACGCTATGTAATTTAATTTCATTTAGTTTTAGAACTGATCTAATGACTTTAGTTCCTTTTGTGCTACGAAACTAGTCGTAATACACTTCCCGGCCATTTTAACACCTTCGTTTTTCGTAGCAAATCTCAGCTTATTTTTAGTATTTTACGAGACCTGTGACTGTTGTTGGTCTTCCTTAATATAACGCCGCGACTTCTCGCCAAATTCGGAGTTGGTCGGAGAGAGAGAGGAGGAAAAGAAATGCAGGCCCCCAGACCACTGTAGCCAGGGCGCTTGGACAGGCTGCGTATTAAGTTACGTTCGCATTTTTTTATTTGCTAACTAGACACTAGCTGAAATCTTTTCAGCTTGCTGGTCGAACTCTCTGCCTCTGAGAAGGGAGGAACACGGACGAGGCTATGCTGAAGAGCAGAGTCTCGTTCAGGGAGGTAGACCGACCCTATCCCGTTTATGCGGGGTCTACGGGATTTTTTTTTGGCCGAGCCCGCGGGGTCGGGAACCGCACATTAAATTTGGCCTTGTGCCACATGTAAGTGCGTGGGGCAGTTGCTAAATACACTCGACACTAGTTTTTTTACTTCTATCATACTTCTGGTCTTCTTGTGCATTTCAACTCTCAGCATTCTGTCCCTACTTGCTGCCTGTACGTCGTCCATAACCTTTCCCGTATACTAAGGTTATAATACTATGGGAAGTTTCCACATCGTACTCGACCAGCAGATACGCAACGCCACCCACGGACACTGGATCTGACTACTAACGACACAACGACAGCACTACATCGCAACGACAGCTTCCCGCTTCTACACAGCACTGACCAGCCACCGTAGCTAATACCTTCCTGCCCGACACCTCCAGTCCGAAGCCCGACCAGCCATCCTGCAGCGACCAGCCATCGTCCAGCAACGACCAGCAGCGATCACCTGTAGCGACAACAGATCGCCAAGTAACGGCCAGCAGCGATTACCAATCCGACCGTCTACTGGACCGGAACAGGCGTCACCTCAACTTCCAAACGTCGGCACGACCGGAAAAGGCGTCACCTCAACTTCCAAACGTCGGCACGACCGGAACAGGCGTCACCTCAACTTCCAAACGTCGGCACGAACGGGACAGGCGTCACCTCAACTTCCAAACGTCGGCACGACCGGAACAGGCGTCACCTCAACTTCCAAACGTCGGCACGACCGGAACAGGCGTCACCTCAACTTCCAAACGTCGGCACGAACGGGACAGGCGTCACCTCAACTTCCAAACGTCGGCACGACCGGAACAGGCGTCACCTCAACTTCCAAACGTCGGCACGAACGGGACAGGCGTCACCTCAACTTCCAAACGTCGGCACGACCGGAACAGGCGTCACCTCAACTTCCAAACGTCGGCACGACCGGAACAGGCGTCACCTCAACTTCCAAACGTCGGCACGAACGGGACAAGCCCACCTCAACTTCCAAACGTCGGCACGACCGGAACAGGCGTCACCTCAACTTCCAAACGTCGGCACGAACGGGACAGGCCCACCTCAACTTCCAAACGTCAGCACGACCGGAACAGCCGTCACCTCATCTTCCAAACGTCGGCACGACCGGAACAGGCCCACCTCAACTTCCAAACGTCGGCACGTCCGGAACGACTACACTTCAACTTCCTACCTTCGACACTACCGGAGCAGACGCAACTCAATATCCCGTTGTCCGACCGCCCTTCAATTACCAGACCATCTAGCCCTTCAATTACCAGACCATCTAGCCCACAGCCATTGTAAATAAACTTTGCATTCATCTTACGTATCCTCGTTATGTTGTCCATTTTGTTTCACCTGTCATATAACACGTCTTTCACTTAAAAATGTTAGTGGGCCTCTTGTGACCACGGGTCGTTTCACATCGCGCCACCCCACTCCAAGGGGTCAACTACACGTTCATTATAACATATTTTTATTTAACAAAGGATATATTCGAAACTTGTTTTAATCTATTATGCCTTTAGAATTAGATAAAAGATCATCAGAGTTCTTATGATTTGGTGTATAATAATAAAACAGAGCCACTTTTATTCATTAAGTTATAAGAAAACCATAGTTTTGAAAGTGTATATAAAATATAATTATACGAGGGTCATTCAATAAATAAGGTGACTTTTTCGGTATAAGGACTTCTAATACAAATAGAAGCTTACTTTTTTTTCAACGTAGTCTCCCAGCACTGTCACACACGTTTCCCATCTGGGCACAAGCTTCCGTATTCCCTCAGCGTAACAATCTTTGGACTGATGTCTCAGCCAGTCGCTGACAACACTTTTGACTTCATCGTCACTTTTAAATTTCGTGCCTCTCGTGAACGCTTTCAAGGGACCAAACAGGTGAAAGTCTGAAGGGGCAAGGTCTGAGCTGTAAGGGGATATGAGGGAGCAGTTCCCAGCCCAGCTCGTTGATGGCCTGCACAGTTTGGGCTGCTGTGTGAGGCCTTGCGTTGTCATGATGCAAGATAACTCCTTCTGACTGATAACTCCTGCGTTTGTCCCAACAGATAAGCTCAAAGTCCCTGCAATGTCATCCACTGTCACCCTTCTGTCAGACTGAATGAGGTCATTGACTGATTCGCTCGTCTGAGGAGACCTCACTTCTGTAGGCCTCCCAGGCCTGTCTTCATCCTCAACACTGCTCCGTCCTTCTTTAAACAATTTAGCCCACTTGTAGACATTTTCTTTGGCTGAAACATGTGGCACCACCATACACAGTTGACATTCTCCTATGAATTTCAACTGGTTTGCATCCTTCAGCAACCAAAAACTTGATAACTGACCGCTGTTCAATCCTGGAGCATGCTTCTTGGTCGGCTATCTTTGTTAATCGCCAAAACTCTCAAAGTTTTTTTTTAATCTGCAAAAGAAATTAAATCCATGTGAAAAAGAAGTAAAACAAAAAAAAATTAAAAAGAGTAAGCTTCTATCTGTATTAGAAGTCCTTATACCGAAAAATTCAACTTATTTATTGAATGACCCTCGTATCTTATTGCTTAAATATTTAAAACCAGCCAATCAAACAGGATAAGCCTTGTTAATGCGATCTGGTGTATGGAATCAAGGACACCTGCCATCTTTATAGCTCTTCAAAAACGATAGTTTTCAAGGAGTATATTCAGAATAGAATTATTATTTTCTCTCATAATTTTATCAGATAACGAGACAATGGGCGTCGTATTCAAAGCCCATACGATTTGATGCTTGAAATGGAGAAAGTTACTAGTCATTTTTGAAGCTATACTAAAATCGTTTTGAAAGGGCATTCAAAATATTATTTGATAATGTCTCACTTATTTATTTAAAATCTGACAAAATAAATATCCCTCATCTTGAAAGCTATAAGCAAAATATGTTTATTCAGTTATATATTTACAAGTAAATGTTTCTTAGCGTGTATGAGAGCTAAAGTCCTTGTTTGTAGTTGTTTGTTCAGATGAAAAGAAATCCGATTTCTCTGCGTGTCTGTCTACGAAAAAGAGACACGGGAGAAAATGAAGAGGAAAATGTAAATGTCACGTATCTTGGTGATGAAGACGGGTGAATAAGTAAGGGAATTTCTTTTAGGCCGAGCGCTCCGTGAACTTTGCAGTATTTATCTCCTTACTGCCTTGCTTTGTCTAGAAAATTTGCTTAAATACCTTTTAAAGTAATCACGAAACATGTTTGATTATTATTATTATTATTATTATTATTATTATTATTATTATTATTATTATTATTATTGACGCGAACGTGATCCGTTGGTTGAATAATGTGAAATATTTATTTTTTAAATCATAAATTTATTAATCGGAAGGATGAGCGAATCCTGCGACTCAGAGGCCATTTCTTTGTCATTTGGTGCTTGACTGTCTTCGGTCCGCAATTATTATTTTTAAGGCTGGTAAAAAAAAGAAAAGTTGCAA
>OZ038504.1:64593877-64618877 GCA_964036315.1 Acanthosepion esculentum
TTGTCGACATGCGGATTGACACTCGTTCCGTGACTTACTTCATGAGGGCCCCTTGGATGCAGTTTTTAATCATCCTGCTCATAAATGCGCGCCTAAGGTCTCTTCCTGGATGATTGCAACAGATGTCTCTTTTTCTCTGCTTGTACCGAGTGCAAGCGTGTCCTCAAAGAAGCGAACCGACTGCTAATAGAATGAAATAACATCTCGCAAGTTCAGTTCTCGAGATTATTGGCAGGAGTGTGCGGAACAACAGAAAATCCTCATTCCCTCTTCTATTCAATAAATTCGACGGTCTGACATCTATAATAGAGTTTAATGCTTTGCTCGGAAATTCTCTTCCAACTCAACACTCGACTCAGTTGGAATACCCAGACCTGATTTCCGCCCAAGAATAGAGGCTCTGCTGAGTGATATGCCCATAATCCCGTCCCTGGTCTCGGGCATCTTTTCTAATTTAGACTCCCATAAGGTAAGCAGAGGTCACGGGATCCCAGCCGTCCCCCTAAAGAAATGTGCTCCCGATTTAGCTCCAGTTCTCTCCAAACTCTACAACCATTGCGTCGTTGCTTCGTGCCTTTCTGCCTGCTCGAAGTCCTCCTCTGTAGTTCCTTTTTTCTAAAAAGTCTGGAGACCTTCTGACCCTTCTAACTATCGACCTATTTGTCTCCTAATAAGTATTTGAGGTTTTAATCAACGCTGAAGTGGTTATGAATTTTACCTCTCACCATCTACCCTCGAAAAGACAATATGGCTTCCGTTTTGCCAACTCTACAGCTGATGTGCTAACGACTATCACCGAATAAGTATGACACGCTCTTGTCAATAACTGCGAAGCTCCAGCTGTGGCTCTAGATATATCGAAGTCGTTTGACAGAGTTTGGCGCGCTGGTCTTATACATAAACTCGAGGCTTACGGTATTAATGGACGTTTGTTTGATTTTAATCCTATCGTTCTTATCAAATCGTGAAATGAAGGTCGTTTTGAACAGGATCGCTTTCAGATCATTTCACACAACGCTGGTGTTCCCCAGGGCTCTATCCTCGGTACAAAGATGTTTCTGATCTTCATCAATGGGCTTCCATTTGTCATCAGTTCCCAAGTCGGGATGATGACACTACCATTTGCTCCTGTCTCAATAGCAAAACCGCCAGAGTTGACAAAGTCAACCTGGCCGCTGCTCGTGAAAAGCACCTCCAATCAGTGATTAACTGGGGCAGTAAATTCTTATTTCATCCGAAACGAAACTGCTTTCATTTAAGCACCGTAGATAAACTTTCCTGTCCACCATCAGCATGTCTGATGCTACACTCATGGATAGCAACACACTGCGCCTTCTTTGTTTCGCGTTTTCAGTTGACTTGAAGTGGAACGACTACATCGAATCAATAGTTGCATCTACTGCAAGGAAAGTTGGGTCACTGTGTCGTGCCAGAAGATCTTTCTCGTCAGAATCCATCTTGAAAATTTACAAATCTACCATCCGTCCGTGCATTTAATACTGTTGCCATATCTGGTCGGATGCTCCTGCTACTCACCTCGAGTTTCTTGACAAAATCCAAAGAAGGATCTGCAAGATAATCGATCCTGACTTGACATCTCGACTTCAGTCACTTTCTCACCGATGTAACGTAGCTTCCCGCTGTCTTTTCTACTAGTCACTACTTTGACGAGCTATTTATACCAGTTGCCCGGACTACGTGTGTTTAAATGTGCTACTAGATTTGCATCTAGGTCCCAGCCATTCACTGTTGAATTAGATAAAATGTAACTGCCACTTCTACTCCAACAGTATTTTTATCGCACTTCCCGCCTTGATTACCTTATAACTACAATCTTCAAAAACTTTAGGGAACGTCAATCGCCATCTTCTATCTTCTTGAACTCCGTTCAGCTTTTATCCTTTACTCAGTCTCCCTTTTGTTTTTTCGTTTACTTTCTGTAACTACCTGAGTACTAGTGACATTCTCATCTTGCTTGGGGTGAAATGATATATATATATATATATATATATATATATATATATATATATATATATATATATATATATCAGGTCATCACATAAGTTCTGTCCGAATTTTGAATAAAGAAAACAAGTGACCAAATGTTACATTTAATTGCAGATTCAATCAACAATGTATTTTCCCTGATTACCTATGACTTCCTTCCATCTATTAACAAGCTTACTAATTCCATTACTGTAAAATTCTTTTGGCTTTGATGCGAAGAACTCACAAATGTCAGTTTTAACCTCTTCCTGTGTTACAAAAACTGTTTCTTCGAAATGGTTCTGTAAGCTACGAAACAAATGGTAGTCTGAAGGGGCAATGTCGGGAGAATAAGGTGGATGAGAAATTTTTTCCCAACAAAGTTCTTCGATCTTTTGTGACGTGATTCTTGCTGTGTGTGGTCGCGCATTGTCCTGATGAAACATCACCCGTTTTCGATTCACTAGAGCAGGTCTTTTTTTTCCTCAAAGCTTGGTTCAAACGCTCTGATTGCTGACAGTATATTTGAGCATTAATTGTTGCATTAGGTGGTAAGAATTCAAAGTGGATTATTCCTTGGCAATCCCACCAGATTGAAAGAAGAACCTTTTGCCCATGAAGTTCCCTTCTCGGCTGTGGCTGGGGTCATTTCCCTTTACCAAGCCACTGTCTACGACGCTTAACATTTCGATAAAAGATCCATTTTTCGTCGCCAGTCACAAGTCTATCCAAAAAAGGTGAAACAAGTTGGCGAGAATGGAGAGAAGAGCAGATGTCAATTCGGGATTTGAGGTTGTTTTCAGACAATTCCTGAGGCACCCATTTTCCAAGTTTAGGAACTTTTCCAAGTTGTTGAAGATGACGATGAACAGTTGTATGGTTTGAACTGAGAACCACTGCCAATTCCTCAACTGATAAAGCAGGATTTTCTTCAATGGCTGCCTCAAGAAGCTTTTCATCAAACTCAACTGGACGTCCGGTTCTATCTTCATCTTCAAGGGTGAAATCTCCACCTCTGAATTTTGCAAACCATCTTCTGCAAGTTCTTTCATTCACACATTCCTCTCCATAAACTGAGTGAATGTTTCTACCCGCTTCGGCCGCTGAGTTTCCTTTCTTGAACTCATAAAGCATTATGTGCCTCAAATGATTCTTTGGTACTTTCATGTTAGCAGGGTTTTAATCAAACAAAATTTAATTTTATTGTTCTCTGAAATAAAATTTGATCAGTTTAAATGCATCTAAACATAAAAACAATGTTCAGCTCCATTAGACATTATAAAATACTCTTTAAATTTCGTTCATTATAACAAAAAGTTAAAATTCGGACAGAACTTATGGGATGATCTAATATATATATATATATATATATATATATATATATATATATATATATATATATATATATATATATATATATGTATACAAATGAAAGAAAGAACATATGGAGTGAAATTTCATTGTTCCACTCGCAAAAAGTACCCAATACAAAGTAGAGAAATATATTATTATTATTATTATCGTTATTATTATTATTATCATTATTATTATTATTATTATTATTATTATTATTATTATTATTATAAGAGTTTATAATAAAACATGTTGAAATCGATACACAAAAGATTTCATATTTCAATACTTTGATTGTACTTCCTAAGGCGATGGTAAGTAACTGGTGATTAGCGATTTCAGCGTTATTATTATAATCTCTTATACTACTACTACTACTACTACTACTACTACTAATAATAATAATAATAATAATAATAATAATAATAATAATATATATGTGTATGTGTGAGTGCGTGCGTGTGCGCCAATGTGTGTATTTATTACTAATATAAACGTTATTTTTAAACTTTTTTTAAATTTCTTCCAGCTCTGAAATAATTTCAAAAAATTAAAAAATACATTTGTAAAATTTTTATTAGACCTCATCTTTTGTTATCATGAATGTTATTCTAGTGGGAATCGATCCTGCATACCTTTCTTCCCCACAGAGAAACCACGTTATGGTGCATCTATTCCTGTTCGGCCAGGTGTACCATATTTAGCCATCTTATTTAGCCATAACTTTTGTCATAAGAATCACTGAAAAGCCCATTGAGTCATTCAGCTGGAAAGAGAACAGGTTAAAATCGTTTTGTGTCAGCCCCACTGTCTTATGTCTTCCAAACTGGTCATTGGTGAGAGGAAAATGATCATTCAGATCTTCAGTAATCGTACCATAGTCTGGCTTCCATCTTCAAAGTCCATTCAAGAACCATCAAGAGAACGCTGAATACGTTTAAAAAAGAGTTAACAGTAGAGAGAAAAACTAGATCAGGAGGTTACAGCAGCAAGAGATATTATCATTGTAAACATCGCTTTAGTGCGATGAAATCCTTAAGAAATTTTACCCTTTCTCATTGTTTAACTGCACACACGATATCACACACACACACACACACACACACACACACACACACACACACACACACACACACACACACACATATATATATATATATATATATATATATATATATATACTCGACTCTCCCGTCGAATTCGACGTATGAATGTCAAGCAGATAAGTTCCTAAGAAACATGAGATTTGATTATAGTGGTGAAGGTTTTGTGCAGAACCATCCACACCTTTTGAAGGGCCAAATACATTGTGTCGATAAATAATAATAGAAATTGCATTAACTTTAAAGATTGTGTTGTGAAGGGAAACACTGGAGTAAATATTTAAGTGAGTTCATAATTTGTGTTCTCATTTGTCAAAAGTCATCTACTCTCTAACGTTTTTGCTATACACGTGACCCTAATAATTAGGGCAAGAACAATGCATATAAGATTTGCCAGAGGCGTGTAGAAGAATTGGTCAACTGCTAGAAGTGAGTCCAGTGAATTCCACAAGGAATTTTCAACTGCAGACCGCAAACGGTATGTGCCAATTTCCCCAAGCAGTCAGATGTGACACAAGGCCGCATTTAATGTAGTGTTTCCGATCCCGTAGGTTCAGTCAAAAATTAGCCTTAGACTCCGTATAAAACGGGGTCGTGTAGGTGTTTCCCGAGACGAAAGTCTGACCTTCAACATTGCCTCGAGTTGGGATGCTTTCTGCTCGGAGGCAGAGATCTTAACCAGACCAGCTGATGACGAATCTCCAACTGCAGGCCGGCCGACCAACACATACAGTATTCACTAGTGTATTTATGGGAATGGGGGCATAACCCTTATCGTCAGTTCAAAAGCACTATTCAGGCTCTGTTTGTAGGTATGCTACAACAGATTCCAAAACCTGCTCTTCCCATACAGTTTTGCCTTTCTATCATTTAAACTGAGGAAGGCAAATAGAGCACACGTTTCTTTGTTGAAACGCATCTTTAACAAAATATTACACTTTGCCTCATTGTCTTTGATTTTGTTTCGGATACTATATATATAATAATACTGTTTTTGTACATCCTTAACACATACACACACACACACGCACACACACACACACACACACACACACACATATATATATATATATATATATATATATATATATATGTATGTATGTATGTATGTATATATATACAGAAGAATATGAGGGAAAAATTATCAGAGGAAGGAAGCTACAGGGTCATGAGCTCTTCAATTAAAAAAGATAACGAACACAATTCGCTGAAATAATTTAAGGTCTTTATTTCGAAGGTTACCGCCATTTTTCCTCATCTTTTAATTACGGGGAGCAAAGAGAAGCTCTCTGCCACTAACTTAGGTTTTAAATTACTTCTAATTCGAGCCAAAAAAAATTGATTGCCACAGAAATTCTCATCGGCGATCATTGTCATCCAAATCAATGAATGGACGATAAGAATAGAATAAAAATGAAACGGCGGTAAAAAGAAAATAAATGTACAAAAAACATCTTAAAAAATTAAAAAATATATCACATATATATTATTAAAGAGAAGAAAATTCAGATTCATTGGCGCTGAAAATTTTCTAACTTCGAGTCGTTGCAAATGATTTCATATCAATTGACTATGTCTACCCTTTTTCAGAAGAATCTTTTTTTTAATACTGATCAACTTGTCAGCTACAAATGTCCAATAATTATGAATATTCAATTTTCTTTCATTTATTTGTACAAAATAGACAGACAATGTAATGTAATGACTGGCGTCTCGCATCTGTCTGCTAGGACGACTAGCCACTCCCTACTGTAAACAGCTGCTCAGACACATTAGTATGACGCCCACAGAACGCACCTAAATTAACGGAACTTAGTTGCAGTTGCTGGGAGAGAGCGCGTAATACAGCGAGATCGACAGTCCGAACAAGTTAAGTCCAATGAAACCCTGGGTCACGATGACTTGCAATTTCGTGCTAGGTAATTTCACTTACAAGTTTTGTCTCCACCCATGGTATGATTTTCAGGCAAATTCCAAAGGTTCGGGAAGCTGGCATTGTCTTTATATGTTCATAGCATCAAGAGGTCAATTTCCTGACAAATCAACCACAGTGAGATTCGAACCCGGGTGTCATTGTCGGGAAGAGAACTTTCTAACAATAGACAGACAAGCACGTTATACACAAGAGAAATAAAAAAAAACAGTGTTGTGTTCGGTATTAATAGACTTACTTTATCCATATATATATTCTCCCTCTCTATGAAGAAATATATTTTTAAGGTGTGCTATATTTATGGGATAAAGTGCTCAATATCAGAGACAGAGCCTGTGTAAATATAAAAGTGAACATTGAAGTCAACACTCAAAGGCGACAAGCTGTTTCATTCTAGACGCAAATCCCCCCCTCTCTCTCTCTCTGTATATATATATATATGTTAATTTATTTGTTTAAACTTTATTTTTGGAATGATACTCATATTGGAGCAGATTCTCTCTTTTTTATATATATTTTTTAAACTGTATATTTATATCCGCCGGCCTGGATATTCGAGATATGTTAGAAAAACATGCGTCCTTCGGCGGGATTCGTACCTGCGTCCCCTCGAGGAAACCGTCATTAGATCAGCCGTGCTTTAGACCAACTCGGCCACGCAGAAGCCTCTCACGTAACGAAGCCAGAATAGTGCTTTTGAACACGCGTCTTCTTACCGATTCTCGAAATATACTGCTCTGTTTTGTATCATAACGTAAACAAGAACCATTTTTTTTTTAGGAAATGGATCTAAATCCGATGTGTATTCAAAAGCACTATTCAGGCTTTGTTTGTTCAGAAGATTCTACGTAGGCGAGTTGATTTAATAAATAATTCAAAAACAGTGCTTCCACTCAAATATAAGTCTCCATTTCAAAAATAACATTTAAACAAATAAATTTAAAAATCTCTCGGATTTAAATCGGATAGATTTTTTAACTTATTTGTTTATCAATCTAACATAATTCACTTTTATTAATGAATGAGGTATGTGGAAAAAGAAGAAAAAATTCTGGTATTTTTTACTTTTCTGTTGTTTGATTTTCGTTCGTTAATAATTTGCATTTGACTTGTTAAACAAACGTTTGTATAATTTGTGGATTCCAAGGAGAGACGTACCGTCCATTCGAAGTCCCAAGAAGTTAACGAATTCTTTGTGGCATTATAGTCTTGCTTGGAGTGAAATTATTTATTTAAAAAAATTGTTTTTGATTTTGTTTTGAAGAATCTGCAGTGTGGTTGGTCCTGATCTGGCATCTCAACTTCAGTCACTTTCCCGCCGTAGTAATGTAGCTTCCCTAAATCTTTTCTCTAAATACTTTCATGGTCATTGTCCTCATGGACTTTCCTCTATTTTAAATATTAATTCGAACCTGCGTCTCCTAGAGTAAGCCATCATTAGATCTGCCGTCCCTTAGATCAACTCGGACACGCAGAAACCCCTCTTATAGCAAAGCCAGAACAGTTCTTTTGAATATACGTCTTCTTTCCGATTCTTGAAATATACTGCTCTGTTTTGTATCCTAACTTAAACAAAGACATTTTTTTAGGAAATGGATCTAAATCCGATGTGTGTTCAAAAGCACTATTCAGGCTTTGTTTGAATCTGCAGTTTTGTTGGCCATGATCTGGTATCTCGGCTTCAATCATTTTCCCGCCTTAGCTTCCCTATACCTTTTCTCTAAATACTTTCATGGTCATTGTCCTGATGGACTTTCCTCTATTGTAAATATTCATTGTGGTTTCATTTTTAAATATTGTTATTTTTGTTCCACACACCCACAGACAAATTGTACATATGGGAGCTAGTTAGGATTTCATAGAGACTTGAGGTATTATGGCGACTGTATTAAGTATGCTAAGAAAGAATGTGCTGTTTTGGTGTAAGGAATATTGTTTCATGTTTAGGTTAGTAATTGTGGCTAGCTACGTTTAAAATGAAGCAGATTGAAGAGCAGCCTTCCCCTATCTCCCCTTTTGGCCTTGTGTCACATTTTTGTATTTGCAAAATAAATATCACTTTCCTCTATGCTACCTAGGCTTTATGAATTTAAGCGCAGTATTAGATTGGCTGTTAGGTTTGGTTTGGTTTATTTTGTTTTGCAGCATATCAACCTCAATGGGTTATTTAATGCTGGCAACATTTTTAGGATAGATTCGTATGAATAGAATATGTATTCTTTGGTTTAGATTGGTTTGGTTTATTTTTTTTAACGGCATATCAACCTCAATGGGTTATTTAATGCCGGCAACATTTTTAGGGTAGAGTCGTATGAATAGAATATGTATTCTTTGGTTTAGATTGGTTTGGTTTATTTTGTTTAAAGGTATATCAACCTCTATGGGTTATTTAATGCCGACTATATTTTTTATTGCTGGTAATATTTTGTTTTGTCAAAAATCTGTTTCTGGTAGTATATTTCCTTCAAAATTGTATTGCTGGTAATAATTTTTTTCTCAAAAAAGCATTGCTGGTAATAGTTAACTATTTGCCCATAGCTGGGATCCTAACAGGTGCTACCACCCCGGGTCAGGGTGGACCAGGGAATACTAGCAATTAAGATGTGGTTCCACGCTCCTCAAAACCTGATCAGAGGCCTTGCTGCTGGACGAAGTTTAACGTCTTACCAAGGACGCGGATGTAGTTTAACGTCTTACCTATGACGATGGCTGTTAAACCTGATCGTTTTACAGTTGGAATGGCTAGATGCAACCGTAAGTTCTATGCTGACATTTTCTTTTCTCGCATTTCACTCTAGCAGAACTCTCTTCCGGCTTCTTGCGTTCCAGCCAACTTTGATCTTCAAAAATGTAAAATGCTACGTCAATTGTGATCTACTGTCTTCTTGATTCTCTTTTCGTTTATTGTTCTTGCGGCTTAATAATGTTTTTCTTTTTTTTTTATTATTCTTTCACACTTAGTAACTTCTTGCGTCTTAGTGGCTTTATTGACTTGCTTTGGGCGAAAATGATTTTTAAAAATACCATTTCAACAGATTTCCCAAAATCCTCCATTAAGCGTGTCTCATAAAAATTGTGTTTCTTGCATGTAATGCGCAATCAAAACGAATTCACCGTCAGATTCCTTCACGAAATTCAACCTGACTCTTTGGAAAAGAGCATTATTTGGTTTCCAAATAGAAACTTTCACGAAATCAACCCAATTTTAATATATTTCTCGTTTTCTTGTTTAATTCCTCCCCACCAAGGTATTCAGTTAACACTAGATTACTATTTTAACTCGTCAGAAAAAAAAAAAGAATCGTCTGCTAAATCATTTTTCTATAAATGAATCATAGAGTTTCATTTGACACAAGACCTCTGCTATATTACGTCCTACGAGGCTGGCATCCCGTTCTCACCCTTTCACTGTTGAAACTGTTAAATTTAGCCGTCTCTTCCTCTCCAATAGCTTCATATCTCGCACCTCTCGCCTGTGGAACTCCCTTCCCTTTTCCTGTTTCCCTGATAGCTATAATCTCCAACTATTCAAGTGTAATGTCAACCGACATCTCCAGTTGCCTCGATCTATCCACTATCCTTCTCCAAATCATTTCCTCTATCATTCCTATCTGCTCTCGCTCCAAATCCTCTGTAACCCCTTTGCGTGCTAGTAGCTGCCCGCCTTGCTTGGGGTGAAATGCTTAAAAAAACAAACACTTCGTACGATCACCAAAGTTAAACAGTATCGAACCTGGCCAGTAGGTAGATGGTTGACCGCTTGGTAATACCAGGTTCTGTAAACATGGATGTGCTTGTGGTATAATTGATAACGGCTCGGAATTGGATATTGAATAACCAAATTCCAATTCCAGTCGGGTTCGTTACATTCCGTTCCTCGCAAATACCATTTAGAAAAGTATGGATCCACCGTAGAACTTGTATCAGTAAATCAATTAAATCTCTAAAGAATACTTACAATCTAAAAAGATATTTTCTGCATCTGTCTATATTTCTTAGATGTGGTATTGTAATTATTGGCATTATTTACATTGTTCGGACTGTTGTCCTCATCTTTATTGCCATGTTCGCGACGTTTCGGCCGTTGTACGCGCCGGCCTCGTTCAGGTGATTGGAATTTTCGAACTGAACCCTTTATTTTGACCACTGCGGTAGATTGTTCTAGTTACCACGTCCTATGACTCTTCCAGATATATCAGTTATTTCCCTTTAACTCAACTCAGCAAGGACACATGGCCCGGTGGATTAAAACGTTGGTTGAATCCAGTGCTTTGACCCAAAGAGTTGTGAGTTCAATACCTGGCTACGGCATCATAGAACAAAAAAAAAATTGAAGAGTTAATTTAAAGGGAGATAAGTTAAGAGATCGGGAAGAGGCATGGCACGTAGAAGTTGAACAATCTACCCCGGTGGACGAAATAAAGGATTCAGTTCAAAATTCCAATCAGCTGAAGAAAGTCGGAGCGTACAACGGTCGAAACTTCGTGAACATAATAATGAAGATGAAGACAGCTGACCGAACAATGTAAATAGTGTATTTTCTAGCTTGAAACAACCTGAAAATGGTTGATAAGCCGTAAAAAATACATCAATCGGCCAATCAATCAATAAAGAAAAGTGTCACCGGAAATGACACGAATGTTATCGACTTACGGAGGCCTGAGCCACGAGTCTTGACCATCCTTAGTATGAAACAACTCCAATAATTTATACTTGAGAATGCGGCACACCCTATCTGTTCCTTCACCAATGACTCATCCAATCAAAATTATAACTTCCTGCGGTGTGTACTAGTCAGATTGAAAATGTCATAACAGTATCTGAATTTTGCTGATGTAGCGAGCAAAAATATTGCTTGAAATGTGCTTTATTTATTGGGAAAGACTACTGTATATTGCTGATAGAGCATTTGTAAATCGAATGGACATATTATTGAATACTACATGGTGACTGTCGGTTTCACGCCTGAAGATATCTTTAGGCTGTTTTCTGATGAGTGTATAACACAGTCAGAATTTAGTGTTAATTTACATATAGATTATTCATATATATATATATATATATATATATATATATATATATATATATATATATATATATATATATATATATATATAGGCTGTTTCATACTAGACTCAAATGTGTTTAGCATGAAACAGTCTGTCGCCTCTGAGTGTTGACTTCAATGTTCAGTTATATATATATATATATATATATATATATATATGAAGAAATATAGTCTTAAAGTGTGGTATAGTTTTATGGGATAAAGTGCTCAATATCAGAGATAGGGCGTGTGTAAATATAAAAGTGAACATAGAAGTCAACACTTAGAGGCGACAGTCTGTTTTTATGCTAGATGCAATCGTCAGGCCACCGATTGCATCTAGCATGAAACAGACTATCGCCTCTAAGTGTTGACTTCTATGTTCACTTTTAAATTTATATATATATATATATATATATATATATATATATATATAGCATAATGAGAAGCCACGTATACTTTCTTGATATGTATATAATATGGATAAAACAACTGAAAAGTTGCAAATTAAAAGAAAAAAAATTGGGTGTTTTTTGTGAAAGTATTTATTTATATGTTTTCATATATTTGATATTTCAGAGCACCTCGGTCCTTCCTCAGAAATTGATTAAGTAACTGTGTTCGGAAGTTTGTTTACAAGTAGCGTCCGTCGCGAGACGCGGACGTCACCTGATGCGGAATGCAACTGTGTTTGAATATAAATAAATACTTGCACAAAAAACACCCAATTTTTTTTTCTTTTAATTTAATTTAATCGTTTTATCCATATTATATATATATATATATATATATATATATATATATATATATATATATATATATATATATATATATATATATATATATATATATATGTTGTCAAAATATATGCAATTTAAATGTCTTAATATATACATAATACATAAAATAATACTCTAATTCTAGGGTATTGTTTTTTACGAATGCAAACAAACGCCAGTTAGCCTGAGCGCTCATATTCATTTTACCGAAGTGCTTTGCGTTTATATGTGTGCCTGTACGCGCGCGTGTATGTGTGTGGTTGTGTGTGTGCGTGTGTGTGTGTGTGTGTGTGTGTGAATAAAACACGTACTGTATATAATGTTTATATACGTACATTATATAAGCTACAATGTTTATCATAACAGTGTTGATAATGGGGTCAAGCTTCTGCTGTCTATAAAATGCTTGTGTGACATGCGACTGGAATAGGAACTGACAACTGAGTCCAGTTCCAAGCCGGAGAATGGGCAAAGGCGGATGCCTGGAGCTTCGTAACCAGTTGATATGGGAGGACAGAGCTCACTTACTTAGGAAGGCAATCCATCTAGGTGAAGAAAAACCCTGATTTGAAGCCTCCGCTGCCTTGCGATCATATTCAAAACACGGAAATGGGTATATGTAAATAAGTCCAGACAGAAAACCCGGAGTGAATCCCCGAAGGCTGTTGGCTGTTCACATTGACAATTTTCTCGCAACTCCTGCTGAAAAAACGGGCTCCGAATATGTTGCTCTGTATTTGTTTGGATATTGTCGGTACGATCGAGAAGGTCGCCATGTAGTCTGGGCAATGCACGGTCTCCATATACCATCGTCCATGACTGCGCTGTGTAATTGTCACTCCCGTTTCATCACCAAAGCACTGAATTTTGACCAAACAGAGATAAATGGATGTTGTTTATATATATATATATAAATATATATATATATATATATATATACATATATATATATATATATATATACATATATATATATATATATATATATATATATATATATATATATATATATATATATATATATATATATATATATATATATATTATAGTTAAATTCACAGATTAACTCTGTGGACAAAACATATTGGTATAAAATGACAATTGGAAAAATCTTAGATCTTGTCGACAGGTTTCGTCTTCCGAATTTTTCAAGGCAAAAATGAAATCGAAATATCTCTGTTGTTACAGTTACATTAAAATCCAAATTTAAAAACATAATTTAAATTTTACATTAAAATCCAAATTTAAAAACATAGACAAAAAAAAAATCTCCTACTATAAATGTAATTTACATTAACCAAAAAAAAAAGGCTTGGACAGAAGCGTCTATGTTTTTAAATTTGGATTTTAATGTAACTATAACAACAGAGATATTTCGATTTCATTTTTGCCTTGAAAATTTCGGAAGACGAAACGCGTCGGCAAGATCTAAGATTTTTCCAATTGTCATTTTATACCAACATATATATATATATATATATATATATATATATATATATATATATATATATATATATATATATATATATATGAGTTTTTTGAATTCCCATATACTTGTATTTTGATTCGTCATTCTAGCTTATGTAACAGCGTTTTCCCCTTGTGAAGGATCGTTAATTAATTTGAAAATTTGAAAACCATCTATTCTACATTCAAAATCATCACTTGATAAGACACCGGAGGTGTTGAAATAAAATTTGTAGTGATTTTATAACATATTTAAGTTATATTTTTTAAATAAATAATTATATCTGCTCTACTCTGTATTGAGCACTCTTTTAAGAATAATAATTGTTAGTTATTGGAATTTATTCCGTATATACCAATCATATACTTGTATATATATATATATATATATATATATATATATATATATATATATATATATAACAAATCTGAAACCTGAATTTTTCCTTTTCCCTATATTTTCTCATTTGATTTAGCGAGGTGAAAACTATCTTTAACTAGGTTCGATATTAATACGACTATTTCGGAATGTTACTTTCAACCGAAATGCTTCTGCTACAGAATGTCATTTACGCTGGTGTAAGTCGAAATGATGGCAATTTTCGTCACAGGTAGAAATTCAATCTTAGTTTAAACAATGATGCTAAATTTAGAAGTGATTGCCGTGGTTCGAATGGCGGTCGTATCAATTGCAACTGTAATTACTGCTGTTGTATCAGTAATAGTTGTTAGATTCTCAGTTACAAAGGTTTTGGTTAATAGCAGCCGAAGGGTACATTAGATAACAATATAAAGAGATTCTCGGGGCGACGAGATTTAAGCAGATGCATAATGAGAATTACAGGGAACGGTGACTGTAATTGGCATCAGGAAATATGTCGGCCATTTTGTTTTGTTTCATTTCAAAGTTTGCCAACGTTTGTCGTTCTCGCTTGGTAACTTTCATTTGATTGTTCTTTATTCCTTTTTGTCTTTTTCTTCTTTTTTTCATTCGATCTTTCTTTCTCCTTTTTTTCTTCTTTTCTTCCTTTTTCTCTTTTTATTGTTTTTATTTTTGTTCGTTCTTTTTTCTTCTCGCTTTTTTCTTTTTATTTCTTTCTTTCATTCTTTCTTTATTCCCGCGTCTTTTCGTATATTCCATCATTTTATCATCGTCTCTTTCCTTCTCATTCTTCAATTTGCCTTTCATTTATATTTCATTCATTCTATTATATTTTCTTTCATTTTTTTGTTTGAACTTCAATTATTGATCATACATATCATTTTTCAATTATTTTCTTTAATATTTATATCTTTTTCTTCTTTTTCTCATTCGTTCTTTCTTTCTCCTTTTTCCCTTCCTTTTTTTTTTTTGGTTTTGTTTGTTATTATTTTTCGTTCTTTCTTTCTTTTCGCTTCTCTTTTCTTCTCGTTCTTTTAATTTGCCTTTCATTATTTCTTTTATATTCTCTTCCTTTTCTTGCTTGAATTTCAAATATCGATCATCCATATTTTCATAATTTCAATTATTTTCCCTTAAAATCTTTTTTTCTATTATTCCTTCCTAGTTTTCCTTTCTTTCTTTATTTCCAATTCTTTCTTTATTTCTGCTTCTTTCTCTCTTTCGACGATATGCGTCGTCGGTATCCGTCCTTCTCGAGAGATGAAGGAATAGCGCTGTGCGCTACGAGCTTGGGCGGGACATATGGAGAACGGCCTTGCTAGCCTAAGAGTGGATAAACCAATAGAGGAGTTGCCGGAAGGTAGGACAAAAATGCCGTCGGGGCTCCATGCCAGGTTTGAATTCAGAGTTGTCCTTCTCGACCAGTTGCCATCCAAGGCTAGAGAACCCAGTCTCTCCTGCTATTTACCCATAGCTAGAGGGAGAAGAAGAGGATTCTCACTTTTCCCATGGGTATTAGCACGTAAGTGAATGTAATGCATTCGACTGGAATTCCAATCAAAGTCGCTATCCATTACTTCACCGTGCCTCCTTATATATATATATATATATATATATATATATATATATATATATATATATATATATATATATGTGTGTGTGTGTTCCTACAATTTAATCCTATCTTTCCTTGTCTTTCATTCAAATTTGTTTTTCTCCCTATTTCTTACTTTCATGCTTTCTCCTAAATTATCCTTCATTTTCTGATTCAATACCTGTTTTAGATTTTCTTTCATTTTTATAATTTCAATTACTTTTTCCGTAATGTTTTTTCTTTCCTTTTTTCCTTTATTTCTTTCTTTCGTATTTTCTTTGTTTCTTTTTGTTCGGATTTTTATTTTCTTTCATCAGAACTTTCCTTGGTATCCTTTGGATTTTTCTCCCCAGTTCTTTTTTCTTCTTTTGGTCATGCCTTTTATTCTTTTCTTTATACTTATTTTGTCATATCCTTTCATCTATTTTTCGATTTCTATTTTTCTTCCTTTTTTCTGTTTAGTTTTCATTCTTTCAATTTTATTTACCTCCATCTTTCTTTCATTCTTTTACTTACATACTCTCTTTTGACTTCTATTTCCTTTTTGGCAATTCTTCTTTCTTATCGCGTCCCTCTTTCACATTTTCGGATTTTTTTTCTCTCTTTCGTTTTTATCATTCTTTTTGTAAAGGTATCTTTATTTTTATGTTTATCCCCCACTTTTTGCTTATTTTTTTCCTTTCTTTCTCTGTCCTTTTCTTTTTATTATATTTTCGTTATTTTTTTCTTTTTCTTCCTTTCAATCTTTTGCTTTTAGTCAATCTATTATATTTTTTGTTTAAATATTCCTTCCCTCTTTTCTTTTGTGTTATTTTGTCCTCTTTTCGTTTCGTGTTATTCTGTTACATTTTCTTTTCATTGTTTATTTCTTAATTTCTTTTTTCTTTCCTCCTTTCTTATTATTTTGTCCTCTTTTCTTTTCTTGTCCTATTATATTTTTCTTCTCATTTATTTCTTCTTTCTTTACTTTCCTTTGGTCTTGTCTTTCTATTTTAATTTTTCTGATCTTTGTTTTTTCTTATCTTTTCTTATTTCTTTTTGATTTGTTTCTTCCACGTTCTTTTCTCGAGTCTCCTTCATTATAATATCTGCTATTTTCTTTCTTTCGTTCTTTTTTCTTCTCTTTTCCTTTTCTTTTGACTTACCCATTCTAGCGTATTTTCACTTCAATTTCTCCCTTTTTCCTTTTTATTCCTTCTTTCTGTCTTCTCTTTTACTTTCTTTTGTCTATTTTTTCCCTTCTTCTTTTTCTTTTCTTTGATGCTATTCAATATAATATAATTTTCTTTCAAATTTAGTCTTTTCTCATTTTCTTTTCTTCTTTTATTTTCTTTCGTTTCATTCTTTCCGTTATATTTTCATTTTCATTGTCTTTTTCTTTCCTTCGTTTCGTTTCTTTTTGAAACGAAACGAAGGAAAGAAAATTTTATTATTATATATATATATATATATATATATATATATATATATATATATATATATATAAATGGCCGACATATTTCCTGATGCCAATCATCTTATTCATTTTATTATATTTTCATTTTCATTGTTTTTCCTTTCTTTCTTTCTTTCTTTCTTTCTTTCTTTCTCTTTTCCATTCTTTGGATTTAATCATTCTCTTGTATTATTCTTATCAATTTTCCTTTCTTTTTTTCATCTTATTAATACTATTTTCTTTATCATTTCATTGCGTTTCTCTTTCTACGTTTCTTTCTTTCTTTCTTATTTCTAATTCTTCACACTCTCCCTATCTCTTCCCTTACCTTATTTTCGCCTGTCTTTTCCTCGATTCGTCTATTTAAACGCCGCTAAAACAAGCGTCATTTTCAGCCGGTCTTAACAGCGAAAAATATCATCACCGAGGGGGAGATAATCACATTAGCAAAGTTAAGTTGATGAGGGGTGCGGTTTAATTTAGAGGTAAATGGAAGGAAATTAAACCCCACTCCATTCCAGTCACCAGGTGGCGTTGGTATTATTGACCCCGCGTAAAGTTTGCCTCGTACAAAGATCAAACAGACTCTCCAAAATCGTTCTGCCAAGAATGGAACAACGATTGTAAAATAAATGTCAGGAATAATTCGACATCGCGTGGCTTCAGAAACCGTGAAAATGGATGTTCTTTTTAGCGAGCCAGTCACCAAGAAACGGCTTAGACGGCCAAATCCTGAAGTGTTTATAAGGTGTGCAAATCTCACTCTTTCTCTCTCTCTCTCTCTCTCCCTATATATATATATATATATATATATATATATATATATATATATATATATATATATATATATATATATGTAGAAAAATAGGAAAGAACACCGTAGGTAAATAATCCGGAGTTCTTTAGTATTTTTGTTTTTATTTTTAAAAAGCAGTGCTCCATACAGAAGTAGAACTTAAATTATAATTATTTAAAAAAAAAATATGATTCCTTCTCATGTTTCAAAAACAAGAGCCAAAAACCTCAATATAATTATTAAAATTAAATTGAATTAAAGTATCAAGCCCTGTTTCATTCTCAAGCGGAAATTTACGAATAACCAATTATATGTATATATATAGAGAGAGGCCGAGAGAGACAGACGGACAGGGGCAGAGAAAAAGAGTAAAACCTTTCTTTACCAACGCGTTTCGTCCTTTTGATGGAATTTATCAAGGCAATTGTAAGGTTTTTATTTTGCAACGTGTATCTATACACAGAAGTAGAGAATATTATTAGGTTTTCAATTTTTTTAATTTTAAGGATGGTCAAAATATTCATAATGCTAACTGTGAAAGTCAAGATAAACTATGGAGGATCGTAAGTGATAAAATTTAATGCCTAATAAACGAAAGTGAGTAAACTTTATTATTGTTGTTGATTGTTTCTTATCTGTTTATATCTATTTATTTATTTACTTTTTATTATTGATAAAATTATTACTTATAATATACTTATTTTAATTTGATAAAATGTTTATGTATTTGTGTATTTTAATTAATAGGAGGTTTCGATTTAACTTTTATTTTTTTAAAATTATATCTATGTATGTAGGCTTCGGAAAGGAAAATTGCTTTTTACGAAATGAGATATTTAAAAAAAATCCTGGGCCTAGGTTAACATTTTGGCAAAATACGATAACAGCAAACCCAAGAACTTTCCGTCTAATAATTATGGCATACTTTAGATCGAAGAATTCCATACTTATTAAAAGTTCTACTGAATGTCGCACTTATTAGAAGATAAAATCATGGCCGGCGCGTCTTACCTCCGAAACGCCCGTCCGTGATGGGGCGTGGTTTTTGGTCTCCTTCGAGTTCTCTGAAATTTCTTTCGGCACTAGTTTAGTCAACACTTAGAGACGACAGTCTGTTTCATGCTAGACGCAATCGTCAGGCCATTGCGTCTAGCATGAAACAGACTGTCGTCTCTAAGTGTTGACTTCTATGTTCACTTTTATATTTACATACGCTCTATCTCTGATATTGAGCACTTTAACTCATAAATATAGCACAACTTAAGACTATATTTCTTCATATATATATATATATATATATATATATATGTTTAGTATTAAAAAATTCCTTGCGACTTAGTGGCTTTATTGCCTTGCTTAGGTGAAATGATTAAACGTTCTATCTATTCATATCATACTCTCTCTCACTTTCTCTCTCTACACACAAAAACGCACACCCACACACACATATGGGATAACCATATATATTGTTTTATATATCAAGAACAGTATTGGAAGAAATATATATGACAAAATGGAAAAAAACATTTCATACATACATACATACACACACACACACACACATACACATACACATACACACACACATATATATATGAAGTTATATAGTCTTAAAGTGTGCTATATTTATGGGATAAAGTGCTCAATATCAGAGATAGAGCGTATGTAAATATAAATATAAAAGTGATCGTTGAAGTCAACACTCAGAGGCGACAGGCGTCTAGCATAAAACAGCCTGTCGCCTCTGAGTGTTGATTCAATGTTCACTTTGATATATATATATATATATATATATATATATATATATATATATATATATATATATATATATATGTATGTATATATATATATATATATATATATATATATATATATGTATACTTATATATATACATATATATATATATATATATATATATATATATATATATATATATATATATATATATATATATATATATGTATGTTTCTGCAGTAATGCCCATGTAACCACAATGATGATGGCTCCTGTTAGCCGAAAGCTTAGATCGAGGAACAGCATAATAAAAATATATCCAAATGTTGGACAGGTTTTGTCTATATATTCTCCTGACATTAAAGCCACTATACGAAGTTTAGAACGGCTCATGATCAAACATAATAGATGCACGTTGTATCTTATATTTAATAATATATGTTTTAATATATATACATATATACAGTGCTGTTCGATAAAAGTGACTCACCTTATTCTTTGAATTTAGCTCAACTTTCGTTTCATCGGAGAAGAGAACATTCTTCCAGTCTTCTACGGTGAAATTTTTGTAATAGTGAGCCCGTTCAAGTCTCTTGGCTTCGTTGGCTTTCCTTATTAGCGGCTTAAACCTTCGTGTACAAGATTTGTAGCTTTGTTCTAACAGCCACCGACGGACTGTTGAAGAGGCAAGACTAACACCTTGCACTTCGCTTAGACTGGCTGCAATTTCTTGGATAGTTATAGTCCTATTCTTTGCAACTTCTCTCTTGATTACCCTGCCAGTTCTATCAGCAATATTTTTCTTTCGTCCCCTTGTTTCCTTTCTTGGAGCAGGAGTGGCATCATTATGTGCCCTAAGCAGGCGAGAGACAGTTGATTGCGAGGTTATAGCAATTTCTGCATTTTTTCTCGTAGACTTGCCTGCTTTTGAGACGGCAATAATAGATGCCTTAAGTGGTTCTGATGAGTGTTTGTACCCTTTCATCTGGTTAGTGACTAGAGTGGCTATTGCAAGCTGTTTTTATACTGTATGATGCTTTCTGGAATATTCTGGAATACTCTAGATTTAATTTAAGCTGTTCTAGAATTCTCTAGAATATTATTCTGAGTTTATTGTAAAATAGTTTTCAATATTTCGTCAAATGCTCTTTAAATTTACCAGTTTAATAATGAGAACGCGATATCTGAGTCACTTTTTTTGCACAAAGTATTTTTTTTCCTGAATCTCATTTATATCCATATTTTATAATTATCAATAGAATACCTTAGGGTGAATAAACTTTTTTTTCTAGGTGGTCGGGAAGGGGGTCTTTATATTAGTAAGATTAAAAATTATTTTACCCCCACCCCCCAAAAAAATAATAGACAAAAATTATTTTTAGTAAAAAAAATCAGATGAGTCACTTTTATCGAACAGCACTGTATATATATATATATATATATATATATATATATATATATATATATATGTGTGTGTGTGTGTGTGTGTTTATTCATATCTACATATCTGTCTATCACAACATTCATGCATAGGATCGATTGCAAATATTTTCTATACGCCCAACGCTGCACATGCATAAATGGAGGCCGAGATGCAATTGTGCAACGTCACATTTTGTGCACAGCTCTGCTGGAATATTTTAAATTCGTGTGGGCTGAAGAGTCGTTCAGTGAGCCTGTGTACATCGGAAAAAAATAACATATGTCTCCTTATTGCAGAAGCCTGGAGTATTTCAGAAATATGAATCCACAGGTAAAGTGAGGTCAAGCAAACAAAGGTCAACTTGAAAAAGTCACATAATCCTCTTTGCTTTTTCATTTTGTCAACATTGACATGAAAAAGAGTGAAAGAATGGAAGAAGAAGAAGAAGAAGAAGAAGAAGAAGAAGAAGAAGAAGAAGAAGAAGAAGAAGAAGAAGAAGAAGAAGAAAGGCGTGAGAAGACGGATGTAGAAATGAAGGAAGGAAGGAAGGAAGGAAGGAAGGAAGGAAGGAAGGAAGGAAGGAAGGAAGGAAAGGGAGGAGAGAATTTCAAGTAGAGAATTAAGGGATTAAAGACAGAACGAGTTATGAAGTAAATAACGAATGAAAGAATTAGGAAAGTAATGAAAAATGGAAAAGAATGAAGGAAAAGAAGAAGGAAGGAACGAAGTAAAGAAAAGATGTACAAAAGAAAGAGAAAATGAAGGAAAGAGTTAAGGAGTAAATAACGAATGAAAGAATTAGGAAAGTAATGAAAATTGGAAAAGAATGAACGAAAAGAAGAAGGAAGGAACGAAGTAAAGAAAAGATGTACAAAAGAAAGAGAAAATCAAGGAAAGAGTTAAGGAGTAAATAACGAATGAAAGAATTAGGAAAGTAATGAAAAATGGAAAAGAATGAACGAAAAGAAGAAGGAAGGAACGAAGTAAAGAAAAGATGTACAAAAGAAAGAGAAAATCAAGGAAAGAGTTAAGGAGTAAATAACGAATGAAAGAATTAGGAAAGTAATGAAAAATGGAAAAGAATGAACGAAAAGAAGAAGGAAGGATCGAAGTAAAGAAAAGATGTACAAAAGAAGAGAAAATCAAGGAAAGAGTTAAGGAGTAAAAAACGAATGAAAGAATTAGGAAAGTAATGAAAAATGGAAAAGAATGAAGGAAAAGAAGAAGGAAGGAACGAAGTAAAGAAAAGATGTACAAAAGAAAGAGAAAATCAAGGAAAGAGTTAAGGAGTAAATAACGAATGAAAGAATTAGGAAAGTAATGAAAAATGGAAAAGAATGAACGAAAAGAAGAAGGAAGGAACGAAGTAAAGAAAAGATGTACAAAAGAAAGAGAAAATCAAGGAAAGAGTTAAGGAGTAAATGACGAATGAAAGAATTAGGAAAGTAATGAAAAATGGAAAAGAATGAAGGAAAAGAAGAAGGAAGGAACGAAGTAAAGAAAAGATGTACAAAAGAAAGAGAAAATCAAGGAAAGAGTTAAGGAGTAAATGACGAATGAAAGAATTAGGAAAGTAATGAAAAATGGAAAAGAATGAACGAAAAGAAGAAGGAAGGAACGAAGTAAAGAATAGATGTACAAAAAAAGAGAAAATCAAGGAAAGAGTTAAGGAGTAAATAACGAATGAAAGAATTAGGAAAGTAATGAAAAATGGAAAAGAATGAAGGAAAAGAAGAAGGAAGGAACGAAGTAAAGAAAAGATGTACAAAAGAAAGAGAAAATCAATGAAAGGGTTAAGGAGTAAATAACGAATGAAAGAATTAGGAAAGTAATGAAAAATGGAAAAGAATGAACGAAAAGAAGAAGGAAGGAACGAAGTAAAGAAAAGATGTACAAAAGAAAGAGAAAATCAAGGAAAGAGTTAAGGAGTAAATAACGAATGAAAGAATTAGGAAAGTAATGAAAAATGGAAGAGAATGAACGAAAAGAAGAAGGAAGGAACGAAGTAAAGAAAAGATGTACAAAAGAAAGAGAAAATCAAGGAAAGAGTTAAGGAGTAAATAACGAATGAAAGAATTAGGAAAGTAATGAAAAATGGAAAAGAATGAAGGAAAAGAAGAAGGAAGGAACGAAGTAAAGAAAAGATGTACAAAAGAAAGAGAAAATCAAGGAAAGAGTTAAGGAGTAAATAACGAATGAAAGAATTAGGAAAGTAATGAAAAATGGAAAAGAATGAACGAAAAGAAGAAGGAAGGAACGAAGTAAAGAAAAGATGTACAAAAGAAAGAGAAAATCAAGGAAAGAGTTAAGGAGTAAATAACGAATGAAAGAATTAGGAAAGTAATGAAAATTGGAAAAGAATGAACGAAAAGAAGAAGGAAGGAACGAAGTAAAGAAAAGATGTACAAAAGAAAGAGAAAATCAAGGAAAGAGTTAAGGAGTAAAAAACGAATGAAAGAATTAGGAAAGTAATGAAAAATGGAAAAGAATGAAGGAAAAGAAGAAGGAAGGAACGAAGTAAAGAAAAGATGTACAAAAGAAAGAGAAAATCAAGGAAAGAGTTAAGGAGTAAATAACGAATGAAAGAATTAGGAAAGTAATGAAAAATGGAAAAGAATGAACGAAAAGAAGAAGGAAGGAACGAAGTAAAGAAAAGATGTACAAAAGAAAGAGAAAATCAAGGAAAGAGTTAAGGAGTAAATAACGAATGAAAGAATTAGGAAAGTAATGAAAATTGGAAAAGAATGAACGAAAAGAAGAAGGAAGGAACGAAGTAAAGAAAAGATGTACAAAAGAAAGAGAAAATCAAGGAAAGAGTTAAGGAGTAAATAACGAATGAAAGAATTAGGAAAGTAATGAAAAATGGAAATGAATGAAGGAAAAGAAGAAGGAAGGAACGAAGTAAAGAAAAGATGTACAAAAGAAAGAGAAAATCAAGGAAAGAGTTAAGGAGTAAATAACGAATGAAAGAATTAGGAAAGTAATGAAAAATGGAAAAGAATGAACGAAAAGAAGAAGGAAGGAACGAAGTAAAGAAAAGATGTAAAAAAGAAGAGAAAATCAAGGAAAGAGTTAAGGAGTAAATAACGAATGAAAGAATTAGGAAAGTAATGAAAAATGGAAAAGAATGAAGGAAAAGAAGAAGGAAGGAACGAAGTAAAGAAAAGATGTACAAAAGAAAGAGAAAATCAAGGAAAGAGTTAAGGAGTAAATGACGAATGAAAGAATTAGGAAAGTAATGAAAAATGGAAAAGAATGAAGGAAAAGAAGAAGGAAGGAACGAAGTAAAGAAAAGATGTACAAAAGAAAGAGAAAATCAAGGAAAGAGTTAAGGAGTAAATGACGAATGAAAGAATTAGGAAAGTAATGAAAAATGGAAAAGAATGAACGAAAAGAAGAAGGAAGGAACGAAGTAAAGAATAGATGTACAAAAGAAAGAGAAAATCAAGGAAAGAGTTAAGGAGTAAATAACGAATGAAAGAATTAGGAAAGTAATGAAAAATGGAAAAGAATGAACGAAAAGAAGAAGGAAGGAACGAAGTAAAGAAAAGATGTACAAAAGAAAGAGAAAATCAAGGAAAGAGTTAAGGATGAAACAAAGAAGGAAAAAAAAATTTAAAAAATGGATAAAGAAAGGAAGATGGATATATAGCAGAAACGAACAATAGAATGGAGGTAGGAAGGAAAGAGCAAAATTTAAAAAAAGAAAAGGAAAGAGAGGTTTGAGAAAGAAAGGAGGTGTCATCGGTTGAAGTATAGGTGCAATGAAGCGGCAGAAGGAAAATGAATACAAAGAAAAAACGGAAATTGTACAAGTCGAGAATTTGACAGGATTGAAATAAGCTTTAAAATATTGCGAGAAAAGAAAAGGAGAAAAAATGAGAGTCAATGAATAAAAGAGAAAATTTAAGGTAAATTCGAGCGAGGAAGTGGGGGGGCAGAGAATTAAGAAGGAATAAGAAAAGAA
>OZ038504.1:64621377-64708877 GCA_964036315.1 Acanthosepion esculentum
CGGCTAGCTATTCCCGTTGCAGACACCTGCTCATGCATATTTGCGTTTGTCCAACACCCAGAGAGCACAACTGTGGTTTTATACTAAAATTATGCTGAGCTGACCGTAGTTACAGTTTTTGGGAGAGAGCGTATTATCTAGCGTGATCAACGGTCTGAACAAGGCTAACACGCTGAAACCCTCAGTCACGATGACTTATGACTTCATGCTAGCAGTACGACCGACGGCACCCAGTTACCCTGACAAGGCTTGGGTCAAACTTTGATATGGTTTTCATGCACTTTCCAAAGGTGATGCATGGTTGGATCGTCTCCTCCACACTGATAACATGATCCAGTGCATAAAAACATTAGTTGAGTGATCTAAAACATGACTAGACCCGAGGAGTTCTGAGTTCAATTCCAAGCTTCAGCGGAAAGAAGAACAACTTGGAGAGTTATCAAAGCGAATTAACTAAAACTGAAATATCCAAAGGTATGGCACGTGGAATTAGAATAATCTACCCCCGTGGACTAAATAAATGATTGGAGAGTTATCAAAGCGAATTAACTAAAACTGAAATATCCAAAGGTATGGCACGTGGAATTAGAATAATCTACACCCGTGGACTAAATAAATGATTGGAGAGTTATCAAAGCGAATTAACTAAAACTGAAATATCCAAAGATATGGTATGTGGAATTAGAATAATCTACCCCGTGAACTAAATAAATGGTTGGAGTGTTATCAAAGCGAATTAACTAAAACTGAAATATCCAAAGGTATGGTACGTGGAATTAGAATAATCTGCCCCCCGTTGACTAAATAAATATTTCGGTTCCAAATTCCAACAAATATTGATTCTTTTTTGAGTTGATCATTTTTTTTTTCTTGTTTAAAAAAATGTCCAGGTTTCTTTATCGGTTTTATAACACATCGAATGAAAATGAACAGAGATTTTGTTTAAAAGTGCTGAAGACATTTGCATCAAGCGAGTATTTTTATCCGGTGCCGTTAATTCCCGGACCTAATTTCGTATGATCGTGGCTCTTTCGTCTAGCGATCCGTTGCTGGCTTATTATCGGATGTGATAAGGCATGCCGATACGGGCGACATTTTGGATCCACCGCGTGCCGTCACTTATAAATCATCTGCAGAACGCATAGCCTGCTAGATATACATTATGCTGACGAGGTGCTTGAGGATGGGTGGAAGAAAAGAGAAAATGTATATAAATCAAAATAAATAAATAACAAGAAATGGAATATCATTAGGAAGGTATGTTTATTGTTGTCGTCATAAAAGTCAACCTGCAGTAGGTAGGTACACATATATATATATATATATATATATATATATATATATATATATATATATATATATATATATATATGTATGTATATATATGTATGTATATATATGTATGTATGTATATATATATTTTTATGTATATATATAGACATACATACATATATATATAAATATATATATATGTATATGTATGTATGTATATATATATATATATTTATATATATATATATATATATATATATATATATATACATATATATATATATATATATATATATATATATATATATATATATATATATATATATATATGACATTAATCATTCATACAAAAAAACAGATATTGAAGTTAATGATATAAATGGCGAGAATACATCTTCGCAAACAAATTTAATAAATGACATTAACCCCGAACCTGTAAATGAAAGTTATGATCCGTGTTTATAAATTCCAGTTCCATAAGGTTTTTTTAATTTTTTTTTACAAGCTTTCATCTGTTCCTCCATACATCATCAGGTATGAAAATATATTTGTTTTTTGAAGAAATTTTGGAGCGTGCGGTCGCAACGCTGAGGTTGAATTTTTAAATTTTAAGATTGTGTGTTTTTGTACTAATATGGTAATAAGAGAATTCTTTTGTACTGGTAGGTTTTTCAGTCAATGTGGCATGAACTAAATTGTTCAATAAATAGAGGAATGTCACAGTTATTATCCGAAAGCTTCACTAAATTTCTTACAATTTAACAATAACACATTTCTTAAAACATCTTTCGGATTACACCTGTTCTTTCGTTGTCCTTTTATTACCTGGATGTAAAAAACAAATATATTTTCATGATGATATCTGTAGGAACAGATGATAGCTTGTAAAAAAATAAAAAAAACCTTATGCAACTGGAATTTATAAACAGGGACCATAACATTCATTTACAGGTTCGGGGTTAATGTCATTTATTAAATTTGTTTGCGAAGATGTATTCTCGCCATTTATATCATTAACTTCAATATCTGTTTTTTGTATGAATGATTCATGTCAAGTAAATTGAACTGCCCCACATACTTGATATATATATATATATATATATATATATATATATATATATATATATATATATATATATATATTGTATCAAAAATACATACCCAAGTTTTAGTAATTAACCCATTGCGGGAGAGAAAAGAGAGGCAGTCGTACCTATGGAAGAAGGTCTGTATGAACAGCAACATTTTTCGTGGCAAAAAATGATGCGGCGCTATGTGCTGTATGAGATTTTACGAAGTTGTGCTTTGTTGATTGTTGCAAAGGCTCTCTGAACGGCGTCCTACAACTGATGGGTATTCAGCTGGTATCGTTCATGTCAAACTCTCTCTCTCTCCTTGATAATACTCTACATAGCGTTGAAATAGAAAATTATATTATGTAAGGATGACAGGACCTTCGGACCACCCTCTGAATTCCTGAAAACTTATTTTAAGCTTAACATTTTATAAATTTCAACCGCAATATTATTGGTTGCTGGGTCAATGAATGACAAATGTTTCCTTATAAGGAGATAGCTAATATTATACTTATCATTAATCAGCAATTTTTTAAAAATAAAAAAATGACTAAAATTTACAATTCTATGATAAAGCTGATCTTGCTTCTTCATATTCTTGTCAATTTGTCCATGGCAGCGATAGCCAAATTGACAAGTATATGGAGGAGCAAAATCAGCTTTCAAAGTATAGACTGTACAAATCGCTTTTAGTCGCCATTCTCCTATATAGATGTTAAACGTGGACACTGTTGCCAGATACAGAGAGAAGGATCCAAGCGTTTGAGAATAATGCATGAGAAAACTCCTTGGCATTTTCTATTGGGAACAAAAAAACAATGAGTTTCTGTGGAAAAGGGTTGAAAGTTTTGTGGGATATCAGGAAACTCTTCTCGCCATTGTCAAACGGAGAAAAATGGCGTAGTTTGTACACATTGCAAGGCAAAACAGCCTGTGCAAGACCATCATGCAAGGCACCATTGAAGGTGGACTTAGGAGAGGACGCTAATGCAAAAACTTGTTGGACAATGTCAAACAGTGGACAGGTATGACTACACCGGAATTGCTGATGGATGCTGTTGATAGACAGTTGTGGGAAAGAGTTAGTGTGGCTTCTGCATTCGGAACCGTCATACGATTGCAAAAGTCAAGATGATGATGATGCTGATGATGATGATGATGATGATTGATCATGTGTTTTAGAGGTTAAAAAACAAACTACTTAAACTTTGAAAATAAATCAGTATTTGCTCAGCCATGCAATAAATCATGGGTTTATGTATCTAAACTTCTTGCCTCGCCCCCTATTTTACCTCACCTCTTATTTTCCCTCTCTCCCTATTTTGCCTCACCACTTATTTTACCAGACCTCCTATATTATCTCACCTCCAAATTTGTCTCACCTCCTATCTTGCCACGACCCCCATTTTACCTCACATCTTTTTTTGCCTCACCTACTACTTTGCATCGCCCTCTATTTTGACCCACCTTCTATTTTCCTTCACCTCCTATATTGCCTCGCCCCCTATTTCATCCTACATCCTATTTTGCCCCACCTCCTATTTTGCCTCACCTCCTATTTTGCCTCACCTCCTATTTTTCTCCGCCCCTATTTTGCTCCGCCCCCTATTTTACCACACCTCTTATATTATCTCACATCCTAATTTTTCTCAACCCCTATTTTGCCACGCCCCTTATTTTACCTCACCTCCTATTTTACCTCACCTCCTATTTTGCCTCACCCCCTATTTTGCCTCACCTCCTGGACGGAGACGATCATGGTTCTACAAAACCCCCTGTTCTTTGTAAATATTAATCATTCGATTTGTCTCAATCATTTTCTTTATTTTCTTTATTTTCTCCTAAACCTTTTCTACATCCATTTACTTAAGGTCATCCCGTATGTGATATGCCATTTTCCTCTCTCCCTTGTGCCTTCAATCTGCCCAGTCGGTATCAAATTGTCCAAACCCTCTTTCCTCCTTATCTGCCCCAGAAATTTTAATTTTCTCTTCTTGATGTTAATTATAAGTTTCCATTTTCTCTCATACTCCGTCGTTGCTCGCATATTCAGTCTATGGTACTCTGAGCATTCTTATGTAGAACCCCATTTCTGCTGCTTCAAGTTTGTTCTTCATCTTTGAGGAGAATTTTCAGTATTCCCTGCCATACAGGATGACACATATCATGTAACTGTTCAGTAGTCTTTTATTTTCTAACGAAGTGTTTTTTCTGTCTCTTAATACTCTGCTTAGCTTTTGGAAAGCATCTTTGGCTATCTCAATGTGTCTTCGGATTTCGGTGTCACACATTCCATCCTCTGTTATCACATTTCACAGATATTTAAATGTTTGTAATTGTTTGATTTCAGTATCTCCGATTTGCAATTTGTTCTTTGGGCGCATCCTTTTGTTAAAAACCATGCATTCTGGCTCCTTGCAATATATGTTTAGTACTTTTTAATATACAGGGGTTAGACAAAATAATTGAAACACTTGTTAAATTCAAAGAAAATTTATTTAATATGGAGTTGGTCCTCCTATATCTAGGAATGGAATCATACTACTTCCTGATTTCATTCAGAGGAATTGTCAGCCATTTTTCCATTAATACCTGCTCCAGCTCTTTAAGACACGACGGTGGAGGATAGTGGCTCCTAAACTGTCGCTCCAAAATGCAACTGATTCTACCATGCAGGCCAACTATTGGACCGAGACATTTCCATGATATGGCAGCCCAAACTATCACTGATCCACTTCCATGTTTCACTGTTGGAAGAAGTCAGTCAGGGTTGTAAGCTTCTTTGGGCTGCCTCCACACATAAACTCGCCCTGAAGTTGGGAAAAGAGAAAAATTGGACTCGTCTGAGAATATGACTTGCTTCCATTCGTTTGCAGACCAGGCATTGTGATCTCTGCACCACTTCAACCACTTCTGAATGTTGCGAGTGGAGAGAAGAGGTTTCCTTACAGCGGCTTTTCCATGATATGCAGATTTATGGAGCTCACGATGGACAGTTTTAGTAGAAACTGGATTATTCAGATGATTATTCAACTCAGCAGTCACTTTGGCCGCAGTAGTCCAATGATTTTTCGCCATATTGCGTTTCAATGCACGTCGGTTCTTGTCAGTAAGTTTGCAAGTCCGGCCCGAATTGCTATGCTTGCTAGCGGTTTTAACCTGTTTCTTGAATTGCATCACAGTTCTTGATATGGTAGCTCTTGAAAAACCAAACAGTTCAGCAACATTAGTGATCGAGGCTCCTGCCATGCGAGCTCCAACAATTTGCCCATTTTTGAACTCAGAGAGGTCACGCATTTAGCTTAAATTTTAGTAAATTCTAAAAACAAATAAGACAAAGAGAGGAAATTAGATAAATAAACGTATTTACAATAGATATAACCTGCAATTGCGAAGTTTTAGTTAAAGTTCTTAATATAATAAGTTTTTGAAATATAGGAGTGGAATTTGCAACTGTTCCAATTATTTTGTCCAACCACTGTACTTAGTTTAAATAAGCACTAGTTTGCGTTATTTATTTATTTAAATTTCATCATTTCTTTATACCGATCATATTTTTAAATACGAGGGTCATTCATTAAATAAGGTGAATTTTTCGGTATAAGGACGTCTAATACAGATAGAAGCTTACTTTTTTTTCTTTTTTCAACGTAGTCTCCCAGCACTGTCACACACTTTTCCCATCTGTGCACAAGCTTCCGTCTTCCCTCAGTGTAAAAATCTTTGGACTGATGTCTCAGCCAGTCGCTCACAACACTTTTGACTTCATCGTCACTTTTAAACTTCGTGCCTCTCGTGAACGCTTTCAAGTTAACAAACAGGTGAAAGTCTGAAGGGGCAAAATCTGGGCTGTAAGGGGGGGGGAAGGAGCAGTTCCTAACCCTGCTCGTTGATGGTCTGCACCGTTTTGGCTGCCTTGCGTTGTCATGATGCAAGATGACTACTTCTGACTGATGACCCCTGCGTTTATCCCAACAGATAAGCTCAGTCCTTGAAATGTCATCCACTGTCACCCTTCTGTCAGACTGAATGAGGTCATTGACTGATCTGATCACCTCAGGAGATCTCACTTCTGTAGGCTTCCCAGGCCTGACTTCATCCTCAACACTGCTCCTTCCTTCTTTAAACAATTTAGCCCACTTGTAGACATTGTTTTGGCTGAAACATGTGTCACCATACACAGTTGACATTCTCCTATGAATTTCAACTGCTTTGCACCCTTCAGAAACCTAAAACTTGATAACTGACCACTGTTCAATCCTGGAGCATGCTTCTTGGTCGGCCATCTTTGTTAATCGCCAAAACTCTCAAAGTTTTTTGTTTTTAATCTGCAAAAGAAATTAGATCCATGTAAAAAAGAAGTAAAACAAAAAAATAAAAAAGAGTAAGCTTCTATCTGTATTAGAAGTGCTTATACCGAAAAATTCACCTTATTTATTGAATGACCTTCGTATTTATTGAGGCGGCGTGTGATGACGCAGAGCAGGACATTCT
The DNA here is from genome assembly GCA_964036315.1 of Acanthosepion esculentum. NCBI lineage: Eukaryota > Metazoa > Mollusca > Cephalopoda > Sepiida > Sepiidae > Acanthosepion > Acanthosepion esculentum. The sequence continues at coordinate 64,628,220 of OZ038504.1, forward strand.
TCAAAAGCAGCACACAATATGAAAGCCGATCTTGGTCAGATAATGAGGACTGCGTTTCCATCGTTTCCATAACACATTAATCGATTCATTTACGATTTGAGTGCATTCTCTTAAATGATAGACCTATTTTATTTCATATCATCGATATATTTTCCCTGGGTTTTTACGAATTTAGACCACGTTTACCAATAGTGTGTCCCCATAAATACGTTACATCCTTATTCAAGTGTTAAAGATGTTCCTGGCTTTTAATTACGTTACGTCAGCTTCAAAAAATGTAATCTTTAAATTTATATCATTCTCATGCGGCAAATTATTTTTGCAGGTTGGCCTGCGCTCGTCCGTTAGGCTGTCGTCTTTTAGGTCAACATTTCACCTGGCCTCTGCAAAAGACACCGAGTGAAAAGTCTACTTATGTCTATGTAGGTGTCTCACTCCACACATACTACACAGAAAGAAAAATATTAAAAGAGGTAGGCCGACAAATCGATTTAAACAGATCGGAAGATCGATATGGAAAATAAGATAATAAACATTAAGAGTTGCAGATAAATCAATTTGTGGATTGCTATTAAACTATTTAAATATATCGATTTATAGACAGATATAGGTGTACTTTGATCGAGTTATTTAAAATGGCAGTTACAGAGGAATATGAAGAGTGAGTTATGAATTAAGATACGGATATAAGATAGATTAAATCGATTAATCGATCAAGAGGTGTATCGATTAATGAATAGCTAAGAAGCGACTGAGATAATGAAAAAGAAAGTAAGATAGATCCAAAGTTAGGTATGTTAAAAAAATCTTGATAGGATTAAATCCTACAAACAGATAAACGGTCTGATATCTGTAAAAGACATGTAGCTAGTAAGCTAGCTAGATCCATTCTCAAGTTCCACCGCTGCAGACATTTACATCGAGGAAAAAGCATGTTGACTGAGATAGATAGATAGATAGATAGATAGTGTTATGGTCCAATATCCTCGCCGCACGGTTATGGTCCAAGGTTAGGACCAAGGAAGATCAACACGAACACAAGAGTAGAAAATAACAAAGATATATTACAACAGAAATATAATACAAGAAGTTGAAGGGTTAGTATTAACTGTCAGTCTGATTTAGAGTGAACTAATATGTCTTGACTCGTTAGGTCTCAACTTGTTCTACCCTCTCTCTCAGAGAGGCGCCTTATTTATAGAGTCAGGAAGAGTCCATTATTGTGATACGTAAGTCCCATAACACCCCCCTTCCAAAGCATTTGCGTCGCAGGGGTCTTTAGTATTTTTTCTCTTTGGATTTATTATCAAAGGCTGTGTGAGTTTTCTTTTCCTGGTCAATTTTCGTTGTTCAGACATTGTTTGCGGCCTTTGCATATCGAATGTATCGAATATGGTATCCATGACTTCTTCCTGAGGTGGACCGTTAGAATCATCTAACAGCCTTTTTCTTATTTAATTTACATGTCTTTTATGTGAGAATTTCGGGCCCTGTATTGTGTAAACCATGTTCCCCATTCTTTTTTCAATTGTACCTTGCTCCCAGTAGGATATATTGTTTTTATACGTTTTGAAAAAAACTTTCTCCCCTGGGTAGAATTTTCTTTTTGGTACGCACGACATTGGTATTTGCTTTGTTTGTTTTGGTAGCAATTTGTCAAATACTGATCTGATGTTTTGAGCGAACATCACTTCCGCGGGTAATAATGCCGATGGCGTAATACTGTTTGGTGTAATTCGATATACTTGTAGAAATTGTTGCAACGCCTTTTCTGTTGGCACGTCATATGCTTTCCGTAACGCTATTTTGAGTGTGTCTACAAATCTCTCCGCTTTCCCATTTGATCTTGAGTGATATGGCGGGGAATTTGATATGTTTCACTTGAAAAATTTCACAAAATTCTTGACAGTCCGCTGATTTGAATTGTGTCCAATTATCGGTGACTAGACAATCAACCACTCTGAAACGAGCAAACAGCTCGTGCAGGCAATTCATGGTAGTTTCAGAAGTAGGTTTTCTGCAACGAAACACTTCTGGCCATTTGCTATAACTGTCTACTATGATCAAATAGTAGAAACCATCTATTGGACCTGCGAAGTCTACATGGATTCTTGACCACGGTCGATCTGTCTCTGGCCAAGTCTTATGGATGATCGGCGGTGCTTTTGCTGCTAAGGAACAACCCTTGCATTTTTCCACCATATGTGTAATGTCTTGATCCATGTTTTGCCAATATACGTAATTTTGCATTAACGATTTCATCCTGTTCTTTCCTGGATGTCCCATGTGGAAGTCCTTTAGGATTCGCCTTTATAGTGTTTTCGGAATTACTACCCTTTCGTTTTATAGTAGAACATTGTCACATGACGTAAAACTGTCTTATACCTTTTTATTTTTTTCTGCAATTTTTGTTTTTGTTTCTTTCATGAATTCATCATTTTCTGCTTCATTTTTTATCTCTTGTAGTGTGACGGGGAGGTTTCGAACTGTACTACATAGTGATGCCCTGATATCTTCTTCATGTCGTAGGGATGCAATTACGGAATCTTCCAATGGCTCCATTTTCTTAGGTATTAGTCTCGAGAGACCATCTGCATGCCCAATTTTGTTCGTTGGAATATACTCCAATTTGAAATTGTAGTTCAGTAAAATTGTACACCATCTTACCAACCTATTAGCAGCGTAAACAGGTAGACCTTTCTTCGATCCAAATATTGTTAATAACGGCTTGTGGCCCATCTGTAAAGTAAGAAATCTACCGTAAATATATCTATGAAATCTTGTAACTGCAAAAATGATCACCAGCCCTTTTATTTACGATTTGTGAGCAATTTGTTTCTGCTGTATCAAAGTTCTTGAAGCATGCGCGATGGGTTTAATGTCCCATCCGGTATTTTATGCAGTATACATGCCCCGACTCCATAGGCACTCGCGTCACTTGCGACTATTATTTCTAATTTTGGGTTATAGTGCGCTAAAAATAGATCCGCGCTTAGCGTCTTAATTATTTTGTCAAACGTTTTCTGGCATTAATCTGTCTACTCACAAAATTTTTCCTTCTTCAACTGTTCGTTTAGGGGTGCGCGTAATTTATGCATGTTTGGAATGAATTCATGGTAATAATTCATTAAGCCTAAGAAGCTTTGTAATTCGGCTACGTTTTTTGGAGGTGGCATTTTTTTTATAGATAAATTAAATGACTGGGTTAGATAGATAGATAGAAAGATAGAGATAAAGAGAGACATTAAACGACTGGGATAGATAGATAGATAGATAGATTACACAACTTGGATTTATATATATATATATATATATATATATATATATATGTATATATGTATATATATATATATATATATATATATATATATATATATATATATATAAAGAGAAAATAGATAATGAAACGCATGAGATAGATAGATAGATAGATTAAACAACTGCATAAATAAAGAGATAGATATGAAGAAAAATGAGGTTGATAGACATGTGAAAATTACCACCACCATCACATACACATCATACATAAAGATTATGCGACAAGCATTCATTGGCTAATCTTCTCAAAACTAGCTCGCTGATTGGTCAGTTCCGACTAATCAAATCGCCTTCACGCGACAAATCTGCTTTCCCGCTCACTAAGGTTTGAGCCAGTCACATGATATACCATATATAAACAAAACACGATTAGTTCTCTCTCTCTCTTTTCACTGTCTTTTTGCCACTCACGCATCTCATACCTTGCTGCCAAAATGTAACCGCCAAGAACTCCCGTCTTGACCATGCGGTCAGGCGTTAAAGAACATTATCAACATTCACGCAAGTACGAACTCTTAACTCTTCTGAAGACGTACCAACTTTACCAATACACATTTCCTAACATGCAACAGGAAATTTATTCTTCTAAACTACAGTTTAATAATTAATCCAACTTATGAGCTCAGGTACAAATATTTCCCAAATCTAAGAGACGTAACTCTATTAAACCTTCAGCTTATTTGCATATACATCAGAACAAATAAAATCAATTGTTATGTTTTGAACCATTACGTTCTGTCTTGTATTTTACACTCTGTGCTATTTTACGTCAAATATAAATTATATTGTGACCACCACATTGGATAGCGACCTCTAGCGACTTTGCATGTTCTTTTCAAAGTCTTTCCTAGTACAAAGTTAAATAATTGTGGCGAACCACCCAACATGATTGGGGAGCCCGCAACAGACAGATACATAAATATTAAAATAATGAAATAGAGAGATAGATAGATAGATAGATAAAAATTAGACAATATTAGGGAAATCTTAGAAGACTTGTTGACAGAAAAAAATAAAAGAATTGCATCAGCCAAAGGGGAAAAATGAAATTTTGACCAATGAGTATTGCTTTATTCCTAGAATACAAAATCAAAATATACTGAATGAAAAAAAATATTTTCTTTGATAGCCAATATTAAAAGTAAATGAATTATTATCCATCTGTAGAGACGTCTTTTTTCTGTGAGCAACAGGCGCAATTGAACGACATGCTGGAAGTGTAATGGTTAGAAAGCTTGTATGGCTAGAACAGTTAAGACTGAGCAGTGAGTTTGATCTTCACTAGGTGCCCCCTACTTTCGGCCTTGTGTCACGTCTAAGCTACGCTTGGGAAATCACTATAACAATTTCGGAAAAAAAAGAAAGCAAAAATTTAAATAAATTGCATTCAACAGAGAAATGGATTAAAAGTCTATAAGAACTTAAATTTTATTATGGCTTAATCAAAAAGTAGATTAAGATAAAAACAAAATCAACAAAATGAGTTTCTGTAATTAAAAGCACCTTACAATGTTAAAGGTTTTGAATAAAATGAATGTTCTTCTAACCTGATAGAATAGAAATTTAGATGTTTATGTGTCTTTGCGTGTGGGCAAAAGTGAGTAAAGCATTTGGTGTTTGCCGGTAGCGAGCCGATCTTTCTGAGGCGAGTGAGTCTACTGACGTTTTTTAGGTTGCTGAATTAATTTGCATTAGTTTCCAAAATTTCTGTGCTGATAATTAAATTCAAACAACCCGACTGCTTTATAATTAGTCCTCAGTGATCACCTGGTATAGATTTCTACTACGTCTGCTTGGACCGAATTCAATAAAAAAGATTCTTTTAATTTGTAACACGTCGGAGATATAGTGACCGCCTTCCTGGCGTCGCCAGCGCGTCGCAAACGCTACGCAGTAACAATTCATACAGCTCGAACAAAATCAAAATAATTTACATGCCTGAAGATGACTGAATGTATAGTCGAAAGTACTTGCGTATTTAAGAAAGACATTATACAGCTTATAATTTAAAAAAAAAAAGGAACATAACATTCATCAAGTGATTGGTAGGTTAATGCACCTTTAAAATTTTGTTAGCGAACGGATTTCGCCATTTTATATCATTAATTTTACTAAATTACTTTTTGTATGAATGATTAATTGCAATATATATATATATATATATATATGAGTGAACATTGAAGTCAAAACTGAGAGGCGATAGACTGTTTCATGCTGACGCAATCGTCAGGAAATGAAACAGCTGTCGCCTCTAAGTGTTGACTTCAATGTTCACTTTTATATTTACACACGCTCTATATCTGATATTGAGCACTTTGTCCCTTAAATATAGCACAACTTAAGAGTATATTCTTCATATCTATCTATCTATCTATCTATATATATATATATATATATATATATATATATATATATAGTCAAACCCTGACGATCTGCCTAAGTGAAACCTTGGTAGGTGTGTCTGGCTCATTAGGTTTGACTAGGTTTGCTCTACGCTTGTATTGAGCTCTTTAGTTAGTTGTTTACTCGTATCGGGGTTTTTTCTTTGGGCCTTGAACCTGTATCTGTGCGATTATTTTCGACAGACTTTCATGTTCCTGACTCTTTCTTTTTTTAAAACCTTCTTTTCCTTCGTGATTGATTTGGCTGTTGTTAAATCAAGAGTTCGAAGGTTTTTCGACACGAGTATAGTTACCTATATTTATATATATATATATATATATATATATATATATATATATAAATGTTAAAGACAATAGAAAAAGTGTATTATTAACCAACGCGTTTCATCCAATGTGACCTTTTTCAAGGCAAAAACGAAATGAATTTATTAAAACAATTTTCTTTTGATTTCCTGATACAGTTGTAAAAGAAAATGTTTGAATCCGTCAACACAAAAATAAAAGCAATATTTTCACACGTGACAGTACTGGCTTAATTTTAACTTGACAATATGAATACAGTAGCATTTTCTAAATTCTTCCAGTTGCTAAGGACATTTTGTTTTGTTATCAATAGTTATTTGGTTTTAATAAATTCATTTCGTTTTTGCCTTTAAAATGTCCACACTGGACGAAACGCGTCTGTTAATAATGCAGTTTTCCTATTGTCTTTTACCTTTATAAATAATGTTGTCTTTTTCTGCATGTGTGTGTGTGTGTGTGTGTGTGTGTGTGTGTGTGTGTGTGTGTGTGTGTGTGTGTGTGTGTGTGTGTGTGTGTGTGTGCATTGTGTATATTTCGGCAGGAATTTTTCATTAATGCATGTTTCATTAAATAATATAGAAAAGTTTTGTCTATTTATTTTAAGTAAGTTCCTTTCGTATTGTCTGGTAAGCTTAATCACATTATCGTTGAAAGACGAAAGGAAAACACCATATTGATACATGTTTAAATCCAATCTAAGCTTTCGGCTTACATAAGCCATTGTCAAAGATGACAATTTTAATAAATCAAACAACAGACAGACGAAACTACAATGATAGTCCGCCCTTGCTGCTTGAATAGCTCAAAGTAACGACAAACTCGTATATAAGAGACGAGGAAGCGAAAATCGCGTCGCAGCTCGTGAAGTCACACATGACCACGTGAGAGTGAAAAACGAGAAGTATTAATTATTGGAAGCCGTTGGTATAAACCAGTAGCTTCTGTCATAAATTATAGGCATTTAAGAATATTTGTGGAGATTTCATAATTTATTTTGTTCGAGTTATGTTTCAACTGTTTTAAGTATAAAGCTTCAAGGATCTTTAATTTTTGTTTATTGTTTTGATGTTTAAGTATAATTGTGTTTTCAACAAGGATTCTCCGGAATTGAGTACGCGGGCAGGTATGTTGTTTTAAATGTCTAAAAATGTTAGAGACAATATGAAAGGAGCTTACTTAAAATAAGTAGATAAAACCTGTCTATATCATTTAATGAAACATGCATTAATATATATATATATATATATATATATATATATATATATATATATATATATATATATATATATATATATATATCACTATCCACTATCACGCAAGTTGGTCACGTAAAAAATAAACTGAAAGTCAACAATCAGCTTCTCATTTACAAGAGATGTTATATTTATTTAACAAAAGCGATGTTATGTGTACTGTAATCATTAAATAATCCATGTTAATTCATTCAAAAATACGCTCTTAAGTAGGAGCGAGTCGTCAGTGATGTCATTTGATTTGGTTCATCAGGGAGTTTCGAGTCTTTCAACATCATACTCCCCATCACCAAGTCGACCCAATCAGGTGAGATCAATCCCTGATACTCACTCTTAGTAAAACGCTAACAGCTACTCTGGCCTTTTAATGAATTAGACGGAGAAAGACCAAGTTTTCCGCACACTCGATTGGATGTTTGTAACAACCAATCGGCTGCGAGAACTATCATTTAAATGGCCCACGGTGGGGATTGGCTTCTTTTCTTTCTTTTTTTGTTTTCTTTTTTCTCGGTGGATAGCAGTTTCAATGGATGACCCGGGTGGTAATCTTAAATGTTCCTAAATTTAACGCTTTTCCCTAAGTATTGTATCCCGTCTTACACTAAATATTTGGCGTTTTAATTTATTTGTGTTTTCATTCTCTTAGAGGGTGGGGGATACATAAAGTCAACCCAACTATCACATTTTCTTTATAGCTTAGCCTGATTCTTAACATTATTACAGGTAAGTTAACTTTAAATGGATGTATTCGCAAAATGAAAATACTTGTCAATAAACATGCCATATTTTTGCTGTGCACACACAAAAAATAAAATAAAATAAAAAATAAAATAATAAAAGTAATAGAAAAAATACATAAAGCGCCATAATATTCCTTAAAACTATTTACAAATTTGAAGTCATTTACATACAATTATCTGCGAAATACTCTTGAAATTAATTAAACTACGAAAGAGGTGCCATCTACTTTACAACACATTCTTATATACTTTAAAATAAAATAATATTAAGTAATAACGAAGCTTCATATTATATGTATATATATATGTATATCTTAAAACCGATGAAAATTAAACTGATAAAATAAAAAAAATACTATACAAACGATATATAGCGATAATCGAGAGAAACATTATTAATGAAACAAAAATACCAACAGAATTCTGAATTCTGGGACAGAAATAAGAAGAAACAAAATAAACATAAAAGTAACTTTCCTTATTTTGTTTATTCTATTGTTTACAAAGTAACTATTATTATGTTGGCGGATGTTTTAAAAGCATTTCACCCCAATCAAGGCAGGAGTTCCACTAGCACGAAACAGGGTTACGGAGAGTGAGAGTAAGAGTAAAGAGGGTTGTTTGAGTAAAAATAAAGAGAAAGACGGGGACATTATATTTGAATATTGGAAGATTATAGCTATCAGGGAAGCAAGTAAGAGGAAGGGAGTTCTACTGCCAGGAAGTGCGAGAGAAGAATCTGTTGGAGTAGAAGAGGCGGCTACATTTAACCGTTTCAACAGTGAAAGGGTGGGAACGAGATGCCAACCTAGTAGCACGCTTAAATTCATGCAGTTGGGGCACCAGTGAAAGAAGCTCGTCAGAGCAGTTGCCATGAAAATAGTTGTAGAAAGGACAGAGGGAAGCCACATAACGTTTGTTCTCTCGATCCGTTTCATTTCGACCATCACTCTCATGCGGGCTTGTCTCAAATTTATTCACTGTAGTTTCTTTTTCGCGGGCACAACATCGCAAAACTTGTGCAGGATTCCATTCCCGGAATCCACAACAAGTTTAAAACCAGACATAGAGGAAGTAGGAACAGGCTTAGGTATATAGAAACTGAGATAGATCAGAACATAGATAGATAGATAGATAGATAGATAGATAGATAGATAGATAGATAGATAGATAGATCAGAACAGAGTGATAGATATATCAAAACACACTGAGATAGATAGATAGATAGAAAAATAGATAGATCAATATGAACAGAATGAGATATATAAGAACAGAGAGATATCGAAACCGTGATAGATAGATAGATAGATATGGGCAGAATGAGATAGATCAGAACAGAGTTAGATCAGAACATATATATATATATATATATATATATATATATATATATATATATATATATATATATATATATATATATATATATACGGATAGATAGAGAGATAGATATGAAAGGAATGAGTTAGATCAGAACAGAGACATATCAAATCCGTGATAGATAGGTAGATAGATAAACCAGAATCTGATCTAGATAGACAGATGGATAAAAGTAACAGATAGCTTAGACCAGAGGAATACATATATATATACATATATATATATATATATATATATATATATATATATATATATATATATATATATATATATATATATATATATATATATATGTAGGGAGGAAGAGAGAGAGAGAGAGATCTATGAACTGACAGAGTAGATATATGAGAACACACTAAGATACGTATATCAGGACAGACGGAGATAGATATATAGATAGATATATCCCTTCAGATAGATAGATCAGAACAGAAATATATATATATATATATATATATATATATATATATATATATATATAGAGAGAGAGAGAGAGAGAGAGAGAGATCCACAGATCGTTTGCGTTCACCTATAACACCGCATTCATCTTGAAAATTTAGCAATAACTCTCTAACTTGAAAGACTCTTGGGCCTTCTATTGTGGAAAATTTTGCATTTAAAAAACACTCTTCTCGCTTGGTACAGCATTCCAATCAGCAAATATTTCCTTGTTTCTCTGCGATGCCATTGTCGGACAATTCCAGAGAAATGCGAGCGATATGATAGGTTTCAGCCAAAAGCCGGATTAGCTTTGCGTTTGCTGTGAAAATCATATTTTTTTTAGGCGTGCACATAACAGACGAGAAGCGACAATTTATAGTCTGAGGCGACGCCTTGAGATGAAAGATCAGTTCATGGTTTGGTGTGTGTTTTGCTTCTACTTGGTTCCAGGTGATAAAATACAAAGCCGGCAAAATAATATCATAATGCCAAAAGCGATATCATGGCTGCGTCACAGTTAAGAATAAACAACCCTAGGTCAATGACGAATAATATCTATCTAGCTATCTATTTATCTATCTATGACTTTCTTCTTAAATGCACATGTCTATCTATTTATGTGCATGTCTATCAATAACTATATTTAAGTGTGTACTTCTATCTATCTATCTATCTATCTATCTATCTATCTATCTATCTATCTAAATATGCTTATTATACCTTTACCTTTATTAGTCTACGCCTATCTATCTATCTATCTATCTATCTATCTATCTATTTCAGATCTATCTATCTATTTCACTTCTATCTATCTATCTATCTTTCTCATCTATCTGTCTATCATTCTATTTCCCTTCTATCTATCGGTCTGTCTATTTCACATCTATCTATCTATCTATCTCATTCTATATCACATCTATCTCATTCTATTTCACATCTATCTATCTATCTATCTATCTATCTATTTCACTTCTATCTATCTATCTATCTTTCTCATCTATCTGTCTATCATTCTATTTCACTTCTATCTATCTGTCTGTCTATTTCACATCTATCTATCTATCTATCTATCTATCTATCTCATTCTATATCACATCTATCTCATTCTATTTCACATCTATCTATCTATCTATCTATCTATCTATTTTCACTTCTATATATATATATCATTATTTCATATATATATATTTTTTATTCTCATGGTTATTTTGGTGGGCGTGGTTGGTTAATTTCTTTATTTACAAAGTTTATTTATTTTTTACATTTGTTTTCATTTCTTCCTCTTCACTTTCGGTCTTCGATTTTTAAGAAAATAAGTAAAAACTGCATTTATTACGTTACATTATTACTCTCCCTCCCTTTCTATCTCTCTCTCTTTACATATATATATATATATATATATATATATATATATATATATATATATATATATATATATATATATATATATATATATATATATATGGGAGTAATAATGTAACGTAATAAATGCAGTTTTTACTTATTTTCTTAAAAATCGAAGACCGAAAGTGAAGAGAAAGAATTGAAAACAAATGAAAAAAATAAATAAACTCTGTAAATAAAGAAATTAACCAACCACGCCCACCAAATTAACCATGAGAATAAAAAATATATATATATAAGAAATAATGATATATATATATATATATATATATATATATATATATATGAAATAAAGATTTTTATATATAATATATATATATATGAAATAGATATATATATATATATATATATATATATATATATATATATATATATATATATATATATACAGTTGCGGCCAAAATGTTCAGAACGGCATTGTTTTCGTCAGAAAAGTAGGTATAAGTTTTTTTTATCAACGTTGTTTTATATTCTATAATTGTCACAGACAATAAATACGATATTAATTGTTGTCTGAGATTTTGGTGTAATTTGAGAGGATAATACAAAAGTTATGGATGATTTAGTGATTTACTGCAAAACCCATGGCGGCCAAAATGATCAGAACGGTTAAAAAATAACAAAATAATAAAAAATGACAGAGAATACTGGAATTATTTGATTTTTAGTGTGAAGGTCCTTCGCCTCAATCACACTTTGACATCTTCGACTGCATGGGGAAATTAAATTTTCTTTCTTGCGGGGTGATCTTATTCCATTCTTCCTGAACGGCATTCCGTAATTGCTCCGTTGTTTTAGGATATCTGGCTTTCGAACGTTCTCCTAGAATATTCCACACATTTTCAATAGGATTGAGTTCTGGGCCTCGAGCAGGTCAATCCATAACAATAACCTTTTCAGCCTTGAGGAAGTTCATGACCACCTTAGCCTTGTGATATGGGGCATTGTCCTGCATGAATATGGGTGGTCGCTTAGTTGAATTTCTCAGCAAAGGCAAGACAGGATCTTTTACAAGTTGTTTATAAACTCCTGCATTTAATTTTCCATGTAATCGCACCAAAGCGCCCACACCATCTCCAGATATCATCCCCCAAACCATGACACTTCCTCCACCGAATGTAACACTAGTCTTAAGGCATTTAGGCGACAATTTTCACCTACTTCTCGACGAACGTACCTTTTCCCATCTGAGCCAAATAACATAAACTTAGAGTCATCACTGAAATGCACCGTTTGCTATTTTTCTTGAGACCACAACACATGTTCGGTTGCAAAGGTAAGACGACACTTTTTATTCTTGGAGCTGATCAGTGGCTTCACTGCAGGTGCTCTTAGGTCATGTTCAACTAAACGGCGAGACACAGTTTTTCGAGATAAAGTTTTCTTCAGTACAATGCTAATTTCCTGAGAAACAGCAGCAGCAGTTTTAAATCTGTCCTTTTAACCAACTTTAGCATAACACAATCTTCACTCTTGGTCGTTTTTCTTGGCCTATCTACAGACTTTCTTGCTTCACACGAACCACAATCATCGTAAACCTTAAGAATACCGTGAAGAACACATTTGGACTTGTTAACAATCTTTCCAATTGACCCAATACTTAGATTATCCTCCTTTCGAAGCTGAACAATCTGCTGACGAATTGGTAACGGAGTAAGTGGCATTATATTAACAAAGTACACTGCAGATATTCTTACTAATGTTTAGTAAACGAACCGTCACGTAAACAAAATTAAAAGAATAGAGTTCGATGGTTAAATATACTAAAACATGGAGTAAAAGCAACCGTTCTAATCATTTTGGCCGCCATGGATTTTGCAATAAATCACTAAATCATCCATAACTCTTGTATTATCCTCTCAAATTACACCAAAATCTCAGACAATAACAAATAATATCGTATTTATTGTCTGTGCAAATTATAGTATATAAAACAACTTTGATAAAAAATTGTACCTACTTTTCTGACAAAAACAATGCCGTTCTGAACATTTTGGCCGCAACTCTATATATATATATATATATATAATTAAGTAATTCATTGAGTGTGAAAGAAACTTCAACAGAATGCAGAAAGCACTGGGCGGCCGTTTCGTCCTATATTTTGGACTCATCAACAATGAGCATCCTCTACCGAGAATTGAAATCCTGACAGACAGGCTGTCAAGCAAACATCATACCAACTGTTCCACCGGGCCTCGGTAACGAAGGGTTAGTAGATCAGACTCAATATAGCACCGACCGCTCACATATTCCGTGGTGGAACTCAACTGAGTTTCCTTTTATACCCATAAGACTGTGCCCCCGGAGCAACGACTACTATCACCAAGCCGCGCCAACTGAAGCATTAGAAGCCGGTCTAAGCAATGATATACAAATGATAGAAATTTTTAGGAGTATTTGATAATTATAATTAAGTTCTGTCCGAATTTTAACTTTTTGTTAAAATGAACTGCATTTAAACTGATCAAATTTTATTTCAGAGAACAATAAAATTAAATTTTGTTTGATTAAAACCCTGCTAACATGAAAGTACCCAAGAATCATTTGAGGCACATAATGCTTTATGAGTTCAAGAAAGGAAACTCAGCAGCCGAAGCGGCTAGAAACATTCACTCAGTTTATGGAGGGGAATGTTTGAATGTAAGAACTTGCAGAAGATGGTTTGCAAAATTCAGAGGTGGAGATTTCACACTTGAAGATGAAGATGGAACCGGACGTCCAGTTGAGTTTGGTGAAAAGCTTCTTGAAGCAGCTCTTAAAGAAAATCCTGCTTTATCAGTTGAGGAATTGGCAGTGGTTCTCAGTTCAAACCATACAACTGTTCATCGTCATCTTCAACAACTTGGAAGAGTTCCTAATCTTGGAAAATGGGTGCCTCATGAATTGTCTGAAAACAACCTCAAATCCCGAGTTGACCATCTGCTCTTCTCTCCATTCTCCCCAACTTGTTTCACCTTTTTTGGATGGACTTGTGACTGGCGAAGAAAAGTGGATCTTTTATCGAAATGTTAAGCGTCGTAGACGGTGGCTTGGTAAAGGGGAAGGACCCCAGCTACAGCCGAGAAGGGAACTTCATGGGCAAAATGTTCTTCTTTCAATCTGGTGGGATTACTAAGAAATAATCCACTTTGAATTCTTACCACCTAATGCAGCAATTAGAGCGTTTGAACCAAGCTTTGAGGGAAAAAAACCTGCTCTAGTGAATCGAAAACGGGTGATGTTTCATCAGGACAATGCGCGACCACACACAGCAAGAATCACGCCACAAAAGATCGAAGAACTTGGTTGGGAGAAAATTCCTCATCTAGCTTATTCTCCCGACCTTCCCCCTTCAGACTACCATTTGTTTCTTAGCTTACAGAATCATTTGGAAGAAACAGATTTTGTAACACAGGAAGAGATTAAAACTGACATTTGTGAGTTCTTCGAATCAAAGCCAAAAGAATTTTACATTAATGGAATTAGTAAGCTTGTTAATAGATAGAAGGAAGTCATAGATAATCAGGGAAAATACATTGTTGATTGAATCTGTAATTAAATGTAACATTTGGTCACTTGTTTTCTTTATTCAAAATCCGGACAGAACTTATGGGATGACCTGATATATATATATATATATATATATATATATATATATATATATATATATATATATATATATATATATATATATATATATATATTTGAGCAGCAATTATTCATCCAAATGAGTGTGATTAAATAGAAACGACAAGATCTGTTTGTTTAATACTTACCATTATACTTTTCAAACTTCTCTGTGACATGATCAGTATTATTTTCGAATTTTTAGATAAACTGTCCTAAGTTGACATCTTAAAATTTTTCTTCAATTTCGGACAGTTTATCCAAAATTTCGGACATAATACTCGACATTTTGCACGGAATTTGGAAAAGTATAATAAAACATTCAACAGACAGACGATCATGGCATGAAGATAGCGTTCAAGGATGAAACAGGCTGTCACAGCTCGGTGTTGATCTCATTGTCCACTTTTATATATACATCGGTACTATCTTTGATATTGAACACAATTATCCATGACTATAGCATACCATAAATCTATATTATATATATATATATATATATATATATATATATATATATATGTGTGTGTGTGTGTGTGTGTGTGTGTGTGTGTGTGTGTGTCTGTGTGTATGTTGATTTAGGCAGCAATCCTTATTTCATGCACATTTCATATAAAACGACAGACAAGGTGCTTTTATTTAGCTTTTTGTACAATTTCTCATACGATATAATAATTTTTTCAGATGATAAATTATATAAAATAAAGCATCCGAATGTTCTTTTTAGCCGTGCGCTTTCGGCTATACATTTAGTCACTTTCAAGGATTACATATTTTAACTGTTAAAATTAGAAATAGTTTGTTGTATGTATGTTTTATAAAAGGTTTCTTTTTTTTGTTTCAAAACACGGTCAAGATATTATGTCCATGTTCAAAGTTAATATTGTTAAGTGTTGGTTTCTTTGTTTTTATTAATATGGCTTCCATTATTTTTAGCCTTTTTTTTGCTTGTAGATGATGCTATTATATTAGTGTTGTCGACAAGTATGTTACGAATAGTGTGCGGTAGGTCTCCATAAATATTTAAATGAGATCTAATTGAGCTATTATCAAAAAAGTGTACAGTTAGTCTGTGTCAAACATGTTGTAGTGTGGCCTATATAAATATTTACGAAGGTTGATTGATGAGGAATACAATTCCTTAATGGGCATTTGAATTCGTAAATAATATTTGCTCTATTTAATCTTGTTCTAATAGGTGAATTATTATTTTTAACTATAAGTTTAGATGTTTTAAATTTTTTACAATACATAATTAATCCATTTTTGTTTTTGCTATTGTCTACTGGTGTTATGCATTTTTTTATAATGTTCTTAATTCTGCATTCATCCTGTTTATAATTTTTCTTTATTTGATTTTTATAAAAAATACTGATATAATTGTTTAGGTTTCATATATATATATATATATATATATATATATATATATATATATATATATATATATATATATTGTCATCCACAGACAGACTGTTTCGCAGCTCTTCATTGTGGCTAGACGTCCGGTTGCCTCTAGCTAGGATCTAAACCCGACTGAATTTGCGTCAGTCCGAACTTCTACCCGCTAAGCCATCAGCGTACGGTACGGAATGAAGGTGAATTTCAGCGTGTTTATTTTTAGATTCGGATAAACACACAGTGACTGAGAGTGACTCAATTCTGTCGAAGAGTCGTGCAGTATTAGCATAAATAGTCACTGTTTACAAATTCACACCCCAAACCAGAGGGCTCAACCGATATATATATATATATATATATATATATATATATATATATATATATATATATATATATATATATATATATGGATAGTTTGGTTCTAATGATTATTAGCGGCTCTACAAGAGTCTGCAGAACAAAAGCAAATCGACAATCCCTCTAATATTCAATCTATTCAAAGTCCTAACTTCCACAGATGCTAAGTCTGAATGCTTGCTCGGAAATTCTCATGCAACTCAACACTCGACTCCTCTGGAGTAACCCACATCTGGTTCTCCTCCTAGAACTAAGACTCTACTGAGTGAGATGAGTATTGGACATCATCTCTAAATTAGACTCTGATAAAGCAAGTTATGGGGATGGGATACCAGCAGTAGTCCTAAAGAAATGTGATCCTGAGCTGGCTTCAGTTCTCTCCAAACAGTAAAACAATAGCCTCACTGACTTGCTTTCCAGCCCGTTGAAAATCTTCATTTGATGTCCCTGTTTTTAAGAACCCATTTAATTACCGTTCTATTAGTCTCCTACCACTCTTCGGTAAGGTCTTCGAGGCTTTAATCAATGTAGAAGTTGTTAGATACCTTAACTCCAATTATCTGACAAACAATATGGTTTTCGCTTTGCCCGGTCTACCGCTGATGTGCTTACGACCATAACTGAATTTGTATACCAAGCTCTTGATAATAACAGCGAAGCTCGAGCTGTGGTAGTAGATATCTCTAAGGCCTTTGATGCGGTTTGCTATGCCGGTCTTCTTCATAAGCTTTAGGGATACGGTATTACAGGCCGATTATTTGATTCAACCCAATCATTCCTCTCTAACCGTGAAATGACGGCCGTCTTAAACGGGTCCTCCAGTGCCTTTCATACGATCGCTGGTGTTCCCCAATGCGCTATCCTGGGTCCTACACTGTTTCTGATCTTCATCAACGATCTTCCTGATGTCATCTGAAGTAGGCGTCTATGCAGACGACGCTACCATTTACTCCTGTCTCAATAGTAAATCCAGCATTGAGAAATCCAATCCATGGTTGACTGGGACAAGAAATGGCTTGTAAATTTGAATGCCTCTAAAACGAAACTTCTCCCATTTAAGCACCATAGATAGACCTCCCTGTCTTCTATCAGTATGGCTGATGCTCAATTTTTCCGCGTCTTCTTGGTCTCACGTTTTCCACTGACCTGAAGTGGAACAACTACATTGAATCAATAGCTTCATCTACCGCAAGTAAATTTAATTCTCTGTGTCACACCAGAAGTTTTTTTCTCGTCTGAGTTCATCCTTCAAATCTACAAAGTACTATTTGTTCTTCCACTAAATACTGTTGTCATATATTGTCTGGAGCCCTAGCTTTTCAGCTGGATGTTCTCAATAAAATCCAAAGAGGGACATGGAGTGTGATAGGTCCTGGTCTGGATTTTCGACTACAGTCACTTTCTCACAGACATGCTGTACATTCCCTCTGTCTTTTCTAGAAATATTTTCCTCTTAACTGCTTTGACGAGCTATTTCCATTGGCGCCCAACTTTATGAATTTAAGCGTGATACTAGGTTGGCATATCGGTCCCACCCATGCAATGTCGAAACAGTTAAATGTAACCGCTTCTTCTGCTCCAAAAATTTCCTCTCTCGCACTTCCCGACAGTGGAACTCCCTTCCTCTTACTTCCTCTTGCTTCTCTGATAGATATAATCAACATCTTCCTATGTCTTGATCTTGATCCCCGTCCTTATCTTTATTCTTTCCTCAAACACCCCTCTTTACACTTACTTTCACTCTCTGTGACCCCACTGCGTGCTAGTGGCCTTGCTTGGGAGTGAAATGCTTAATATATATATATATATATATATATATATATATATATATATATATATATATATGTATATGTGTTTGTGTGTGTGTGTGTGTGTGTGTGTGTGTGTTAATGTATATTTGGGCAGTAACCTTTCTGTCACACATCTTTCATTAAATACGGCCGACAAGGAAGGTTGAATTTATTTTCATTAATATTTTCCAGCATCCTTACGTTTTTCCCTAAGGCTGTACAAATGTTTTCCATAATTTTTATTGTCCCAAGCGCTTTCGAACAATTCTAGATCCATTTTTTGTCCCTGGTGCTGCTATTTTTTCTCATGTTTTGAGTGTTACATTGTAATTTATTTTTGTCTTGTTTTGAATAGGAGCGTTCATTCCGAGCCTTCACACGTTGCGTGCGGCTGGGATTCGCGAGAGAATCTTTCTGTTATGAAAAAAAATTAATGCTACATTTCCACTGCTAAATAATGTGAGATTGATAGTAGGAGAGAAATGTTTGATATACAAAGCTTCTCTAATTGCGAGTTGTTTCTGATAATGTGATTTATATAGAATTCTTGTGTTTTCGATCAGAATTTTTCTAAAAGATTCTTGTAAATTATGGGTCGATATATATTTTGGTCTGATAAATGATACGTGAGGCTTCTACTCAAGGAGGTGGTAGTATGTCTTATATAGCTGATTGCTTTGTGACAAGAAACACACACTTGTATTTGACAGTGTGATTGATACACTATATTTTTTCATCGCTAGTCTTGATTTGATGGGGTTATTTTGATTAGTGACAAATTTAGTCACTAATCAATATATATATATATATATATATATATATATATATATATATAATACAGAAAATGGAAAACCACAAAATTTGTCACTAATCAAAATATCCCCATCAAATCAAGACTAGCGATGAAAAAATATAGCGTATTAATCACACTGTCCAATACAAGAGTGTGTTTCTTGTCACAAAGCAATCATATATATATATATATATATATATATATATATATATGTGTGTGTGTGTGTGTGTGTGTGTGTGTGTGTGTGTGTGTGTGTGTGTGTGTGTGTGTGTGTGTGATTGTTTGTTCGTGTGCGTGCGCTTGAATTCCATTCATGACATATAAGAATATCGACAACACAAGAACAATTTCACTCGAAGATTACTTATAATACAGAAGGCAATCAGTTACTCGCCAAAGAGCGGGAAAACAATGATTTCTGCGTAAATTCCTGCGACGATCTGCGCAAATGCTATTCAGAGGCAAGATGCAGGAAGCTGTAGTCAAACGAAAATAAAACCGGAAAAGGAATTGATGCAAACGATGTCCGTGAAATGGGAGACAAGAATAATTGCGACAGAAAATTGGCTATGAGAACGCAACCCCCCCCCCAAAAAAAAACAATGGCATGTTTCTCTTTATTTTTCTCTGTTTTCTTTTTGTTTTCATTCTTTATCATACACTTTTATATTTTCTTTTAAATCTCCTTCTGTTTGGATTGACGTTTTTCAGGTTTGCTTGGTCTGGTTTGTTTGTTTTACAGCATATCAACCTCGATGGTTTATTTAATGCTGACAAGATCTTTATTACTGGTAATATTTTTCTCAAAAATATATAGCTGGTAATATTTTTTTCAAAAATATATTATCAGTAATATTTTTTTCAAAAATTTATTGTTGCTGAAATATTTTTTCAAAAATGTCTTGCTGGTAAAAATGTTTTGCTGGTAATATTTTTTTCGCCAAAAATGTAATGCTGGCATTTTTTTTTCAAAAAATGTATTGCTGGTATTAAAAACTATATTTATATTTTAATAATGTTTTTACCTGTTTTTGGGAGGTTAACTATTTATTCAGGGCAGGGACGTTGGCAGGTGCTACCACCCCGGGTCAGGATGAACCTGAGAACACCATTGAGTAAGAGGTGGCTCCACTCTTCTGATCAAAGGCCTGGCTTTCGCATGTAGTTTATCGTCTTGCCCAGCACGCGGATGTAGTTTATCGTCATAGTCAAGACGGACGTTTTTCAGCTGATACTTAAAGCATCTAGTCGTATGTGTGCGTCCTTGGAAATAAGTGACTTTAATATGTCTTTTATAGTGTTCATTTTAAGGGTCAGCTCAAGAAGCGAACTACAAATTGGAAACACGAAGACCTGGCAAGTCCCAAAATCTCAATATCTAAGAATTCTTTTAAACAAAGGATTGAAAATGTAGCACCGAAATGCGAACGTCCATTGGAATAATGAAATTTGCTTTCCGTAACCATACAAAGAAACAAGAAAAAGTCCTTAGAATGAAAGAAAAGTGTACTGATTGGTTCGGTATGTTTAACGGCATATCAACTGCTGGTGGGTCATTTAATGCCGAAATTTAATTTATGGGGAGCTTTGGTAATTTATATCTCAAAAATGTATTGCCGGCAATTTTTCACTTCTTTTTCCAATAATGCATTGCTGGTAAAAATTTTCTATGGAAATTTATTGCTGGTAAATTTTCTATTCTTTTTCCAATAATGTATTGCTGGTAAATTTTTTACTATGGAAATTTATTGCTGGTAAATACTTTACTATGGAAATTTATTACTGGTAAATTTTCTATTCTTTTTGCAATAATGTATTGCTGGTAAATTTTTTACTATGGAAATTTATTACTGGTAAATTTTCTATTCTTTTTGCAATAATGTATTGCTGGTAAATTTTTTACCATGGAAATTTATTGCTGGTAAATTTTCTAATCTTTTTGCAATAATGTATTGCTGGTAAATCTTTTACTGTGGAAATTTATTGCTGGTGAATTTTCTATTCTTTTTGCGATAATGTATTGCTGGTAAATGTTTTACTATGGAAATTTATTACTGGTAAATTTTCTATACTTTTTGCAATAATGTATTGCTGGTAAATTTTTTACTATGGAAATTTATTGCTGGTAAATTTTCTATTCTTTTTGCAATAATGTATTGCTGGTAAATTTTCTAATATTTTTGCAATAATGTATTGCTGGTAATTTTTTTACTATGGAAATTTATTGCTGGTAAATTTTCTATTCTTTTTGCAATAATGTATTGCTGGTAAATCTTTTACTATGGAAATTTATTACTGGTAAATTTTCTATTCTTTTTGCAATAATGTATTGCTGGTAAATTTTTTACTATGGAAATTTATTGCTGGTAAATTTTTTACTATGGAAATTTATTACTGGTAAATTTTCTATTCTTTTTGCAATAATGTTTTGCTGGTAAATTTTTTACTATGGAAATTTATTGCTGGTAAGTTTTTTACTATGGAAATTTATTACTGGTAAATTTTCTATTCTTTTTGCAATAATGTATTGCTGGTAAATCTTTTACTATGGAAATTTATTGCTGGTAAATTTTTTACTATGGAAATTTATTGCTGGTAAATTTTCTATTCTTTTTGCAATAATGTATTGCTGGTAAATTTTCTAATATTTTTGCAATAATGTATTGCTGGTAATTTTTTTACTATGGAAATTTATTGCTGGTAAATTTTCTATTCTTTTTGCAATAATGTATTGCTGGTAAATCTTTTACTATGGAAATTTATTACTGGTAAATTTTGTATTCTTTTTGCAATAATGTATTGCTGGTAAATTTTTTAATATGGAAATTTATTGCTGGTAAATTTTTTACTATGGAAATTTATTACTGGTAAATTTTCTATTCTTTTTGCAATAATGTTTTGCTGGTAAATTTTTTACTATGGAAATTTATTGCTGGTAAGTTTTTTACTATGGAAATTTATTACTGGTAAATTTTCTATTCTTTTTGCAATAATGTATTGCTGGTAAATCTTTTACTATGGAAATTTATTGCTGGTAAATTTTTTACTATGGAAATTTATTACTGGTAAATTTTCTATTCTTTTTGCAATAGTGTATTGCTGGTAAATTTTTTACTACGGAAATTTATTGCTGGTAAATTTTTTACTATGGAAATTTATTACTGGTAAATTTTCTATTCTTTTTGCAATAATGTATTGCTGGTAAATTTTTTACTATGGAAATTTATTGCTGGTAAATTTTCTATTCTTTTTGCGATAATGTATTGCTGGTAAATGTTTTACTATGGAAATTTATTACTGGTAAATTTTCTATTCTTTTTGCAATAATGTATTGCTGGCAAATTTTTTACTATGGAAATTTATTGCTGGTAAATTTTCTATTCTTTTTGCAATAATGTATTGCTGGTAAATTTTCTAATATTTTTGCAATAATGTATTGCTGGTAATGTTTTTACTATGAAAATTTATTGCTGGTAAAATTTCTATTCTTTTTGCGATAATGTATTGCTGGTAAATGTTTTACTATGGAAATTTATTACTGGGAAATTTTCTACTCTTTTTGCAATAATGTATTGCTGGTAAATTTTTTACTATGGAAATTTATTACTGGTAAATTTTCTATTCTTTTTGCAATAATGTATTGCTGGTAAATTTTTTACTATGTAAATTTATGGCTGGTTAATTTTTTACTATGGAAATTTATTACTGGTAAATTTTCTATTCTTTTTGCAATAATGTATTGCTGGTAAACTTTTTACTATGGAAATTTATTGCTGGTAAATTTTCTATTCTTTTTGCAATAATGTATTGCTGGTAAATTTTCTAATATTTTTGCAATAATGTATTGCTGGTAATTTTTTTACTATGGAAATTTATTGCTGGTAAATTTTCTACTCTTTTTGCAATAATGTATTGCTGGTAAATTTTTTACTATGGAAATTTATTGCTGGTAAATTTTTTACTATGGAAATTTATTACTGGTAAATTTTCTATTCTTTTTGCAATAATGTATTGCTGGTAAATTTCTAATATTTTTGCAATAATGTATTGCTGGTAATTTTTTTACTATGGAAATTTATTACTGGTAAATTTTCTATTCTTTTTGCAATAATGTATTGCTGGTAAATTTTTTGCTATGGAAATTTATTGATGGTAAATTTTTTACTATGGAAATTTATTACTGGTAAATTTTCTATTCTTTTTGCAATAATGTATTGCTGGTAAATTTTTTACTATGGAAATTTATTACTGGTAAATTTTCTATTCTTTTTGCAATAATGTATTGCTGGTAAATTTTTTACTATGGAAATTTATTGCTGGTAAATTTTCTATTCTTTTTGCAATAATGTATTGCTGGTAATTTTTTTACTATGGAAATTTATTGCTGGTAAATTTTCTATTCTTTTTGCAATAATGTATTGCTGGTAAATTTTCTAATATTTTTGCAATAATGTATTGCTGGTAATTTTTTTACTATGGAAATTTATTGCTGGTAAATTGTCTATTCTTTTTGCAATAATGTATTGCTGGTAAATTTTTTACTATGGAAATTGATTACTGGTAAATTTTCTATTCTTTTTGCAATAATGTATTGCTGGTAAATTTTCTAATATTTTTGCAATAATGTATTGCTGGTAAATTTTTTACTATGGAAATTTATTGCTGGTAGATTTTCTATTGTTTTTGCAATAATGTATTGCTGGTAAATTTTTTACTATGGAAATTTATTACTGGTAAATTTTCTATTCTTTTTGCAATAATGTATTGCTGGTAAATTTTTTACTATGGAAATTTATTGCTGGTAAATGGTTTACTATGGAAATTTATTACTGGTAAATTTTCTATTCTTTTTGCGATAATATATTGCTGGTAAATTTTTTACTATGGAAATTTATTGCTGGTAAATTTTCTATTCTTTTTGCAATAATGTATTGCTGGTAAATTTTCTAATATTTTTGCAATAATGTATTGCTGGTAATTTTTTTACTATGGAAATTTATTGCTGGTAAATTTTCTATTGTTTTTGCAATAATGTATTGCTGGTAAATTTTTTACTATGGAAATTTATTGCTGGTAAATTTTTTACTATGGAAATTTATTACTGGTAAATTTTCTATTCTTTTTGCGATAATGTATTGCTGGTAAATTTTTTACTATGGAAATTTATTGCTGGTAAATTTTCTATTCTTTTTGCAATAATGTATTGCTGGTAAATTTTCTAATATTTTTGCAATAATGTATTGCTGGTAATTTTTTTACTATGGAAATTTATTGCTGGTAAAATTTCTATTCTTTTTGCGATAATGTATTGCTGGTAAATGTTTTACTATGGAAATTTATTACTGGGAAATTTTCTACTCTTTTTGCAATAATGTATTGCTGGTAAATTTTTTACTATGGAAATTTATTACTGGTAAATTTTCTATTCTTTTTGCAATAATGTATTGCTGGTAAACTTTTTACTATGGAAATTTATTGCTGGTAAATTTTCTATTCTTTTTGCAATAATGTATTGCTGGTAAATTTTCTAATATTTTTGCAATAATGTATTGCTGGTAATTTTTTTACTATGGAAATGTATTGCTGGTAAATTTTCTATTCTTTTTGCAATAATGTATTGCTGGTAAATTTTTTACTATGGAAATTTATTGGTGGTAAATTTTTTACTATGGAAATTTATTACTGGTAAATTTTCTATTCTTTTTGCAATAATGTATTGCTGGTAAATTTCTAATATTTTTGCAATAATGTATTGCTGGTAATTTTTTTACTATGGAAATTTATTACTGGTAAATTTTCTATTCTTTTTGCAATAATGTATTGCTGGTAAATTTTTTGCTATGGAAATTTATTGATGGTAAATTTTTTACTATGGAAATTTATTACTGGTAAATTTTCTATTCTTTTTGCAATAATGTATTGCTGGTAAATTTTTTACTATGGAAATTTATTACTGGTAAATTTTCTATTCTTTTTGCAATAATGTATTGCTGGTAAATTTTTTACTATGGAAATTTATTGCTGGTAAATTTTCTATTCTTTTTGCAATAATGTATTGCTGGTAATTTTTTTACTATGGAAATTTATTGCTGGTAAATTTTCTATTCTTTTTGCAATAATGTATTGCTGGTAAATTTTCTAATATTTTTGCAATAATGTATTGCTGGTAATTTTTTTACTATGGAAATTTATTGCTGGTAAATTGTCTATTCTTTTTGCAATAATGTATTGCTGGTAAATTTTTTACTATGGAAATTGATTACTGGTAAATTTTCTATTCTTTTTGCAATAATGTATTGCTGGTAAATTTTCTAATATTTTTGCAATAATGTATTGCTGGTAAATTTTTTACTATGGAAATTTATTGCTGGTAGATTTTCTATTGTTTTTGCAATAATGTATTGCTGGTAAATTTTTTACTATGGAAATTTATTACTGGTAAATTTTCTATTCTTTTTGCAATAATGTATTGCTGGTAAATTTTTTACTATGGAAATTTATTGCTGGTAAATGGTTTACTATGGAAATTTATTACTGGTAAATTTTCTATTCTTTTTGCGATAATATATTGCTGGTAAATTTTTTACTATGGAAATTTATTGCTGGTAAATTTTCTATTCTTTTTGCAATAATGTATTGCTGGTAAATTTTCTAATATTTTTGCAATAATGTATTGCTGGTAATTTTTTTACTATGGAAATTTATTGCTGGTAAATTTTCTATTGTTTTTGCAATAATGTATTGCTGGTAAATTTTTTACTATGGAAATTTATTGCTGGTAAATTTTTTACTATGGAAATTTATTACTGGTAAATTTTCTATTCTTTTTGCGATAATGTATTGCTGGTAAATTTTTTACTATGGAAATTTATTGCTGGTAAATTTTCTATTCTTTTTGCAATAATGTATTGCTGGTAAATTTTCTAATATTTTTGCAATAATGTATTGCTGGTAATTTTTTTACTATGGAAATTTATTGCTGGTAAATTTTCTATTCTTTTTGCAATAATGTATTGCTGGTAAATTTTTTACTATGGAAATTTATTGCTGGTAAATTTTTTACTATGGAAATTTATTACTGGTAAATTTTCTATTCTTTTTGCAATAATGTATTGCTGGTAAATTTTTTTACCATGGAAATTTATTGCTGGTAAATTTTCTCTTCCGTTTCCAATAATGTATTGCTGGTAAATTTTTTACTATGGAAATGTGTCGCTGATATTTTTGTTTGCTATGAAAAATTATTGATGTTATTCTTACTACAAAATATATTCTGAATATTTTGACTACAGTTTGGAGCTACACTATTTGCCAGTAGGTTGGAATTTAACAGGTGCTACCATCCGAGAAAAAGTGTTCTAAACTGCTATGTAATATTGGTACTCTTATATGAAAGGTAATACTGGCTTATCGCTCCACTGACGGTGTAGAAATGAGAAATAATTTTGGTTCTACAGGAAGATGATAAGAATACCATAGACGCAATATGAGAGAAAAAGATAGATTTCTAGGGCAGATAATGAGGAAAGAGGCCTCATAAAATTGTACACTTGCAGGACAGACTGAAGGCTGAGGAAAGCATCGAGCGTGAGGGAATGATTTAGCAGAAGAGGGATTAGCAGGGGTATCGAAAGACACATTTTTCTAAGAGCTAAAAAGGAATTGGAAACCGGAATGCCATGATCGTCCAGATTCTGAATGTTTACTGCAGATACACGAATAATATGACTATTCGAAAATATCACTATATATATTCATACATGTTTCATTAAATAATATAGACAAGCGTTGTCTATTTATTTTATGTAAATTATTTTCATATCGTCTGATAAGCTTAATAACATTAACATTAAACGAAGAAAGAAAATCACAATATTGATACATATTTTTTTTAATTGTCTATATTATTTAATGAAACATGTATGAATGAAAACATGCTGCCTAAATACACACACACAATATATATATATATATATATATATATATATATATATATATATATATATATATATACATATATATATATGTATGTATATGTATATATATATATATATATATATATATATAATTAAGTAATTCATTGAGTCTGAATTAAACCTCAACAGAATGCAGAAACCACTGGACGGCCGTTTCGTCCTATATCTGGGACTCATCAGCAGCGCGCATCCACTACCGCATCCACTTTATGCATTCTATTGAGGTTTAATTCAGACTCAATGAATTACTTAATTATCATTATCAAATCCTCCTAACAATTTCTATCATTTATATATATATGTATATATATATATATATCCATCATCATCATCATTATCATAGTCAGATTTCCATTGACAATCACTTTCCACCGTGTTCTGTCGTGTATTGCCATCCCTAGATCCCAAATATCTAACCCTGAGATTCGAGCTGTGGTGTCTGGGAGAGACAATTTTCGTGAGAAGACACTTCCAGATGGATGCCATAGGAGCAAGGATGAGACGATTTCCCTGTCCGCTAGGTGATAGTGACCACCATAATGGTGTCGATTTTGCTTGGGCTTAAGAGAGATTTGTCTCAGTTTATCGTGGTATGGGAACTCCAACTGATGTACTTGGTTTTTCTTAGCAGATTTGTATATGCTTCATCCAGACGTCTTTTAAGTCGAACAGATAATGACTAAGTCTCTGCTCCATACAGTAGGACTGGTTCAGTCAATGTTCGAAAGATTTGGTCTTTTAAGAAGGATGGACGTATCGAGCGCCAAATCTTCTGAAGTTTGTTGCACGCAACCCGTACAAGGGATTTGCAGATGTTGATGTCTTTTTTGGAAATCTATGATGTGAAATCTAAGATATTTGAAGTTCTCAACTCTTGTGATGGATGTGTTACTGAGTCATTTCAATACGGATTTTTCAGATGAGGTTGTGATGCATTCTGTCTTACTTGCGTTGCAATAGAGACTTATCTGGTTCTCTGCTTGCGAAGCGATTTCAGCAAGGATTTTGAGTCCTTGATACATTGAGAAATTAATGCAAGTTTGTCGGCAAAATGAAGGTCAGTCATGTCTTGCGGAGGATACCGACTGCTCTGGCGAGGTTTCAAAAGGAGTCTTATTTCCTCCATCTGGAGAGAAATACGCAAATATTCTAGAACAAATATCAACAAAAAAGGAGCAAGTGTGTCGCCTTGTAGTCGTCATATCATTGGGGGCTAGTTCCTCACATCATTGGGGGCTAGTTCCTCACATCATTGGGGGCTAGTTCCTCACATCATTGGGTGTTAGTTCTTCATATCAGAAGGATTTATGATGTCGGTGATCTTAAACATTCATCCACAACAAATTAAGAGGTAAAAGGAATATTGAAAACAAATTATGCAAGAAAATCCAGAGTGAAGACAAACATAATTAAAAGTGTAACAATAACATTGATTTATATACAAATGACATATACAATTGGGTTGAATATTTTTGGATAAATGAGGGTGGTTGAATTAGATTGTGTCGAGTATCTCTGTGAAGTTTCAACGTGTGTGAAGCTGTTATTATGATTTGTTTGTAAAATTAAACTAAGTATTTGGTTATGTACAAAAAATGTCATTTCTGAGAGTTCAATCAATAGTTTGTGTGCGTAAGTCTGTTTAACTTATTGTTCAAAATTGGTAGGAGTTGTGTACCTTTTGTTGTTTGGATGTTTGATCGATTGTTTACGAATACTTATTTAGTAGTGAGTAAATATCACTTTTTAAGTATTGTAAGTAATTGCTAGAAATTGTTCATGAGGGAGCGTGGTTGTTGTTTGCTGAGTCAGAGAAGTTTGCGCGGTAAAAGTGTAGTTGGTCAAAGTTTTGATTTGCCGGGATTAGTTTGGCATCTCTTCAGGGCTGAAAGTCTGACTGCTTGAATCGATTCAGATTCCTCTATTTATAGAGTTTTGGTCAAGAAAATAGGCTCCAGACATTTTCGCGTGAACTTGTTACAGTTCTAAGGGCCTGAGCCAATGTGAAGTCTCGCTTGCTGAAACTAGAGTGTTGATTGGTTGATAGGTTGTTTTTTGGTGTCAAATGGATTATACCGGAGGGGTGAGAGGTTAGTATGGATTATTCCATCACTACCACTGAATTTAAAAGAACACTAAAAACATATTTTAGTAATATTTTTAAACAATAACGAACGCAATAAAATTGTATTTAACTTGTGATTTACCCTGAAAAATGCGTTACGTGTGACTAAAATCAAATCACATTTAGGAGTAAAGAAAACACGGAAGAAGAGAAGGATAAAACCCTCGTTCAAGACATTAAAGACATTAATGAATTAGTGCTTCTTTATTTTTTCTTGTTAATTTTTTCCGTATTTTATTTATTTTAAATTTATTTTTAAACCAATATTTATTTCCAATACTTTTTTTATTAAACCATGATGTCACTATCGTAAAATGTAAATAAACATATGTACAGTAATATCACTCTCGTGTTTAGTTCTTAAAATGCGTCTTTGTATATTTTTTAAGATAAGTCGAGGTATTGCATAATGTTTAATTAGAAAGTTTACTTTATTAAAAATGTTTATTATCACTAAGAACTATTATATTAAGATCATATTTTAATACATCGTATTTGTTAAATTATATATTGATATGAATACTTATTTTATTATATTAAAGCGTAACGTTTTTTCTTTTTCTCTTATCTTTTTTCACTTTTTCTTTTTTCTCTCTTTTTTCTTTTCTCGCGCTCTCCTTTTTTTTCTATTTATTCTTTTCTCACTCTCTTCTCTTTTCTTTTTTTTTAAATCTTTTTTTATTAAAAGTTGTTTTGGAAAATGGGAGAAGCTAATTGAAATTGAGTCAGACAACAAAATAACGTGGTATATATAAATACGACTTTATTTCCTTGTCTGCCTCCAGGTATAATGCAATCTAATTTTGTATGGAAAACTTGGATATATCATTGGGCATCAAGCGAGTATCCATTTACCCTGCATGAAAAGTGGAAATCCATCTTCCGTTTGGGCAACGCGTTATTTCTTAAGACTTTTCTAGAAACCGAAGTCAACTTGTATACCTTTGTCCATCCAGATGGAGAGAAAGATCTAGGAAAGGGTACATACGTCCGATGTCATTAATTCTTTCTGAAAAGCCGTGACGTAACCCATTTTTGATGTAAACTAAAATGCCTTTCAGTAAGGATAAAAACAGTTAAGTCTAGCGTAAACGATGAGCTATGCGACAGTGGTAGATTCATACCTTTCCCAAGGGTATTTGCGTGTAAGTTAATAAAACGAGCCAGACTGGAATTGCAAATCGGCTCTCTGACTAATAATTCCGAGACATTATCCATTACACTACCCTCACGTCCAATTTTACATCACCTGGTATTCCGAATCAGTCGCCCATCTCGGTACTAAGCAGGTTCAACATAGATATACCCGTGTCAATATATTATTAATGTTTTTATTTTCTTCCTTATACAGGGTGTCCATAAAGTTCGTGTGGGCTTTAAAAAATTTATAACTTTATTTGTATTTGCGATTGAAATAATCTGTAAAAGATGTTATAAAGTTTAATGTACGTAGTCTTAAGTATAGCTTTTTGTTGGTGTGCACCCTATTCTATTATTTTTGGTCGAGTTCTGAAGACTGAGGAGCGATAAGCGGTTAGTTCATTTTATTTTACTTTTGTATATTTTTCTTTTTCTTTTCATATTTTCATCTATTGTAATTGTTTCTCGTTTTCCTTTTATACCATTTAATAATGTCAGTTTTCATTGGATTAGTTTCCTAATGTTTTTCTAGATTTTTTAATCTTTTGCTATACAAAACAACTTCGGATATCTGTACTATATTTTCCGACGCCTGTTAAAACAGTTCACAGATATTTAAACTTGGCTTGATTTTGACATCTCCAATAAATACCCAAGCTAAATTTGACCAAAAGAAACCTGGCGACAGTTTGCCACGCGTATTTGTAGAATGGCGAGCCCCCACACCAAAAAACATTCTCCAGCCAATTTTATTTTAAGCCCCTCTCAAGACATCAGAGGAAAAAAAACGATCAGGATCTAATGAATCAATTTTAGATTCTGCTAAGCTATAAAAAGAACTTTATATTTTGCAAGCGTTTTACAATTGTCAGCCAGCGGAAGCCACGCTATGACGGTCCAGACACTTCCGGCGCAAACGTGCCCAATCCACACATGAGCAGACATTTTTTTCACTGGTTGACAATGAAGGTAACTTAAACTCGTACTGACCCAAACAGTTAGCCCGCACTTTTCTTTTTGTTTTTTTTTTTTGTTTATATTAAATGACAGATTCCTTCGTTCATAACTCGCCATAATTTTCTTCTATTTATTGTCTGTGAATTGCTATTTATTTTTGGGAAAGATACGACAATTCTTCCCTCATGCTTTCTCTCCGGTTTTGAATTTAGAGATTTTCCTCTTTTGGTAACGATCCACTGACCTTCACTTCTTACCTCCTCATGTTACCTCCTCATGTTACACCCATAAAAAAACCCACATTTAACTAATCTATATATTGAGTGGCTCTTGGGCCTTCTATTGAAGCGACTTATAAAAAAAGTATTTCTGATACTTCCACAGTATTTGATCAAATCTTGTTTTTTATTAAATGTTCACCGACTAAAAGATGTCCAGGCTTGTCCCCCAGATGACGAAACGTGTCGGCGAAGAATAGTTTCCTCTTGTCTTTTATTCGTATATAAAAGTATATATATATTTATTCGTATATATATATATATATATATATATATATATATATATATATATTGTCATACACAGACAAAATGTTTCGCTGTATCACAGCTCAACAGTGTGGCTAGACGTCTCGGTTGCCTGACTGAATAGGCGTCAGTCGGGGGATTCTGCCACTAAGCCGTTGGCGCAAGGTGAATTTAAGCGTATCTATTTTTAGATAAACACACAATGATTGAGAGAACTCGATTCGATTTACCGAAGAGTCTTGCACTATTAGCCGTAATAGTCACTGTTTACAAAGCCACACTTCTTCCCCAGATATATATATATATATATATATATATATATATATATATATATATATATATATATAAGTAATTCATCGAATCTGAAACCTCAACAGAATGCAGAAAGCACTGGACGCCCGTTTCGTCCTATATTCGGGACTCATCAGTAATGCGCATCCACTACCGAGAATTAAAACCCTGACAGTTAGGTTGTCAATCAAACATCAAACCAACTGTTCCAACGGGCCTGGGTTACGAAGAGATAGCAAATCAGTAGAGTTCCACCACGGATTATGTGAGCAAGCGGCGCTATATTGAGTCTGATTTGCTACCTCTTCGTCACCGAGGCCCATTGGAACAGTTGGTATGACGTTTGCTTGATAACCTAACTACCAGGGTTTCTCGGTAGTGGATGCTGATGAGTCCCAAATATAGGACGAAACGGCCGTCCAGTGCTTTCTGCATTCTGCTGAGGTTGCACACTCGAAGAAATTATAATTATCAAATTTTCTTAATTATAATTATCAAATCATCCTCCTAATTATATATATATATATATATATATATATATATATATATATATATAGATAGTTAGAGAGAGATATATAATATTACGTAATAAACGCAGTTTTTACTACTTTACTTAAAATCGGAAACTGAAAGCGAGCAGGAATAAATGAAACTAAATATAGAAATAAATACGTAAATAAACTGAGTAAGTAATAAACAAATTAACAAACAGCGCCCAGCAAAATAACCGTTTTATAACACAACAGTCTACCCACCACTATGCATCACTAACCTGTATATATGAAAAATCTCAGCGAACTCAATTATTTAACCTATACTTGGGGAGAAGAGTAGAGACAGATTCATGACTTTTTTCAAGGACGTGGCGCGAAAGCGAACACAGTATATTAATCTGCAATTTGAACTCGCCTCGTCCATTTCAAATTCTTCGCACCGATATCCGTAATACTACCTGCATATGCAGTAGTAAAATATAAACACTAAACCTGACTACTTAAGTACTTCTATCCGCACTTAAGTAAATAAACGAATTCCCATAGACTTATTCTCTTAACTGGCATGCGTGCATAGTTTTCCTCTGCCGCCTAAATATTTCCCTCTTTCAGTAGGAAACACGCACACCCTAAACATTTAATATACACACGAGAAGCTTTTAACGACGTCACGTGCGCCCCTAACAGAGGACCCTCAACAAAGGTTAACTTATCGATAACACGCACGCCCCTACACAAAATAAACCCCAGCATTGTAAATTATGGCTTTTTCTCTCTTCCAAAATCTATCATCAAATCTCTTCCGATAATAAGCACCACTCAATATTAAACCTAAAACGTAAACCGCCTTGGGACGTATTGAGCCCAAACCTTCCCACACGAGGTTTTGTTGCTATTGTTAGCGTAGAAAGGAATGATGTTACGGCTCCTACGCCAAGCCAATTTTGAATTCAGAGAGGTCCTCCTAAACAGACCAGCCTCTCTTTCAAGTAACCGGTTGTTGTGGTTGGGCAGAGGCATAGATTTATACTTCTGCAAGGGTATGAGCACGAAACTAACGTAAAGACATCGGTTGAAATTGAAATTTATATATATATATATATATATATATATATATATATATATATATATATATATATATATATATATTGTTAAGTAAATACTCTGTTTATAATAAATAGTATTAATAATATTTACCAGTCTGATTGTTCGAGAAATCTCAAAGAAAATATGCCCCCTCCCACTGGAGTAAAACCTGTATTCTACACGGAACCGCCACATAGTCTGACGTGCTATACCATTTAGCTAATCAGGATGCGTCTTGTTAGCAAGGTTAACTTACTGTTTTTTAACTACGAAGCCTTCTGTAGGATACATGTTTAATTCCCGCGGTTGTAGAAGGACGTCGTCCCTATTTCTGGTGCAGTGGGACACATGGAAAAAGCCTGTCCCAGTTACAACGCGGCGCCACTGTCCAGTCAAGCAGCAGCTACGGAAGAAGCGGTAGCGTGCGGCGATATTACTGACGGAGGATACAAAGATATGGGGAAGAAGGGACGAAAGACGACAAGCCCTCCCCAGCCGAGCAAGAGGTCCCATAGTAACCAAAATCCAAAGAGTGACCTGAAAAAAACAGTACCAACCTCTGCCTCAGCCCCCAAAAGAAAAAGAGGATTGGCAACAAAAGAAGCAAGATCAGCAGTCTAAGGCAAAAAAAAAAAACAACAACAGCAACAACGATCACAGAAGACTCAACAGCAGAAACAACGGAAACAACAGCTTGAACAAAGGTGTGCGGACACAGATATGGAGGAGGAGAAAATTCACCCATCGCAGTCCTCCTCTTTGAACTGGGGAAGGGGAGGGGGATAAACCAACAAAGAAAGAAAAGCGGTACGAAGAAGGCAGGGACAAAAGTGTCATGGACAGAGCCATGTCCCAATCCGACCCTGCGGCCCCAGCCGGAAATGAAGACATTATGCCAAAATCAAGAAACTTTCCTCCTTTTCCTACCATCACTTCCTCCACATCCTCCCCTTATACACCCCTTCTCCATCCACTTCGTCTTCGCCTCACCTAGCCAGGGAGAGGAAGAAAAAGAAAAAAAAAATATTTCCCCAAACCGGAAGAAATATGTAAGGTGGACAGAAAGGAGCTTGAGAAGGACTTGTCCAAACACAAGAAATCCCTCTTAGGTCCATTATTTAAAATTACCTCTATCGACGGTAAGCCGGTACAGGACCCCCGTAATTTCCCCCCGAGCTCCAGGCGCCGTTATGTGCATAAGGGACAAGGGTGGGGTAGCTAAAAGTGTGGTACAGCTAATACGAAGCCAAGGACGCCTTACCAGATTATGAGTATTCGTACTGGGATAAAAATAAAATGCTGAAAAAGCTGGCTAAATTTTGTGCAGGGAGTATACCTGTGCTTCTCCACCCCTCGTTATATAGGACAGTAAATCTAAACTATCCCATAGACGGTCGCTGTATTGTCCTAGATGGACGGATGACGTCAGAGGGAGCCTAGGACAATCCGTCGGGATACTTACTCTCGCAGATTTCTGTACATTATGTGAATAGGGTTGTTTTGTTGGTTTTTTCTTTTTCAGACTTAAATCATGTCTATCAAGATAGCCAGCCTAAATGCGAATAGCTTGCGAGAAGGGTGTAACGTTGCCCGCCTACTTCGTGATCTCTTGTCATTTGGTGTGGATGTCGCGATCGAGGAAACGAATCGAGCTGATATGAATGTACGAGAGAAAATCATAGTGAATTTTAGTTTAATAACATTAAAATCGACCTTGCTAACCGAAACGCTCCTCTCTGGCTCAATCGGTAAAAGCACCTCAGGTTCAGTATAGGATACAGGTTCGATTCCAGTCGGAGGACGCATATTTTCTATGAAAATTTCTCGGAGATTCAGGCCTGTAAATGTTGTTAATACTGTTTATTATAAACAGAGCATTTACTTAAATATTTTTATCTATAAAAAGAACGTATAAACATAAAAAATGTCTTAAAATAATTGTCGGACTTTATCCATTTCATTATGTATGACGTCATATATATATATGACGTCATACATAATGAAATGGATAATATATATATATATAATATATATGGATATATAATATATATGGATATATATATATAAAAATGGATATATATATATATATAATATGGAGAAAACAACTGAAAAGTTGCAAATTGTTTTCTCCATATTATATATATATATCAAGAAAGTATACGTGGCTTCTCATTATGCTATATGCTATATATATATATATATATATATATATATATATATATATATATATATATATATATATATATATATATATATATATATATATATATATTCCTCACGGATGAACACGTAAAATGTGCTCTAACACTCGGTAACGAATGACTCGTATGGTCTGCGTCTCGACAAAAAGACGTTGGAACATCTACGGTCGTGCTACAGTACAGATATTTCCAAATCATTAACCCAGCGACACACTGCAGTCATTCCTGGGATTAAATCGTCGCACCTCTTATGACGTCACTTTTGAAGTTTAGATGCCAGGTTTTACGTTGTTTGATGATAGCCTACTGGTCAAAGGTTGTGGAATTGTCGAATGCGACAAACGGTTAAACTTTCGACACGAACCGTACGGAAATCAATTTTTCAAAAAAGGTAAAAAAAGCGAACTAGAAATAAAACGAGATTTCGCTTTAACGAGAATAACGAATTCTTGTATGTTTTAACGCTTTTTGTTTCATGTAAATGAGTGATTTCCGACGGTATGTTTTCAGCGGTGTTACGTGTCCCTCAACGCAAATTATCTATAAATGACAACGATCTACCGAAATGTCTCTCTATATGCAAATCTAAAATTTATGCAATAATTTCTTGCTTACCCGGAATGTTTCTAGATGTTAGCTGCTAATATAGCTTCGTTGGCAATTTGTATATATGAAACTGATAGCCTCGGACTTCGAATATAATTTTTTTTCTTACGAATCTCTTTATGCTAAGTTAAAGAATACGCACTGGAATAAAGTAAAACATAACGTAACCAGATGACACTGTTGATAGACACAAAAAGTAAACTAGAATAACTCCTAAAGAAGGTAGTGAAGGAAAGGGAGAAGAAAGGACCAGACACGAATTGGAAGAAGACAGAATACATGGTTGTTAGCAAAAGGGGCAGCCCATCATTAACATTACACACTGGAGCCACCAAAATGAATCAAGTGCAACAATTTGAACAAATGTTTGAAAGTTTGATGCCGGAATCCGAAGGTGTATTGTGATAGTGAATTACACATTCTAAAAGCTAAGCAAAGTATTAAGAAACAGGAAAATCTTGTTAGAATAAAAAGAAAAAAGATTACTGAACAGTTGCTTAATATCAGTCCTCCAGTACGGCAGTAAATGCTGGGCAATCCCCTCACAGATGAGAAAGAGAACTGAGCAATAGAGATGTTGTTCTACAGAGGGATAATGGGAATAATATGAAACAATCACGTGAGCAACGATGAAGAGTTAGAGATGATGGAAACAAAAAGGACACATATTTAACATCATTTCAAAACTCTAAGTTATATAATGAGAAGAGAGGGCTTGGAAAATTTGATATTCGCCGGACAGATTGAAAGCAAGAAGTCCAGAGAAAAAACAATGTATAACTTACCTATCGATCTTGAGTGAATGGTTGACGGAACAGGGGTTAGGAGTTTGATTAATTCGTTTTCTACGATTTATCAACCCATTGCAGGTTATGTAAAAGCAGGAAATATTTGTAGACTGAAAAAATCGTTTCTCAGATGTGAATGGTTTCGTGAGACAAGTTTTACTAATTACCCCATAGCTGGAGGGAAAGAGGTGGATTCATACCTTTCTAAGGGTTTTTGTGCGTAAGTGAATATAAAGAAATCAAGCGGAATTAGAACTCGGCTCTCCGATTAACAATTCCAAGCAATTATCCATTACAGCATCTGATCTTCCCAAGCAGTGACCCATCTAGATAGTGACGAGGCTTAATGTTGCTTAACTTCGGTTGTCGTACCGAAGACGGTGTTTCAACAAGAAGACAGAGATTAGGAGAGATAACAGAAAGACAAAATATATAAAGCGCTACAAATGATAGGAAATAGTGAAGAGCCACTTTCGATCACCAACATCTTGAGGTGATTGATTGATTTGTTTGTTTAACGGCACATCAACTCCTTATGGGTCATTTAATGCCGAAATTTAATATTTTCGAGAGCTTAGAATAATTTGGTAATTTTACTATAAATATGCATTGTGGGTAATTTTAATATAAAAATTTAGTTTTGTACTTTCATAGTGTTTTGTTTTTGTTTGGGGGGTTGATTATTTGCCCATAGCTGGGACCCTAACAGGTGCTACCACACCGGGTTTGGCTGGACCTGGGAACAACAGCAATTAAGAAGTGGTCCCGTGCTCTAGAAAACCTCCCGATAA
The DNA here is from genome assembly GCA_964036315.1 of Acanthosepion esculentum. Taxonomy (NCBI): domain Eukaryota; kingdom Metazoa; phylum Mollusca; class Cephalopoda; order Sepiida; family Sepiidae; genus Acanthosepion; species Acanthosepion esculentum. The sequence goes on from OZ038504.1 coordinate 64,666,384, forward strand.
GAGGCCGTGCTGCCGGATGTAGTATATCGTCATACTCAGGACTATATTCAAGGGACACGGCATATGAAAGAAGAATAAGAAGAGGAGGAGGACGAGGAACAGGAGGAGGAGGGAAAGTAACACACATAAATGTTATGAGACAGAGAGGGTGAATAAAGAATGGATAAATCTTTGTAATTGGTCTCATATAGTATTCGCAGTTAGCTTAATGTTTTGTAGAATTGTCGAGACAAGTTCAATCTTCTGACAAGACTATTGCATTCACTTTCGCATAAATGACAATGGGAATATTAGCCTATTCCTTTATAGATAAACACCAGACACTTATTGACTGAACAGCCACGACTACAATTGGTTGGAATTTATAAAATCTTTCTCTCGAAGACGTTTTTGCGGGAAATGAGTTTCTCAACTCCAGTTACTGTTGGTGCACATTCCAGCAGTTATGGGTGTTTACTTCCGAGCATTTTGTTTAAAGTCGTGTGAGACTTCACCAGCTATTATTTTACCTTCGAGTTACTTGTTCTATCCAATTTAAATGATGCTGCTGTCTCAAGTCCTCAAATGATGTGGTTTCTCTTATATGGTAAACATTATTGTGATTCATTCACGAAGTTTGAAAGGTTAGTATTCTCTGAGTCCTACACGTTTGTCTATATTTCTGAGATGAGGTATGGACTTTATCCACTGTGCATCCTGGGTAAGACGATAAACTACATCTGACAGCAAGGTCTTTGATAAGAAGGTTTTGAGAAGTGTTGATACCTGCCCGGGTTCCAGTTATGGGCAAATAATTAACCCCCAAACTGGAGTCAAAGTACTATGAGATTGGAACAATAGGTTTTAATAATAGGAATACATTTTCTGAAAAATTTTCACCAGCAATACATTTTTGGAAAAAAAATATTAGCAGCAGTACATTTTAAAAAAAATATTACCAGCAGTATATTTTTTTTAAAAATTATTACCAACAATAAAATTTTTTAAAAGAAATTATTACGAGCAATAAACATCTTGTCGGCATTAAATAACCCATTGAGGTTGATATGCCGTAAAACAAAACAAACCAAACCAATATATACTTAGATAGATAGATAGATAGATAGATAGATAGATAGATAGATAGATAGATAAAAATATTATCAGCAATAAAAATCTTGTCGGCATTAAATAACCCAATGAGGTTGACATGCCGTAAAACAAAACAAACCAAACTAATATATACTTAGATAGATAGATAGATAGATAGATAGATAGATAGATAGATAGATAAAAAATATTACCAGCATTGAGGTTGATAGGCCGTTAAACAGACTAAACCAAATCAATGATAATGTTTTTATTTTTTAGATATTGGTCTTTGCAAAATTAGCTAACGTTATAATTTTTAATTCCAACAAATTTCTCTTGAAGTTTCAGTAAAATGACTTAGAATTCAAAGCCTAGGGAAATCCTGCAAAATTCAGAAAACTAGTCACACCGTAAGTATGGCATGACATATGTAATGTATATGCGTTATTAGCGTTGGACAGACGACTAAAAACTCGAGACTAAATGTGGGTGTGTGGCTTCGGATAGTTACCCCAAACGTAGATAGTTTTTTCTCGTGATGATTTAATAGGTTCACCGTTTCTTTATTTCTCGGAATCGCAATTGTGTCGACCATATGTCTATATGTTGGGGGTATCCACGGACGTCATTCGAGGCACGAATCGGTACCTGGTGGCTAAGAGTTCACCAGGACAACATTGATTTCTCTGATGGCCTATTCTGAGACTGAGGGCAAATTTATTTTGGTAACATCACAGATCAACTCCTCTGAAAACAAATGTTCTATAGTGATTAATTTCGACCATCTAGGAATTCTCACCCTACATATACATATAGGAAGTATCCTCCACATTAATAATGCAAATATTTCTGTAAAACTTTTAAATTAGGAAGGATTTATATATAAATATAATACTATTTTTTTTTATAATTAGGACGTATCTGGATACAATAGAACGAATTAACCTCAGTAAGAACATTGTAATCACTGATAAGGCAATCGAACAAGTTTCGGAATACTTTTAACTAAGTCATGAGTTAACAGGCAAAATTGATTGGACAGTTGCTGTTCAACATAGGAAAAGCATATTGTGAGCTGCTTTTGTGAAGAACAAAGAACTACTTGCACCGAATGGTGTACCTTACAGCATCAAATGTCAGATCAATATCACCTGCATACTACCTGTTGTTCTCTGACGATAAATTGCATCCGGCAGCAAGGCCTCTGATCAGGAGATTTGAAGAGCGGAGAACCACGTCTCAATTGCTGTTTTTCCCATGTCCACCTTGATTCGACCTGGTTACACCTGTTAGGGTCACAGATATGAGCAAATAGTTAACCCCCAAAATGGGGTCAAAACACTATGAAAATCTAAAAACATTTATTGTAAATATAACAGCAATACATTTTTGTAACAAAAATAAAATTTACCAGCAATACGTTTTGGCAAGAAAATTACTAATGCTCCCAAGAAAATTAAATTTCGATATTAAATGACCCATAAGTTGTTGATATGCGGCTAAACAAACAAAGAAAAAATGCATCTCTATAAAATCAAGTTTGTCAATTGTAGGTCAAATTCATACAATAATACCGTGACCTTTCAAAAATCATATAATGGGCTTCTTGACAAACCATAGATGTCCAGATCAAATCAAAATCGAAAATCCTCTTAACTAGCACTTATTCAGCACATACTCTCGCATGAAATGGACTAAATCAATTCCGGGCTTGCTCTAAAAGAGTTAGCATTAAAATATCAATTCTTTTAAATAACTGTTGTTTTTATGATTTATATCAATTGGGCTTCATTTGTATTTATAGGTTCGTATTTAAGTTTGTTATTTCAATAAGCTATTAAACAGAAGTAGCGTAGTCATTTAAATAAAGTGAATTTCATTCTCGAAAAAAAAAAGATAACGACCGTAGCATTTGTAGAGGTACAAACAGCCATTGTCTCCGTTTTGTTGCGATAGTCACGTGGGTCAAGTAGCGGCCTGCGAATGACGTCAGGGGATAGAGGGACGAAGGACAGTTGCGATGCAGAGTCCAGACAAGAACGCCCCTAGCCCACATGAGTTACAGTATAAAACACACATGGTCTAACCAGTGTCACAGAGAAACCACCGTAACTCCAGTTTTCCCCTCAGGAAATAATACAAGTAAGCTTCACCTTTTTTTTACACGCCGTTTGTTGTTGCATATATGTTATAATTTCTGTGCGCGGACCACATTTATATATGTATATATCTAACTTTGTGTACGACGTTTTCCATTCAGCAATTCTGTTAGGCCCGTGAAGTACGGTGTTATTATATCATGGATATAATAATGCCCATAATGGGGAAATTCAAATGGGAGAATAAACAGTTCTTCCACGGCAACCTCCTGTTATATCATGAACAAAGCAATCTGACGTATTCAATATTACGCTCTTTGAATAGTAATTTAGAAAATATATTTTGTGTTCAAAATATTATTATAGCAGTTTCACAAAACATATTGTGCATTCATAACCATTAACGTATCCTCTTCGTTAATTACATATCAATTTATTTCAGAATTTAACTTAAAAGATTATATATTCGTCATCTTGAACATGGAAAAAAAATGAGGGGATTATTTTTTTTTTTTGCATGCGTGCAACATTGGTCCTAATGCTTCTCAAACTGCTACCAACATTACCAGAGCATGTGGTAAAGGATTCACTGGTGATTGGACAATGAGTTTCTAAAAATCAAGGAGGTAGAGGATGTCGATCTGGAATTGACAATCAACATTTGAAACCACTACACGAACAAACCACGCACCAACGTGTCAGAGAAATATCTCTGATAATGGGCGCTTGCAATTCAACAATATCGAGCCATCTCAAGAAAATTGGCAAGGCGAAGAAACAGGATTAATGGTTTCCACAGGCACTCTGTGAAATTGTCCGACGTTTTTAAATTTGTTCAATACTGCGCTTGGGAAATTCGAATGATCTATTTTTTGATCGAACAGTGATTTGTGATTAGATATGTATACTTTATGTCAATCTTAAGCGATCGGTCGTCCTGGGTATGACGATTAACTTCATCCACGTCCTGGGTAAGACGATAAATTACGTCTAACAGCATGGCCTCTGATCAGGAGGTTTTGAGGAGCTGGGAACCACCTCTTAAGTGATGGTGTTCCACCCCGACCCGGGGAGGTAGCACATGTTATGGTCCCAGCTATGGGCAAATAGTTAACACCCATACTTGTGTAAAAATAGGTTTTAATACCAGAAATACTTTGTAATAAAAAATATTACCAGCAATAACTTTTGAAGAAAAAATTATTTACAGCAATACTTAAAAAACAAAAACAAATACCAGCAATACAGACTAAATTTCCTAAAATAAGTTGGATTGTACTAAAAAATGAGTAAGTGAAAAAGGGTTCAAATATATATATATATATATATATATATATATATATATAGTATTTACATTAGTCGGACTATTGTCCTCATCTTTGTCGCCATATTTGTCACAACGTTTCGGCCGTTGTACGCTCCGGCCTTCTTCAGGTGGTTGGAATTTCGATCGAACCCTTTATTTCGATCACTGGGGTAGACTGTTCTAGTTCCACGAGCCATGTTTGATGGATGTCAGTTATCAGTTATCTCCTGGTAAGTTTCCCTCTGAAAGTTCTCCACTGCCTGAACCGGGTATTGAACTCACACTCTTTGGGTCTGTCACTGGATCTAACCAACGCCTTTATCCACTGTACCATGTGTCCTTGAGGACATCTGGGTATGAATTTCTGAGTATTATAAACCTAATTTTTCAGCAACCATTTTTTACCAGTACTCATATTGCAATTTTGCTGTTATCATTTCATGTTTTTACCAGATCTCATATTGAAACTTTTTTTTTTTGTTATCATTGCTGTTCTCTGGCACTCCTTATTACTGGTTCCCATATTGTATCCAACCACCTGAAGAAGGCCGGAGCGTACAACGGCCGAAACGTTGTGACAAATATGGCGACAAAGATGAGGACAATAGTCCGACTAATGTAAATACTGTACATAATACCTCATCTCAGAAATATAGACAGACATATATATATATATATATATATATATATATAAACACCTTATTTATCAAACTATCACTATCAATCTATTTCAAAATTGTGTTGGCATTAAATGACCCACTGAGGTTGATATGCAACAAAAAAAACAAAAAAAAACAACCAAGCAACTTAAGCGATCGTATCAATGGTATGATCATGACAAAGCACCCAAACATTTTCCAAAACGTAAATTGCACCAGTAGAGGGTTATGGCGTTTGTCTGTTGGTCCATCTTTGGGATTTTCGATTAAAAATTTCTTGAATCCAGCTAGATCACTGCCGATGTTTACTGCGATCAACTGGATGAAATCCACACTCAGTTAAGTAAAATGTGACCGGCATTGCTTAATCAGTTCCAATTCTGCTTCATGGCAGTGCTAGGTCATATCTTGATAAGATGAAACTGCAGAAATACAGCGACTTTGGATACACTATATTCCATCCACTATATTCCCTTGATCTCTCGCCCATTGACGACCAATTTTCAAGCAACTTTACAATTCTTTAGGCGAAAAGACATTATATTTGAAATAAGAAGTAGAAACAACATTCAAAGATTTCTTGGTATCCAAACCTTTAGAGTTTTTATAATAAACGTATAAATAATCATGTAAATCGATGGCAGAAATGTATATATTTTCAGAGTTCCCATTTGGAGAGATTTAAATATTTAAATACATTAAGAAAAAATTTTCATTCAGAAATAGGACATTATTTAAAAATAAATTAAAAAAAAATAAATATGTAAAACAGTGGTTGACAAACGATGTGGCGCGCCTCGTAGGTGAGGCAGAAGAGGATAGCAGGTGAAGCGGAAGAGGATAGCAGGTGAGGCGGAAAAGGATAGCAGGTGAGACGGAAGAGGATAGCAGGTGAGGCGGAAGAAGACAGCAGGGGAGGCAGAAGGGTATAGCAGGTGAAGCGAAAGAGGATAGCAGGTGAGGCGGAATGATTGAAAGACAAGCAAAGATTTAGAAACAGTTTCAAAAAATTCATAAGCCAAAAATAAATATGATTTCAAAATTTAAAATATTATTATTGATTCTTTGTAATTCCATGCATGATGCTTAGTATAAATAATTATAGACCTATTTTATCATTGTGATGTCTTTGCATTTTATCAGGTATCTATAATATATTAACTAGGATCCGTAAATTGGATCAATGAGTTTTCAATGATAATGTTCCGACTTAGTATCCGCTGTTATCTCCCTTTAATCTTTTCTCTATTTTTTGTTTTATATCATGATATTTTTTCTTTCAGATTTGGCGGATATTTGGGCGATATTATTTTTCACACATAATTACCATGACTTAAATAACAAGATGCAAATGAGAAATATATAAATGCTCACCAATAACACTGATTTATTTACTGCTGACTTTGATCCGTCTTCAAGAAACACCTTTATATATAATCCGTCTTTACACACACACACACACACACACACACACACACACACATACACACACACACACACACACTTATTTATATATATATATATATATATATATATATATATATATATATATCGGATTATGATTAAGAATAACACTAATATAATATTAGCTGATTGTGACTATATTCAGCACCCCAACTCCATCGATTCGTAGACGAATATTTGTGAAATCATTCGGTCGACTCGTCAGGCGATATCAGCTGATTTCCCATTTTCGTATGTATGCCCGTTTTATTGGTGTTAGGTTGATTTTTCATCTTCGTCGAATATGTGCGCATGTATACGCAAGAGTGTGTGTAAGGACTTGTATGCGTGTGTAAGCATGTGTATGTCTATAATATATATATATATATATATTTTGGTAATCCGTATGGATAATCCCAGGGAGGATGAAAACCAGAGAGCTCAATGTTAAGTCAGAGCGAACAATTTTATTTAAAGACAAAACAGAACACTTTAAGTTTCCATTGTTATAATGTGTTTTACCAGAGATTTTATTTTTTTCTGGATCTTCAGACTTCACTTTCAAGGGTGAAAAAATGAATTTAAAATGAGAAATTTTAAATTCATTTTTTCACCCTTGAAAGTGAAGTCTGAAGATCCAGAGAAAAATGAAGTCTCTGGTGAAATAAATTATAACAATAGAATCTTAAAGTGTTCTGTTTTTTCTTCATATATATTTATATATATATATATATATATATATATATATATATATATATATATATATATATATATATATATGTGTGTGTGTGTGTGTGTGTGTGTGTGTGTGTAAAATTAAGTGATGAAAATCTTGGTAATCCATATGGATAATTCCAAGTATGTGCGTGTGTATGTGGGTATGTATATGTATGTATATATGTGTGTATGTGTATACATATGTATATATGTATATATATATATATATAGGTGTATATGTATGCATGTGTATGTGAGTATATGTGTATTTACATATATATGTATATATAGATACGTGTGTAAATATATATGTGTATGTATATATATATGTCTGTGTGTGTATGTTTGTAAGGTTATGTATGTATATATTTGTGTATCAATACATGTGTATGAGGTTGTGTATGTATATATATATAAATGTGTGTGTGTGTGTGTATGGGTATATATATGTATATCTATTAAGTATTTTAATAAAAATAAATTTAAAATCATTCCTATCTCTCTCTTCTCTCTCTAATTTCGACCATGTCTATTGCCATCTCTCTCCACTCTCTATATCACGTTACATCCACTTATTACTACCCCTCAAATGTGTATGAAAATATATGTAAATTTAAATTCATTTTTCACACTTGGAAGTGTGGTCTGATGAGCCAGGGAAAAAGAAATTCCCTAAGGAAAAAAATTATAACCAATCCACTCTTAAAGTTGTCTGTTTTCATTGAATTACACACAGAGACGCACACACGCACGCGCACACGCACGCGACCACGCACGCACACGCACACACACACACGCACACACACACACATAGTGCACCAGGCCTCTGTATTCGGCACTTAAAAAAGTCTGGATGGTTCTACACAAAGACTTTTTACCATTATAATCAAATCTCATGTGCTTGGGCTGTCGGTCCCTAGGAACTGATGTGTTTGACCCTCATACGTTGAATTTGACAGGAGAGTCGAAAATATATATACATACATACATACACACACACACACACACACACATATATATATATATATATATATATATATATATATATATATATATATATATATATATATATTTATATATATATATATATACACGTATATATATATATAATTGTATTTCTTTATATTTCACTTCATACATAAATATATATATATATTTAAACATATACATCTATTTTTGTTATTTTACTTATTCATAATTAATTATATATATTTATATATATATATATATATATATATATGTATATATATATATATATGTATATGTCTATATATATATATATATATATATATATATATATATATATATATATAAATTATGGATAGATACGATAGATCTATATGTTCGAAAATTTATATCTACAGATACTATTTTTATTTGGTACAATATAACGTAAGAAAAACACGTTTTTATATTAATTTCTGGAATCGATTTTAATTCCAGCGATGTGCGTAGGCCAGATTAAAATAAACAAAGCAATCTGTTTTATGTGAGGTGTAATGCCTCTACTTTATTTATATAGATACCGAGAGATTCCACATAAATACATTGGTTCCCTGTGTTGGGTAAGACAATGTTTCTCGACAAAATCTGTCTTACATTTTAATAAGTCTACTATTCGTCCTAGCTTTGATAGTTTCTCTCACATTTGGTCTGGGGCTTCTGCAACGTATTTAGATATTCTTGACGAAATCCAAAGAAGAATATGCAATGTCATTGGTCCTGATCTTCCTATTTGGTAGACGTCCGGTTGCCTCTAGCTAGGATCGAAACCCGACTGAATTTGCGTCAGTCGGAACTTCTCCCACTAAGCCGTCAGAACACGGTACGGGATGAAGGTGAATTTTAGCGTGTTTATTTTTAGATTTAGATAAACACACAGTGACTGACAGTGACTCAATTCTGGCGAAGAGTCGTGCAGTAGTAGCTTAAGTAGTCACTGTTTACAAATTCACACCTCATACCAGAGGGCGCAACCGAAATTAATTTTTCAGGAGCTAATATATATATATATATATATATATGTGTGTGTGTGTGTGTGTGTGTGTGTGTGTGTGTGTGTGTGTGTGTGTGTGTGTGTGTGTAAGGGGACATTGAAGTAAACACCCAAAGGTGGCAATCTGTTTCATGCTTGAAGACAGTCATCAGGCTATATGAGTTGTGCTTTTGCTCGACTTTTTATATATACATGTCAGTGATGAAATGTGGATATTCAAATGAATTGTATCGTGGGTAGTTTATTTGTATTATTTTAACGGTTATTTAGGTGACGGTAACGAGAAGACACATTTGTAGTGATGAAACACGATTACTACTGTGTAGCGATTTTTAACGTTTTTGTTTTTTCTCCTATTACATATATATATATATATATATATATATATATATATATATATATATATATACGAGGGTCATTCAATAAATAAGGTGAATTTTTCGGTATAAGGACTTCTAATACAGATAGAAGCTTACTTTTTTTTCAACGTAGTCTCCCAGCACTGTCACACACTTTTCCCATCTGTGCACAAGCTTCCCTATTCCCTAAGCGTAAAAATCTTTCGACTGATGTCTCAGCCAGTCGCTCGCAACACTTTTGACTCAATCGTCACTTTTAAACTTCGTGCCACTCGTGAACGCTTTCAAGGGACCAAACAGGTGAAAGTCCGAAGGGGCAAGGTCTGGGCTGTAAGGGGATATGAGGGAGTAGTTCCCAGCCCAGCTCGTTGATGGTCTGCACCGTTTGGGCTGCTGTGTGAGGCCTTGCGTTGTCATGATGCAAGATGACTTTTTCTGACTGATGACCCGTGCGTTTGTCCCAACAGATAAGCTCAAAGTCCTTGCAATGTCATCCACTGTCACCCTTCTGTCAGACTGAATGAGGTCATTGACTGATTCGATCACCTCAGGAGACCTCACTTCTGTAGGCCTCCCATGCCTGTCTTCATCCTCAACACTGCTCCGTCCTTCTTTAAACAATTTAGCTCACTTGTAGACATTTTTTGGCTGAAACATGTGGCACCATACACAGTTGACATTCTCCTATGAATTTCAACAGGTTTGCACACTTTAGCAACCAAAAACTGGATAACTGACCGCTGTTCAATCCTGGAGCATGCTTCTTGGTCGGCCATCTATCTTAATCGATAAAACTCTCAAAGTTTTTTTTAATCTGCAAAAGAAATTAAATACATGAGAAAAAGAAGTAAAACAAAAAATAAAAAAAAGAGTAAGCTTCTATCTGTATTAGAGTCCTTATACCGAAAGATGCACCTTATTTATTGAATGGCCCTCGTATATATATATATATATATATATATATATATATATATATATATATATATATATATATAAATGAAGATAATATTATAGATATAACAATTCTATCTTGTATGAAATGTGTCTTTCCATTTAGTGGAACAACAAAATGAAAGGCCACATTTGAATCTGGAAAAATTTGTAAAATGAGATTTAAGTAACGTAATTCTTTCTCTTCTTGTTTGTTGAGTAAATTCCAAGTGATATTCCTTCTTCTTCTTCTCTGATTTCAACCGTGAAATTTCCAAACTAACCAACTTTGTTTTTCGCCACTGGCTGTTCGAAGCTATATCAATAGAAATCCGCTTTAATGAAACTTTAGGAGCGAAACAAGGAAATGATTCTTTGTTTTATCTCTATTTGCTTGTCTACCGATTTGGGTTATTCTTGGATATTTGTTAAAAGAAATAATTCATTGAAATCGTCTTTAAATGACATCTACGACTGTCAGTCAGAAAGAAAATAATACTGGCGATTCGGCTGCTATCCTGTCATAGAAAACACACACCATATATATATATATATATATATATATATACATATATATATATATATATATATATATATATATATATATATATATATATATATATATATATATATATATATATATATATAAGTGAATATAGCCTGACGTGCCTTAACCGATCGAGCCACGGAGAATCGTTCGATTAGCAAGGTCGAATTTACTGCTTATAAACTTCAATCTTCCATGAATCTTTCACATACATTCATATCTGCTCAAAGCGTATCCAAATTTAAACAAAAGACGTCACATATTATGAAATGGACATAGTCCGACAATTATTTTAAGGCATTTTTATGTTTAACATTCTTTTTATAGATATAAATATTTAAGTAAATGATCTGTTTATAATAAACAGTATTAAATGACATTTACCGGCTTGAATGTATAGGATACAATTAAATATTTGTATCTAGAAAAAGAATGTTAAACATATATATATATATATATATATATATATATATATATATATATATATATATATATATATATATATATATTTATATATATATGTGTGTGTGTGTGTGTGTGTGTGTGAGAGAGAGAGAGAGTTTTTTTAAGCATGGGGCTCTCTAAACCATTAATTCACCTTAATATGAAACGAAATTACTTACCAGCATATGTCACTATATTTCTTAAAGGCAACATGATTCTGGCGAATTGTTATACCACGAAATTAAGTCTAACGATTTTGTGTATGGGGGATTATTTATTTTTAAAACAGTTGTTATAATTTTTCCCTAAAATAACTGTCTCAAAGTAACCCCCTCCAAATCTGAAATGTAACCTTTCCTTTAATAAATCGCAGTATTGTTTCTCTTGTTTTATTTGTGCAGCATAATTTCCGAGAATGTAATTTAAATTAGTTGTCAAAATTATGCTTTATTAAATTCAAAAGAAAAATCCATTTCTCTGATTTAATCTGCCTCCCGAAATGCCGCCATTTTCTTTTCATTCTTCTCTATTAACGATATATTTTCAATCTATTTTAATTCTAATGGACATTTTGAATAATGCATCTGGGTTAGAGTTAAACTAAAACGTATAACAGGAAGTTAATGAGTATTTTGAAGCTGACTAATTATTTATTCGGTCGAGCTCGCTGGAACATACGTGAGCCTATTCCGCCAACCATAACGGTCCTGCATCAAGGTCGGAAGGTCATGATAGTGGTGTTTTGTGTCATGACATAGCTTGTCAACACCCTATGTATCATCTCTCAGTTGCGTCTCTGTCTTTGGGCAGAGTGCGCTCAGGGGCGGCTCCGTCAAAAGACAGAGTTGCAACTGAGGAAAATCATGTTGAGAGTTGCCCAGCGCTGGGGAAAACTCATTGCACCAGAGAGAGGGATCGGTGCTGGGAAATTTTTGTTCCTAGCCCGGGTGTATACGCTCGGGATCCCCACATTAAACCAACCTTCTGTCACAACCTGACCTCGTGGGATTTGAGTAAATACAAAAGAAAAAATGTAGGTGGTTGCTGACGACCAACCCGTCTTGTTCCATGGCTCCGTGTCCACATAAGTAGATCACTCGCGAGTTCTTGTTTTGCTCAGCAGCAGTATCTTGAAAATCTCATTCTATGTTCGCGTAACATAGTATTATTCAGGGATGTGTCCATACAGCTCTGATTTAGTTGGATGTTGTCTCCAGAAGATGTTAAGTATAGCACACATTCCAATGTAAGTTCTATTAAGTTTAGACTAATACATGCAAATAAAGAACGGTGGTAGTGCCGAAAACAGGCTTCAAGATGGTTTTCATTTCATAAAAATATTCTTGAATGATTCATTGATTATTTCCATGATTACTCGCATCATTTTAAGAATAGAGAACAGATTAAAAACTGATGGTGCCTGAAATGATACAGAAAATATTCAAAATTTACTTCAGGTTCTGCATCCCAATCTCAGCATCAAATCTATATATGAACTTGTTACATATTAGCCCACAAGATATACTTAGTAAATTAACTCTAGAAGTTTGGCTACCAAGGCATCTTTTATAAAGTTTCTGCCTCTTCTTTCAAATATAATTTTATGTTTTATATTATAAATTATATGTTTTTTGGCTTAAAGAATTGTAAAGTTGCTTGAAAAGTGGTCGTCAGTGGGCAAGGGATCAGGAAAATATAGTGGATGGGGCTAAGTTTTATATCCAAAGTCGCGCTGTGCTTCTACAGTGTCATCTTATCAAGATGTAATCTAGCACTGTCCTGCAACAGAATTGAACCTCATTGATTAAGCAGCACTGATCACATTTGTGTTTGTATACAGGAGTAGATGAGTATGAACATAGAGAAATATATATATATAAATACGATGAGACATACATCACCTAAAGTAGGTACGAACAGTCACTTATAGATAGATGAATTCATGAGCATGCATATGCCAACACGAATCTGAATTTCAGCTATACAGCATATTCGTTGGATACTCGTAACTTTGAGTCAAATCTAATCACGGTTCACATATACAGGGTGCTATGGATAAATTCTCGTCTAAGTTACACAAAAATTAAAATAACACCGACATCTCATTTTAAGAGATATAGTTACACAAAGATATCTTGAAATACTAAGTAAATTTGTTCAACAAAATCACTATTGGCTTCAAACACGGCCCCCAGACGACTTCGGAATCTCCTGCATCTCTTCTGGAGAGTCTTCTGGTTTAAGTTGGTGAATGCTGCCATAATCCTTGCCTTCAGATCATCTTTGGTGCTACAAAGAGTATTGTTACTCTCTCGATCCACTGCGCCTCACACTTAGTTGTAGTCTAAGGAGTTAGATGTGACGGGTGACGTGGTCGCAGAAATTGTCTGACAGCCATGACCGGGTTTTCCATAATGTGCAGTCGACAAAATAAAAACAAACAAGAAGCATTCGCAAAATAAAAAAAAATGGATAAAATTTACTCATTGCTCCCTATATGCATACATACATGCATACATACATATATATGTATATATAGATGACAAATCCGGGGGTTGGGCTTAGCCCGACTGAGTCAACATTCAAGCATATGTATTTCAAAGCAACAAAGTTTTTCGTAATGCGTCGTTTTCATTTTTGACTTCAGTGGGATCCAAAATTAATTGTTTTAACTCCGTGCTTAAAAATATTGACCGAAATACACTCCGTTGATATTGTTCATAATATAGAAGAAAGAAAGAATAAAGAAAAAAATAACAAAGAAAGAAAGCAAAAACAGCATGAAATAAAATTAATGTGGCAAGTCGGGCTGAGTAGGTGAGAGCTTGATCGATGCTGGAGACATACTTAATAGGCAATGCATTTCTTGCTTTAATTTTATAAATAATCCTTTAAAATATCTAATGACTTGTATGCTCTGTTTTTGAAAGAATACATATTGATTTCAACTTATTGTTTTTAAATGTTCATTTTAAATACTTAATCCTTACAGTGATAGTTTTTTTAGCGAAATGTATCTTTTGAGAAAGAGCAAATTAAATTTAGCCCGACCTAAAATGTGTCAAAAATCAATGTAGCACCCATAACTGGTAGATTGGAGCGTTGGGGTGTGGAGTGTGACTGGGGTATTGTTGAGGAAATATGATATCAGTCAGCAGTACTGATCATAAACTTACAATAAAATTCACAGGTAGGGAGATACATAAATACTATAGCAGAGATATATAAACACATTAACGCAGAGACATATATGCAAACACACACTTGAGAAAAATGTTATTTTTCTTACATGTCTGGAAAACTTTTCAAATATATATGTTTATCTTTGTAAAATTATTACAATTAATATTAAATAACAAAATGTCTTTCTTTTTAATTTCATGGACAGAGATTTATAAAAAAAAAATTATATTTTAGTTAGTGTAAAGAAATCATTTTAGCGTATAAGTTATACCAATAATATATTTTGTTAAACATTGTAATGAAAAGAGCAAACATTGATCACCTAGAGTCGCCATTGATATATATATATATATATATATATATATATATATATATATATATATAAATATATATATATATATATATATATATATATATATATATGTATACATATATATGTATATATATATATATGTGTGTATAAGCAACATATTTCTATTAAAACATCTTTTAATTGAATAATATAGATATATTGCGTATATTTATTTTTATGCCGATCCTTTCCATTCTTTTTAATATACACACTTTTCTCTCGTTGGAACCATTATAACCTATTCATTATATATATATATATATATATATATATATATATATATATATATATATATTAATAATTTCTTTTTTAATCAATTTCTTTAAACCTTCCATTTATTTCTTATTTTATTTTATTTACCAACTATAAAAATGTGAAATTAACTTTTAATTCACAGGGTATGTAGTTTGTCAAGTACCTTGTTTAATTACGTTTCCTTCTCACATATGAGTTGACATATGTCTAATGTATAACATTATAACAAAGTTACATTTGTATCAAATATGACATCTCGAGGTGTCTACGATTCTAAATCTGCGGGTCATGACCTCTTACTTTTACTTTTTAACTTCCGTTTCTCCCCTTAGGCCATTTTGATTGGTGGATCTAAATATAAACAACAAAAAAAACATCTTGCTGCTATCTCCTCCCTCTTCTTTCTTACTCTTTTTTCATTATTCTTCCTTTTCCTGAGAAAAGGAAGTATATCTTGTTTTTCTTATTCTTTACTTCCTTTTTTGCGGAATGAATTTGTATGTTGTTTTTAAATATCAATCATTTTTCTAATAACCAGTTAATTACTAACGCCTAATGAGATGTGTTAGTACACATCAAAACATGATTGCATTTGTGTAGCGTTTTTACAAGTTTTTGCTGTAGTATCATAAACAATACATACATATATATATATATATATATATATATATATATATATATATATATATCAAGTATGTGGTGCAGTTCAATTTACATGACATGAATCATTCATACAAAAAACAGATATTGAAATTAATGATAGAAATGGCGAGAATACATCTTCGCAAAACAAATTTAATAAATGACATTAACCCCGAACCTGTAAATGAATGTTATGGTCCCTGTTTATAAATTCCAGTTGCATAAGGTCTTTTTTTATTTTTTACAAGCTATCATCTGTTCCTACAGATATCATCAGGTATGAAAATATATATGAACCATGAAGGCAATACTCAGAGGCGACAGAGGCAATCATCAGGTGGCCTGATGATTGCGTCTAGCATGAAACAGTTTGTCGCTTCTGAGTGTTACCTTCAAGGTTCATTTTTATATTTATATACACTCTATATCTTATATTGAGCACTTTATCCCATAAATATACCATACCTTAAAACTATATAAATATATATATATATATATATATATATATATATATATATATATATATATATATATATATATATATATATATATATATATATATCGCGTGACTCTTCGACAAAAGCGAATTGAGTTCTGTCGGTCACTGTGTGTTTATCTAAAAATAAATACGCTAAAATTCACCTCCATTACTGTCGTCCGTCGACGGCTTAGTGGTAGAATTTCCGACTGACACCAATTCCGTCGGCTTTCGATGCTAGATAGAGGCAACCCTACGTCTAGCTACACTGAAGAGCTGTGATACAGCGAAATAGTCTGTTTATTGATGACATTTATATATATGTTTTTGTAGAACTATACTTTTAATCATATTTTCCTTTCTTTTTCATTTGGTCCTATAGTTGTGTGAAAATAAACTCGGTGTATTAACAAAAGATTATACAGAAAACTCATTAGACACTTCTTAGATCCAAAATCAAGCACACAAATACACACATGCACATACACACAAAACTTATTAAGTATTTTATCTCCAGTAACAATAGGTCGAAAAAATGAACAATGATAAAAAAAAAAATGATATATGATCGGCTTTTCATCAAGATAAACGGACCCGTGTTAGCGAAAGGCTGACTTATAATCGAATCGAAGATCTATATTTTTTCTTCCAGTTTTCCTCTTGTAGAAGCTTTACGATTCTGAAGATTACAAAAAGAGGCAAAATGTCAAAGCAGCAGGTAAATCTATTGGCAGAGTCTAAATTAACAGGAAGGTGATAAGAATAATTGGATTGACAAAAAACATTCGATGAAAGGTGGCCATTTTGTCTTCACGCACAGTCGCGAGCGCGCGTAAACACACACACACATTCACACAAGGACACTTACACCTGTATCGATATATCTGTGTGGGTAAGTGTAGGAATTCGTACATATATTCGTGAGAGTATGTGTATACATATATTTGAATATATATTATATTTGAATACATATATATATATATATACATATATATGTACACGTGTGTATATATGTGTATATATATATATATGTATATATACTCGAACATACACAGACGCGCGCACATGCACACACATACACCCATATATGTGTGCATGTGTGTGTGTGTGTAAATGAGGTACGATAGAAGCTCGGATTGAGGAACAGTTTAGCCGAGTTCGAATTCCAGTCGAGTTTGTTAGATTCACTTACGTGAACATACCCCTGGGAAACGTATGAATATATCTCTTTTTCCCAGCTATGGGTAAATAACAAGACAAACCGGTTCCTATAGCCTTGCTTGGGAACCGATCTAGGAGAACGGTCTCTCTGGATATAAACCCTGATAAGTATACTAGTTCTCTGTGCACCATTTTTCGGTATTCAGCCCTTTCAAAAGATGGTGGTCGGGTTTGCCTTCACCAAAACATCACCGCTCTCCATTACTAAAGTAATAAATAAATAGTGTAGCTGTGATGACGGCGCTCTGGTGACCACCTGGGTGGGGGCAGGACTTTACACTTTTTCAGTGCAGAATGGATGTTAGAGTCAAAATGATTCGCCACCCCGTTCGATTTATTCCTTGCATTAGAGTATTCATTTTTCTGCTGAAAATATTTGTTAAATTTGTAATTAAAAACAAAACAGAAGAGAAACTCAATAAAAACTAAGTAGATTCTACTTAATAAAAGGAAAGTTCAAGACTAACTAAAAATCCAACAATTCGAATTTTCTGAAGGAATGGCTTAAAACAATATTCCTATCGTCATTCCAGCATTAAGTTTTTTTTATTACTAAATGTCTACCGTGTAGAAGGCTCATGTTTCCCCCAAGGTTGTTGTAGCATACATATGGACGATAATAGGTATGTCCCCATTCACATAAATAAAATAGTAAATACTGTATGTTGGTCTGCAGTTGGAGATTAATCTCCAGCTCTGATGGTCAAACAGATCCCCAGACGAAGCTATGTCGAAGGGCAGAGTCTTGTCTCGGGAAACAGTTACCTGATCCCGTTTCATTTCGTGTCTACGGGTAGTTTTTAGCCGAGCCAAAGGGCTCGGACACTCCACATTAAATTCGGCCTTGTGCCACATCTGATCGCGTGGGGCGGTTGGTAGATCTCTTACAGTTGACGATTCATTTTAGAATTCACTTGACTCACTTCTAGCAGTTGGCTATTTCCCCGCGCTGCTGACGAATCTTATATGTGTTGTTCTTGTCCTAAGTAGTATCGTTCATTGCTAACATTCATTTGATTATTCTATTCAGTAACATTCCCTAGGTTACAACAAAGGTAGAGGTTATTGAATGAGATTTGTGACATGAATGTAAGAGGAGGAAGTGACAATTATACGAATATGGACGATAGAAAGATTACGATTGTAGCGTTCGAAGAGGTTTGTTCCACAAATCAGCGCTTCTTGGACAAAACATTATCTCCGTGGGACTTTCTCCCTAGAGCAAATGACCGTGATCGCCTATCTCCTAAATAGACACAGCGCATGAAAGAGGATGCTTCTTGAAAACCAGGATGTAGAATACTAATTTTATGGCTGGTTAGCATTTCCCTGTTTTAGGACGAGCGTAATATGACATTCTATGTTCTTTCAGTTCGCTTTTAGATGGTAAATTTCGGATAATTGCTAATTCATTGCGCTGTCTGTAAACAGAACTTTGGCCGTTATTGATTCATTTTCACAGCTAACTGTCATATTTAGCAAGGGCTCTGAAGGAGCGTGGAAGACGGGAGACGGCTTCTGAAATAGTAATCCAAATGATTTCGACTACGTCACATAAACGAAGTCATATGCTGTTATTTTTTTTTAACACAAACATGTCTGTAATGAAAGTTTACTGTATAATGTTGGTTTCAAGAAGTTAATGCACATTGTTAATATTTTGAGTGTCTTCATATAGCTTGAATAAGTGCGGGAATGCGCCTGAAATGAGATACACAGAAACCTTTCACCAGCTTCACAGGAACTGGACGCCGTTTCCTACGCTTGGACTCCAGGTGGTATCCTATTCATCTGATGAATTATATTCATTAAATCGCTCATGTTCCATGGTTTCAGCCAAGGCACTAACTGGTGACTCATTCATTAATCAGCCTTTGCTTTGTTGCTTGCAATCTCCAATATGGAGCTCTATAAAAACTAAAGTAAATCTCACCTTCATCCAAGTCTGGTATATGTTCCTTCAGCAACTGGATGTATTCGACATATAGGGATACACCTTCTTTTGGTTGAGATAAGTCACATGGGTCACATGACAGACCGCTTAGTGTCATCAATTCATGCAGCGACAAGAAAGTCAGTAAGTTTGTTTATAGCAGCTAAAAGGACCGGTTGCTTTTTAGCCTAGGCCAGGGGATCATACTGAGGTTAAATCTGCCTCCTCCAGCAAATGATGCAGTTTACAAGTCCATGGTGCTGTTTCCCAATGGTAACATATCTTTCCCAGATATATAAAGAAAATCCAGCACGCAGGCCTCAATTTGGGAAAATCCCAAACTCGCTGTTACCCTTCGTGGAATCTGTCCACGCCTGGGACACAATAGACGAATCCGGCCCGTTAGACCCTTCGTTTTTGTTTTTTTCCTTACACTTTGCTCGCTGTGTAGATATATGTGATATATTATTCTACGTGTGAGAATAATATGGAAAGACGGTGGAGTAGTGGATAGCGGCTTGGATTGAGGAATCAAAGTGCCGAATTCGAATTCCAGTCGAATCCATTACATTCACGTAGGTCCTAATACCCCTGGGAAAGGTATTACTCCTCTTCCTCTCCCTCCAGCTATGGGTAAATAGCAGGACAGACTGTGTTCTATAGCCTTGGAGGGCAACTGATCTAGGTGAAGGGCAACTCAGAATTCAACACCTGCACCAGGTTGTTTGGGGACCTTGTGTATTCGCCCCTTCAAAAAGTGTGGTTGATTCTGCACAAAGTCTTCTTCACTATAATCAAATCATTTGTGATGGTGTCTAGCTGTCGCTTCCTGCTTGACCCTCATACGTCGAAGACGAAGCGAGAGTCCACCATTGTCCTTGTGGGACACTTTTCTATAATTATATATTGTTTTGTGTATGTCTTAGTAGTATAAAACTCTATACGAAAACGAATAATATTTTTCATACCTTTTCCATTCAGCCATTAAGTTCCTTCCCTGAATTATGATGTTATTATATCACAGATATAATAATGCCCATAATGGGGGAAATTTAAAAAGGAAAAAAAGAAACTCTTTCATTTCATAGAGCTTTCCTGTTACAGGCACTGTCCATGCATTCGTCAATTTTAACCGATTTTCTTGAGCCACCCCTTTTTATGCAGCCATAAAGCATCTTAAGCATACAACTTCAATGGTTTCGTTGGGAAATGTTGGTCATTTCTCTTCCTTGTTGGTCTTCTAACAAATTCAGTTTTCTTATAATGCAGCTCAATCTTCCTTTGATCACTGATCTTATCACGAGCATCTGCATCCCGCAGTTTTCTCTTCAAAGGTATTTTTTTATTTAAAGATAGTTTCTTAGTGTCAACACCTTGAAGGAAAAACTCTGTGTTATCGACTGAAATCAAATTGAACTTCTCCATCACTTGTCTATCAGTCGCCTTTCACTGAGCCTTTTGATGGCCAGATCAGTTTCCGTTTTATAACATAGATGGATCGATTCAAATTACTTTCTGGGATTGGAGACTTTAATGGGATTTCTGAAATGCCGATTCTATACATTCCAATGTGTTTGGCGATTGCTCGCTGGTTCACATTCTTGGCCCTCTTCGCTGTCTTTATCCTGGTTTCTTTTGAAATTTTCACCATGAAAATAAATAATGAAAAAATGCAGGAATTCCAGGTCGGAATTTTGTCTATACGTAAAAAGAACTTTAAAAAAAAAATCGGTATCATCCCATGCAAGGCAGTAAACCCACAAAGACACAAGGAATTACAGGGTGTGAAAGAATTAGGAACAGAAACATTAATAAGGAGCGGAGAGCGGAAAGACTAATCCGGAGGACAGTTAATAATGATTGACATTGCATTTTAATTTTTGCAGATTAAAGTTGGCTGAAAAACATGGAGCCAGCAGGGATGTCCACAAGGGAGAAGTGGTAGAAAAGAAATTGTTAGCATAGAATTTACGGTTACATATAGCCAGCTCAACTAAAAATTGATGAGATCTCGACGCCAGTCTAGTACTGCGCTTAAATTCAAAATGTCTAGGTACCATAGCGATGAGCTCATTGGAACAATTACCATGAAAGTGTGTATAGAAAATACATAAAGAGCAACCTTACGGCGGTGGGAAAGTCGAGCTGCCCGATCAGGACCTATAATATTGCTGATTCTCCTTTGGATCTTATCAAGGTGCTCAAGATAAATAACGGGGGGCAAAAGGCCATATGTGGTAGCAATATTCTAAGTATGGACGAATAGATATGTAAGATAGATTCTGGAGAGAAAAATGGTCTTGCACAACACAGTGAACCAACTTACTTAGCAGCTGACCTAGCAACGGATTCAATATAGTCTTTCCATTTCATGTCAGTTTAGTCCTGATTCGAAACAAATGTTGGTTCTTTAGCAATAGATCAGATAAAGGTAAGCTGGCCGAAGAATTTTGCACGGCTGATTTAGGAGGTCGCCTACCATCATCTCTCCTCTTTCTGAACCATTGGTAAAAATATGAGAATACAGCGTGAATATGATACCAAATACGACCAAAGTTTCGTCTGAAAGTACCACAATATAATGTATAAATTGGTAATTATTAGAAATTTATAATGGATTAAAATAACCTAAGATAATCTTTCTGTGCTGTATTTACCTCTACTGAGTATCTAATGAGAGTGTGTTCAAAACAATGCTGGAAATTAATGTCCTCTCTCAGCTAAAAGAATTATGCATTTTACTTTCCAGAGCAAGTTCACCCTTATGCAAATTAATTGAAATAACCGCTTTATGTTGCTTTCTTTCATCATACGGTCAGTTTTAGATCCACTGGAGTAACAGATTATAGTCGATTTCTATTTTTTTCCGATTAGGTCATTTGCATTAGTGTGCAGTAATATGAATCTATTTTCGGTGTCTGTGATGAAATTTGTTTGGCCATGAAAAATATTGCGTCTACCGTGATTGCATCAGAGGTTAATCACGCCCAGACACTATTGTCTTGACTGTCGATTAGTTGTCCTACGGCTATTGTCTGCAATGGACGTTACTCCAAGGAAGCGTATGAAAATTTGTAACACTGCACGAACACACTGGCAAGCCTTACCAGTGAACAAATCAAAGTAGTATAGACTGGCCTGAAAACTCTCCTGATTTAAATCCAATCGAGAATCTGTCTTGACTGTCGATTAGTTGTCCTACGGCTATTGTCTGCGATGGACGTTACTCCAAGGAAGCGTATGAAAATTTGTAACACTGCACGAACACACTGGCAAGCCTTACCAGTGAGCAAATCAAAGTACTATAGACTGGCCTGAAAACTCTCCTGATTTAAATCCAATCGAGAATCTGTCTTGACTGTCGATTAGTTGTCCTACGGCTATTGTCTGCGATGGACGTTACTCCAAGGAAGCGTATGAAAATTTGTAACACTGCACGAAAACACTGGCAAGCCTTACCAGTGAGCAAATCAAAGTACTATAGACTGGACTTGAAACTCTCCTGATTTAAATCCAATCGAGAATCTGTCTTGACTGTCGATTAGTTGTCCTACGGCTATTGTCTGCGATGGACGTTACTCCAAGGAAGCGTATGAAAATTTGTAACACTGCACGAAAACACTGGCAAGCCTTACCAGTGAGCAAATCAAAGTACTATAGACTGGCCTGAAAACTCTCCTGATTTAAATCCAATCGAGAATCTGTCTTGACTGTCGATTAGTTGTCCTACGGCTATTGTCTGCGATGGACGTTACTCCAAGGAAGCGTATGAAAATTTGTAACACTGCACGAAAACACTGGCAAGCCTTACCAGTGAGCAAATCAAAGTACTATAGACTGGACTTGAAACTCTCCTGATTTAAATCCAATCGAGAATCTGTGGTCAATCTGCAAGGAATGACTTCATGGAATGGACGTACGAAATTACTTACATGGGCACTGGGTCATGTTTCATTGGAAAAATGCGAAAGAATGTAAATAATAAAGGAATTATTCGTTTTGTTCCAATTAATTTGCACAAGGGTGTAAATGATCATGGCTCTCCACATCTTCCTGTATAATTAATTTGCACAAGTGTGTAGATTATCCCTATTTGATGTTTTGGCGCTATACAATATTCCTAATTTTAATGGTTCCCCCCAATGAACTTCCTTCTGTATTTAACTCATCATAGTGATGCATCAATAGCAATGGATATTTTTTATTTCAAAACCTTCTAGGAATAAAGAGGCGCCTATAGATTTAAAAGGAAATTAAAACAGATTGCATTGTTAAATTTCCATGAAACTGTCCGCAAACAGTAAATGAAATATCATCTGGTAGTCTGATAAACGTGTTTATGAAAACACAGAGTCAAAGGTAATCTTACACAAATACTGAAAAAGTTATAAGTTTGTACTTTATCCTTATGTAAAGGATATACGGAGTGTAACAGCAATTTTTTCTATAGACACTGCGTATGCCCTTATATCGGGTGTTAATAGCAAAATTATCCAAATCGTGTGATAGCATTATTCTCCATTTCACAAAATGTTTAATATCTAAATAAAATAACACTGAAATAATTGAGTCTGTTTTTTTTTCCAGGTGTTAAGATAAGACCCTTAGCCATCTTGGCACCATTTGTTGTAAGAATCGCTGAAAAACCCTTTGAGTTATTGAGCTAAAAGGAGAGCAGGTTAAAATTATTTTGTGTCAACCACACTTTCTCCCAAACTGATCAATGCTGAGAGGAAAAAAGGTGATTCAGGCCTTCAGTAATGGTACCAACATTCATACACTGGCTTCCATCTTCAAAATCCATACAAGAACCATCAAGAGAATGGCGAATAGGGTTTTTTTTTGTTAAAAGGGAACAGTAAAAAATAAAACTGGATCAAGGGTCTCAAAACAGGAAGAAGGTTCATCATTTCAAATTAGAGCTAAAGAGATTAATTAGAAAAGATCCAACTCAATCCATAAGGCCTTTGGCACGTGTGAGGGGAGTTCCTGCAGGACATTCCAAAAATCAATGAAAAAAGACTTGAAAATGAAATCGTACATGGAACTTGTGAAACAACTTGTTACTCCACGACAGAAAGTTAAATGGTTAGTGAGAGTGAAGACATCTTGATTAAGTTGGAAAATGATCCAGAAATTATATATATATATATATATATATATATATATATATATATATATATATATATATATATATATATATATAACTTTATTTCAATCCTTCATGAGCTTCGGATCCTTAGCTATGATTAATTAATGATGAACATGTCATTTTCGTTTAGGATCGATTTCAGCACGATTCTTCAGTTAAGCTTAGAGAGTATTTATACATTCTTATTGCTCAAATTAGAGTCCAGTAGTGCTATAAAAACCTCGGATACTTCCATTAAGATATCTTTAATCATTTCTACGATACAACGGTTCAATGCTTAATCTAACAACTGGAAAATTTTGCTCTTACACGATTTGGACAATTTACACTCAGAAAAGTTCTACAAAATCACGGCAGACGACTACAACAAATTAATAAAAAAAACTTAACTAAGTCTTATAAAAAAGCTCATAATAACAATATGAATATGGTAGAGAGTATCAACAGAACTAGTCAAATTATTACTGAAAAATTAAAAATAAGTGATAGATTAGGCAAACTGGCTGAAAGGGAATGCTACATCACTCTTAAGGACCACAAACAAGATTTTGAGGAAGACCCCACTACCAGAATGATAAACCCAACCAGACCCGACATAGGAAAGATAAGCAAAAGAATCCTAGAAAGGATCACTAGGCAAATCAAAAAACGCCTTGGATTAACACTCTGGATTACTACCAAAGAAGTCATCAATTGGTTTATCAACATCGACAATAAGCCTGATTGCACCCTAATACAGTTCGATATTGTGGATTATTACCAGTCAATATCAAGAGACCTCTTCACGACTGCCCTGGAGTTTGCTACAGTTTATTCTAACTTAACTAAGGAAGAAATGAACATAATTCTTAGTGCAAAAAATCTGTCCTCATCCATAATGGGGACCAATGGATTAAAAACACTAATGACAATTTTGACATCACCATGGGATCTTTAGACTCTGCAGAGTCTTCTGACCTTGTCGGTCTATTTATACTGCACAATCTAACCGCGCACCGTGAATTAGACATTAGGGACATCGGGCTATACAGGGATGACGGGGTCATGATAGTGAGGAGCTCCAAAAATTTTAAAATAGATAAAATTAGAAAGATAATTTATAGTGAATTCGGAAAACTAAATTTAAAAACTATAGTCAACACTAAATTAATAAGGGTAAACTCGACGTAACTCTAAACTTAATGAACAACATATACCTACCTTACAGAAAACCTAACAACAATCCCTTGTACGTACACCCTAAGTCAAACCACATTCCATCTATAATTAAGCATATACCCACATTAATAGAGAAATGATCAGCATGAAATCCGCTAATAAGGAAATATTCCGACAACACAGTAATTTTTATAACATAGCCCTAAAAATAGCGGATACAAAAACTCTAGCATAAGTTATAGAAACAATAGTACTAACAGGAAGAAAATCAGGAAAAGAAAAATCATCTGGTATACCCCTCCGTTCAACCAAATGGTTAGTACTAAGCTAGGACATAAGTTCCTGGCTTTAATTAAAAAACATTTTCCTACTAATAGCAGACTTAGCGAGATCTTCAATAAAAACACCTTAAAATTAAGCTACGATTGCACTGAAAACCTAGAAAGAATCATAAAAAATATAATAATAAAATCCTGGAAAACATGCATGCCAAAACAGTATTAATAAAAATCCTAAACTAAAATTAGACAAAAATAATGAAAAATTATGTGATTGTAGAAACCCCGAAGACTGCCCGTTGGAAAATAAATGCCTCATAAAATCTGGGGTATGCAAATGCATTATCTCATCCATTGAGAGCCCTAATACTGATAGGAAATACATTGGGTCAAGGAAGAATGAATTTAAAATTAGATGGAGACAACACAAAAGCTCCTTCAAT
This sequence comes from Acanthosepion esculentum, assembly GCA_964036315.1. NCBI lineage: Eukaryota > Metazoa > Mollusca > Cephalopoda > Sepiida > Sepiidae > Acanthosepion > Acanthosepion esculentum. The sequence goes on from OZ038504.1 coordinate 64,693,050, forward strand.
AATATTAGAAATACAAATCAGACATTTCTATCCAAATATTTTTGGCATTAGAAAGAAATGAATAAAACACCAAAAGTAAAATGGAAAATAATAAATAGGACAAGAGCGTGTAGAACCTGGGATGACCCATGCCCTTTATGCCTACATGAAAAACTACACATTATTAAGTTTCTAAATAATGAAAATTTATTAAACTACAGACATGAGTTAACGGTCTTTTGCCGACATCAACAAATTTTCGCATTAAATAATTAGATAAAAAAAATTAAATTTCATAGCTTAATAAAAGGCTTAAAAGCTTAACCCAATCATTAAATAGAAAAACCCTTTATGAAGTCGTAAAAAAAAAAACGTTTATATAGGAAACAGCCATGTGGAAAAAAATAAATAGATAAAATAAAATAAAACAAAAATTCCCTAGACACTTCAAGACATATCATGGAGCCAAAAAGTTATCTTTCGCCAGAACTGACCAGACAGAGAGCGTACACGAACGCCATCATCCGCTTTGAAATTGATACCCCACCCTACCTCGACTCGACCTCTTTTCAAAAGGTGACTGATTTGGGGATAAGAATTAGCTGTTAGACCGCCTAACCAAAATGGCCGCCCCATCCGTTTCCATAGTAATTAATTTTGCTAACCAACACGCTTATAAAGATGCGTAAACTTCCAAGTTTGGTTATTCCTAAATTTTCGCTTGAGGATGAAACAGGGCTTGATACCTTAATTCAATTTAATTTTTATAATTATATTGAGAGTTTCGGTTCTAGTTTTTGAAACATGAGAACTCTTATGTAGCGAAGGAATCATATTTTAAAAAATAATTATAATTTAAGCTCTACTTCTGTATGGAGCACTCTTTTAAAAAAATGCTAAAGAAACTCCGGATTATTTACCTAATGTGTTCTTTCTTATTTTTCTACACACACACACAGACACGCACACACACACACACACACACACACACACACACACACATACACACACACACACACACACAAACATATATATATATATATATGCATATATATATATATATATATATATATATATATATGCATATATATATACATATATATATATATATACACACATACATATACATATATATATATATATATGTATATATATATATATATATATATATATATATATATATAAGCGTATTGCTGGTATTATTATACTTTCATAGTGTTTTGATTTTTGTTTGAGGATTTACTATTTGTCCATAGCTCGGGCCCTAACACTTGTTACCACTCCGGGAATGGGTGACCTGGGAACAACAGCAATTAAGAGTTCTTCACAACCATATATTTCTCGATCAGAGGCCTTGCTAACTGATGTAGTTTGGCGTCATACCCAGGACTACTCGAATATGAGACGTTACCCAGAACGTGTCCTGCGGCATTACTCACATACTGGATATTATGTTATCCAGTATCTGTACGGTGACATCCGAATATGCGACATTTTCTTAATATGCCCCATTATACAGAATACGCGTTTCAAAATGACACAAGTATTGGTCATTAATCATAATCTGTCCAGCGACATTAGCCCGATATGCGACATTAGCGAAAATCAGTCCAGCGACGTCACCTGAATACGCACCATTTGCCACATTGTGTCCACATTAACTTGACTAGAAGACCCATAGTGCAAAATGAAAATAACATCCAACAGTGCGTCAGAATCTATATACGAGTCTCTGTTCACTTGTGCAATAATTATTGCATAATGGAATTAATTGTAGGCCAAAACTCTTCTGGGTCAAACCCCTAAATATTGTATGCATACCTTTTAAACCCTGGGGGTAGAATTTAACGTTAAAACAATTTGTACTTCATCGAAGCGGCTGAGAGGGAGCTGATATTTCTCGCCAATGATGAGGAAATATATTTTGTTGTTAATGTTTTTACATAAGTAGCATACATCCATAAAACCAAACGAAAACTGGTTTTGTTAAATGGAAAAAGCAATTTTTCTTCCTCGGAATATATATATATATATATATATATATATATATATATATATATATTTATTTATTTATTTATTTTTACATTTTCTCGTCCGTGTCATTGAAAATAAATGTTGACGCACATAAATAATGAAAATAACACCTTTTTTTCATTAGAACAGCCTGTATAATAGACATTTCCATGTTATAGCTTGTGTTGGCTGGAGATAAGAAATAATGTTTAGCAAAGTTAATAACGCTTTCATTACGCAGGAATTTTAAACGTAATACAATTATGCGATATTTTCATTAATCAACGTTGATCTTCTAGGCATCTAAGCTTAATCTATGCGCGAACAACATGTCGGTTAATTCTTTGGCCTTCTTTTATAGTGATAAGTAGCAGGAATCTTAAGCAATGAGTTACGTGAAGTCATCAATTGAGCGTAAACAAACAATGATGTTTTACATAGATTCCCGGACTTTTAAAGATTATATATAACGTTTATTGTAACAATAATGTCAAACACAATCAATTAATAATGTAAAATAATCCATTAAATGATTACTGTGCATACGTTTCGTATACGAAAATAAAACTAGACCCCAAAGTTCCCAAACGGAAGTGTTCCTTCTTTCGTAAGAAATTCAGCCCGGTTCCTTCATGGCTGTTTACCGTAGCCCAATTGGTCCGCGCTTACTTCGGCTATAGAAGTTTTTTTTTTTTGTCTAATGGAGAAAAGGAACACAGGTTCCATTCCAGTCGGGAAGCACATTTTCCTTTACAAGGAATTATCAGTCTAGTCCATCTGATATTAATTTTACTGTATAAGAAAAAAAACGCTTGTGTAACCGCTAAAAATGACAAATAATGTGGCATTAAAAATCTATTTAACATATATGAGGTTTGATCAAAAAGTATCCGAACTGGTTTTAAAAAAGGAAAACTACAATAAACATCAATTCCTCATTTAATCACTTTCGAAGTAGTTACCTTCTGAAGCCACATATTTTATTCAGCGTTGTTTCAATTGATGGAAGCATTCCTAGAAATTCTTTTAAGGGATACCGAAGAGATGTCTCGTTGCATTCTTTGCATTTCCTCGACGTTTTGAAATCTTCTTCCTTTTAAGTGGCATTTGATTTTCGGAATGTGAGTTAAAAGTTGCAAGGGGCAAAGATCTGAGAAAATTTGTTACATTTCTGGTGAGGACTGGAGATACATTTTTTAAAATGAACATTTGTTTAGACGAATCTAATAAAAAAAAATCGAGACTGGTGTTATAAGAAGAAGCATACAATGCAGGTCAATTTGGCATTTAATCTCCTCCTGTAGGCACAAACTTTATCAAGCGCCGTTTCTATTGATGGCCGCTTTCTGGCAACCTTCTCTTGTATAATAAAGTATTTCCATTAGAGAATCTCTCTTAATTTTCAGAGATGATGTAAACGTGTTAACGCAAGAAATGAGTGTCATTTCTAATGAATGGACGTGTATTATAATCGGTTGCAATCCTAATTTATATACTAACAAATCCATGAACAAATGCGTAAGCAGTATAAGCTATTGCTTCATAGTTTACCACTTTGATCCCTGACCACCGCATTACCGTTATTAGAGAAAAATGACGTAATACCCAGCCACCGTTTAAACGGGGGTTGAAAAAATGACTTAATGCCCAACCACCGTTTGAACGGTGACTAAACACTTGTAACTATTTTTATATCTACCATGAAATATTTCATGCCAATTATTTACGAAATTTGACTCAGGAGCTCAGGTAGAATGGTTAAATTTGTTCAGGAACGCAGGGCTCAAAAGGTTAAAGATTTCACAGATTTGTTGGCATCGTAATTGCGAGAACAATCCGTGGGACAGGTAGTACATATCTAATACGGTGTCTTACTGTGCATATCCTTATTAGTAATTAGTCACCTACTCAATTTCTCTAGAATTGGTTAAATGACACGTTTAAATCGGTACGTAGCAGAAGTCCCAAGTGGGGTATAGTAGTTAGGATTCTTCGCTTTCAACGTGGAAACAGGGGTTGGATTCTACGCTTGGTGGATTGATCAACAGGCTGTACAGGGAATGCCGTCTGGCTGTGTAGCTTCCGTTGGTTGCCCCAGTGTCGCATGTGCCTCCACCTCTCGGATGTGCTGTCGAACAAATAATGGTAGCTTTTATTTTCATCAAAGATTGCCTGCTGCTGCCTTTGTTGGCGTTCAAGTGGATCTTCCCTCCACTCCATCCCGTTATCAGCATACCCCGACCATGGCAATTTCGGCCAACACTGACACGCCATCTTCTTAAAAACAACAATTTCAGCGTGGGCTCCATTCTTTGTTCGACGAATCTGTCATGACCCCGTCTGCATCACACAGACATAGACTTAGTAGAAACAAGCCGAGCAACACAAACAATAAATGAATAAAAATATAAAGAAAAAAAAACATGGGCTTAATAAATAATTCTCGACGACAAAATCGAGCATAAGGCCCAAATTATGGAGCACCTATTTAAATTCAGGTATGTTAGATCAACTATTCTGTGTCAAACGTACAAACCATTACTCTGAGATTCGACATAGACGAAGATAGTGAGTAGAGATGCCGAATCGCACCATGTGTCAATATATTTCACAAATTGGTTTAAAAATGACAATTGGAAATATTCTTAGCTATTGACGACGCGTTTCGTCTTCGACTTTATCGAGACAAGCAATGAAAGCGAAATGTTTTTTCTTGTAGCCATAGTTACATCATGACCAAAATTTTTAAAAAGTTACTCTCTGTTAGCCACTTTTTGGATATTGGTATTGGTAACTTCCTTTCTACTAAGAGTTTTTTTGTTTTTTGTTTTTTGTTTGCTTTACATGTCGATAATATTAGTTAGATTTCCCAGAAATAATTCTGAAAATAATGACAAATTGGTTTTAAAATGACAATTGGAAAGAAATTTTAGTTCTTGCTTTCATTGCTTGTCTTGATGAAGTCAGAAGACGAAGCACGTCGGTAAGAAATGAGAATTTTTCCAATTCTCATTTTTAAATCAATTTGTCTTTATTTTAACAATTATTTCTGGGAAATTTAACTATATTTCGCATAGAAAAAAAAGAAAATAACCTTCTCTCTCTTCTTATGAAAGGCTACACAATCGATCGATCGATCTATGCTAAGACTACCTCAAATCGATGATAAACTTTATGAAAAAGAATAGATCCTATCTCGATCTGCGGCAGATTTCGTTATGCCTATTAATTAAGTAATTTAGTGATGAATCGTTTCTGTGAGCAGACACATCCCCACATGCTGGGCGATGGATGTTGTTTTATCGAGTCTAGATAGATTGACAAACAAGACTGAAGTGCTTCTGCCTGTCCATTCAACGTTTGTTTTTTGTTTTGTTTTTAAATCAGGATGGTCATTCTTTTAGTATGATCGCCATACACGACTAGATAGCCCATTCTTTGCTGCTAGGAGAGGAAAACAAGTATATAGGTTTTCCCGATAGAATTTGTACGAACTGATAGCCTTTACAGTACCAATACACCCACAAACATTATTAGGCATAGATGAAAATCAGATTCATCTGTCACACGGTTGTAACTGCTGAGACACCTATTAAGGATTGAGCTATCCATTGTAGGCTGACTGATAAATTATCGCTTATGACGGGTACCCAGAAAAAGAAATAAAAAATGCGCATTTCCGTTGTAAATATCTTTGCTGGTACATGGTCCGTATGTGGAGTTACCGTTACGGGATTTGAATAAGTGCACCTTTTTTTTTAATTTGCTTTTGACACAGGAAGATATTCGCAATATTTCCATTTGTCTTTTACGCAAGCTTCAAAATATTATTTTTTTCAAATAATTTTCGCTTTATTACTTTTATCGAAAACGTTTGAAGTTTTCCAATGCACCACTCACTCCATTATGCAACCTTGGGCTAGGAAGAATCTTATGTGCGTGCGTTTTGTATGCCCTGATAGGTCTCTCTTTCTGTCACTCCCTTTCTCTCTCATTTTCCCCAATTTCTCTTTATACCCCATATATATATATATATATATATATATATATATATATATATATATATATATATATATATATATATATATATTCCTATGTCTCTATATATATATTTATATATATGCATTATATATATGAATTTATATGTAAGTATCTATCTATCTATCTATATATCAGTTCATCACATAAGTTCTGTCCGAATTTTGAATAAAGAAAACAAGTGACCAAATGTTACATTTAATTACAGATTCAATCAACAATGTATTTTCCCTGATTATCTATGACTTTCTTCCATCCATTAACAAGTTTACTAATTCCATTACTGTAAAATTCTTTTGGCTTTGATTAGAAGAACTCACAAATGTCAGTTTTAACCTCTTCCTGTGTTACAAAAGCTGTTTCTTCCAAATGATTCTGTAAGCTACGAGACAAATGGTAGTCTGAAGGAGCAACGTCGGGAGAATAAGGTGGATGAGGAATTTTCTCCCAACCAATCTTCTGTGACGTGATTCTTGCTGTGTGTGGTCGCGCATTGTCCTGATGAAACATCACCTGTTTTCGATTCACTAGAGCAGGTCTTTTTTCCTCAAAGCTTGGTTCAAACGCTCTAATTGCTGACAGTATCTTTGAGCATTAATTGTTGCATTAGGTGGTAAGAATTCAAAGTGGATTATTCCTTGGCAATCCCACCAGATTGAAAGAAGAACCTTTTGCCCATGAAGTTCCCTTCTCGGCTGTGGCTGGGGTCCTTCCCCTTTACCAAGCCACAGTCTACGACGCTTAACATTTCGATTAAAGATCCATTTTTTCTTCGTCAGTCACAAGTCTATCCAAAAAAGGTGAAACAAGTTTGCGAGAATGGAGAGAAGAGCAGATGTCAACTCGGGATTTGAGGTTGTTTTCAGACAAGTCATGAGGCACCCATATTCCAAGTTTAGGAACTTTTCCAAGTTGTTGAAGATGACGATGAACAGTTGTATGGTTTGAACTCCCAATTCCTCAACTGATAAAGCAGGATTTTCTTCAGGGGCTGCTTCGAGAAGCTTTTCATCAAACTCAACTGGACGTCCGGTTCGATCTTCATCTTCAAGGGTGAAATCTCCACCTCTGAATTTTGCTAACCATCTTCTGCAAGTTCTTTCATTCACACATTCCTCTCCATAAACTGAGTGAATGTTTCTAGCCGCTTCGGCTGCCGGGTTTCCTTTCTTGAACTCATAAAGCATTATGTGCCTCAAATGATTCTTGGGTACTTGCATGTTAGCAGGGTTTTAATCAAACAAAATTTAATTTTATTGTTCTCTGAAATAAAATTTGAACAATTTAAATGCATCTAAACATAAAAATAATGTTCAGCTCCATTAGACATTATAAAATACTCTTTAAATTTCGTTCATTTTAACAAAAAGGGATGACCTACTAGATAGATAGATAGATAGATATATAGATAGATAGATAGATAGATATCAGCATGTCGAGATAGATAGATAGATAGATAGATAGATAGATAGATAGATAGATAGATAGATATCAGCATAGATAGATAGATAGATAGATAGATAGATAGATAGATAGATAGATAGATAGTGAATCGAAAACGAGTGATGTTTCATCAGGACAATGCGCGACCACACACAGCAAGAATCACGTCACAAAAGATCGAAGAACTTGGTTGGGAGAAAATTCCTCATCTCATCCACCTTATTCTCCTGACCTTGCTCCTCCAGACTGCCATTTGTTTCGTAGCTTACAGAATCATTTGGAAGAAACAGCTTTTGTAACACAGGAAGAGGTTAAAACTGACATTTGTGAGTTCTTCTAATCAAAGCCAAAAGAATTTTACAGTAATGGAATTAGTAAGCTTGTTAATAGATGGAAGGAAGTCATAGATAATCAGGGAAAATACATTGTTGATTGAATCTGTAATTAAATGTAACATTTGGTCAATTGTTTTCTTTATTCAAAATTCGCACAGAACTTATGGGATGACCTGATATTTATCTCATTTTGTTTACATCAGGGTTTTTCGACGTAGGCGATATCATCTACTAGTGTGCGTTTTCAACTGCTACGAGGGTAATGAGTAACTGAACAGAAATAGAAGGCAATTGGAAATTATAGTTGGCGATATAGGAATTTGAGTATTCAAAAGATATTTCATCATATGTCGTTACATATTCAACAGTGATATGCAAAAACAAAAAACAAAAACAAAACGGGAGGCTATATAGGAATAACTGTACCACATACCATAATACGATATAAATATCTCCGCAAACATGTAATATTTTGGTATTTCCGACATAGTTTTCATTGGTCAAGTTTGCTTTCGTTTCTTCTAAGTAACTAAGTAAAGTACTCAATACACTAAGTGGAGAAAATCTAACTATGAACCTAAAGAGCTAGGCAAACCTACCTAGGTTTCCCCTACGCGGATCATCAGGCTACGCCGGCCGCCGTGCCCTGACGATCCGCGTAGGTGAAACCTAGGTAGGTTTGCCTGGCTCTTTAGGTTCATACTAATGTATATATATATATATATATATATATATATATATATATTACGCGAATCATTCATACCGTATTAAAATACGGTAGTAGCAGCAGCAGCCGCTGCCGTTTCATAATTCAACGTTATTTGTTACCTCCCCTAGGTATTTTAATTACATCATCAATTCAGTTTACGAAATACTAACAAATTTTTACCAAACAATTTTCGTATGCTTTTGAATATTTACTATGGGCGATGTAAATATTTTACATGTGAAAGTAGATGATGAAGCAAAACGTTTGGGAATTCATGGTTTACATCTATCTATCTCTTTATCGCTATCTATCTATCTACGTATATATGTTTGCATATTCTTTTTCCTGTTAGAGCGGTTTATTTTAATTGCCTTTAAAGGAGTTTTTTTTTTAATGCACATCAAAGTAATATTATTATTTACCCATTAACCGAATGTTTCACGCATTTCAGTGAGATTTTCGATTGTTCTTCTTGAGGTTGTTCAAAATGAACGTGTCTGCGTCCCAACATTCCGAAATAATTAGATTGCTTTTGTTTATCAATCAATTCCCGTTCATGAATTCTATGATTTTCAGCGTCTACCCAGTACAATGTTTTCCGCTGGCATTCTTCATATATTTTTCATTTTAATACTGTTGCCAATCAAGCACGAACGCTAAAACAAGGAGTAAACGATGAATATATATATATATATATATATATATATATATATATATATATATATATATATATATATATATATATATATATATATATATATATGTACAGATGCAGAAAAGCTTTCTTCTTTCTTAAAGGGTACTTTTCGACCAACACATCGTCAGAAGAATACGTTGGTAAATATTAATTGTCCAAGAAAGCAATACCAGAAGAAAGAAGAATTCTTTCTAGCATTTTTAAATCCATGTTCTGTTGCGTAACATGTCTGTTTAAATGCTTGTTCCTTACATTATGTTCTTAATTAATACTTTCATATTTTCGTTTCGCAATCGCTTAAAATTCATCATCAACTTAAGCATTTTTATATATATATATATATATATATATATATATATATATATATATATATATATATATATATATATATATAATAATAATCTCACAAATATAAGTAATTATAATCGTCTGGAAAAACCTTAGGAGATTTGGCTTGTAAATGAACCAACTAATACCCAAGGAAAAAATAAGGAATTAAAAAAATAAAGAACTAAGAACATGTAATTGAGGCGATATCAATGGTCCAGAATCCAAGCTCAGAGTCCAAAGAAAAGAAAAAACTCTACCACGAGTAAAACAAAAGTAACTAAGTAAAGTACTCAATACACTAAGTGGAGTAAATCTAACTATGAACCTAAAGAGCCAGGCAAACCTACCTAGGTTTCCCCTACGTGGATCATCAGGCTACGCCGACCGCCGTGCCCTGACGATCCGCGTAGGTGAAACCTAGGTAGGTTTGCCTGGCTCTTTAGGTTCATACTAATGGGCATATATATATATATATATATATATATATATATATATATATATATATATACATATATATATATATATATATATATATATATATGTGCGTGTATGTGTGTGTGTACATATATATATATATATATATATATATATGTATATATATATATATATATATATTAATAAATATATCTTTATAATATATATAAATATACTTACATAAATAAATATACAAGTATATACATAATACATATATATATATATTAATAAATATACATATACCTAAAATATAATATACTGGATCTCATGAGACCAATACTTTTAAAAAAAAAAGAAGTTATTTTTTGCGCCTGATGAGTTGGTAAACAACGAATCTTAAATCGCACCCCAAATTTAGGTCTATGTATATTGATTAATATATATTTCTAAGCTCTGTCTAATCACATCGAGCACTGCTATGTTTACACGTTAAAGTTTATTTGGTAAATAATTATTTGCTTACATGGGTATGCTCGCTAGCGTGCGCATATACGATTGCTAATATCCAGTTATTTGATTTACCCAGATCTATATATATATATATATATATATATATATATATATATATATATATATATATATATATATATATATATATATTTATATATTTCAAAGCGTGTAGATAGGTGTGCATATCATCCGGTTCACTCTTCTGTGCTGTCTTTGAACGGGAGTAGATATTTATCCCCTGTTTCCTGTTTTGGATTCTGTTTCCGGTTCCTTTTAAATGTATTTCAATCCTTTAGTTCTAACGTCCATGCTTAAACTCTGTGATTTTATTTACTATGTAAGTTTGTATGTTATGGTCCACATGCCTCCCCCTCTTTGCAACAGATGTAGTGTTTTATCCCCTCTTTCATGTTCCAGGTTTCTTCACATTCTCTTTCAATCACAGTAATCCATCTGAGTGACATTATGGCATTTCTTCAGGTTAATTGATCATATATACATATATATATGTGTGTGTCATTTGGCAGCAACTTTTCTTTTAAACATGTAGTATTGAATTTTAAAGACAACATAGTCTTGCATATTTTCTTTAGAATTTTCTCATATTCTCTAATGAGACTTTTTATTTGAAAATGATTTCGAAATAAGTATTGTCCATACGATGACCTAGCGCTTTCGGACATCATTGTTCATCTTCAGGGTCAATATTAATATTATTAATTATAAATATTAATAGGTCATCGTATGGACAATACTTATTTCGAAATCATTTTCAAATAAAAAGTCTCATTAGAGAATATGAGAAAATTCAAAAGAAGACATGCAAGACTATGTAGTCTTTAACATTCAATACTATATATATATATATATATATATATATATATATATATATATATATATATATGTATATATATTTGATGGAGGATATGCGGATGTACAGGATGGTTGGAAAGAAACCCTCTATATAAATGTGTTAATAAATATATTAATTATTAGTCGATTGTAACTCCTTTAGAAAATTTTCTACGGTTTGGCGGGTTAAATTACTTTCACAAGTCGCACGGAGTGTTAACCTTTGGGGAATTCTGTTGAACATTTCCTGTACATTTTGTATAATTTCTTCTAATCTGGATGTTGAATGAGAAACGCTTCTGTGGGTATCTACCACAAATCACTTACTTCTGATGATTCTGTCGTCTACTGAGACACAAGGTCCAGGTATTTACTCAGGTTGTGACAAGGTCAGTTTTTAACGTGGGGGACCCGAGTGCTTTCACCCGGGCCGCTGGTCTTGGCTGGTCATAGCTTGTTCAAGCTGGTCAGAGCTGGTCTAAGCTAGTCATAGCTGGACTTAGCTTGTCCAAGCTGGTCATAGATAGTCTTGGCTTGTCATAGCTGGTCCAGACCGGAGCCGGTCCAATATAGTCGTAGCCATGATGCTACCAGCGCAGGGACGAATCCCTACACCAGGCTAGCATCAAGTGACGCTCGCAACCAAAAGGCCGACAAAGCGAGCGATCTGCGAACAGATACTACACTTTGATCCAGGCCTTCACGCCGAGCAGCGTCCTGAGACATAAGGTCCATGATCACTGTGCCGCCACCTTTGCCCTAACTCATATCGGGATGCTAGCTGAGCACGCCAACACAGTGTCAGGCGTTGTGCCATTCTGGTGTACACTTGTCACTTTGGTATAAAAACAAAACTTAGCAGTGAAATTCTACTAATTTATGTTTCGCAATATATTTCATTTCAAGCAAATGTGATATTAATTCATTTTCAAAATGGAAGTTCTTCCCATCTACTCTTAATGGTCAAACTGAATTTTTACGTGATTTTTATGCACTCTTTAATATAAATCTCCTGTAGAGAAAGATACCCTATTTAATGTTAACTGTTTCCCTCATAATAAATAAGGATTACATAATTTTAAATTTAATGTTGTTTGTTGGTTGTTAGTGAAAATACGCACATACGCGCGCGCGCACACACACACACACACACACACACACACATATATATATATATATATATATATATATATATATATATATACATAAATATAAAAGTCAACATTGAAGTCAACACTTAGAGGCGGCAGGCTGTTTCATGATAGACAGAATCTTCAGGCCTGACGATTGCGTCTACCATGAAACAGCCTGTCGCCTCTAAGTGTTGAGATCAATGTGTATATATATATATATATATATATATATATATATATACAAGTATAGGATTGGTGTATACGGAATAAATTCCAATAACCAACAAATACTATTCTTAAAAGAGTGCTCAATACAGAGTAGAGCAAATACAATTATTTATTCGAAAATTATAACATAAATATGTTACAAAATCACTACAAAAGTAGACATTTTGTTTCAACACTTCTGGTGTCTTATCAAGTGATGATGTTGAATGTAGAATATTCTACATTCAACATCATCACCAGAAGTGTTGACACAAAATGGGCTATTATTTAGTGATTTTACAACATATTTATGTTATAATTTTTGAATAAATAATTATATATATACATATATATATGTGTGTGTGCTAAACATATACCGTTTGTGACAGAAAAATTATCCAAATCGTTTAACAGCATAAATCTCCATCTCACAAAATGTTTAATATTAAAAAAAAACCAATTAAGTAATTTTTTTTAGGTTTTCAAATATGACTTTTAGTCATCTTGACACCATTTGTCGTAAGAATCGCACCAAAAACTTTTTGAGTTATTTAGCTAGAAAGAGAACAAGTGAGCAATGTTTAGAGGAAAAAGATTATTCAGGCCTTTAGTAATGTTACCAGCATTCATACCCTGGCATCATTCTTCAAAGTACATTCAAGAACCATCAAAGAATGGTGAATAACTTAAAATACAAGGGAACAGTAGAGAGAAAACTCAGGATCCGGAGGTCGCAACAGGAAGAGGGTCCATCATTTCAACAGAGCTAAAGAGATCGATTAGAAAAGATCAACTCAATCCATAAGAGACTTGGCACGTGAGAGAGGAGTTTCAGCTATAACAGACGAATGAGCAGTTAAAAAAGATTTGAAAATGAAATCGTAAGTGAAACCTGTGAATTACCTTGTTACTCCTGGACAGAAAGAAGTTTGGAGTGGGCGAAGATAATCTTGAATAAGTTTGAAAATGATCCTGGAATAACAGATATATATATATATATATATATATATATATATATATATATATATATATATATGTTTGAACTTTATTTCAATCCTTCTCGTACTTCCGATCCTTAGCTATGATTAATTAATGATAAACGTGTCATTTTCGTTTTTCGTCACGATACTTCTGTTAAGCTTAGAGAGTACTTATACGTTATTATTGCTTAAAGTAGAGTCCAGTAGTGTTATAAAAACATCGGAGAATTCCAGTAAGATATATTCAATCATTTATAAGTTACAACAGGTCAAATCTTGATCTAAAAAATGGACAATTTTGCTGTTACACGATTTGGACAATTTTGCTGTTACATCCACTATATTAAAATGTCCTGCATTTATATATATATATAAGTAGTGATTATGCTTTTTTTGTACGCTTACAGAAAGTACAAAGCATTTTTACGTGAATCTTAATTTCACCACTTAAAAATTCAAGTGAGCATTACATAACTAGCGTCACTACATCTACCTCTATGCACACAAGATGTATTGAATTTTATATAAATCTGCCTTCAGGATATATGTATAAGTAGTGTTATGAAATGTAAAGCGATATCGTTTTTATGCTTTCTCCCATTTCAAAGCTGCACCATTTTATAGATTCCCTATTCAAATGAAACTGTATGTATTCCCAAATCAAAAAAACAACAACAAAAAAATCTAAAATACGTAGCACTTCCGGTTCCTATAAACATCTGATTGGCAGAAACTAAGGTAGCATTTTTCGTTTTTGGAAAATTCCACAGACCACTTTTTTAAAAATTTTTTTTTTATTAATTTAAGCTGCTGTTTGACAAATGCCCGGGGGAGAGGTTTCTAGTGTGACGCACCGTTGGCAAGTTTGGAAGTCGTCGATGGCACAAGACGTCGTGGCTGAGGATTTCAGTGTACTAACCTTGTACAAACTGATGAGAACGTCAGATCTCTCTCTCTCCCTCCCTCCCTCTCTCTCTCCCTCCCTCTCTCACTCACGCACTCTCTCTCTTCCTCTCTCCCTCTCTCTTTCACTCTCTATCTCTCCATCCCCCTCTCTCTCTCACTCACTCACTCTCTCCCTCCCCCTCTCTCTCTCTCTCTGAAACTGTAACTAAGTCTGGTGAGGGATAGAATAAATGAATTAACACCTTTTCCAAGCTATTTTCTCGTACCTGATTCTAACGAACACAACTGGAATTCAAACTCGGTTCTCTGATTACTTATCAAACCACTGTCCGTCACATCCCCCGCACATCCCTCAGTCCACGATATATATATATATATATATATATATATATATATATATATATATATATATATATATATATATATATGACATATATATGACACGCAGACTAACTCTACACCTTTCTGATAATAAAGCTCAATTAGATCTCATTTAAATATCCATGGTGACCTACCGGACACTATTGGGAACATACTTCTCGACAACACTAATATAATAGCATCATCTACATGCCAAAAAATAAGGCTAAAAATAATGGAAGATTTATTAATAAAAACAAACAAACCAACACTTAATAATATTAACTTTGAACATGGACATAATATCTTGACCGTGTTTTGAAACAAAAAAAAATGAAAACATTTTATAAAACATACATACAACAAACTATTTCTTATTTTAACAGTTTAAATATAATCCACGAAAATGGCTAAATGTATAGCCGAAAGCGCACGGATATAATGAACATTCGGACAGTTTTTTATAATTTATCATCCGAAAAGAAAAAAAATATTAGATCGCATGAGAAATTATATAAAAAACTAAATAAAAGCACCTTATCTGTCGTTTTCAATGAAATGTGCACGAAAGAAGGATTGCTGCCTAAATACACAAATCTCCCCCCTCTCTCTCTCTCTCTCTATATATATATATATATATATGTGTGTGTGTGTGTGTGTGTATGTATTAATAAATATACTACGAAATGGACTTAATACGACAATTATTTTAATATATTTTATTGTTATGCATCATTTTTATAGACACAAATATGTAAGTTAATGCTTTGTTTATTATAAACAGTATTAACAACATTTACCGGCCTGAACCTCCGAGAAATTTAGTAAAAAATATGCGTCCTGCGACAGGAGTCGAACTTGTATCCTTCCACGGAACCGTCACTAGTCCTGACGTCAGTTTAGCTCTGAAGGGGTGTCTGGT
>OZ038504.1:64713877-64776377 GCA_964036315.1 Acanthosepion esculentum
TCTTTCTGTCTGTCTGAGTCTGTTCATATCTATCTATCTATCTATCTATCTATAGAAAATCGTTATTTGTCTTTGATTGCACTTACTCTTGCGCTTCAAGATACTTACTGCGACATATCCTATGTTTCTATTTTCTTTTGTATCCGTCCAAGAATTTAATATTTTCTTCTTTGATATTTACCTCTTTTTCTCTCTATTCTTCTTGAATATTTTTCGTCTTTTCCTTTTCTTTTCCGCCTTTCTGTTATTAGTTTCTTCATGGCTTTTTCCTTCGCCATTTTTCTTCCTGCTCTCCTTTTCTTCTTCATGCTATTCCTTCTTCCTCTCACTCTCCTATACGCAATATTTTGTTCGTCTTCTTTTGACACTATCACCATTATCATCTCTTATATTATCTAAGTAAATGCTTTTTCCCCTTCTCATTATTAGATATAGTTTTTCCCCAATCTTTTATTTTTCATCTTTTTTTGTTTCTGCTCCTAATTATGTCTGCTTTTAATGTAATTATCAGGACAATCACAGATTCATTCTTCATTGAGTGCACTATACTGATGACCTTGAGCCAGAATTAAGCTGTTCTGTACAATTATCCCTTCTCCCTTATTTTAGTCTTTGTCTTTACTTAACGTTTTACGTTTTTATTTCCTCTCCTTCCGTTTTTCCCGTGCAATATCTCTTCCGTTTTTGTTTTCCAATTTTACACTCTACATTCCCTGCATATAGATATTTGCTAAACACAAAGACGATATTTTAAGATATCTATGAGGTTCACTCTCACTGCATATTACAACTGGTCTGCTAAGCGAGTTCACGAATCTAGGTGAAGGGGCCCATTTATGTTTTTTATATTGACACTCTTTTCCCCCCCTCTCTCTTTCTATACATTCTTTCTTTATTCTCTCAACTGCATTTTCCTTTCATTCCTTCCTCTTTTCTCCCTCTCTCTTTCGATACATTCTTTCTTTATTCTCTCATCTGCATTTTCCTTTCATTCGTTCCTCTTTTCTCCCTCTCTCTTTCGATACATTCTTTCTTTATTCTCTCAACTGCATTTTCCTCTCATTCTTTCCTCTTTTCTCCCTCTCTATTTCGATACATTCTTTCTTTATTCTCTCAACTGCATTTTCCTTTCATTCCTTCCTCTTTTCTCCCTCTCTCTTTCGATACATTCTTTCTTTATTCTCTCATCTGCATTTTCCTTTCATTCCTTCCTCTTTTCTCCCTCTCTCTTTCGATACATTCTTTCTTTATTCTCTCATCTGCATTTTCCTTTCATTCCTTCCTCTTTTCTCTCTCTCTCTCTTTCGATACATTCTTTCTTTATTCTCTCAACTGCATTTTCCTCTCATTCTTTCCTCTTTTCTCCCTCTCTATTTCGATACATTCTTTCTTTATTCTCTCAACTGCATTTTCCTTTCATTCCTTCCTCTTTTCTCCCTCTCTCTTTCGATACATTCTTTCTTTATTCTCTCATCTGCATTTTCCTTTCATTCGTTCCTCTTTTCTCCCTCTCTATTTCGATACATTCTTTCTTTATTCTCTCAACTGCATTTTCCTCTCATTCTTTCCTCTTTTCTCCCTCTCTCTTTCGATACATTCTTTCTTTATTCTCTCATCTGCATTTTCCTCTCATTCTTTCCTCTTTTCTCCCTCTCTCTTTCGATACATTCTTTCTTTATTCTCTCATCTGCATTTTCCTTTCATTCTTCTCTCAACTGCATTTTCGTCTTTGTCTTTCCTCTTTTCCCCCCTCTCTCTTTCGATACATTCTTTCTTCCATCTATCATTTCTTAGCTTCTTTTATCCTTCTCTCCGTCTAGACGTTACTTCCTTTCCTCTCCTTCCTTACAATTTCTCTCCCTCCTCTTTCCACTTCATCCAACTTTTTCTCACGTAAATTATTTCTTTTTTCATTCGGTACCCGCTTTCTTACTTGTCTTTTTCTTTGCCTTTATTTTCTCTTTTCTCCTTTCCTTATCATCATTCTTCCTTCTATCCTTCATTACACTTTTCTTTTTTCTTCTCTACTATTTAATCATCTCCTTTTCTTTTTTCTTCCTTTTCTCCTTCGTCACTTTCTTTATTCACAGTCTCCCTTCTTTACATAGTTTATTCTTTCTCTCATTCTTAACCATCTTCTCTTCCTTCGGTACCTTATTCCTTCTATCTTTCTTTTGTAGCTCTCATTCTTCATGTTCTACAATTTTATTCTTCTTTCCTTCCATAACTTCTTTATTCACTCACTCATCCTTATATTCTTCCTCCCTTTTTTCTTTATCTAGCATTTTCCTTCATTCTTTCTTTCGTTACTATTTTCCTTTGTCTATAATGTTTTCTTCATTAATGCTTCCTTGTCGTCATTCCTTCTCTCTTTTCTTGCATTATTACCTTATTTCCTCCTCCAGATCCTTATTCCTTCCTTCTCTCTTTTCCTTCTCTTTTTTTTTATTCCTTCCGTTTCATTATTCCTCCCTTCTGTCCTTCCATATCAACTTTCTTCTTTCTCACCTACCTAACCATCCACCTTTCTAGTTTCCTTCGGTAACTTTTTCCTTCTTTCTCCTTTGTTATCTTCTTTCCTCTTCCTTTCCTTATCAGCATGCTTTTTTCGGTTTATTCTCCACCACTTTGATTCCATCCCTTCTGTCTTCGTTCTCACTCTCTCTCTCTCTCTCTGTCGCGAAACTTCCTTCTTTCAATTCGATAGTTTACCGTTTTGTTTCCCTCTCTTAGGTTTTCGCTTCTTTCTTTCTTTCTTTCTTTCTTTCTTTCTTTCTTCTGTCTTCTTTTTTCTTTCTTTCTTTCTTTCTTTCTTTCTTTCTTTCTTTCTTTCTTTCGTTAATTCTTCTGTCCTTATCTACTTTGCTGCCCTCTCCCCATCATTATGACCTTTTTCTTTCGTTACACTCTTTCTTCGTTTCCTCCTCATCTGTTTTTTTCTGGTGAATTTCTTTCCTCCAATAGCTTTTTGCTATAGATTTTTTAAATACCCTACTTTTTTTTCCATACTGTGTCTTTTTCATAACGCAATTCCTTCTTTTCCCTGTCAGTTAAGATTCAACTGAAGCAATTTACACACACACACACACACACACACACACACACACACACACACACACACACACATATATATATATATATATATATATATAAGAACGAGAAGAAAATAAATTGATCCTATACAATGGAGTGGTACTTCTAAAGTAATCAATTGGTTCAAGAACATTAAAAACAAAAAGAATTCTACTTTCATCCAATTCGGTATTGTTGATTTTTATTCCTCTATCTCTAAAGACCTTTTTCATTTAGCATTGGAACTTGCTGAAATTTATTCAGATATTTTGAAAGATGAAATTAACATTATCTTGAACTGTAGAAGATCAGTCCTAATCCACGATAACGAACAGTGGATTAAAAATTCGGCTGATAATTTCGACATAACAATGGGATCATTGGATTCTGCAGAGTCTTCTGATTGAGTTGGATTGTTCTTATTGCGCAACCTTACAGCATATGAAGATATTAATTTAGATAGTATAGGGCTGTATAGAGGCGATGGTTTCATGGTTGTAAATAACTCTATTAGAAGTAAAGTTGATAAACTTTGAAAATTAATTCATAGAGTATTTAAATCATTTAATCTCAGCGTAATAATTAATTCCTATAACAAACAAGTTGATTTCTTAGCCGTAACTTTATATTTAGTTCACAATAGTTTTCAACCTTACATGAAAAACAATGTCAACCCGATTTATATCCACCGTAACTCCTATCATCCACCGTCTGTAATCCAACATATACCATCATTTGTTGAAAGATGTATTAACCAACACTTCTCTAACAAATAGATATTCGAGAAACATCAAACGGTTTATAGTAGAGCTCTTAATGATAGTGAGTTCAGAGCTCCTGAAATTAATTTTGTAGAAGATTATGGTTGTTCCAGAAATAAAAACAGAAATAGAAAGATCATATCAACATCCATTCAATCTATTAGTTCGTACAAAAAAGGAACACAAGTTTCTGAAATTAAATGATAAACTTTTCCCTTAAAGTAATTCATTAAGATTTTCAATCGGAATATTCTAAAACTTAGTTATAGTTCTACTAATAATCTACAGAAAATAATTAAATCACACAAAATTAAAACACTGAAATTATATAACAATAATATCTGTAATGCTACTGCTGATTCTAATGTGTCTCGTAAACTAACATATGTAATTGTAGGAATCCTAACCAATCTCCTTTATCTAAGAAGTACTTAACGAATTACATTTTGTATAGGTGTTCTATTTCATCAATTGAAAATCCCAGGATTGTTAAAATATATATTGGTAGTACAATGAATACTTTTAAAATACGTTGGTATAATCATCTCTCATCCTTTACTAATTCTGACAAACGAAATATGACATCACTTTCTAAATATTTTTGGAAATTTCAAGAGGAAAACATAACACCTAATGTTAAATGGAAGATACTCAAACAAACCAGAAACTGTAGATCCGTAACGGAACCATATTTTCTTTGTCTACCGGCGAAAATGCAGATAATTAAAGTCTTAAACAGCGATCAATTATTAAATCAGAGATATGAAACTACGGTAAATTGCTGGCATATTAACGAATTAACCTTACAATCTTGCTAAACTTTATAACTTAATAATCACTCCTCTCATGTTATATTAACTTTATATAATCATTTTATTGTTATCCTTAGTGGTTTATTTTAGATTAAGGTATATTAAGTTATTAAATTGGTTAGTATTCGTAAATTACTGGCAAAAAGTTAGCCGTGAATTAGCTTATAATCATTTTACTGGTGGTGTTGTTTGATAACAGTTTTTAATTTAAATTAAACATATAAAAGTCATATAAATATTTAAAATTTATTTGTATTCTAATTTATAAAGTAAATTTGGTAGAGTTAAGTATTTGTTTTCTTTGTATATGTTTTTTTTCTTCTTAAAGTGTCTTTTATATATGTACTATGTTTAACTTTGTTTAAATATGTGATTTGATACAAAATGGCATAAAGTTTGAAATGCTACAAAGTATCTGAAATATGTTTATATCTTGCCGCGTTATTTTAAGTTTAATGTTGAATTCTCCATCTTACGTGTTTTCATTTGCTAAAACTGCTATCAACAACTTCTCATATATTATTTTCTTCTCTTTCCTTTTCCTATGTATCTGTGAAAATTGTATTATTAACCGCCGCGTTTCGTCCTATGTAGACTTTTCAAGGCAAAGATTTAATGAATTTATTGAAAACAAAGTAATTATTAATTACAAACAATTTGACGTAATCTTCAGTTGTTAATATGAATACAATAGCGTTATCTAAATTCTTCTAGTTGCTAAGGCCATTTTGTTTGTTGTGAATATTTACTTTGTTTTCAATAAATTCATATTTTTTTTGCCTTGAAAAGTCCATATAGAACGAAACGCGTCGGCTAATAATAGTTTTGTTATTATCTTTTACCTTTATACATATTGTCTTTATCTACAGGTTAACTATGAGAAATTTTTCACACACACACACACACACACACACACACACACACACACACACACACACACACACGCACGCATGATGTGTGGGTTTGTAAACAGTGACTATTACGTCTAATAATGCAAGACTCTTCGGTAAATCGAATCGAGTTCTCTCAGTCACTGTGTGTTTATCGAAAAATAAATACGCTTAAATTCACCTTCTTCACTGCCGTGCGCCAACGGCTTCAGGATAAAATTTCCGACTGACGCGAATTCAGCCGGTTTTCGATTCTGGCCAGAGGCAACCGGACGTCTAACCACACTGATGAGCTGTGATACAGTGAAACAGACTGTCTGCGGATGACAATATATATATATATATATATATATATATATATATATATATATATATATATATTTATATATTCCTCACTCTGTGTGTGTGTGTGTGTGTGTGTGTGTGTGTGTGTGTGTGTGTGCTATGCATTGGGTACTTTGCTTCATCGTTAGTTGTTTTGTAGGAAAGATGTTATAAATTCGACAAAACAGCCAGTACACCATTCGTGCTATTAACAGTTAAAAGTTTCAAATGAATCTAACATCACGTGTTATGTGCCACGTTGCTAAAATGACTTTATACTTCAAAGGCATTGGCACAGATAATAGACTGGATTGAACCAAATTTTATTGAATGTGGTGTTGCATTCGTTTGATGCTAAAGCCCTCCATTATTTCTTATCGGTTTCCAGGCCCCTACACATCAAAAGAACGCAGCCCACCCCATCAGATTTCGTTTCAACGTAAGCGTGAACACCTTTACATGCCTTTGAACGTTAAGGTCAATTTAGTCACGTGGCAGTGAACGCTATTCCAAAGCATATGAACACACGGTCATTTAAAATTTCAGACCGCTAACACCAGAGTATTTTTAAACATCACTGGTCGTTTTAAAAAAGATGGCGATAGAAAGCCAATAGTCAGCAAGTGAAGAATTTGTGTTGTTAGTAGAATAAAGTTGGTAAGCTTCTTTACAATGATCCACACGACACCAAAGGATTTATTTGACACTAATGGACGCTCGCCAAAAAGCTTCAAATATGCTATCATACCGTCCTGTTTAAATGAATGAATGTTGACTAAATATACAAATTATACCTAATTAAATATATATGGATAATTAAATAAATCATTTAGATATATGATGAAATGTATATTTAATAGCCGTGACATACATATCAGTATGTGTGTGGGTGTCTGTGTATAGTGGAGAGATAAAGATAGATAGATAGATAGATAGATAGATAGATAGATAGATAGATAGATAGATAGATATTAACAAAATGGGTTAGATATGAACCGAATGAGATAGATAGATAGATAGATAGATAGACAGATAGATAGATAGTCATAGAATGAAGTAGGTATGAATAGAATGAGATAGATAGATAGATAGATAGATAGATAGATAGATAGATAGATAGATAGACAGATATTAACATAATGTGTTAGATAAGAACAGAATAAGATAGATAGATAGATAGATAGACAGATATTAACATAATGTGTTAGATATGAACAGAATAAGATAGATAGATAGATAGTCATAGAATGAAGTAGGTATGAATAGAATGAGATAGATAGATCGATAGATAGATAGATAGATATTAACATAATGTGTTAGACATGAACAGAATAAGATAGATAGATAGATAGATAGATAGACAGATATTAACATAATGTGTTAGATATGAACAGAATTAAATAGATAGATAGGTAGATAGATAGATAGATAGATAGATAGATAGATATTAACATAATGTGTTAGATATGAACAGAATAAGATAGATAGATAGATAGTCATAGAATGAAGTAGGTATGAATAGAATGAGATAGATAGATAGATAGATGGATAGATAGATATTAACATAATGTGTTAGATATGAACAGAATAAGATAGATAGATAGATAGATAGATAGATAGACAGATATTAACATAATGTGTTAGATATGAACAGAATAAGATAGATAGATATTAACATAATGCGTTAGATATGAACAGAATAAGATAGATAGATAGATAGATAGATAGTCATAGAATGAAGTAGGTATGAATCGAATGAGATAGATAGATGGGTAGATATTAATAGAATGAGGTAGGTATGAAATAAATGGGATAGATAGATAGATAGATAGATAGATAGATAGATAGATAGATAGATAGATAGATAGATAGATAGATAGATATACGGCGCACTTTTTAACGAACCACTCACGTTAACTTCGTATTTCGTAGGTTCCACCCGAGCAGTTTCTTCTCAAGATGTTGCTGTCCCGCTCGCTACATTCTTAATCAGTTCAAGTCTCGGGTTAACCGTTATCTTCTGCACATATTACCATAAATCAGCCCTCAAACTTTATAAACTTCTACGTCTTAGTAGATTGGCACATGGGTCGTGTACAAGGTGAATACCATTCTAAAAATACAAAGATAGGTACATAAATGTGGCTGGGTGTATGTACAGCGTGTAATAGGAAAATTGTTGCCATATTTTTAATCTCGCGCATGCGTGTTTTTTTTGTTTTTTTTCGTCCACTGCACAGTATAGTGGAGTCAGTAAGACACTGTCTATTAGAAATAGCACCATGACGCAATTCACTCCGCCAGAAATTTGGAAAAGGCATGCTGTACTGTTTGGCATTTGCACCGGAATATTCAGTATAAACAGTTCTATCTGCGGATGATTTGGCAAGAGATGGATGACTCAAATTTTGGCCACGAAGTTGTTTGGAGTAATCACTAATGATGGCGAATTTATTCCTCCATTCATCTTCCCACAGGTCCTCAAATCCAGAACGGGGGCCTACATCAAGTGCCCTGAGGGTGTATGCTGTCCTAGTTCAAGATGCTGGTGGCTGGAAGTCACTATGTTTGGAAAAAGGACTCTGCAACATGCTACACAAGCAGGAGAACTCAGTCATGACTGTCAGGCAATTCCAGCGACCACATCACCTCTTATATCTGGCTGCCTAACTCACCAGACTGCAACCTACTTGATTATTATGTTAGTAGCGGAGTTGAGCGAGAGACCAACAAACCTCTTTGTAGCACAAAAGATAAACTGAAGGCAAGGATTTTAGCATGATTCAGCATCTTGTATAAGGAGACCATCCAGAAGAGATGCAAGAGATTCTGATGTCGGCTGGAGACCGTGATTGAAGCCAATGGCGATTTTATTGAATTAAACATAGTTTAGTATTTCAAGTTATTTTTGTGTCATTTTGGTAAATAGGTCTGTTAAAATGAGATTTCAGTGTTATTTTCATTTTTGCATAATTTAGACGACAATTTATCCTTAGCACCCTGTATATAGTAGGGTATAAGAACAAATCTAAGTATAATCACGTTAATTTTCAACGACGACAGTACAAGAATAAGGCAAATTTTTTGATTCCCAGTATGAATATCTGAAAGACTGTTATTAAATCCATTGCCGCCAGTTATAAAACATTCGAAATCTTGTGAATTGGGAGAATGTGAAAGACATTTGATTTTCTTGGATGAGTTTGGCATTGTGCGCCCTAGAATTGGTCTGTTTAGCGATCAACGCCATCGCTATTAAGGAAGCGATTAAATTCTATGATCCGAGATCTAAGACGATGATATATATATATATATATATATATATATATATATATATATATATATATATATATATATATATATATATATATATAAGTCAACACTTCGAGGTGACAGTCTGTTTCATGCTAGATGCAATCGTCAGGCCTAGCATGAAACAGACTGTCACCTCAAAGTTTTGACTTCTATGTTCACTTTTATATTTACACACGCTCTATCTCTGATATTGAGCAGTTTATCCCATAAATATAGCACATATTAAGACTATATATCTTCATATATATATATATATATATATATATATATATATATATAGCATAATGAGAAGCCCCGTATACTTTCTTGATATGTATATAATATGGAGAAAACAACTGAAAAGTTGCAAATTAAAAAAAATTAAATTTTTTCGTATGAAAGTATTTATTTATATTTTTTATATACAGTTATTTCTGATGAAAGATCGGGGCAGATCTGAAATATCATATATATATATATATATATATATATATATATATATATATATATATATATATATATATATATATAAAGTAAATTATTTAAAAGAAAAATGTCCAAAGTGTATTGGGAAAGAAATAGATGGTAATTAGTTGGAGGCCTCATACAAAGTCCTTCTGTTTACACAGAGAAGACTTCAATGATAGAATATCGATGGCCTCCAAAACTTTTAGGTGGTAATTAGAATGGGACCTGCTAAGGATGGTAAATGTCAAAATGTCCGAGTGAGTGTACTCTATTCTATCATTGAAGTCTTCTCCATGTAAACAGAAGGACTTTATATTAAGCCTCCAACTAATTAACATCTATTCCCCCGCCCCGCAATACACTTTGTTCATTTTACTTTTTAAATAATTTACTTTATTAACCTCGATTTAGCTCTGTTGAGCGAGGTTCGAAACCATTTAGCTAACCCGTTTTTCAGTTTTACTTTTTATCTATTATCATCATGAGTGGTAATGACAAAATTAATTTTTGTCTGTTTATGGCAGTTATAAAGTTTTGTACCACTAAACATATCTTTAAATATATATATATATATATATATATATATATATATATATATGTGTGTGTGTGTGTGTGTGTGTGTGTGTGTGTGTGTGTGTGTGTGTAGTATAGCTATTACAATTTTTCTTTTTTATACTTATTTATATAAAGTTAAACTTCTTGATTCGCTATCCCTTTACGTTTAATGAGTTTTATTTTATTTTTCTATTTCTTTTCTTTATTCTTTTTTTGTCAATCATCACCGATTCAGTCTGAAGGAGGTTGTAATAAACTGTTCTCATAATTGAATAGCCGTCACAATTTTCCCGTGAAAGTATTTGAATCCGATTGATACTGTGGCGAACATATTTGATTATCTGTAATTTAACCTCCCTTATATATCACTCACAAACTAACTCACAACATAACTCATATTTCTGGCCATTTCAAAATGCTATCAGAAGTGGCAGTCGGCCACATCACTGTAACAGCGAGAGTAGATTCATCCAATCATCAATTTTCCAGCGTAATTTTATTTAAGACCTGCTTGCCTTTTGATCCCAATACCTTAGAAATGTTTATCTTTTTTTTTTGCGTTACTATCTATAATTTCAGGACTTTGTTTTAATCATTTATTTAAATAATTTCATTCCAAGAAAAGGCAATTAAGTCACTAAGACGATATTGATTATTAAAAGTGAGAGAATCAGAGAATTTTTTAGTGAGGAGAGAGGAGAATAAAAGAAAGGCTTTCAAGGAGACGAAAAATGACTACTCACTTTGCCGTTAACTCCTTTAAGATCGTTGTTGACAGAAAAATATGAAGGCGGGTGATAGTTCCACCAGAGACAAATGTCGGTGAAGAAACTCTTAGCACAGAACTTACGGTTACATCGTAAGATCAAGAAGCCATGCTTTCAAACTATCACTGCGAGGAAATTCTTGAACTTGAGGTGACAATGAGGAAAGCGCACCAGAAAAATTGCTATGAAAATATTTATAGAAAATTCACAGGGAATCTACGTTGCGCCGGTGGGAAATTGACAAAAGCCGAGATGCCACACCAGGCCCGATAAGATAGAGAATTAAAGTATCTATATTTCTGAGATGAGGTATTATGTACACTATTTACATTATTCGGACTATTGTCCTCATCTTTGTCGCCATATTCATTACAACGTTTCGGCCGTTGTACGCTCCTGCCTTCTTCATCTGTTTGGAATGTCGAACTGAACCCTTTATTTCGCTCACTGGGGTAGACTGTTCTAGTTCCACGTGCCATGTCTAATGGATGTCAGTTATCAGTTATCTCCTGTTAATACCCCTTCTCCATAGCACAGTGGATAAAGGCGTTGGTTAGATCTAGTGGCAGGACCCAAAGAGTGTGAGTTCAATACCCAATTAAGGAAGTGGAGAACTTGGAGAGAGGAATTAACAGGAGATAACTGATTACTGACATCCATTAGACATGGCACGTGGAAGTAGAACAGTTTACCCCAGTGAGCAAAATAAAGGGTTCAATTCGACATTCCAACCACCTGAAGAAGGCCGGAGTGTACAACGGTCGAAACTTTGTAATAAATATGGCGACAAAGATGAGGACAATAGTCCGAATAATGTTGATAGTATAGACAATTAACGTTTTATTTTTAGAAGAATTCTATAAAGTTTGGGATCAGTAGTTTTCCGAAAGTGAAATGTTTGCTGAATACAGCAAACAATTTCCGAACAAAGCTGTAAAAGATTTTGAACTGGTCCGCCAGTAATCATCCTATCGAGCGTAGTCCTGAAATGTTTTATTGACATGCCTCGTTTAAATTTCGAATGACGAATTTCCCGCTTCAGGAAAGACCGAGGAATCTAGTTTATGTCGGAAGAGGTTATTTATGGAAAATGCTTCAAGACCCTCTTTATTCTTAAAAGGTTTCTTACTATCTTTCTGATCTTTTCACGATTCATTAGTCGTTATAAATATGGCCTCGCTTCCCGAACGCACGTTTGCGAAGGTTTTTTTCTCATGGTGCTCACGAGAAAAATCTTGTTTTTCCGCATCGCCTGCAGGACAGACTCTGGTAGCGGGCGGACATTCCGGATTTTTCAGAGCTGCATCTGCTTTCCCTTCATCTTAATTCGGTGAGAACAGTTGCCTTTTTTTACAGTAAGGTTCACCCTGTACAAAGCCCGAGGGACACGAGGTAGAGAGTTACATTAGGGTGTAGTTTATATGAACAAGAGAAGAAAATAATGGTTGCCTCCAGACTTGAACAGGTTAACATTGTAGTGATCGGGGAAACATCCTCGTGGAAGTCAGTTCCACAAATCATGTATATGGTTACATGGTAAGGGGCAGTTTATGCGGATAGAAGGGGAAGATAACGGTTAACCCTAGACTCGACCAGGTTAGGATTGTAGCGATCGGGGAAACATCTTCTTGGAAGTCAGTTCCACAAATCATGTATAGGGTTACATGGTAAGAGGCGGTTTATGCGGATAGGAGGGGAAGATAACGGTTAACCCTAGACTTGAACAGGTGAAGATTGTAGTGATCAGGGAAACATCCACTTCGGAGTCGGTTCCACAGAGCAATAGTTCGCGAGAAGCTGTTCGAGAGGAACTTACTTCTCATCGATAGAATACGGGGGAGAAAGTGAGTGGTTTGATACTATGTAAGTGGCATGGCGGGTCCTAGCCGTGAAGTTTAGACCTGGCGAAACCAAGGAATGTAGTTCGTCCGAGCAAATGATATGGAGGTAGCGATAGAGCCGTGAGCGGCCAACCATACCTCGACGGTGAGGTTGAGGTAAGATGATGGAAAATAATTCTTCTGCAACAAGGACTCGGGACACTTGTAGCAGGTCTCATACTGTTGGACTCGCTGTACGCAATAGCCTCGCTTTGTGGTGACTTTATAGGACATCGAACTAGGCCTCTGGGAAGGTCGATTTTGTTTACACACGGTTCATAGACGCATTGGTTTCTCCCTAGGGTGCTTTCAACTGCAGCTAGTAACTGAATGAAGGGATATTAGTAGAAATGATATATGAAAAGGAAGGAAGGGATACATTTATTTTGTACACAGTAACGAATAAATTAGTTGAATTTCTCTCCGGAAAAGTGAACATAAAACCTTAGACGATTTTACTAGCATCCGTGCCACCCATCTCTTACAGGTAAAACTAGTATGTGTTCTGATGGCAGGTAATTTTGTTCTCTGTACTCTTTCACGGAGTCGGTCTTTTCACATTCTCCCTTAATAAATATCTTCGAATAGTTCGCTACCATTCGTTTTCCATTGGTGGGAAGTAAGTTACACACGACCTTTTTCATTGCTCCACGAAACCGACTCCCAAGAGAATGCTTCCCTGATCACTGTAATCTTAACCTCCTTGAGTTAAGGGTTAACCGTTATCTTCCGCATCTATCCGCATAAACTCTGTCTCTTACGTTTACCTCGAGTGTTCTCCAGGCATTCTCCAGGGTCAATATTACTGTAAAAAAATAAAGAAATGAAAATATAACGAAAAAAACTGTCAACTGACCGTCTCCAGTAATAAATATGGCGACAAAGATGAGGACAATAGTCCGAATAATGTAAATAATGTTTCGATATAAAGTGCAACCGATTTCATTTGGTTTCTTTTTCATTCTGTTTATGTTTTTGTTACTTTATTTTGTTATTTTTCCAAACGTTGTCCGTCCTGGGTATGACGATAAACTACATCCGCGCCCTAGGTAAGACGATAAACTACATCCGCGCCTTAGGTAAGACGATAAACAATGTCCAACAGCAAGGCCTATGATAATTATTACCAGCAACATATTATTGCCAGCAATACAATCTCCAACTATTTAAGTGTAACGTCAATCGACATCTCCAGTTGCCTTGATCTATCCACTTCCCTTCTCCACATCCTTTGACCTTTCACTCCTATCTGCTCTCGCTCCAAATCTTCTGTAACCCCCTTGCCTTGATCGATCCACTATCTTTCTCCACATCCTCTCCTTTACCACTCCTATCTGCACTTCCTCCAAACCTTCTGTAACCTCTTGCGTGCTAGTGGCCTCTAGCCTTGCTTGGGGTGATAAGCTTAAAAAAAAAAAAAAAAAAATTCATTTTTGAAAAATAGTACCAGCCAGAAAAATCTTCTCGGCATTAAATAACTTATTGAAATTGATATGCCGTAAAACAAACCAAACCAAACCAAACAGCTAATTCACTTTTCTTTTGTCTGCTATTGATTGAGATGGCTGGAAAGAATTGATTGGTAGATTTTGTTTAGCAGCATATCAACTTCTATGGGTTATTTAATGCGAAAATCTAAATATTTAGAATACAATGTTATGGCTTCAA
The DNA here is from genome assembly GCA_964036315.1 of Acanthosepion esculentum. Classification (NCBI taxonomy): domain Eukaryota; kingdom Metazoa; phylum Mollusca; class Cephalopoda; order Sepiida; family Sepiidae; genus Acanthosepion; species Acanthosepion esculentum. Next base: position 64,728,369 of record OZ038504.1, read on the forward strand.
CTAAATATATACTGTCAATAGGTATTGTTGGTAATTTTACTATGAATAGTTATTGTTATTATTTTTTATATCAAAAATGTATTTCCGTACTTTCAGAGTGTTTTGTTTTGTTTTGTGATTTCATTATTTGCGCATAGCTGGGACCCTAACAGGTGCTACCAGTCCGTGTAAAGGTGGATATGGGAACAACAGAAATTCAAATATTGTTCCACACTGCTCAAAAGCTCCAATCGTCCGATCAGTTTAGACTAGGCTGTAAAGAAATTAATTTATGCCTTTCCTAAATTAATTTATTCCTTTCCTAAATCATTAATGTGAAGGGAATACAAAAGTCTCGTCGAGAATTTGAAACCAGCCTGTTGATACCAATTTCTGTGTAGAACCCACTGGAGAGTAACTGCTTACGGATTCTTAAGCTACCGGTTTCTGCTGACACGAAGCGGAAAGGTTATATGGAATCAATTGCTCGGCTGCTCTTGGGAAATTTGGTTTACTGTGTCGTACTAGGCGATGTTCTTTACCAGACTCGATCTTACACATTTATAAATCTACCATTCATTGAATATTGATCCCATGTCTAGTTTGGTATTTCTGCTATGTATTTAGATATTCTTGATAAAATACAAAGAAGAATCTGCAATTTTATTGGTCTTGAAATAGCATCTCGGTTTCAGTCACTTTCTCACTGCTCTAACGTAGCTTCACTCTGAATATTCTATAAATATTTTCGCGATAATTCTCTTATTGAGATTTCCTCTTTTACTTTCTGAATTAAAACGTACGACTAGATTGGTTAAAATGTCTCATTATGTTACCGTTGAAATAGCTAGATATAACAATAAGTTAAATTCCTATTTTTTCTATCATACTTCTTGCTTGTGGAAAACTTCCAGCTTCTTCCAGTCAATTTTAGTTTTAAAAAAAACTGAAAGGCAATGTCGATCATTATCTTGTGTCTTCTTAATTCCGGTTCTTTTATTGTTCTATTTTTTAAATTAGCGTTTCCTTTTTCGCATAGCCCCTCATATTCAGTAACCCTTGCTTCTTAGTGGCTTTATTGCCTTGCTTATCGTGAAAGGACTAAAAAAAAAAAAGATAACCGTAACCGAAATGCCACGTCCACATTCGAGTTCAGTTTAAATATATGATTTTAGTACAAAGCTGCAAACATTCTGTTGTTGCTGCTGGTAAATTAATTCGGCAGCAGGTCTTATTAAACTTGGACTCGTGGCCTTCTTATCGAGAAACAAATAACATACTCCAAACATACTGATAATAGCTTGAGAGACAAGCATGATGCCCAGTGGCACTAACGGTTCTGATAAAGAAACAAAGAAATTGAACAGAATCAAGATGCGAAAGAACACATTTTTGTTTGTATCATTTTGACTTTTTTTTCTGAAATTATCTTGATTAAGTTATGTCCTCCTTTTATAAACATATGTTTACCTTTTTTTAAGAATCATTTAACTTTCTTTCTTTTTCTCTTTCTTCTTTCTTTCTTTCTTTCTTTTGTTAATGGATTTTTATCTTCTATTATTAAGCATTCATTGTATGTTTTACTCTTCATCTATAGTTTATTCCCGCCGTCGTTACACGTATTGTTTATTTTTCAATTATCTACCTATCTTTCTTTTTTTTTTCTTTTTAAGTTTCTACTTCCTTTCATTGTATGAATACATTATCATGTTTATATTCTTTCTCTAAATTTTTTAAAACTTTTAATTTGAATCACCCATTCTTTCTTTTCTCTTTCGTAATGCTTTTTTATTCATTCATTCTTTTTTTTATTTTCTCTTTTGTAATATTTTGTTATTCTTTCTTTTTTTCTTTTCTATTTCGTAATGTTTTGTTATTCTTGCTTTCTTTCTTTTCTCTATCGTAAGGTTTTGTTATTCTTTCTTTCTTTCTTTTCTCTTGCGTAATGTTTTGTTATTCTTTCTTTCTTTTCTCTTTCGTAATGTTTTTTTATTCTTTCTTTCTTTCTTTTCTCTTTCGTAATGTTTTGTTATTCTTTCTTTTTTTCTATTCTCTTTCGTAATGTTTTGTTATTCTTTCTTTCTTTTCTCTTTCGTAATGTTTTGTTATTCTTTTTTTCTTTCTTTCTTTCTTTTCTCCTTCGTAATGTCTTGTTATTCTTTATTTATTTATTTTCTCTTTCGTAATGTTTTATAATTCTTTCTTTCTTTTTCTTCCCTAAAGTTTTCTTATTCTTTCTTTCTTTCTTTCGTTTCTCTTTCGTAATGTTTCGTTCTTCTTTCTTTCTTTCTTTCTTTCTTTCTTTCATTCTTTCTTTCTTTCTTTTCTCTTGCGTAATGTTTTCTTTCTTTCTTTCCTTCTTTCTTTCTTTCTTTACACCATCTTGTTAATTAATTAAAAGAACCGCATTAGTTTCCTTTCTTTCACTATACAGTCTGTTTTTAGACCCACTAGATTTACAGGGTGTAATCGATATCTATTTTTTCTTTCAGATTAAGTCATTTGCAGTAGCGTTCAGTAATATGAAACTATTTTCGGGGTTTATGATGAAATTTGTTTGGCCTTGAAAAAAACTGCGTCGTCCGTGATTGCATTAGATTTTCATCAAGCCTAGACATATTGTCTCGACTGTCGATTAGTTGTCCTACTGTACTGCAATGCACGTTACTCCAAGGAAGCGTACGAACATTCTAACGAACACACTGGCATACCTCATCAGTGAGCTAATCAAAGTTCTATCTACTGACCCGGAAATTTTCCTGATTTAAATCCAGTCGAGAATATTGGGTCAAACATCAAGAAAAGACTTTGTAGAATGTACATACGAAGTACTAACATGGGCAGTGAGTCCAGTTTAATTGGAAAAATAAGAAAAAATGTAAATAATAACGGAATTATTTGTTTTTCAAAAAGGTGTAATTCTTTTGTTTTTTCTTCTTTCTTTCTTTCTTTCTTTGATTTTCGGTACCTGCTTCCCTTAATTGCATGGTTACATTTGTAAAAACCCTTCTTTCTCCTAATCTGTTTTTCTTTCTTTTTACGTTTTCTTAATTTTCTACTTATGCTTATTTCTTTTATTACTTTTTTTTTGTCGTCCTCTCTTTAAATATATTCTTTTTTACGGTTCACCTTCTTTCTTTCTTTCTTTCTTTCTGTATTGCTTTCTTTCTTTGTGTACTACTTTCATTCTGTATTGCTTTCTCTCTCCCTTTCGTTCTTCGTATCATTCTTAGAGAATGTAAAGAAAAAACGTAAAACGAAAAAAAAAAAACAACCCAAACCCCCAAATAAATGGATAAGAAATGGGAAGATGGAACGAAAAAAGTAAGTAATTAAAGAAATCGAAGAAGAAATAAAGAATAAATGAAGAATTGATTCTGGCTCTCACCAAATAAGAAAGACATCCACTTGGCGTAAAGGTTCCACCGTTTCAGGTAGTGCATAATCTATGACTGGCTATAAATGAATAGTGACGTCCGACTAACAGCTTTTGCTGGCGTTTTCAGTGATAATGATGGTCAGTTTTGCTTACCACTGACTGGTCACTCGATATCCAGTTTTAGGCACTCGTTACCTTAATAGTCCATTGCATTTCACTGAGAATGTCGTGGAATGGTAATCTCTTAAGCACGAGGCCGTTTAATGGCGGTAATATCCTGCTTGGCAAGACAGGATCTGGTCATCGGAGAAATAAGGTGCCTTTGTATTCGGGTTTTTTCTTCTTTTTAATGAGAACCCAAATAACCGGGGTTTATTTGCGAGAAGAAAGATTATTTGAGCGAAATGAACAAAAGAGAAGAAACGAGAGAGTGAGAGAGTGAGAGAGAGAGAGAGAAACAGAGAAATAAAGAAAGAGAGAGATAGAGAGAGAGAGAGAGAGAGAGAGAGAGACGGATAAAACGCAATGCAACAGACGGGGAATTTAAAGGAAAAAATAAATCAAAGTGGGCGAAAAAGGAAAAAAGGCGGAGCAAGAAATAAAAGCAGCAACCAATTAATACGCACCCTGCTATTGTGAGAAAGTACCCATCTCTGCGTTCAAGGTAGAACGATATACTTCAAGGAAGATTTTTATAAAGTTGATATATAAAGTCAAGTCTCAACATTGCCTACGTTAAAAATGGTAAGAATCACATTGGCGATGTTCTGAAGAACCTTTAAGATGGAACTAATAAAATTCTCATTCTGTACGCCTTAGAAGTACTACTACTCCCATCTAGTGCGGCTTAGAATTTATACTACTCTTATCTAGTACGCTTTAGAATTACTACTATTTCCATCTAGGCGGCTCACAATTACTATTCGTCCCATCCAATACGACTTAAAATTAATACAACTCCCATCTAGTGCGGTTTAGAATTATTATTTCACCTACCAATTAGTGCTCAGAGTTAAAATTACTGTCGTATAGTACGGCTTAGAGTTACTCTTACTTCCAACCACTACGTCTTATAATCAATATTATTCCCTAGATGGCAGTGATATTGATTAAGGCTTAGAATTACTACAAATCCCGTCTAGTACGACTTAGAATTACTACTACTACACAATATGGTTTAATATTACTACTACTCCCATCCATTTGAATTAATACTACTCTCATCCATTACGATATAGAATTAATACTACTCCCGTCCAGTACGTCTCAGAATTACTACAACTCCTAACCAGCGCGGTTTAGAATTACTACTGCTCCCACCAGTAATGCACCATACGTGATTCATGACTGCCATTTATTTCTGCAGTAGACCAGTTGCCATACAATGCTATAAAACCCTTCTGTCCTGCTATTTACCCATAGCTGGGGTGGTAGATGAAGATGATTCATATTGTTCCTAAGTGAATTCGACTGGAATTCGAAATCGGCTCTCCGATTCCTCAATCCGAACTGCTATCCATTACTCCACTTCTCATTCAGTACGATTTAGAATTACTCCTTCTCCCATCCAATACGGTTTAGAATTAATACTACTACCATCCAGTACAGCTTAGAATTAATATTACTCCCATCCAGGATGGTTTAGAATTAATGCTATTCCTGTTCAGTACGTCTCAGAATTACTACTACTCCCACCCAATACGGTTTAGTATTACTACTACTGGCATTCTCTAGGGCTTAGAAGTAATATTACTCCCATCTAGTACGATTTATAATTAATATTACACCCATCTAATACGGTTTAGAATTAATGCTACTCCCGTTTAGTATGTATTAGAATTACTACTACTCCCACCCAATACGGTTTAGTATTACTACCACTCGCATTCTCTACGGCTTAGAATTAGTACTACTCCCAGCCAGTTCGACTTAAAATTATTATTACTCCCATCCTGTACGGTTTAGAATTAATACTACTCCCGTCCAGTACGTCTTAGAATGACTACTTTCATCCGGTACGAATCAGTATTACTACTACTAGTTCTAGACAATACATCATAAAATACAAATCCACGAATATACACTAATAACACATTAATTTATGACCAATGAATTATTTAGATTTCGACATGAAATAACTAATACTCTTTGATCTGCTGTAAAATAAAATCATTTATATTTGAGGTGCTATCTTTTTGGTTTTGTTATTTGTTATTTTTGTATTAAAATTAATAATAATCGGCCTTGATCGGAAAGACCGAGTGAAGAAAAATTGTGCCACCGTTACGGGGCAGTATTGGATAACGGCTTGAATTGAGGAATCGGAGAGCCGAGTTCGAATTCCAGTCGAATCCATTACATTCACTTACGTGCTAATACCTTTGGGAATTGTGTAAATCCTCTTCTTCTCCCTCCAGCTGAATTCAAAACCTGCAGAGGGTCGTTTGGGGACCTTGTGGCACTCAGTGCACCAGGTCTTTGTATTCGGCCCTTCAAAAAGTGTGGTGGCCCTGCACGAAACCTTCACCACTATAATCAAGTCTCATGTGCTGTTGTCGGGCTGTTTGTTTCCTAGGAACTGATCTGCTTGACCCTTATAACTCGAATTCGACGGGAGAGTCGAGTATATATATATATATATATATATATATATATATATATATATATATATATATATATATATATATATATATATATATATATATATATATAAACTAATATTTAATGCCGTGATTTTCAGAAACCTATGATTAATACTGGACTTTTATTTTTATTTTTCATTTAATACCAGAGTTTACGGCGAGAATTAATGAATTAATGGAAACCCTTTGCCCCATTTTGCATCGAACAGAAATAGAAAGAGAAACAAATAGAATGAGAAAGCAGTAAAAATTATGCTAATGAAGGACAAAATGGAAATAGAAGAAGATACTTTATGATGGTGGTGATCATAATGGTGACTAGAAAAAAAAAGATGGCGGACGTGATGTTGAAACACTTAGTGTACAAAACCGGAAGTAGTAGAGAACGTTAGTAAATTTTTAAAAGAATAAGAATGATAGAAATATGCATTTGCCAAAAGAAAGACGTACCTATAAATGGAAGTTAATTTAAAGAATCAAGAAAACTAGAAATGGCCTTCTGGATATGACGATAAACTGCATCCAGCAGCAAGGCCTCTGATCAGGAGGTTTTGAGGAGTGTGGAACCGCCTTTTACTTGCTGTTGTCCACGAGTCCAACCTGACCCGGCGTGGTAGCACCCGTTTGGGTCCCAGTTATGGGTAAACAGTTTTCCTCTTCCTTGATCTCCAGCTATACGTTTTTGATAAAATAATATTACCAGCTATACGTTTTTGAAAAACTAATAGTATCAACTATACATTTTTGAAGAAAAAAAATATTATCAGAAATAAATATTTAACAAAACAAAAATATTACCCGGAAAAAAAAAGTTGTCGGCATTAAATGACCCATTGAAGTTGATATGCCGTAAAACAAAACAAACAAACAAACAACTAGAAATGTCGAAAAAAGGAAGTTTTGAGAAACGTACATCGGCCTTAAAAATGTCAAAGCACATTCAGATAAAGATTAAAGAGCTCCAAATCCAAAAGTCTACAATTTTATCTGTGCTGAACTGGCATCTCTGTTTCAGTCAATTTCCAACCGCCATAAAGTAGATTCCCAGTGACTTTTCTATAAGTATTTTCATGGTAATTCTTCTAATCAGCTCTCTTACTTGATAAATTAGCTAGGGGATGTTTGCTAATTCGCCACGTTTTATTTCGCTCCCCATTTTTCTCCTCCGTCAGCTGGTTAGGGATGTCAGTTTTCTGGTGGATGCGGGTCGCCTTTCGTTTCGGTTGTGATTTTCGTATTTGTTGTGTCTGGATGACTGTCTGTTTAGGATAAATGAATGTTTTATATTTATAAAAGTCTCGCATTGACTTCGTCCATTTAACTGATGTTTTCTGTCACATTTAGGGATTGTGGTGGGTTTTATTACTAACATTACTTTGTTTAGTTTTACTTTTCATACTGTATACACACATTGGGGGTTAATTTTTAAATGGTTGTTTTATTCCCCTCCCACCACAGACAATGAATTGTGCATAAGGGGACTAGTTAGGACTTTCTTAGAGACCATGAGGTATTATGGTGGATGCAATAAGTAAGATAAGTAAGAATGCGTTGCTTTGGTTTAAGGAATATTGTTGTACGTTTAACATTAAGACAGAAGAAAACCGTTCTTTTCCCCCATTCGCCATTTTGGCCCTGTGCCACGTTTCTGTTCATAGGAGAATAAATATCGCTCTCTTACTTGTACATACGAGAACTAGTTAGGGCTTCATAGAAGGTGTTGTGGTGGCTGTAGTAAGAATGTATTGTTTTGGTGTAAGGAATACTGTGGTATGTTTGGATCAGTAATTGTGGCTAGCTACTTTTAATAAAAAGAGGTAGAAGAAGATCAGCCACCATTTTGGCCTTGTGCCGTATTTTTGTATTTACAAAATAAATATTGCTCTCTTACATGGTAGCTCGACGTAATCAATTTAAACACACTACTAGATTGAATACTAGGTCTCAGTTATTTAATGTTGAAATAGCTAGATGCAACCGTAAGTTCTATTTTAATAGTTTCTTCTTTGGCACTTTCAGCCGGTGGAGCTCCAGGTTTCCCAAATTCCCTTCTGTCTATAATTGTCAAAATATTTAATGCAACATCAATTTCAATCCCTTGTCGGCCTCAATACTGCTATTGTATTGCACTTACGACCCACTAAGGTCTTCTCATTCTCTTCCAGACCGCAGCAACCACTTTGCGACTTAGTGGCATTGTCGCCTTGTTTGGGGTGAAATTGTTGCAAAGAAAAGAAAAAAAGAAAGAATGCTAAAATGATGTAAAAAAGATAAGAAACAGAAGCAAAAAAACAAATTGTATTAATTTTCTCAGCGTAGCTTGGATGTGGTACATGAATAAAAGTATGTTGCACCGAGTGAAGATCGATATATATATATATATATATATATATATATATATATATATATATATATATATATATAACAACAATATATTTAAAAAAAAGGAATTCATGAAGGAAACAATCAGAAAGAAAGACAGAATGTAATAAAGAAGAAAGCATAAATTGGTTAAATAAATAAAGAAAAATATGTGATATAAAGGAATAAAGTAAAAAACAAGGAATAATCAAATATGGTTAGTATATATATATATATATATATATATATATATATATATATATATATATATATATATACTAATCATATTTAATTATTCCTTGATTTTATCATAAATATCATACAAAAAGAAAGAAATGAAGAAAGAAAGAAATGAAGAAAGAAATGAAAAATGAAAGAAAAGAAAGAATCAAATGAAGAAAGAAAGAAAGAAAATAGATTAAATAAATGAAGAAAAAATAAGTGAAATAAATGAAAAAATAAAAAGTCAAGGAAGAAATAAATATGTGTAGAATATATATATATATATATATATATATATATATATATATATATATATATATATATATATATATATATATATTCATATATATATATATAATAAAGTAAGAAAGTGAGCTGTAAAAACAATATATTTAAAAAAGGAAGATAAAGGAATAAAGTAAAAAGACGACTTAAGAATTAGCCAACAAGGAAGAACTTACTATGATTAGAAATCAAAATTTAGGCAAAGAAAGACGGAACTAAAAGAGTTCGAAAGAAGACAAAGGAATGTTAAGAAGAAAAAACATTTAGAGAAAAAAGGGAGTCATAAAAATGGTACAAAACTTTTAAGAGAAACAGGAACTGAAAAAGAAAGAACGAATGAAAGAATGAACGACATACAGATGATTGAAGAAGAAACAATACCGTTAAGAAGAGAAAGAATTAATTAAAAAGAAAGAATTTAATAAAAAAGAATGGTAAGATGTAGAAGAAAAAATACATTTACAAAATAAATATAGACAACGAAAGTAAGAAGAAAAAGAAATATGATTTTTCACAAAAAAATACTTAGATTTAAGGAAAGGAAAAAAAGAAAGGATTTAAAAAATTTTAAAATGTTGCAATCAAGAAAATAAAAATATTTAGTAAATAAGAATGTAGATAATTGTAAAAAAAAAGTAGAAAAAAAGAAAAAAGGAAGAAGAAAGAAAGAATTAAAAAAAGATATTGTAAAAATTAGAAAATAAAAAATACATTTGAAAAAGAAAGAAAACTATACCTATAAGAGACAGACGGAAAGAAAAAAAGAGGAAAGAGAGGAATGAAAACATGGAATATATAAAAAGAAATGAGTAAAGAGGAGAGGTGGAAAGACAGAACGGTAACGAGGGAAAGAAAGAAAGAAAGAAAGAACGGTAAGTAATAAAAGATAAAAAATACATTTTACGAAAGAAAGATCAGTCGGATAAATGAACAATACATTTATAAAAAGATAGATGATATATGTTGGGATGGGGAAAGAATAAAAGAAAAAAAAAGGAAGAAATTAATGAAAACTCTGCAAGCGAACTGCCATTTCCAGGGATCTTTTGTCCAGGAAATTGAAGATCCATGACCTTTTAAGTGGGCGTCGCTACATCCGCTGAACTTTTCATTCCAACCCTTTTATCTGCCTGCCGAGATGACAGGGTAGTTTTTCTTTTGTAGGATTTCATTTAGAAATCATGACTGGTATCATCTGCCACAGATCCTGGCAATGGCAAATAGGATAGGGGGAAAATGTGTTGCCAATAGAGATTAACAAAATAGATTCATTTTTCTGTTACTCGGCATTAACAGGTTTAATGATCTGGCATTTCATGTGGCAATTTGTCTATGATAGTCATGTGGGGAACGACTGAGGGCAGAGTGCTTAGAGTTGGAAGAAGAAGAAGAAGAAGAAGAAGAAGAAGAAGAAGAAGAAGAAGAAGAAGAAGAAGAGGGAAGAAGAGAGAAAGAAGAAGAGAGAAAGAAGAGGAGAGAAGAAGAAGAACAGGATGAGGAAGAAGAAAAAGAAGTAAAAAGAAGAAGCAGAAGAGGATGAGGAAAGAAAAAGTAAAGAAGGAGGAGAAGACAAAGAAGAAGAGGATGAGGAGAGAAGAAGAAGAAAAAGAAGGAAAAGAAGAAGGAGAATAAGAAAAAGAGAAAGAAGGAGGAGAAGTAAAGAAAAGAAGAAGGAGGAGGAGAAGTAAAGAAAAGAAGAAGGAGGAGGAGAAGAAAACGAAAAAGAAAAAGAAGTAGTAAAGGAGAAGAAGAAAAAGAAGAACTATAGAAGGAAAAGAAAAAGAAAAAAGAAGTAAAGAAAGAGAAGAAGAAAAAGTAAAAGAAGAAGAAAAAGAGAAGAAGAAGAAGAAGAAGAAGAAGAAGAAGAAGAAGAAGAAGAAGAAGAAGAAGAAGAAGAAGAAAAGAAAAAGAAGAAGAAGAAATGTAATAGCAAGAAGAGTTGATGGGCTGGCGGAAAACTAAATAATAATAAAGTAACAGAAGATATAAGTAGATAAATTAAATGAATACTGTTGCCATATATAGTCCGGAGCCCCCCCCCCCCGCTGTCCATCTCAACGTTCTCGACAAAATTCAAAGAGAGATATGCAATGTGATAGGTCTTGACCTGGCATCTCAACTCCAGTCACATTCTCATAGACGGCACTCCCACCTTGCTTTAGGTGAAATGTTTAAAAAAGGAAAAAGAGAATGGCGAAGAAAATGAGCTGACGAAGAAGAAGAAGAAGAAGAAGAAGAAGAAGAAGAAGAAGAAGAAGAAGAAGAAGAAGAAGAAGAAGAAATAAAAGATTAAAGTAAAAATAAGGAGGGAATAAATAAAATACTAAAATAAAGGTTAAAGTAAAAGAAGAAACGTCATCAAAGGGAAAAAGAAAGAAAATAGGAACGTGTAAGAAGGAAGAAATGTAAATTAAAAAGCAATAAATCCAAAGGAAAGCGTAGGAAGGAAAGAAACAAAATTAAATAAAAATAGCAAAAGGAAAACGTGCTGAAGAAGAAGAAGAAGAACAAAAAGAAGAAGAAGAAGAGGAGGAGGAAGCGAGAAGAAGGAGAAGAAGAAGAGGATGAGGAAAGAAAAAGAAGAAGTAAAGAAGTAGAAGAATTAAAAAATGAAAGAAGAAGAAGACGATGAAGAGAGAAGAAGAAGAAGAAGAAAAAGAAAAAGAGAAGAAGAATAGGAGGATGAGGAGAGAAGAAGAAGAGGATGAGGAAAGAAGAAGTAATGAAGGAGAAGAAAAAAAGAAAAAGAACAACTAAATAATAATAATAATAATAATGAACGCTCCCTCAACCGAGACATCGTAGTTCTCGTGCATACGATCCGTCTTCAAAGATAAAGGAAACACGACTGGCTCCCTGTACCATTCCTATAAGTACCTGACTCCTCCTGATACCCTCTATATTTACAAGGGTCAGATCAGGCTGAGAATGAAGTAGTGTTTTCATATTTGGCCGAGAGACTCCCCGGTCCTCAATTTTCAGTGTCGATAGATTTCAAAGCGTCACCGAGGTCTCTCTCACAGATGAAATATCGCAAACCTCTCACTGCTCTATCATTTCTTCTATGAAATGTGCTCGGACGAACTACATTCCATATTCCACCAGTTCTAACCTACGCGCATTGTGGCGAACCAGGATTTCATTGGTGAGATGGAACTGACTGTGGAACTGACTTCCAAGAGGATGTTTTCCGATCACTACAAACTTAAACAGTTCAAGTTTCTGGTTAACGGTTACCTTCTACACATATCCGCATAAACTCTGTACATTACTCTGTAATCCTCTACCTTGAGTGGCTCTTGGGCCTTGTACACGGTGAACGTCAATGATAAAAAAAGAATAAAAAAACGAAGCAAAAATTAGAAAGAAAAACCAGCAGAATAAATGAAAGAAGGTATAGGGAAAAAAGAAATGCTTTTAGATTGTAAGCATTTTTTTGGAGATTCTTTTTTTGCTGTTACAAGTTCTGCTAATGATTCCATAGTTGAGGTGGGAGAGAAAAGGTTGAGTCATATCTTTCCCAGGGATGTTTGCGCGTAAGTGTATATAACGAACCCGACCCAAATTAGAACTCGGTTCTCCGACTTCTAATTCCGTGACCATTATCCATTACACCACCCAGACATCTAAGTTTGCGACGCCTGATATTCCCAAGAGGTAAGTCATCTATCTCGGTGCTAACCAGGACAGAAGTTGCTTAATTTCGTTGATTCTACAAGAACCTGTATTCAAACGTGATATGACCGTAAGCCCACAACAATGACAACGATAATAGTCTGCATGTATATAATATAAATAATGATAACTCCTCATCCCAGGAATTCAAAGCGGAAATGTTTTTGCTTTGTTAATTAAGATAGACTACAGTAATTATCAGATTCAGTCCCACAGAATTGCTGGTCAGTTTTCTGATATTAACCAATTCATGATATCTGCTCATGAGCGGGAGTATTAGAGGAGCAGATTGGCTGGCGATAGACAGTTTTTTTTTAAAAAAAGTTTGACGAACGTAGCGGGTCAAAGAGATTTGGCGGTTACATTTAGATATTTCAGAACATCCTAATTTGTCGACCGTCTCAGCGGACTGTAGTCACTGATGAATCTATTACTAAATGCACCCTGCCTGCAATGTTATGTGCTGCTTTTATCAAAAACTATCACCACATCACATATATTTGGATATAATGAATATGCCTGTTACCCAATTAGACTAGATTTCATCCTGGGTATATTGGTCTAAGTATAAGTGTACTTCAGGGTAACTTTGTTGCCAGGGTTTTAATGCCACAAGACTATTGGTACTCTATCCCTATTTCCATGGAAGATTTTCAGACGAGCTACACTGCCTAGTTCTACCAGACCTATACAACTAATATCTGCCATGCCATTTTGACAGAGGCGAAAAATTCCTTTCACGCTTCGTATTCCATTGCTAAGAAGGAAGTTCGATTTAAACACGTTCTTCTTAAGAGCCGCTTCTTTATAGAATAGATACCCGAGCCATGGACTGAACAATCTCCCCACGGGGGAAGAAGAGACTTGAATCAACAGAAATGTAGTTCTACAGAAGGATGCTGCGAATGCTATGGACGAAACATGTGAGTAACGAAGAAGTTTTAGAGAAATGGAAACAAAACAAGACACTTATATTTAGCATCTGGAAGAGACGGTTGAAATTTCTAGGGCACATAATGAGAAAAGAGGGCTTGGAAAATCTGATGCTCACAGGGCAGATTCTTTTGACGATGCCGAAATCACCTGAGACTATGAAAATCTGTTACGATACCATCTGGCCCTTCTCTAATCCCCTTGATTTTCAATGACTGCAGTCCGAGAGGAAACCAAATTCCTTATTTAAAGAAATCAGTGGGTTTTTTTTCACTGAAAAAAATTGAAAACAGTGTCTTCAACTTTGTTTCTAAATGATCTGCCACTTATGAAATGTTCTAGTGTTTGAAACAAATGAAAATCTTCAGACCTTAAATCTGGTAAGGTTTATAACGAGCGTATGATTGCAAAAGAATGAACAAACAAGGGTTAAAATTCCAAAAGTCTGTATTGATCAGTTTACAGAATATATTCATAGTCGTGTGAAATAATGATAAAATTATGCGTAAGTGGTTCTTTAGTTGACATTAGTAAAGGAAGTGATTAAGTGTAAGTGTGTTGTTGGGTTGGTTGACCGAGGTCACACTTGGCGTCAGACTTAGTGTGGATTAGAGAAACCGCGTGATAGAACAAAAGTGTGTGGGGGGGTGTTGACGGAGTTGATCCATCTATTCTCAGGGTTGAACTCGACCCTGGTGACATGTGTGGATGAGTCGGCAGTCATGTGATCTGGTCGAGGTGTTTAGTTGTCATAGTAATCGCATTCATTTTAAAAACTCTGACTCAATAAAAAGGCATATTTTTAATTCTAAATGTTTAAAAATCTGTTTTTCTAGCAAAATTTGAGGAGTTCCATTTCTTTTTTGTTATTTCTGTATGTTTTGAAATGTTTTAGGGATAGAAACAAAGGAAAATCTGTCAGTGCTAAATGCGGCGAGTGTGGAGAGTGTGGGTCGTCACGCATCCTAAAGATCGTATTTGGGCTTTGACTTTGATTTTCATTGCCATGCTGGAGTATAGCACCTTTTTTGTGTGTTTACTAGTGCAGGACGCTCTCAACGTAATGCTTCGTGTACACGATCAAGTTATTGGGAAGAAGCGTCTGCAGTGATGGCCATTACATGTCCCTGTCGTTCTTTCATATTCTACCGGATAAAAAAACACCATAACAACAAAAACAGCAGGAACCTATGTGAATGGATTCCTGGTTTTATTGTAACCGCTGGTTTCTTTTTTTATTACAACCACTATATTTTCTGCTTCCTCTTCAAGTGCAAAACACATTTTTCATCATCCCTAAAAATGCGATATAAAAATGAAAGTATAACATTATGCAGCAGATGGTGGTTTTCATTTCCCAAGCGAAAAGCAGGAAAGAACCCAGATATCATACATGAAAGTTTTCCCAATTAAACTCTAAAATACAGTATAAACGTTGCCCGTTCAAATAGAAGTTAAGATAAACTAATTCTAGACACTGTTTCCTACAATGCAACCTTTTTACAGATTAGATGGCACATAGTACATTACGGTGAAATACGCAGTTATATTCAGTGGACTCTAATATTTTATCTATACATGTATTTTGCTTTATGGCTGTGATGGATTTCTAACCGATGCACTAAGTGAATAACACTAATAATTAGTAAAAACAAAAACGATTTCTTTCTTTATCAAATCGAGAACTGCAACCTTTTCACTTGAAACCTACACGTTACAGCTTCTTTTTGGCATGTCCGATCTTATCAGAATCATTATCCAAGTAATTTAAGAACATCATTAAGTAAAAATCGCGATTTTTTTTTTACTTCTGGAGTTGATCGCCGTTAACTGACAAAGGCGTAAAAGAAACTGTGGATAGTAGGAAACTATTTATTTGATGAGTATAGCTTGATAGGCCTACTAAAGTATTGTTAAGTCATTACTGTAAAATGGATTCGGTCAGAGTTAAAACATGCTCTCTCCGGAAATAGTCCCGGTACCCTAGTTTTATGTGAATGATCCACTGTAGAGTTTTAAAAAAAAAAAAAACCTTAAGACGTATGCTGCGTATTAGTTTTGTAGAATTTTCCATTATGAAAAGTTCGAGTCATATATTGTCGAATGAATTGCTTCTATGTGCGGGTAGTGTAAACGATATAGGTGCAGAAAATTAAATAAGCGAGACGAGTTCAAATGACCGCCTAGTCAATTGCGTTCACTTTCGCAAAAACTGGAAAGGTGTGAATTAATCTATTCCTCCGCAATGTGGACTATAGGTTAGAAAGGTAGAGGGGGCTTTCTAGCCTTGGGCAATCAGTCTAGGGGGATTAATATTCTGAATTCAAAATCAAGGAGACAACAACAGAAACGCAGAGTATTATCTTTCCCAAATAATAAATGGAATCCGTGGTAGATCATGAGCGTCCGCGTCACATGGTATTTAAAACGACAGAAAACACATTTTAAGTAATTAAAATATTTATTTATTATTGATTATCCGTTCTACACCATGCCGGATCAAGCGTCGGTTTTTCTTACAACGGAAGACACAGGTCCGGACTGTCGAGGAGAGCAACATTTATTTTTGAAATCTCTCGGATGTGCTGATGGATAGACGTTATTCATAATGGGTAAGTAAGGCATCTACTCAAACAGGGATATCCACAAAATAACTTCTGGAAATAATTACGGATAAAAATAAACATTAAGTGTTTATATGAAGGATGCGATAAGTAAATTGTCGTCATTTTATATATTGAATATCGCGCATGCGTGTTGTTTTTATTTTTATTTTGACGACTGCACAGTATATTAGGATAAATGGGGCACTGTCTGTGAGAAAAAGAACCCTGTAACGAAATTCAATCCGCCAGAAATTTGGAAACAGCATGCTGTACTGTATAGCATTCGCACCGGAAACTCCAAGACGAAGATTTCAGTGCGTTTGAGTGTCAATGTGAGGACAGTGCAGAAGATTTGGAAAGAGTTGGATGAGTCTAATTGTGATTAGGACGGTACGGCAACTCTCTCTCTGATCGTTCTAACAAAAAAACAACTACCGAATTTGTTGGTGAGGGTCGCAGATTCAACACGAAGGCCTACATCAAGTGCCTTAAGGATGTGTGCAACCCTGGGTCAAGAGCGTGGCTGCTGGAAGAAACTATGTCTGCCAACAGGACTCTGTACCATGCCACAAAAGCAGAAGAACCAAGTCATGGCTGTCAGACAATTTCTGCGCCTACATCACCCCTTACATCTGGCCACCTAACTCCCTAGGCAGCAAACCCCTTGATTATTATGTGTGGAGCGTAGTTGAGCGAGAGATCAACAAAACTCCTTTTAACATCAACGATGAACTGAAGGCAAGGATTACGGCAGCATTCACCAATTTAAACTAGGGAAAAGTCCAGAAGAGATGCAGGAGATTCCGAAGTCACCTGGAGGCTGTGGTTGAGGCCGTGGTTAAGGCCAATGTCGATTTTATTGAATAAATAAACGCTTTACTATTTCTAGATATTTTCTGTGTAACTTTGGTAAATATATCTTTTAAAATGATATATCAGTTATTTTATTTTTGCTTAATTTAGATGACACTTTATCTATCGCACCCTGTATATGTGTGTGTGTATGTGTGTGTATATGCGTGTATTATTGAAGATTTGCTGTATTTATGGGAGACGAGTTTGCACCATTGTAGATATTGATAGTGAAGGCATAGAAATCAACAGATCATGCTTATGTTTCAGAACATATATGACTACTCACTGCATGGGGTCTGTATATATTTCACCGGGGGCTTACGCGAAGGGAAGAAATGGAAAGTAGCTCTTTTATAGTTTACTTAATTATTTTTTTATTATTAACGGTGTTATTTATTTAATTAATAACTTTTACATTTCTTAAAATGAGTTCTAAATTTTGATATTTGAAATAAAACTTATTAGATTTGGTTTATGTGAAATAGTGTCAGAGTAGAAATATAATTTTCATAATTTACACTGTATCTGTGAGTCAGTGATTTCCATTTAACCCTCGATGGTGCATGTGTCACTAAAAGCAATGACCTTTTATAAGACAACAAATTTTCAGAGAAATCATTCAGTGTGGATAAAGACGGTAATAAGCAAACCATTAGAAAGAAATCAATGCCACTGAAACGGTGTATGAACATTTAGCGTCAACTGCCATATAACTACTGTAGAGGTGGTGTCTCGAAAAAAACACTGTGGTGAAGCCAAGCAAGTGGCTCACTGGTAACAATGACCTTCATAGAAGACAAAATTCAGTGAAATCTTTCAGTGAGAATAATGACGGTATTTGGAAAACCAGTAGGAAGAAATTAATGCCCCTGAAACGGTGGATGAACATTTAGCGTCAACTTTCATATAACTACTGTAGAGGTGGTGTCTCGAAAAAAACACCGTGGGGAAGCCAAGCAAGTGGCTCACTGGTAACAATGACCTTCATAGAAGACAACATTCGGTGAAATCTTTCAGTGAGAATAAAGACAGTATTTGGAAAACCAGTAGGAAGAAATTAATGTCCATGAAACGGTGGATGAACCCTAAATAACAAAAACCTTGATCTACACACAAAAGATATTCAAATAATCTGTAACCTGTGCTGGAAAAAAGCCACCATATGGATAAAGATTGTATTAAATAAATACACAAAACAGTAGGAAATAGACGTTTTCTGAATGTGTTATGGTCCAAGTTAGGACCAAGGAAGAACAACACGAACACAAGAGTAGAAATAACGAAGATATATTACACGGAATAATAATACAAGATGTGGAAGGTGCTAGTATGACTGTCAGTCTGGTTTGGAGTGAACTACTATCGGCTCGACTCGATGCCACTCTTATGGTCCAGGTTAGGACCAAGGAAGAACAACACGAACACAAGAGTAGAAATAACGAAGATATATTACACAAAATAATAATGCAAGATGTGAAAAGTATTTGTATGACTGTCAGTCTGGTTTGGAGTGAACTACTATCGGCTCGACTCGATTCCACTGTTATGGTCCAGGTTAGGACCAAAGAAGAACAATACGAACACAAGAGTAGAAATAACGACGATATATTACACGGAATAATAATACAAGATGTGGAAGGTGTTAGTTTGGGTGTCTGTCTGGTTTGGAGTGAACTACTATCGGCTCGACTCGATTCGTCCCTCTCTCTTGAGAGGCGTAGTATACATAGTGTTAGGAAGAGTTCATTCTGTAGTTATAGGTAAGGACCTATAACAGAATGGATGTATTTAAGCTGTAGAATGAGAGGAATGTAGGAGGGTGGGATGCCTACCAGGATTACTTATACGCATATACAACCTGAACAAAGTATTTTAAGCAAATGACATTGCAACGGTGCTAAGTTCATAAGAAGACAGCAAAAGTCTATTAACCCTTTGAGGCTTGACCACCGCTATATCGGCGGTAGTGAAAAATGACTTAATGCCCAGCAACCGGTTGAACGGTGGGGAAACACTAGTAACTATTTTTATATCTACCGTGAAACATTACATACTAATTATTTGCGAATTTTGACTCAGGAGCTCAGGTAGAAGGGTTTAAATTGTTCAGGAAAGCAGGGCTCAAAGGGTTAAAATGATTTTACTATATTAATATATCTGAAATCATTTTACGATAAAAATTCATGCGAAATGATTTTACTATATAAATGCATTCGAAATGATTTTACTATATAAATGCATTCAAAATGATTCTATTATATAAATGCATTTAACCCTTTCAAGCCAAAACACCGCTTTACCGGTGGTAAATAAAAATGACTTAATGTCCAGCCAGCGGTTGAACAGAGGTTAATCACTTGTAACTATTTTTATATCTACCGTGAAACATTACATACTAATTATTTCCGAATTTTGACTCAGGAGCGCTGGCAGAAGGGTTAAGATTGTTCAGAAACGCAGGCCACAAAGGGTTAAAATGATTTTATTATATTAATATATATGAAATGAGTTTACAATATAAATGCATTCGAATGGGATGTTATGATATAAATGTATTCAAAATGATTTTATTATATAAATGCATTTAACACTTTGAGGCCTGACCACCACTTTACCGGTGGTGGAGAGAAATGACGTAATTCCCGGTCATCGGTTGAACAGTGGTAGAGAAAAATGACTTAATGCTCAGCCACCCGTTGAACGATGGTTAAACTCTTGTAATTATTTTTATATCTACCGTGAAACATTACATACCAATTATTTCCGAATTTTGACTCAGGTGCTCAGGCAAAAGGGTTAACATTTTTCAGTAACGCAGGGCACAAAGGTTTAAACGAAATAGTCGATTAAAGCAAAAATAAAGTATTACAATCAACTTTAAGAAGACATAGTTGACAGATAGAGGGGCCACCAAAGATGTTATTTATTGAAGGACGACGTCAACAGCAAACTATTTATCGAGAACCGAGTAAAAAATTAAAGAAAGTGAAACATACTTTGAGGCGTAAAGAAAGCGTGCTGGAAAGTAGTATAATGTCTAATATTTTACAGTGAACTGAGGAATTTTGAAATAGATGAAGAAAAGCTGAAACAAGATCGATGGATTTCCACCGCCTGACTGCGTATGCCATATGCAAAAGGAAACGAAAAATGTTCGTTCTGGGTATGATCATAAACTACATCCGGCAGCAAGGCTTCTGACCTCTTAATAGCTGTTGTTCCCGCATTCATTCTATAAAAACTAAGCAACGCGATCAGACATATCGCGCATCAAGATATGGCTATATACATCGCAGGGCCACATCCCTACTTCTCAACAGAGACACGACCTCTTTTAATGGCAGTGCTCCATCTACAAATGAAGATCGCTATCCCAGTTTCGTAAAGCTCAGCTGGCTACCGATGGCACCAGTTACAGCAATTTTCACTTCTTCATCACCACCCGAGTTTGCACACTGACACTTCCATATCTTTGGTTCAATGAAAGAGGCACTAAGTGGTAAATGCTATGAAATTGGTGGTGACTATGTTTAGTAGTAACAATTTGAACCTGTGACGTACAGCTATTTCTTGAGGCACGATATGCCTGACCGTGTTCTTTATTTCTTATATAGTAAAACAAGTTCCATTGCTTTTTGACTCACTCTCGTATAGCGCTCATATTAAGTCTGATGATCACATAAGGCGTGAAGCAGCTTATCACTATTCAATATTAAGTTTTAATGTCCAAACTGCTTATATATATATATATATATATATATATATATATATATATATATATATATATATATATATATATATGTTATAAATAAACTGATTTAAAATATGTTTTTCGCTACACAGTAATAACCGTGTTTCAAAAATGGAAGTTAAAAGCTGTAACGAGCATGCGCGGAAGCGACCTCGAACTGCGTGCGTGTGTTTTCGCCGGGCACACCTTGGAGTACCATAATGGACTCGACCGAGGACTACAAGAAGAAGACACGCGAGTCGTTTGCAGTTTTTTGGGTGACAAAAGCCGTTGCGGTCGGTCGTCCGTTTCTCGGCAGCAGTCGTGGGTGCCGTTTGCTCGTTCGCTGTCGTAAAGTGTTCGTTTATAAGACGCGTGCGTTCGTTTCAGGTTCGCAAGAAGGCGTTCGATCGGGTGTAGCATCGCCATGTTCGACAGTTTTTTTCTCCCTCTAATTCCCGTTCTTCCCACAAAAGCTTTGAATTTAATTTTGTAATTAAATTAAAAACATTAGTTCCATTTCATCCTCAAGCGAATTTTGCAGTAACTTATTTTTTTTAACTTTACTGAGTTTTAAAGGCACAGAAAAAAATTCATAATTCACTGTTTCCAAGGATACAGAGAAATCCAATCATTCAGACAAGGGAAGGTAGCGTGTTCATTTTTATTAACTTTTGTTGTATCAGTTATTAGTTACGTTCGAAAAAGGGGTTATGTTTAGGTAAGGTAGGGATGTATTTTTCAACGAATTCTGACATCCGTTAAATGCATGTCGTCTGTTTTTTTTTAAATTTTATTGTTAACGGCAAACAATTCTTACGGCATTTTTTCTGTTTGTATACTTAAAGATTTTTGGGGGATGTTTAGGTTAGAATACGTTTTATTTAACAACAAATTTAAAATATTTTCACTTTTAATTTTTAATAGACTATATTTCTTTTTTAAAAGAAGTAAATGTACTAGAATTACTTACAATATATAAAATTATTTTTTCATATCAAGTTTATGTATATTAACAGGTCACATTTTTTTTTAAATTTTATTTTTAAATATTATTTAAGGACATTTTTTGACAATGACGGCAAAAAATAGCTAATTCATTTCTCTGATTCAGTAAACTTTTATTTTTTATAAACTTAGTAATATATAGGTTCTCATATATGTACAAAGGTCATGGGTCATTTAATGGCCTACATATTCTAGCTTTTCCTATTAATTTCTTTTTACTGTAGGAGTTTTATTGGATTCTTTTAAGTGCTAGAAGTACTTCGAGAGAGATGTTTAGGTTAGAATACGTTTTATTTAACTACAATTTTAAAAGATGTTTAGGTTGGAACTAATGTTTTTAATTTAATTACAAGATTAAATTCGAAGCTTTTAGCTTCCCGTTTTGAAACATGGTTATTACTGTGTAGCGAAAAGACCATATTTTAAATCAGTTAATTTACAATATTTATGCTTTGTAGATTTGCATTGAGCAGTGTTTTGTAAAAATAAAAATATCAATAAGAACACAGGATTATATATCTTACTGTTCTTTCTTTTTATTTACACACACACACACACACACACACACACACACATATATATATATATATATATATATATATATATATATATATATGTGTGATACAGCGAAACAGTCTGTCTGTGGATGACAATATATATGCTCCTGAAAAATTTATTTCGGTTGAGCTCCCTGGGTATGAATTGTGGGTTTGTAAACAGTGACGATAACGGCTAATAATGCAAGACTCTTCGGTAAATCGAATCGAGTTCTCTCAGTCACTGTGTGTTTATCTAAAAGTAAATACGCTTAAATTTACCTTCATCCCTGCCGTGCGCCAACGGCTTAGTGGTAGAATCCCCCGAGTGACGCCAATTCATCACTGATTCTGAGATTTCTTTCACGCGAAATCTGAACGAGAGAATGGATACTCTTCAAAAGGGTAATTGAAACTCAGCTGTGATCGGACGTTCTAATGCTCGTCTGATTAGACAAATGGGTCTCAGGTTCGAACTGTGCCGGAGAACAGTTATTTTTTTTTATTAAGTCTCTCGAACGCACAGATATGCATACATAATTAAAACTCCTTCAAAACGGGTAGGGCGTCTACACAAACTGTTTTTTTTTTCTTTTTTTTTTTTTTAATAATTTCATTCCAAGCAAGACAATAATGAGGCTCAAGAGAATGAAAGAGACTGATAAGACTTTGGTGAGGAAAGAGGGCAATAAAAGTACAGATTGGCGTTTCATTTAAATTTTTGAAAATTGTAGAAGGCAGGGAAGCCAGAAGCCGAAGAGAGTTCCACAGGCGATAAAACAAACTATTAGAATAGAATTTCAAATTACAGCTAGCTAGTTCAACATTCAAACGGTAGAAAGTGTATCCGCAGTATATATATATATATATATATATATATATATATATATATATATATGCCACTGCTGATACACTTTCTACCGTGTATACAGTGGCATATATATATATATATATATATATATATATATATATATATATATATATATATATATATATATATATATGCCACTGCTGATACACTTTCTACCGTTTATACAGTGGCATATATATATATATATATATATATATATATATATATATATATATATATATATATGAACATTTCTCAAAGTTAACCTGTAGATAAGACAATTTTTTCCTATTGTCATTAATATTTAAAAAATATATATACATATATACATATATATATATATATATATATATATATATATATATATATATATATATATATAAAAGTGGACATGGAAGTCAGCACTTAGAGGCGACAGTCTGTTTCATGCTAGTGCAATCGTCAGGCGATTGCACTAGCATGAAACAGACTGTCGCCTCTAAGTGCTGACTTCCATGTCCACTTTTATATTTACACACGCTCTATCTCTGATATTGAGCACTTTACCCCATAAATATAGCACACTTTAAGACTATATTTCTGCATATATATATATATATATATATATATATATATATATATATGCCACTGCGGATACACTTTCTACCATTTGAATGTTGAACTATCTATCTGTAATTTGAATTTGAATTATATATATATATATATATATATATATATATATATATATATATATATATATATATATGGTTATATGGTTACAGAGAATTTCAGTTGAGTTCCACCACGGAATATGTGAGCGACCGGCGCTATATTGAGTCTGATTTGCCACCTCTTCGTCAGCGAGGCCCGTTGGAACAGTTGGTATGACGTTTGCTTGATAACTGTCAGGGTTTCAATTCTCATATATAGGAAAAAACGGCCGTCAAGTGCTTTCTGCATTCTGTTGAGGTTTCTCTCAGTCACAATGAATTACTTAATTAATTACGTATTAATATTAGGTATTTGTGGATCTTATTAAAAACCTGACGATCAGTTTATTACTGCGATACGTTTGGCAACGCACGTGCATGTTACGTTTTTAATAAAATCCAGAAAACTGTATGAAGCGCTGTCAAAACTATATTACACCACGTCTTAAATAAAATGAACGTTAATCAGCGATTATTGCCTTTCAAGTAGGAAATAAACAGAGTGGCGTTGCACGTATTATTCACTACAAGTTCCCCTAACAGCCCTCCTCACGTTTTGAATTCGTTGTTATCCGTCCCATAGACTGGTTGACAACCAAGGCAAACAGAGCCCAGTCTATTCTTCTGTTTAATCCAGAACTAGGTGGAGGATACATAGGAATGATTTATATCTTTCCCATGCGGTATGGTGGTGGAGTAATGGATAGCGGCTTGGATTGAGGAATCGATGAGCCGAGTTCGAATTCCAGTCGAGTCCATTACATTCACTTACGTGCTAATACCGTTGGGAAAGGTATGAATCCTCTTCTGCTATAAATAGCAGGACAGACTGGTTTCTATAGCCTTGGATGGCAACTGGTCTAGGAGAAGGACAACTCTGAATACAAAACCTCCGGACGGTCGTTTGGGGACCTTGTGGCACTTAGTGCACTAGGTCTCTGTATTCGGCCCTTCAAAAACTGCGGATGGTCCTGCACGAAACCTTCACCACTATAATCAAATCTCATGTGCTGTTGTTGGGCTGTCGGTTTACTAGGAACTGATTTGTTTGATCCTCATACGTCGAATTCGACGGGGAGAGTCGAGTTTATATATATATATATATATATATATATATATATATATATATATATATATATATATATATATGTATGCGAATGTGTGTGTTTATGTGTTTGTGAGAGAGTCTGAGGGTGTTTCAGTTTGTTTGGGTAATGCTTTTTTTTCGTGTCAAACAAATAATTGTATTGTTTATGATGAGGTTTCTTGTCTTATTGTTTCCCCATCATACATTACGAAATTTCGAAAGATTAATTCTCTCCACGCATTTCTAACAAAGGATCAAGAAATAAAAATAAAATCCAAACGTAAAAATTAACGAAAGTTTTTTTCTCTGTTTTATTTCGATCACTTTCATTGTTTTCCGGCTCTTTGTGTGGATGGAACGAATGGAAAGGAACCTGCTTTTGCTGTATGTAAAAAAAATTTTAAAAAAGTCAAAATAAAAATTAAAAAACAAACAGACAATATTCTCGCCACAAATGAAATAAACGATGATGAAGATCTCTTCGTATTACTAGATTATTTTCCCTTTTTTCACGTTCTTTTTAAATGTATACTTTTTCTATATTTACGTATTTACAGTCAAATATTTATCGATGTTATCTTTCTGTTTTATTTCACTGATGATTCTGCCAGTTTCTGTTTGTCTTTTACTGGTTTCTGTATTCTTTACATATTTCCGTTCCAAACACACTTTGTTTTTTTACCGCCAGTTCTTTCATTGTTATTTTTATCTAAACTTATGCCTTCCACTCTTCCCAATTCATTCTTCCTTTTTCTTCCGGCTGCGTCATACCTTACACCGACTTCTCATTCTGTTCTTCTTCGCTTTCTACTCCAGCGTCCTTTCTTCTTTTTAGTTGGACGCTTATTATTTAGTCAAATACTATCGTGTCTTCTTCTTGTCCTTGACCCTCTTGTTGTTGTTGCTGTTGTTGTTGCTGTTGTTGTTCTTCTTCATCATCATCATCATCATCATCTTCTTCTTTTTCTTCTCCTTCCTCATCTTCTTTTTCTTTTTCTTTTTCTTCTTCTTCTTCATCATCATCTTCTTCTTTTCCTTCTCCTTCTTCTCCTTCTTCATCATCTTCTCCTTCTTTTTCTTCTTCTTCATCATCATCTTCTTCTTTTTCATCATCATCATCTTCTTCTTCTTCTTCTTCTTCTTCTTCTTCTTCTTCTTCTTCATCATCATCTTCTTCTTTTTCTTCTTTTTCATCATCATCATCTTCTTCTTTTTCTTTTTCTTCATCATATTCTTCTTTTTTTTCTTCTTCATCATCATCATCTTCTTCTTCATCTTCTTCTTCTTCATCTTCTTCTTTTTCTTCTTCATCATCATCATCTTTTTCTTCTTCTTTTTCATCATCATCATCTTCTTCTTCTTTATCTTCTTCTTCATCTTCTTCTTCTTCTTCATCTTTTTCTTTTTCTTCTTTTCGCATTTTCCGCGTTTTCGCTTTTGTTGTTGTTGCTTGTCTCATTTCTCTTCCCTCATTTGCATCAGTAAATGACGTTGTATACATTTTCAAGCACAGCTTCAAATTTCTGTCCGCGTCATTTGCTTCTCTGTTCAAACCCAAGACACTAGCACAATTCTGAATGGATTATTCCTAATATCAAATCATATACTTTCTTGCACTTTCTTATTTATACCAGATGTCAGGTGCTTACACAAAAAATTGAATGATAGTCGCTTAAAATTTCCAAACAAGCTTCCGGTCAACATGCACCGGAAGCCGACCAACTCCCACCTGCACAATGTCAAGCGATGACCAGCCCGTCAGGATACACTAATCTTATATGTGTAAACCATGTTTATTGTAAACCATTATTTATACTTTAGCTGAGGGGGCCACTTCGATGTGGTAGCAATCAATAAAATGGTTAGATCAATAATACTTTGATCAATTAGGACTCATTAGAAAGTTTGATCATCACTGGGTGTCCCACACTTTCGGCCTTGTGCCGCATCTAAGTTGCAATAAGTAAATCATTTTGGGGAACTTCGACGTGGTTGAATGGTTAGCAAGTTTGCCAGTTGCGCCTGAGTACGGAGATCGCTCCTCACAGGGTTCTCGATACTTTCGGCCTTGTGCCACCTCAAATCTACGCTCAGTAAATTGCATACTTCCTTTGTTTCGGAGTTAGCTTCAATCGAGTGTTGTTGATATTTATACTAAGCTCAAGCCCCAAGCAGTACCTGTGCTTCGGGAGGAGGCTGGATTTATTGCACGTCGTTTGAGGCGTCCCGAAAAGAAGAAATGCAGAAGGGCTGCAACTCAGTGGTTAAAACAGTTTCAGTAGGATATCTTTGTTAGCATTCAAATTCGTTCAGATGAATGTTTCAAAGCAAAGGGATTACAAAAAAAAAATAGCGTTTAAAACTAATAATAAAAATAAAACCAGCAATCGCAAATTCTAGAACCTTTTATCAACAGAAGGTACTTGCTCAGCAATTTCCTATTATATATATATATATATATATATATATAATATATATATATATATATATATATATATATATATATATATGGCCGTAAGAAAATCGACTGTCGGGACAATAGTATCTGGGCGTAATAAATCTGATGCACTGATGGATGACGCAATATTTTTCAAGGCCAAACAAATTTCATCATAAACCCCGAAAATAGTTTCATATTACTGCACTAATCTGAGAAAAAAATAGAAATCTATTAAACCCAGTCTAAAACTAAAGTGGGTCTAAAACTGACGGTATGCTGAAACGAAAGAGGTTGTTTCAATTAAATTTCATATATATATATATATATATATTATATATATATATATATATATATATATATATATATATATATATATTATCGCCTCATCTCAGATGATCAATTTGCAATTACTGAGTTATTTGTGTTGTATAGAACCACGGCTGATATTGCAGGTTGCCTTCTTGGTGAGGTGAAAAAGAAGTTTGAAGCACAAATGAGCTGTACGATCATCACTTATTAGAGTTGTAGCTATTCCATTTGACGCCAATACTAGTGCCATGTGTTTCATTTGGTATAGTTTAGCCAGAGGTAGGTTGGTGATAAATGTCTTGCCAGTTCCACCTGGAGCATCGATGAAAAACAGATCTCTTTCACTTTCAGTGCTCGATATAATCGTTTTATAAACACACAGTTGTTCTTCCATCAGTTTGTGTTCGTTAACACGTATAGGGGTTTTCCAAGCGTAGCCTAGATGTGGCACAAGGCCGAAAGTAGGAGACACCCAGTGATGGTTCGAACTCACTACTCAGTCGTAATTATTCTAGCGATACAAGCTCGCTAACCATTACACTGCCTCGGGGTGCCCTGTTCGTTATCATCAATATACGCCGTCATTTCGTCGGTGTCATGGCTGATCTCCCGCGTGTACCCAATTGCCAGATAATTTGCTGCAAGCTCAGGTTGAGGTAGGCCAAGTGTCTTAATACCTTGGCCTCCCATACCTTGCATCTGCGTATGCCTCATTATAAATGGCATCATTGAACGTGACAATTTCCGAAGCGGTTTGCATTTGAATCCTTCGTAGGATGTTCCCTGTCATGCTGATTTTGTGGGTCGCCCAAAAATGAAAGGCTCACCCAAGCTACATGTCATCAATATGATGGAAAATATCCCGTTCCCACCCCTTCACCGTTGAAACTGTTAGATGTAGACGTCTATCTACTCCAATAGCTTCATGTCTCGCACATCTCGCCTATGGAACTCCCTTCCCTATTACTGTTTCCCTGACAAATACAATCTCCAACGGTTTAAGTGTAGCGTCAATCGACATCTCCAATTGCCTTGATCTATCCACTTCCCTTCTCCACATCCTTTCATCTTTCATTCCTATCTGCTCTCGCTCCAAATCTTCTGCAACCCCCTTGCCTTGATCGACCCACTGTCTTTCTCTTTCTCCACATCCTCTCCTTTACCACTCCTATCTGCTCTTCCTCCAACCCTTCTGTAACCCCATGCGTGATAGTGGCCTCCATCCTTGCTTGGGGTGATACGCTTAAAAAAAAAAAAATAAATAAAATAACTGGTGCAGTTGACTTGATGCTCTGCTGGCTGCTGTCACCTCTAGTGCCTGGTCTCAGTGGGCATCCTCCTCCAGTATTTCATGTTTGACGCAGGCTTCCCTGTAAGCAACTTCTCCGTTATGTCTTCACAAGTCTGTGAATGATGTAGGAATCCTGACAGTATGCAGTATCAGACACAGAAAGAAGCATTCCTGCTGACTGGGGTGCACAGTGTACACCCGCACGATGGTGCCTTTTCTGAAGATAGCATTTTCTTCCATGTCCTCGGCAGGTGCACCTTGCTCACGATTGCTCCATTTACTGTGTCACCAGGTGTAGTAGGCAGGAACCTCAACACACAGTAGTGTTCGGGCAAACAGGTCACTTAGGCATAATTTGAAGAAAGCTATCAAAGTCGTTTCGAGCAGTATCTTCTGTGAAATATAAACACTAGCCATTTCCAAGATGAACAGCTAGATTCGTCACTGTTGGAAACCGCTCGTGGATTTCGAAGCCTAGGATGCGTTACATTGCCTCGTTAGAGGAAATATATCTGCCTAACTGATAGATGATATATTGTATATTGGTAAGATCACACGTGCACACGGTGAAGGTGTGCTGGGAATTTTAGATTTTTTTTATCAGCCGAATTTATTTAAAGTCTTTTTCTTTTTCTTCCCATCACTTTTGTTAGTAGGTATTCCACACTATTCATTCCTGGCAGATATTCTAATAACACAGTGTAGAATACCTACTTACAAAACTGATGGAAAAAGACTCTAAATTAAGTAACACCCAAATTTAGTAAACGTAAGGCTTAAAATTCTTTTTTAAAAATGAAAAAGCTTTCTTGAAGCATTCATTTTAGCTATAATTGAACGTTAAATGATTAAAATTTACTATTTCCAGTAAGCAAAATACTCTGATATATTTCAAACAGAAATTATATTGATCGGAATCGATATTTTTCATTAGAATCAATGAAAACGGCCATTTTTAACACATTTCTAAACAAAAGTAAATTCTCGGTTTTTAAAAATCTTGCAAAAATAAAATATATATTTCTGAAACGTTATTTGAGGAAAATTAGCAAATTTAAAGTTAAATTAATCTGATTTGAAACAAATATTACTTATAGCATAAATTTTTGTATACAAACATTTCTTAAGTACGGGGTCTTGCTTTTATGACGTATTAATTTATTTATTTACATCTGATTGGCAGCCGAAGGTGGTCATATTTAAGTCTGGGGAAGCAGACGGTAAAGCTTTTTTTCGCCGTGATCTTTAAATGCTAGATTTATCGCTTTGTACATCCATACTTTACAATATATGATTAGTAAATATAGTTATAGTTAATAACAATATTCTCTGAGAATTATTTGATTGAAAATGAATTTTAAAAGATTAAACATCTTTATAAATTATTCAATTTAAAATTGTAAAATAATGAAAACAAATCTTGTAAAAATACATTTTTCGTCGAATTTTCTTTTCTTCAGATAATATTGTCTTTAATATATATTATTCATAAAAACAATTAAAAGCTTCTTTAATTAATTAATGTCTTAGTTTTATTGTATTTTTTATTTTTCGATTCAGATCAGATTTTTGGTAAAACCGTGTCCGATTTTTCAAAGGAAATTTGGTGATTTAAATTTGTCAAAGAATTCTGTTTTTAACTCATATAGTGACTAAAAATTATCTCGCTTAATTTCTAAATTTTTATAAAATTAAGTAAGGGTCTGTAACACATGTAAACAATGTTTTTAGCAAGATTTTCTAATAAAAACATTACAAAAATAATTTCATTTATTTGTGAAAGTCCTGAAAACTTCATTAAAGTCCCACATTTAGTTGATGTTCTAAAAAGGAGTAAAATATTTAATTAAATAATCAAAAATACTTTGATTCTTCCTCTTAATAATAACATAAACGTTTGGCGATATAATAATGTTTTCATTATGTTTATAGCATATTTTCATCACGGTATTCTGATTTTTTTTTTAGCGTTTTCGTTTATGTACCTACAAATGCATTTGGCTGATAAAAAAAATTATAGATTATATATATAAATTTCAATATTGAATGGAGTGAAAGGTTTAAAAACAATTCTTTATTAAATTTTTGATTTCAGTTTCACTTTTCGTCGCGATTCGAATTGATGTCGTCTAATTAAACCGCTATAATTAAATGTAAAACATAATGGGAACGGGGACGGGGCTCATGCCGATTAATGACGTTTGAGTTTATAAGAAGGATGTCTATTTCCACAGCTAGATTTTTTTGATACAGACGGTATATAGTAGGTAAGTTTACTTCCAAACATTATGAGTCCACAGACAACAACCACGATAAGCCTATTTAAGGGTAGGTTGAAATATGAGCTTGGGTAAAGTTTCTATTCACAAATGCGCTAATTTAAATGTTATTTTAAGTTTAAATGACCGAATGGATTGAGCCAATTTCTTCGTATTTAATAAATTCGAACCTGGCGAACTTAATGATGCACATGGTGAAATTTGAAACGAATTAATTTTTTTCAGTATAAACACACCACGGATATACAGAGGGACCCCAAAAAACGGGAACTTTTTAACACTCCAATAAAACCAAGAGTGATGGAAGAAAAATATTTAATTCATAGTAATTAAAACCTTAAAACATACCATTTAAGAAACAATGATGGAATTTTCATTTTTTAAAAATTACGTCCTGTAGATGGCGTCCTCCTGTACGAATGCATTCTTGAAATCTGCTGTTGAGATTCCTCATTGACTGCTGCAACATCTCAGCTGGGATACTGTGAATTTCATTCACGTTACTAAAATGGCGAAATGTTTACTTGCTCAAGGTCACTGTCTCGCAGTGTTGTCACTTGTTCATGTCTGGCAATACGCACTTCAAAAATTCCCGTTTTTTTGGGTTACCCTATATTATTCAAAGAAAGATTATGCTGAATTAATATGTTATATAAACATTTTGTTTAGAAAATAATCCGAGATTCGTTCAGACGTTTTCCTTAAATTTTTAATATCGAACAAAATCCTTATTTGTCTGGAATTTTAAGCCTTATAAGTGTTACGATTTCGTAACACACGTATTTTAATTTCTAAAATGTTTGCGAGAACAATTATATCCCTTGCTTAAACAGTGCTAAAAAGCGTTTCGCGTAGACCTGGCGGTGAGGTTGAATCTGGGCCCTAGCGGTGACATTATAGATCATTATCATAAACGAATTAGACTAGTAACAAAATGGATGACATTTTAACATGTATTCAAAGTTTCATCAGCATTGGTTCCTGGGTTTAGGCGGCAACTTCATTCAGACGGGCAGAAATTGCCATATATATATATATATATATACATATATATATATATAAATATATATATATATATATATATATACATATATATATATATATATTGTCATCCACAGACAAACTGTTTCGCTGTATCACAGCTCATCAGTGTGACTAGACGTCCAGTTGCCTCTGGCTAGAATCGAAAACCGGCTGAATTCGCGTCAGTCGGAAATTTTACCATGAAGCCGTTGGCTCACGGCAGAGAAGAAGGTGAATTTAAGCGTATTTATTTTTAGATAAACACACAGTGACTGAGAGAACTCGATTCGATTTACCGAAGAGTCTTGCATTATTAGCCGTAATAGTCACTGTTTACAAACCCACATAGAGAGCTCAACCGAAATAAATTTTTCAGGAGCATATATATTGAATTCGCGTCAGATAGATAGATAGATAGATAGATAGATAGATATGATAGTTGATGAGGTATTCTCAAAGCATCCTGCGAGGCAGTAGGATTCCTGGAAATTGTCCCGAGAGTTCCAAACCCAGAACTCGTACTTCTGTATTTTAACGTTCCGCCTTCACGATGTCGTTATGCCATGGAAGCGCATAGGCTATCAGGATTCTTTTATGGCTAATGTTTCCTATCAGGGCGATTTTTCCCCAAGTAATTAGTATTAGTAATATTATTAGTAGTAATATTAGCTATAGGAGTAATAGTATTAGTAGTATTTCTTGTATTTGCATGATCGCAACAAAGGTCAGCGTTGGTAACCAATTCACAGTATGTGACCTCAAATCTATGTCGCATTTCCCAGAAGTTTCGCAAACGTGAAAATTAAAGCATCCTGCACGTTATGTTCCAATATAATTCTGAGTTATTATTTTTATTATTATTATTACTACTAATAATAATAATACTAACACTACGACCACAGTGTAGCTGATCCGCAAGTATTGAAATATTTTACAAACACATAAAAAGAAAAATGAAAAAAAAAGTGGTAACAAAAACCTAACATTACTGTATATTGGTAATATGAACACTTGATAAACAGAAAAAGGAATGAATTCTGTCTACCGGCCATCCCTCGTTAGAACACAGTCGAGAATGAATTAAAACTGACCCCGAAGACCGAATGTTATACAAAATATATAACAATTATAGGCTAATTAAAATTAAGCTGAAAAAACACGCACTCATATCTTACCAAGATATGACTGGTAAGATTTAATTCAAGTTAATTCCCAAATCTTCGAATGAAATTCAGAATTAGCCGTGCTAAATAATGAGAACACGTCTCGCTTGTAAAACCGGGCACTAATTTTGTAACATACCCGTTTTTATCAATTATTATTATTATTATTATTATTATTATTATTATTATTATTATTATTATTATTTTCTTTGGTATTTGGCGTTTACACATTTCTTTCCGGGTCCCGCCCAGGGACCTAAGGTTAGAAATGGCATCATGACACTTTCCACTGCAAAAAAAAAAAATTACATAGATATAGCGCTTCGTAAAGTGTGGGCTGTACTTGTCAGAACAATCTTTTGTATCTCTTTGAAGCATGGACTTTCAGGGATCCCTTTAATCAGCCTACTGGAATATTTTCCAACCAGTCCAAGGGCTCCAACTACAACAGGGATTGTTGATGTATCCATGTGGCATATTTTTGAGATTTCTATTTCAAGGTCCTTGTATTTTGACAGCTTTTCAAATATCTTCAAAGATACATTGCAGTCTGCAGGGACTGTCATATCAATAAGGTGTCACTCTTTTTGTTTGTGAAATTTAATAACAATGTCTGGGCGGTTGGCTTTGATTGTTCTGTCAGTGTGTCTAGAATTGTAGCAGGTCCTATCTCCGTAACCGGGTCTCGGTGGTGTTCGTACCAGTTTCTTTCAGTTTCCTTCCCGTAGGAGTTGCACATTTTATAATAATTACTTTAATTTAATTTCTTTAAGGCATTGGCTACCAGGAATTCCTTCAATGTGTCTATTGGAATATTTTCCAATCAATTCGAGGGCTTCAACTACAACTGGAATTGTTGATGTTCTCATGTGCCACATGTCGATTTCAAGGTCCTTTTATTTTGATAGCTTTTTAAAGATCTTCAACGATACTTTGCAGTCTGCAGGGACTGCCATGTCAATAAGAAGGCACATTTTATCTTCGCAGTTTCAAATCATGATATCTGGGCGATTAGCTTTGATTGTTCTGTTTGTGTGTGTGAAGTCCCATAAAATTATAACCGGTCCTATCTCCGTAATCTGGTCTGGTTGATGTTCATAACAGTCTCTTGCAATTTCCTTCCGTAGAAGTTGCATATTTTCCAGTGCAGATATTGGCCCACTCTGTCATACCGGGTTTTATATTCAGTGTGTGTCAGTACCGTTCAAACCTTATACAAGATGGTAAATTGTTTCGGATATTTATTACAGAATCTGCATTTTGGACTAACACAATTTTTCAGTATGTGTGTTTGATAATTTCTAGCTAGCAAGCATTGGTACTCTTTGTTGACCAAGTTCACCATAGTCAATGGCCGCCTTTATACACGTCGTATTGAATATTTTGAGCCTTCTGATTGTTTCTTCTTCTATTGGTGAACTATAAAATGAGTCTGCTCATTTTGGCTGGCTCACTAGTACACCAACGTACCCAAAAACTGCAACACTCTTCAGCAAGAATAAAACCTTCGGCTTCAGCTTTGAAACCTGCACTACGTAGCCACTGATGGGTACGGGGTTTGTCTACATCCACCTGTTTGTTACGAGCGGAGGTATTAATCCCGAATCAGTTTATCTTGCTATCGTTTCTGTATCTCGTCGGTTGCAATTTGTTTTGCTTTATTTTAAACTAATTTGTAGCGTCAGTCGTTGATTTGCGATTTACTTATATTTCTTCACACATTTGTAATTCCATTTTGAAATTGTTGACTTCCTTTATTAAGTCGCTTACGGCTTTCATGTTATTTGACACATATCATTATCTAGTCTTCTGTACTTTCCAGGTATCTTTGAAGCCCAATTGTTGAAGTTTTGTAAGACAATTCTTGTTGAACTAATCCTCTGCCTCCTTCGGACCTGGGCATTTACAGACGTTCAATCAACATCAGCTTTGGCATGATGCGTGCGGTTGCTGGTGAGAAGCTTTCACGTTTTGACATCCATTCGCTTAATATCAGCTATGGTGCAGTTAATGCTGTTGAAACTGGATTGCACCACAAAGACAGCAAGGTGTTTATGTTTGATATTCTGGTTTATGAATTCAGCTCAGTATTCCGTACACGGCTGTAGTACTCAGTTCTTACCTTCTTCATTCCGCTATGCTGTATTCCATCTCCTTCGCTAATTCTTAGGTACTTATATGTTTCATCTTGTTCCTGTTCCCTAACCTTTGTACCAAAATCTAAATCTATTGAGTGTGTTGCTGTAATTCTCCCTTTCTTGAATGTTAATTTTGCACATGTATGTAATCCGAAATCCAAACCTATGTCGTCACGGAAACATTTAACATTATTGAGGAAACCCTTCAACTCATTTTCGACTTTAGTTTCAAATCATCCATATAGAGTAGGTGATTGAATACTTTCCTGTTGAGTTTGAAAGCGTAGCTACTGTGGTTTAGTTCATGCGTAAGGAGGATGAAGAACAGACAAACCTGAAGGGATGACAAGCAGTCTCCCAGAAAGATTACTGGTCGGATATTCGGGCGGCTGGTGATGGCAGTGCCTCTGGTGTGATTGAGGTATAATGTGGTGTTCCACATTCTCATACTGTGTTTAAGGAAATATACTATCACGGAGGAGACTTTGTACATTTTCAAAGTCTTAAGGAACCAAGAATATCGCAAACTATCAAAGGCTTTACGGTAATCTATCCATGCTGCCTTAAGATTTCTACATCGTCTATTGCAATTTTCCAGGATCATTTTGTTTATCAGTAGTTAATCTTTGCAACGATATCAACCTCTCCTGCATCCATTCTATTCCAGTGGAAGAATGTTGTATGCTTCGAAAAGTACGGTTCGGCAGGGCAGACGTGATCAATTTATACGTTGTGAGCAGACGTGTTATTGGCCTATAATTTTTCGAGTTATCTGTTTCACTTTGTTTTTGTTATGAGATATGTAATACCTTCAGTGATCCATTCTGGGATTTCACTGGGATTATTTATAAGCATTGATAGAGTTTGTGTAAAGATTGTATGGATTGATGGCAGATTATAGAGCCAGAAATTGGGCACCTTTTCATTTCCTGAGGATTTCCATTTTTGATATTTCGTTCGTGCATGCCTATCATTATTCGTGGTTATATTTTCCCAATCTTGCAGAGGTTTATCTAGAATTCGTTCTTCTCGAACTTGGGTCTATTTTGCATTGGTGTTATATTCTTTTGTGCTGTTCCAAATATTCTCCCAAACTTTCTTCACTTTGTCAATAGATGGTGGCTTTTTTTACATGTATAACTAGTTTTCCAATTTCCCTGTAAAATTTCTTAAGATCAGTTTGCAATATTTTATTTTAGCGATAGAACTTATAACATTTTTCGTATGATCTTGTTCTCTGAGCCTTTAACTGCAGTTTCTGTTTCAGCATTTCCTTGATTGATGGAATTTCATTTAGTGATTTAATTTTATATTTCCGCTTGATCTTCCTGTATTTGCGTGTTGAGACATTTGGATTTCTTGTGATCTCGTCTAGTATTGACATATCACATCTGATTTCCTTTATTTCTCGCATCAGTTTTGCCTTCCAAACTGACTCTTCTTTGTCTATTGTTTGATCTTTTCATTGTCTTGACCCCAAGCTTCTCAGTAGCTGCTAATGTTGTTGCGTATATGACTTTATTTATTTCTGTGCTGATTCCCAGTCGTTGGTCCGTTAACAGTGTTTGCAGTGCACTGTTGTATATTTGCATAATGTGCTTATTGAACTTTGTCATATGAATGTTTGGGAGCTGACCTCTGTCTGACATTTGTATAAGAGTTACTCTGTTAAGTCGTTGGATGATACGGTTTTTCGCGTCGGTGATTTCACCTCTGTCGTTTTCAAGGAGTTCTACCCTAACGAAGTTACACTCTTCATTGACATAGTGTGGATAGCTGCAGTTTCTGTAACAGAGAGATTATTCGTTTTTATTTCCTGGGGGATTATTATTTCGGATCTCATTTATTTTAGGTTTTACCGCATCCTCTGTCATATTAATTATTTCTACTCTTATCTCTTTCTTGTTTGAGTGATGGGTTATTGCATTCTATCTTATCTCTAGTTTTATCTTATCAATTTCTGCATTTGAGAGACTCGTTTCACACGATGTCCCTGTGGACATTGGCAAGCATGTTTATGCCGAGAAGGTGACTCATTCAACTTCCTACAGTTCGCAATTTTTGGTAAGTCTGATTCGTGGTGTTCTTTTCCGGATTTTCGAGCGCGGTGAAAAATTGTCATGACTTGTTGATACTCTTTGAGAGACCATTTCTTTCGCTTTCTTTTTATTAGTTGGCCTAGCATTGAGTCACTTGGTCCAAGGTTGGAAGTAATCGGGGTTTGGTGAAAAAGTGTATCTTTGTTGTTGGAAGAGTTTGTTCCAGTGACAGATTCTACGGCCCCAGACTTCATTCCCTCTGAAGTACGCGGTCCGTGTTGACCAGGGTGACGGCCGATCCGTTATGAATATTTGTTCCTAATCATTTTGCAATTTTTCCTTGACCGTCAAGGGATAATTTTGACAAGTTACCAGCTCATGAGCAGAGAGCTCATACTGCCCATGAGATATTGGGTTTGTTTCGTTTATTTAGTTTTACGGCATATCAACCTCAATGGGTTATTTAATGCCGACAATATTTTAAGGATAGATTCGTATGAATAAAATATGTATTCTTTGGTTTAGATTGGTTTCGTTTATTTTGTTTAACGGTATATCAAACTCAATGGGTTATTTAATGCCGACAACATTTTTAGAATAGATTTGTATGAATAGAATATGTAGTCTGTGGTTTAGATTGGTTTGGTTTATTTTGTTTAACGGCATATCAGCCTCAATGTGTTATTTAATGCCGACAATATTTTAAAGATAGATTCGTATGAATAGAATATGTATTCTTTGGTTTAGATTAGTTTGGTTTATTTTGTTTAACGGCATATCAACCTCAATGGGTTATTTAATGCCGGCAACAATTTTAGGATATATTAGTATGAATAAAATATGTATTCTTTGATGTTGTGGATGCCGGGATGAATATGATATCAATCAATAAAAAAACACCAGAAATGGATAAGGAAAATAAATATATTAACGAAATAAAACAAACAGGTAATACGGGTTAGTAGATCCAGGAATGCGGGTTACTAGCAATAATATATATACAGTCTTGGTATTGAAGTACCGCTCTATGACTCCATACTGAGTCTACGTGCTCGCTAACGGTGACTCTTGTGCTACCCTCCACTATTACAGACAGTATTTACTGTTCCTCACCACGAGGGAAAGATGTAGCACAATGCCGAGTTTGACGTGGGTATTCCCTAGCCCGTAGGCTCGGGGAAAAAATTCCCGTAGGACCCGTATAAACGGGATCGGGTTGGTCAACCTCCCCGAACGAGACTCTGCCCTTCGGCGGAACCTCATCCGGGTTCCTCTCTACTCAGAGGCAGAGAGTTCGACCGTCCAACAGAGAAGACGTCACCGTCTGCTCTGTTGCAGACTGTCCTGTTATTCACTGGTAGTAGTATATGTATACCTCGGGTGAGTCCATTTGTGTAAAAGGGTATACCTCTCAATATTTGGTTTTGATTGGCTTGGTTTATTTTGTTTAACGGCATATCAACCTCAATGGGCTATTTTATGCCGACACTATTTTGAGGATAGGTTCGTATGAATAGAATATGTATTCTTTAGTTTAGATAGGTTCGGTTTATTTTGTTTAACGGCATATCAACCTCAATTGGTTATTTAATGCCAACAAAATTTTAGCATAGATTCGTATGAACAGAATCTGTAGTCTCTGGTTTAGATTGGTTTGGTTTATTTTGTTTAACGGCATATCAAATTCAAATGGTTATTTAATGCTGACACAAAATTTTATTGCTGGTAATATTTTGTTTTGTCAAAAATCTGTTTCTGGTAATATATTTCCTTCAAAATTGTATTGCTGGTAATAATTTTTTTCAAAAAATTATTGTTGGTAATAGTTAACTATTTGCCCATA
This sequence comes from Acanthosepion esculentum, assembly GCA_964036315.1. Classification (NCBI taxonomy): domain Eukaryota; kingdom Metazoa; phylum Mollusca; class Cephalopoda; order Sepiida; family Sepiidae; genus Acanthosepion; species Acanthosepion esculentum. The sequence goes on from OZ038504.1 coordinate 64,767,731, forward strand.
GCTAGGGCTCAAACAGGTACTACCATCCCTGGGCAACGTGGACCTGGGAACACCAGCAATTAAGAGGTGGTTCCACGCACCTCAAAACCTCCTGATCAGAGGCCTTGCTGCTGGACGTAGTTTAACGTCTTACCCAGGAAGCGGATGTATTTTAACGTGTTACTATGGACGATGAGATTTTGGGGGTAAGGATTATATTCATATATCTATGGCTAAAGAGTTCATTATTGAGTATTGTATTCAATGGCATAGACCTATAGAGATGGTACTGACTTTACTGTTTTAAGTTACTAAAAGTAACAGTGACCAATACCAGATGAAATTGGAACACATTAATATTGACTTATTAGAAAAAATACTAAAATGAAAGAATTACAGTTAAATAAAATCAAAGAGATTAAAATGAAATTAAAGAAAAGAAAAATGTAATATATATATATATATATGTGTGTGTGTGTGTGTATGTGTGTGTGTGTGTGTTTTAGTAGGGCGATGATCTACCCTATAAAATTTGATAATTATAATTATTTGATAAGTATAATTTTCATGGGCGTTGGAAATTTGAACATTTGTCGAATAACATTCTGTGCCTGCCTCTCAACATGTAAGCAATCATAAAATTTCTACTATGGTAGACACACACACACACACACACACACACACACACACACACACACACACACATATATATATATATATATATATATATATATATATATATATATATATATATATATATATATAATAAAGATACCTTTTGCCGAAGAAAAAAGCGGACGAAAAGTTCCGCTGGACGTGTGGGGAAACAAGTTAATTATATAGATAAAAAAATGTTAATAAAAAATAAATGCATAAAAGACAATTAGAAAATAAAAACAAATAAATTTAAATTCAAAGAGGCTTGAAAGGAAATTAAAAAAGAAAAAAATGCAATTTCAAATGGCATCAACTTCACGATTGCTTACATGTGACTCAGGCACAGAATGTCATTCGACAGATGTTCAACTTTCAACTTTATTATTATTATTATTATTATTATTATTATTATTATTATTATTATTATTATTATTATTTCCTTTGATATCTGGCGTTTACACATTTCTTTCCGGGTCCTGCCCAGTTAGAAATGGCATCATGACACTTTCCACTGTAAAAAATAAAAACATAAAATAAAATAAAAAAATAATTACATAGATAAAGCCCTTCGTAAAGTGTGGGCTGTACTTGTCAGAACAATTTTTTGTATCTCTTTGAGGCATGGGATTCCAGGGATCCATTCAATTAGTCTTACTGGAATCTTTTCCAACCAGTCCAAGGGCTCCAACTACAACAGGAATTGTTGATGTCCCCATGTGCCACATTTTTGAGATTTCTATTTCAAGGTCCTTGTATTTTGACAGCTTTTTGAATATCTTCAAAGATACATTGCAGTCTGCAGGGACTGCCATATCAATAAGGAGGCACTTATTTTGTTTGTGGTCTTTAATAACAATGTCTGGGCGGTTGGCTTTGATTGTTCTGTCAGTGTGTATTGTGTAGTCCCATAGAATTGTAACAGAATTATTATTATTATTATTATTATTATTATTATTATTATTATTATTATTATTATTATTCATTTTATTTTGTTTGAGCCAGTCTTTCCCAAATCTTTCACCGAAAGTGTAAAGTAAAGCAAAGTTTTTTTTCTGAGAAATTATTGACCCCTTACTTTATTTTTTCTGAATATATGGGCTGAAATCATCAGCACAATCTTTTGTATCTCAGATAGCGTGGGGTTTCCATGTTTTTTGTTAATGTACGTATGAGTATATTGTCATCCTTCCGAGCGCTCCCATTAGTTACGAAATACAGATTAAACGTTTCTCAAATTCTTTTGCTGAGATTTGTTTATCAGACAATATAGCCAAGTCTATGAAAAAGAGCTTCGGTGTTTTGAGGCCTTTTATTATTATCTCTGGTCTGTAGGAAATAATAGGTGATTAGTATAAATTGTGAAGACCTACAGCGTTCTAACATTTTCACATTTAAGTATTGGTGGTGCTTTGTGATCATACATTTTTTTTGTGTATGTGAAAGGTTACATTGATGGTATGTCTTCCATGGCAGGTATTTTCTTACTTCATAATGAATTATTTGGATGCTAGTGTAGAGCACACATATATTGCTTTTTCTTCTACAAATTCTTCTTCTGCTTCGTCTTCTTCTACCTCTGCTGCTTCTGCTGCATCTTCTTCTGCTGCTGCTGCTGCTGCTTCTCCTTCTTCTGCTTCATCTTCTTCTACTACTTCTTTTTCTGCTTCATCTTTCTTCTTCTTTTCCTGTATCTTCTACTTCTTATGCTTCTTCTTCTTCTTCTTCTTCTTCTACAGCTTCTGCTTCTCTTATTCTGCTTCTTCTTCAACTGATTCATCTTCTTCTGATTCTTCTACTTCTTCTACTCCTTCTTCTTCTGCTTCACCTTCATCTTCTTCTGCTTCAACTTCTTCTTCTGCATCTTCTACTTCTGGTTCATCTACTTCTACTACTATTTCTTCTGTTTCATCTTCCTTTCTTCTTCTTCTTCTTCATCTTCTACTTATTCATCTTCTTATTCATCTACTTCTGCATCTTCTACTTCTTATGCTTCATCTTCTTCTTCTTCCCCTTCTTCTTCTGCATCTTCTTCTTCTTCTTCTTCTGCATCTTCTACTTCTTCTTCATCTACTTCTTTTTCTTCTGCTACACCTTCTTCTACTACTTCTTCTGCTTCATCATCTTCTTCTTTTGCATTTTCTACTTCTTTTTCTTCTTCAACTTCTTCTGCTTCTTCTCCTTCATCTCCTGCTATTACTTCTGCTTCTTCTTCTTCTTCTTTTTCTGCTACTTCTTCTGCTTTTTCTTCTTCTGCTCCATCTTCTTCTACTACTACTTCTGCTTCATCATCATCATCTTCTTCTTCTTCTTCTACTTCTTCTTCTTCTTCTTCTTCTTCTTCTTCTTCTTCTTCTTATTATTATTATTATTATTATTATTATTATTATTATTATTATTGTTAATAGTAGTAGTAGTAGTAGTAGTAGTATTATCATTATTATTATTTTATCCTCTTTCTTCCTCTTCTTTCCATTGCTTTCTGTTGTTCTTTTTTATTCTTACTATTTCATTTTCCTTTTTATTCTTTTTTACTTCCCTTCTTATTTTTTCTTGTTTTACATAGACATCATCTTCATCATTATCTTACATTTATTCGTATTTTTTTCTTATTTGCCTACGAATCATTTTACTGATAAGAGTTTTAAGTTTTAATTTCAGAATGGAAAAAAAAAAACTTTAAACAGATTTGTTTAAAATCGTATTATTCGGCTTTTGTTGTCCATTTAGACGTATACTTTTTTTTCCGCCTTTCTCCTTTTTTTTCATGAAGTCAATATGAATTACAGCGATGTACACATATATATCTACACTGATGTTCAGTTACATACAAAGTCGTAGAGATTGTAAGTATTCATTTCTCTGAAGATCTATTTTTCAGTCACCCCTACCTTTACCCCAACTTGAAAATATTCGTTTTCGAAACTCCCACGTTATGTTTGTTTGAGAATGTTCAAATTCATAAAAAAGGATATTGTTGGAATTTTCCATTTAAAGTAGTACGCTCCTATCCGCGGTTTCGCTTCTATCTCCTTCAGTTATCCGCGGTCAACTCCAAATAAGATTCGTTTCATCCCAAGCAACGCAGTAAAGTAACTAAGACACACGGGATTGCTGAGTGTCAAAATACACGAAAAAAGAAAAAAAATCATTATTAAGGTGTGAGAACAGTAAAAGAAGAGAAATCAAGAAAACGGTAGATAACGATTGACATTGTATTTAAATTATTGAACACCAGAGATGGCAGAAAAGCATGGAGCCGGAAGAGAGTTCCACAAGTGAGAATTGTGAGAGACGAAATGTTAGCATACAATTCATCCGAACAATTACCATGAAAGTCTTTATAAAAAACGAGCATAGAGAAGCTATATTACGGTGGTTGGAAAGTGACAGAGCCAGTAATATTACCAGCAATAAAATGTTGTCGGCAATAAATATCCCATTGAGGATGATATGCCGTAAAACAAAATAAACCAAACCAATTTAAACCAAAGAATACATATTCTATTCATACGAATCTATCCTAAAAATGTTGTCGGCATTAAATAACCCATTGAGGTTGATATGCCGTAAAACAAAATAAACCAAACCAATCTAAACCAAAGAATACATATTCTATTCATACGAATCTATTCTAAAAATGTTGTCGGCATTAAATAACCCATAGAGGTTGATATGCCGTTAAACAAAATAAACCAAACCAATCTAAACCAAAGAATACATATTTTATTCATACGAATCTATTCTAAAAATGTTGTCGGCATTAAATGACCCATTGAGGTTGATATGGCCTTAAACAAAATAAACCAAACCAATCTAAACCAAAGAATACATATTCTATTCAATCGAATCTATCCTAAAAATGTTGTCAATATTAAATAACCCATTAATGTTTATATACCGTTAAACAAAATAAAGCAAACCAATCTAAACCAAAGAATACATATTCTATTCATACGAATCTATCCTAAAAATGTTGTCGGCATTAAATAACCCATTGAGGTTGATATGCCGTTAAACAAAATAAACCAAACTAATCTAAACCAAAGAATACATATTCCATTCATACGAATCTATCCTAAAAATGTTGTCGGCATTAAATAACCCATTGAGGTTGATATACCGTTAAACAAAATAAACCAAACCAATCTAAACCAAAGAATATATATTCTATTCATACAAATCTATCCTAAAAATGTTGTCGGCATTAAATAACCCATTGAGGTTAATATGCCGTTAAACAAAATAAACCAAACCAATCTAAACCAAAGAATACATATTCTATTCATACAAATCTATCCTAAAAATGTTGTCGGCATTAAATAACCCATTGAGGTTGATATGCCGTTAAACAAAATAAACCAAACTAATCTAAACCAAAGAATACATATTCTATTCATACGAATCTATTCTAAAAATGTTGTCAATATTAAATAACCCATTGATGTTGATATACCGTTAAACAAAATAAACCAAACCAGTAAGAACGAATATTGTATCAGTCACATAACTTTTAATATAGTATAGTGTTATAATTTGTTATATTTTATTATTAGCTATTGTAATTAATATCTTATTGTGCCCCATAAGATCAACGTTAAGAACGAATCTTTTATCTGTCGCATAACATTAATGATAGTAAATTGTTATAATTCTTCTCTTTTATTATTACTTATTGTTGTTAATGTTGGTCAGTACCTAGATGTTTGAACGCTTGGGAATACCAAGTTGTGAAGCTTCGATGTACAGGTGGTGTAATGGATAACGGCACGAAATTAGAGAGACGAGTTCCAATTCTACACGGGTTCATTATATTTACTAACGCGGCAATGCTCAAGGGGAAGGTATAAATCCACCTCTTCTTCCCCGCGCTATGGGTTAATTAATAGAACTTTCATTTTTAAAACAGATAATTATCTTGGAAAAATTCTTACAGTCTAAAAAGATTTTAAGGTTTCACGTAAAAGAACAATCAAACCATTAATGCAGTTAATCTCTTACATATATTCTTGTTTGCCAATAATAAGCCTAAGAGCGAGTCAAGTTAGAGGTTTACTGCATGAGGTTGTTGTTAGGGCGTGAATATGGGAGGTGAGAAGTGCATATTACGAAAATACGTAGGATATATAAGGTTTGACGTTTTGACCTGAAGAAGTTATCATTGTAGTGGTCGAAGAAGCATTTTCTCGAAAGACGATTCCACAAAGATGAAGTTCTTACGAAGATGATGTCTGAGTGAAACTTCCTCCTTATTAATGGAATACAAAGGGTTGACCCTGAACACATGTTATGGTGGGTTCTCGCTGTAAAATTCTGAAGTAGTAGAGTTAAGGAATATAGCTTGTCTGAATATTTCCCACGAAAAAAAAAAGTGAGAGGCTAGCAAGGATTCGTCTGTGGGAAAGGGATTTTACAGGGCGCGATGGGTAAATTGTCACCATATTATATTTTTAATTTCGCGCATGCGCGTAGTTAGTTTTTGATTTTGGTGACTGCACAATATAGTAGGGCCAGTGAGACAGTTTGTGAGAAAAAGACCACCATAACGCAATTCATTCCATCAGAAATTTGGGGACAGTATGCTGTACTGCTTGGTATTCTCACCGGAACTTCCAATATGAATATTTCAGAGGGCTTGAGTGTCAATCTGAGGACAGTGCAGAGCATTCGGAAAGAGTTGGATGAATCTAACGGTGATTACGAAGCTACGGCAGTTTGGAAAACTCACTCTGTTTGTTCCGATAAGAAAAGAACTCTCGAATTTGTTGGCGATGTCATCACACACAATATGGAGGCCTACATTAAGGGGCCTTGAGGAGGTAGAACTGGTATGGGTCAAGAGAGTGGCTGCTGGAAAATCCTACGCCTGACAACAGGACTCGGTATCAAGCAGGAGAAACCAATCATGTCTGTCAGACAATTTCTGCAGCCACATCACCCCTTACATCTGGCCACATAACCCCCAAATTGCATCCATCTTGATTTTATATATATATATATATATATATATATATATAGAGAGAGAGAGAGAGAGAGAGAGAGAGAGAGAAAGAGAGTAAATAATCTTTCGAATTTAATCGAATTATCTGAAGTTTAATTTTTTATTACATTTTCCCCTTTTCAAAAATGTATACGCCTACGTTAAAATGAGCAAACCTTTCTTTTTCCAAATGAATTGTAGGCACGAAGACGGTTGGAGAATGGATCGGCCAAATTGTGAAATGTAGAAATAGACAAAGAATTTATCATTAGATCAGTCGGAATAAAGAAAATAACGGCGAGAAAAATAGGGAAGAAATGACCTATTTATTTTATACCCAGTAGCAGACAGAAGGCAGTTCATAACCCCTCATAAATCTATTAACAAAAATAATATTATATTAAATAAAGTGATAAACTCATTTATATGAAATAGAGTTAATTCAGAATTAAAGTTTTATTAAAACAAACAATATATTAGAAAAAATAAGGAGAAAGAATTTTAAAAATAGGAATAAATATACTGAAATGATTGAAATTATCTCAGGATAGAGCATCTAAATTAAAATCTATATTTCAATCAACATATTTGAAGTTAAACATATATTAAATAATTTCCATCTACATTGAAAAATATATTTATCATCTAATATTTGATATATTGTACCAATATGAGGAAGATTAAATGAAAGAGAAATTTACACTAAAATTAGAAAAAAGGAATGAAAACGTATCTTTAGAATAAATTTTATAAGTTAACACTATATAATAAATAATTAAATATATTACTTTAATTAATTAATAGTAAAAAAATTAATAGTATTTTTTAAATAATATATTAAATATCACAAGAAAACACAAATATCTATTAATAAAAATATTTTTAAAAATACATAAATAATATACAAACTCCTTAAATATTATATTAAGAAAAATTTACAAATACCAGTTCATCAAACCAAATAATACAATATATTTATCAGTAAAATATTTTAAATACTTCATATCAATATTATATATTAATTTATACACCATATATAATATATTAAAAAGAGCGATGATACTAATAAATTTCTAAATACTTCATAAATCATCATACCGATTGATTAAAATAAATATATAAACCGAACCTATAAGAACATCATAATTATGTATTTTGTACACAACAAGAAAAATTAAAAGTTATATTCTAGTATATTATTACGTAATATAGTTATAAAATTGTAATAATTATTATGTAATTATTAATTATCAGATAAATTAATCCTTTATATAATACTACCATATAATATTGAAACAAAAGGATATATATAGATATACATGCATACGAAAAGTTTTGAAAAATATGTAGAAGTCTGTTTAAAATTAGAATGTAATAAGAAAGAAAAAAAGGGAAAAATTGAAATAAAAATAAAAATGAGAAAGGAAATCCAAGAAAAAAGGGATTAACATCACTAATTACAATGTACCTATTGAGTTATAAAGATAAGTCAAAATTTAATAAAATCAAATAAAATTTAAAAAACATCAAACCGGATAAATCAATAAAGATACTTTATAGTAAGAAAAATAATGACAATAAGGTTAATATTAAAGATATTATTTACTATCATCAAGTTATTAACAGTAATTTGATGATAGAGAAAAGATATTTTTGTCATGGATAAGTGATGAGAAATTTTGGAAGGATATAGAAAAGACGTGGAGAAGCAGAATATACAGTGCAATTGTCAAATGATAACAGTTCATGCATTTTTCGAATGATACCAGTTCACGCAAGTTCAGTAAGGATGGTGGAAAAGCAGAAATAACTGTGTAATTGTCAAATGATAACAATTCACGCTAGTTCAGTAACAGTTTAGATAAGTTTAAATCTACTTCGGTGAAGCTATTTAGTAATTAATTCATTCATTTGGTTTAAAAATATATTTGGATTTCCAAATTTAATAAATCTAATTTTCTCTTGCAGGCATAGACCAAATCTACCTTTAAAATTATTAGGAGTTTGAGCAAAACCTATGATTTTCCAGTCAAT